>CM070873.1:47906110-48536110 GCA_036365515.1 Torymus aiolomorphi | reverse complement strand
GTGAGAAGGGGAAGAAGTTTAAGGCGCCTCGCACAGCCATGTATATAGAGTTAGCGCAAGTCGACCGATTCTAGGCACAGCACGCAACGACTTTACGTGAGCGGGGAAATTATGTATGGCGATACGACGGAAAATTAAGCGAACAGTAAAATAATAAAAATAAAAAGAAAAAAAATGCGCAGCGGCCGATTGTGTTTCGTAGATAGAATTTTATGATAAATTAAATATGCATATTATACTAATTCAAATTAAAAATTCTGTATACAGACGATATAAATCTCGAGCTATTTTTGCGAACTCAGGAAGAGATTTTTGAGTTTAGAAAACTCTATGGGGACGAGATGATGTCCGTCGTACTTGGAGAAACTGAAGTAATTTTTATGTCAGAGACTGGAAATACACATGAACTTGGTATGTCAGATTCTTGTTCCTATTTAAATCTCTTATAGGCTCGTAGTGCCTAAGTTAGGTACGGTTTGTTTATTAGAGTTTTAAAAATTATACATATGGCATTCGCATTTGATTGAATTTCTATATTCTGCCGTTTTATGAATCTTAAATAAACTCGTAATGTCAATGTTTGGCATGTTTTGTTTATTAAAGGATTTCTTTACAGCAATGACGTTTGTGACGGACGAGGAGCAGCGCATCCTATCTGATGCAATAAATAAGGCAGAGTCAGAAGGGAATCACTGTTGATGCCGTATTGTCGAAAGAACAAGGTCTCTCGTGATAGAAAAGCGACAGTGAGTGAGGAGAGCGAACAAGCGAGTGAGGAGATTGCGAGTGGGTCGAGTCCGGTACCGGAGAAAAATATAGACGAGGAAAAGCGACAGAGAAAAGCGACAGATGGCGACAGTAATGAGCGACAGGAAGTGAGCGACAGTGAGACAGTGACTGAAACAGAAAAAGATATCATGAGAGGTAAACCATACATAACTGACATAAAAGCCATAAACCCGAAAATATATGTTAACAGTAAAATAATATAAAAATTCAATCCTGAAAAGGATAATCTAGCTAATAAAAATATAAATAAAAATATTCATAATAATTGTTTTACAGTAGTTCAGGAACAACTCCAAAGCATCATGGTTCAAATGCAGGAGTTCGGTAAAGATATAAAGGAATTTAAGAAGGAAATGAGAAACGACGGAAAAGAGAAAGACGAGCGACTGCAGCGACTGAAAAATCGACTGAAAGAGACTGAACATAAGGTTTGGAATAATAAAAACCAATTAATTGATAGAAGCGACATTTTTGATAGTCCAAATATTTGCAATTCGACAGCTATAGATCCGAATGTAAATAAATCAATGAAATTGATATTTCGAATTTAATTAAAAAGGAAATTAAAAAATTAAATGAATCAAGTAAAGATAAAAGTGTGTCGACTGATGTATCGCGCGAATTGAGAAATAGAATTCGAGCTGAATTTATGACAAAATATTCGAACGTGCGACGGGAATATAAATTAGTGTGTCAGACTAAACTCGAACATTTTATGGATTTTTTAAAATCGGAGTTGAGCATTGTTGATTTGTTGTATGTAATTGATTCGACCGTAAAAGCGACTGCGAATTTTGATGAAGATGTTATTGAAAGGCATAAGTATAAAGTTCGTGATATAATTATAAATAGAATCGATCAAATATATCACGCGAAGGTAGTAGAAATTAAAGATCCGAATGAAATACTTAAAAGACTTAGAGAAATTAAAATAAATGAGACAAATGTTACGTCTATGACACTGCGTAGACAGTTATACAGCATGCAATACAATTCTTCGAGAGTAAAAGAGAGTGTATTTATCGGCAGGTTCGAAGATGTGATAAGAACATATAATAATCTAACTGAAGTAGATAATTTGCCTGAAACCGAGAAAAAGGATGCATTTTATAGCGCTGTTGTAAACGTAGTACCACAGATTTTAAATATTGAGTTTATGTCAAAAAGTATGGCGGGAAAACAATTGACATATGATAATTTAAAATTATATATTATGCAGGTGGAGAGTATCAAGGTGCAAACAGCGACGGTGGCGACGGAATGAAAAACAGCACACTTGACCTCCATGGATACTGTGAGATGTTATGAATGCGATGGTTTTGGGCACATGTCCAAAAATTGTCCGCGTCTGGGCTCAGGAAAGAAAATGTGCTTTGAGTGCAAGCAATTCTCGAGCCACATCGCCGCGAATTGCCCCCAGCAACAGCAGCGACTGAGAGGACAACATTCAAGGTATGACAGTTCAAAATATAGATCTGTTAATCGCGGTGGTAGAGGTGGCCGTGAACGTTACAGCGGTAACAAGCGAACAGGTGACAGCATTGACTATCACAGCGACTCTAAAAGACCTAAATCAGACAAATGAAATACACGTGGAAATAAACATAACTGGAGAGGTCGACGAAGAGGTGGGGGAAAAGGCGATACCACTAACCCAAGAGACAAAGCGAGTGATTGTGGATCGGAAAATAAAACAGACACTAGTAAGTATTTGAAATTAAATGGACAACAAATATATGTACAAAGCGCCAACACCATTACCGATACGTTTGCATTACATAGTGAGGGGAACAGAAATAATATATTATCTCGGTTTTTGATAGATACAGGAGCGACGGAACACTTAACTAATTCTAAATTGATTTTTAAAAGCTTTAATGAACAACCAGATGAAATTAAATGTGCTAATAAAAACAATAATGCAAACTTAAGATCGGAGGGAGTTGGCTCAATTGAAGTATTGGCGAACGATAATAAAATACTGAAAATTGATAATGTAATATATGCGGAAAATCTATCGGAGAATCTTCTATCACTGCGAAAATTTACTGATTTTGGATTATGTGTTTATTTAGATAATAAACAAATCAATATTTATAATCCGATATCGAAAGAAAGTTTTCTATTAGGAATTTATCAGAAACCTTACTGGATAGTAGAATTTAAAATCAATAAAGCGAGTGTTAATTCTGACAAAGACAAAAATAAAATTGTAGCGTACGTAACTACGAGAAACATGACTAAACTTAATAACAGAGACAATAGAAGCAAGTGAAAACGAAAGTGAGACTGAAAATAGAGACTGTAAAATAAATACCGTGATTTGCTCGGACTTGGAAAATACCATACGCGACCGAAAATTAAGTGACTTAAATGAAACTATGGAAAATGAAATACCAACGAGTGGAATTGAGCTGGAACAAAAATCGAACGAATCACGGATTAATAATCAGGCTATGTTATGGCATGTACGTCTGGGTCATGCATTCATTAGTTATTTGAAAGAACTACAAAAGAAAATGCCAGAGATTAAAGAACTTAGAAAAGTTGTTTTTGATGACTCTATACAAAAGTGTGAAATATGTATGATTTCTAAAATTAAAACATTACCTTTTAAAACAATGCGACAGCGAGCGACAGAGCCTTTGCAGATTATCCATGCAGATGTCATGGACATGATAAGTCCTATTACATATCCGAAAGGATAAAAATACATTTCTGTATTTATAGACGATTTCTCGCGTTTGGCTATGGCTTACGCGATGAAAACTAAAGATGAGACTGGTCATTGTTTAGATTCTTTTGTAAAGAGTGCTGGAAATTTATTAGGCAAAAATGCGAAAGTTTGTTACTTACGAAACGATCAGGGTACTGAATTTATGGGTGGATATACGACTGAAGTTTTAAAGGGACTGAATGCTGAATTACAGCTAGCATGTCCAGATACGCCTCAACACAATGGTGTAGCTGTAAGGTTCAATCAGACGATTCAGAAGAAAGTAAGAGCACTAATGCACGATTCTGGACTTCCTGAGAACATGTGGGATCTGGCTTTGAACGCAGCGGTGTATGCGTACAATAGAACACCGCATAAATCTAATGATATGAATTCACCTATTCAAGTATTTAGTCCAAATCATAAAGTGGATATTACACAGTTGAGACGTTTTGGATGTTTAGCCTATATAAAAGTACAACGTAAAACTGGACCAAAATTCAGATACATAGGAAAGAGAGTTATATTGGTAGGATATAAAGAGACTGGATACATATTTTTTAAACCAGAGGAGGGCAAGTTTTACGAAAGCCGTGATGTTAGCTTTAACGAAAAACTAGTATTTGGCAATAAATATAAAAAGACTGAAGTAAGCGACTGGGAGACTGATGGTTTTGAAATCAATCTAGATACTTGGTTTGTTGAGTTTAATTCTAAAGTGACAGAGAAGACTGAATCGGAGGGAGAGACAGAGAAAAGAAGACGTGGACGCCCGCCTAAAACAAAAGAAAATTCGGCTCAAAAGGCAGAGTCAACCAAAACGACGGTATACACTATGTTGGCAGCGGTAAATGGAGACCCGGTTAATTACCAAGAGGCAATGAAAGCGACTGATAAAATGAAATGGATTGAGGCTATTAATAATGAGCTTGAGTCTGTGAACAAGAATCAAGTTTGGAAACTAGTGGACAGAAAAACAGCATCTAGCGACGGAAAGCGACAGAACATGATTGATTCAAGATGGGTGTTGAAGAAAAAAATTGAATCAGATGGAAATATTCGATATAAAGCTTGTTTGGTTATCCCAGGCTTTAAGGATAAAAACGAATATGATTTGCAGGAGACGTACGCTCCTGTTTCTCAATTACCTTTAGTTCGAATGATGCTTGCAATAGCAAATAAATTTGATCTTCAACTTTGTCAAATGGATGTGAAAACAGCATTTTTGAATAGTTGTCTGAATATCATCACAGTATTCATGGAAATTTCAGAAGGAATAGAATGTTCGACCGAAATTAAGCGACAGAAAGTGTGTAAGCTCGAAAAGGCTTTATACGGACTGAAAGTAAGCTCAAAGTGCTGGAATAAAAAATTCACTGAAACTGTGAAAAGATTTGGATTGAAACAAGATTTTTAAGAGCCTTGTTTATTTACTTGGCGTGAAAGAAATAAATTTCTGATTTTAATTTTATATGTAGACGACATACTTTTGGCGTGTAACGACAATGCGAAATTAAAAGATATAAAAATTAATTTAAAGAGAAATTTCGAAATGACAGATATAGGTGAGCCAGTCTTTTCTTAGTTTAGAGATTCAGGGAGATAGAAAATCTCGAACGTTAAAAATCCATCAGAAAAATTACATTATCAAAATGTTAATTAAATTTGGCTATCAGGATGAACATCCACAACGAACACCCATGATTACAAATCAAGATGCGGACAGACAGCGAAAAGAGCGAGAGGAAAAAGAAAACATAAGCGAATTGATAACGACCGAAAATAATGACAACAGATCTTATCGTGAAGTAATAGGTACTCTCCTGTATCTAACAAATACCTGTACGCCTGACATAGCCTACGCGGCAAACGTATTAAGTAGACATCAAATTAAACCGACTGACAGCGACTGGCAGGGAGTAAGACGAGTATTTAGATACTTAAAGGGAACCGTAAAGATAGGTTTAAATTATCTTGGCAAAAGCAACTGTTTTGATGGCTATTCCGATGGGAGTTTCGGCGACTGTAAAAACTCGTTGACGACAAGTGGCTATATAATTAAACTTTTTGGGGATACCATAGCTTGGAGAATACGCAAACAACCCTATGTTAACCTATCTACATGTCAAGCGGAATATGTATCGATGAGCGACTGTAGCCAAGAGTTGGTATCAATACATAATTCTCTAGCGAATGTGTTGTCCGAAAAATTTATACCAATGACGTTGTGGTGTGATAATCGATCGGCAGAGACGAATGTAAAAACCGGCGGCGGTAACAAATTAGGACATATGACAGATATTAAAGAGCATTATGTGAGCGGAATGTGGTGAGTGACTGTTGGTATATGTACAATGGATAGCTTCTAAGGAACAGGAGGCAGATTTAATGACTGAGCCCCTGTCCTTTGAACTACATACAAAATTAGTTAAATTAATTTTAAATTTATAATAATGATCTGATATTAATATTTGTTTTATTTGTATTACAGAAAACAAATGAAAAGAAATGAAGCCGAGGATGGTGAAGGTGAGAAAAACCCGACCAAAAAGGCTATTGGTCTGGCTACATAACTTGAGAGGCCCGGGAGGGAGTGTTAGAAATACAGACCTGGCTCAATTGTTTCATGCGCTGCTTAGCGCTCTCTCTCTCTCTCTCTCTCTGTCAGAGTTATGCTTGGAAGAAGGAGCCAAATAAGCAATAGAATACATGCACTTTATAATCAAAGATTATTAGTTTATTATATTGAACTTCCTTAGAACACTTAAGCTGATACAAGTATGAGACCTTAGTAGCACACGCAGGTGCTTTCACTAAGAGCTCTAAAGGAGCACACTGACTGCCGCCCAGTGGCAGGCGTCGGTCACTTAGAACAAATGAAAAAGGAAGAGGAGAGGTAGAGAGAGAGAGCGCTAAGCAGCGCATGAAACAATTGAGCCAGGCCCGTATTTCTAACAATAAATTAAAAGAATTATTAGTTACTAAGAATTTATGTATTTCGGGACTATGAAGTCCCGAAAAATCGAGGAATATACTCTTGTATTTTTATTGATAATCAATAGTTGAATTATATTACCTTTTCCCCTTAGTGTAGGTTCTCGAAATGAATTAATCACACTTTTGGAATTAATTAGGATTTGTTTACTGCTAGAAGATTTCTTCTATGAAATGACGTGGCTAGTAATTGCCTTTACAATAACTCTATTCGGTTTATTGGATTAATGTGTATAATTTATTCGTTGACTGAATTATATATACGCGGGTGGTTAGTACCAATGGTTTTAGTAATTATATTGATATAAGTATTTTCACGTAAACTGCTATATTCTCATATTGACCTGTACAAATAATCGCTACTCGTATTGCCGATCGGAGTGGTACGGAGCCCGCGATCTGTGTGCGAATAACTGACGTGTGTAGATCGTCGTGTTTATTGTACAGTTAATTTGGATTAAAGATGATTTCGACGATAAATCGAGATCATCTTTTAAACAAGTTAAATGTGCGCAAGCCATACGTAGCTCAATTGCGGCAATTGGTAGTGCTGAATTCACAAAAACTGCTGCACGTATACTTTTCGATTACCCGCTTCATCGCGGTGTCATGTGTACAGAATTTCGGCGCGTGTATGCTTTCGCAAGTTTGATGACCTACTACGCACCATGCCTCGTATTTGAAAATGCAACGTTTTTGAATTTCGCAGACACATCAATTTGTAGGTCAGGAAATTACTGATGAGAAATATGAATAAATTATAATTATAGAAATATGTCACAGACATAACACCTCCCCCCTTAGACTGTTGAATCTCGCAGAGATACAATAAGTATAAGAATAGTTAACCATCAGTAATTTTCTGTTATAGAATTTACAATAATAATAAGGTGAACTGTAAATACAGTAATATCTTTTGTAAAAGGTTTTGAGTAGTTCTGATTGGAAGAATAAAATTAATACGTACAATGTGTATCGACAAATTCCTTACGTTACATTTTTTTATATGCTGTTTGATACGTTGAGGTCAGTAACACCTTTTCGTAACATAATGTAATTGCAATGGTGGGTCATTCACAGGCGTGTTTTCGTTGCTTCACTTCAGTGGAATTTCGCTAGGTCAACAGGAAATTTAGTATATAAGATGCGATAAGTATACAGTGAACACATTCAATTCAGAATACTACTACCATGGAACCCTTTATCAGTGTGAGTATTATTATTATTACTTTATACCACTCTAACCTCAAAATCACAACTTTGATATGATTTTTTGGCGCTCGTGGTATAAAATACCGTTCGAAACTAGTGCGTAAGTCGATTATTTAGGTGGTGTGACTTTTTCGCACTCGCTTCGCTCGTGCAAAAAGTCACACCAGCTAAACAATCGACTTCCCCACCCGTGTCGAAATGTACTATTATATCGATTTGTTTTTGCGACAATATCTTATACAATTATAGCATTAAATTATACGTGTAATAACAATTTTAATGTAAAATTACATATTTCGCTTTGTTCAACAAAACAGATTTTCTCGCGAATTTTAATTCTGCTTCACGTTTGATTGGTTTGAACGCGCGTTTTATGATTGCCCCCAGGTAGCGCCCTGTGCGACGGAACCGTTGGCGTTTCAAAAAAGTTTATTATTTAACTGATGGAGCAGGTCAGCATTTTAAGAATAAATACAATTTTCATAATCTTCTTTTTCACGAGAAAGATTTTGGAATTCCAGCTTAGTGGCATTTTCATACCGCAGCAGATGGCAAAGGTGCGTGTAATGGTATAGGCGCGAACCTAAAAAGAAGTGCAAAACGAGCGAGTCGAGCTGTACAACTGGGCTAAAGATTACTGAACAGTAACCAAAGTTTTTTTATAGCAGTAAAGAATCGTATGAAGAAACGGGTTTGAAACTAAAACCGAAACTAGACAAGGCTAAATCTATACCATACGGAGAGAAAGAAATCAGTAAAAATTACCAAACTGTCAAGTAACCCTGAGGCAGACTTGTAAATCCAAAATTTTTACCAAACTTTTAAGTAATTTTTACAAAAAGTTTAGTAAAATTTACAAAATGTTTAGTAAAAATTGGCAAAAGTTTAGTAAAAGTGCCAAAAAGTTTGGTAAAAATTTTGGATTTACAAGTCTGCCTCAGGGTTACTTGACAGTTTGGTAATTTTTACTCAGTGTTTGGTAATTTGTACTGATTTATTTCTCTCTGTGCAGGCAGGTTATAATACCATGCTATTATTCCAATATGAAAGTACATTGAAGCTCAAAAAAACCTCGCTGAGTTCTGAGTATAAAATCATCCAGAAAAAACTGCGAAAACAAAAAAAAAATATTATCTACACTGAAAAACAAACGTTAGTACAAGAGTTACTCTATTGCTGTTCATTTTGAAATTTCATTTTTTTATAAAATAATTAATAAAATATTACTCCATGCATTATTAAGAATCCAGAAGAACAGGTAAAGAATTAAAGATTATAAAAGATTACACAGTCACACAAAGAAAAAGTGATCTATCACAGAACACTGACTATCATAACCTTATGTATTTTGACGTGCTCAAAACGAATCCACTGTCCGTTTGGTTCCATCAGCCCCTGATTTTGCGTAAATTATATCATAAAAGCGGAAAATTGCGGAAAACTGGTTTTATGAAGTCCATCAGTGAATAGTAGAAGGTATGCGAACCCAGTTGAGTCATATTCCCAATTACTTGGACTCGCTGAATAAGAATACACTGTCCATTCGATTCTCGTAACCTCTGATTTTGTGCAAATCACTGTAAGTGACTGGAAATTGCGGAGAAATGCAGAAAATTGTGGAAAACTGATATCACGAATATCATCAGTGGTATCCCTAAACTCTTAAATCCTTAACCCTTAAACCCTTAACACTTAAACCTTAAACCATAAACCCTTAATCCCTTAACCCTTAAACCCTTAACCCTTAAACCCTTAACCCTTAAACCCTTAACCCTTAAACCCTTAACCCTTAAACCCTTAACCCTTAAACCCTTAACCCTTAAACCCTTAACCCTTAAACCCTTAACCCTTAAACCCTTAACCCTTAAACCCTTAACCCTTAAACCCTTAACCCTTAAACCCTTAACCCTTAAACCCTTAACCCTTAAACCCTTAACCCTTAAACCCTTAACCCTTAACCCTTAAACCCTTAACCCTTAACCCTTAAACCCTGAACCCTTAAGCACCCTTAAACCCTGGACCCTTAAACCCTGGACCCTTAAACCCTGGACCCTTAAACCCTGGACCCTTAAACCCTGGACCCTTAAACCCTGGACCCTTAAACCCTGGACCCTTAAACCCTGGACCCTTAAACCCTGGACCCTTAAACCCTTAAACCCTGAACCCTTAACCCTTAAACCCTTAAACCCTTAAACCCTTAACCCTTAACCCTTAAAACCTTAACCCTTAAACCCTTTAACCCTTAACCCTTAACCCTTGAAACCTTAACCCTTAAACCCTTAACCCTTAACCCTTAAACCCTTAACCCTTAAACCCTTAACCCTTAAACCCTTAACCCTTAACCCTTAAACCCTTAACCCTTAACCCTTAAACCCTTAACTCTAAACCCTTTAACCCTTAACCCTTAAACCCTTAAGGGGATGCCTTACTTGTATAGTCTGTACATGCTTACCGACATTTATTGATTTTTCAAATATCTACCTTAATTATATATTTTTGCTTATATTGAAGCTAACGCACATTCTTTGAATTATATAGATTGTGCGTGTGCTTCAATAATTTTGATAATATGAAAATTGATTCAGAAATTTGTAAAATCAAGTGCAGAAATCTGCAGTTGGGTAAGGCTTTCCCTTAAATCCTTAACACTTAAACCCATAACCCATAACCCTTAACCCATAAACCCTTAACCCTTAAACCCTTAACCCTTAAACCCTTAAACTCTTAAACCCTTAAACCCTTAAACCCTTAAACCTTTGACCCTTAAAACCTTAACTCTTAATCCTGAAATCCTAAAACCCTTAACCCTTAAAACCATTGTCCAGTTTCTTAAATGTTAGTGAAAATAAAGTTATTTATACTTTTTTCGTTTACAGCGAATCCTTTTACTCTCAAACGATCTGTGCAAGGGTCGCTGACTCTTTTAATACCTCAATGTTCAGTTTCTCTTTCTAACATCCAACAGTAGTCCACCATCATATTTACACCTCACACGCTTTGGTATCTTATCCCCATTACTTTCAAATCTTGATGAAAACGTTCGTCTTGCTCCACACTGTAATCACCTAAGTTGTCTGGAAAATGCTCCAGATGAGAATGCAAAATATGCAATTTAACACTCATCAGACAACCTAAACGTTGCTAGTTATCGAATAAACCATTGTCAAGTTCTTCACAGTCGTGACTTTTATGATTTCCTAAAAAGTTTTCAGCAACACTTTTAAAACTCAACCAGGCTGATTTTTCTATCTCATTCGTGTGATGTATAAAGTTTTGATCTTTAAACATTTTATGGACATATATGTATGGGCCATCGAAAATACCTTCTTTTATATTGACATCACTGAGTTTTTCAAACTGCTTATGTAAATATATGAAACATTGCCCTTGTTTGTACAAAGCTTTTCTGAATTGTTTCATTAGGCCTAGCTTTATATGCAATGGTGGAAGAAGAATTGTAGACCGTTCGATCAATGGTTCTCGAATAATGTTGTGACTACCCAGATTCAGTGCATTTCTATTTCGCCATTCTTTTGCTCGTAATGCTTCACACGATCCCTACTATCCCATAAGCACAAAAAACATAGGCAGTTAGTGAATCTGGCCTGCTGTTCTAGTATGATAGAAATAATTTTTAAATCTCCGCAAACTTTCCACTTGTGATATGCATAATTAATTTTTTCTAAGACGTATTTCATATTTTCATAAGATTCTTTGAGTTTAGTAGAGTGAGCTATTGGAATGCTCGCGTACGTATTTCCGTTGTGTAACAGAACTGCTTTAAAGCTGCGTTGTGAAGAATCTGTAAAAAGTCTCCATTCATCGGATTGATATAGGTTTGCTTTCATTTCATTTAGCAGACCTCTAACGTCCACACAATACACTAATTTTTTATCTTCATCGAGAGTAAAATATTTCCGGAATTCTTTTTCCCGCTCTCTATATATGTAAGATTTAGTCCCTGGTTATGTCAAGCGTCGACTTATAAGTTCTAAGTACTTATAATTACTGAGGCCATAAATTCTCCAATATCTTTCGATACACCAGTATCTTGCTTTTGGTGTCTTCATCTTCGTATTCCTGAATATTATGTGCTTCGATGTCATCTTTATCTAAATCGCTTTCTTTAGTATCTTATTCATCTACTTCCATTGATTCAAGATCATCAAACGAACTTTCTTCCATTTTTTCTTCATCGGACGCATTGACGTGATTTCCAAAACTGGTTTCGTCATTGAAGATACGCTTGCGTAATTTATCTTTGTTTAGTCTTTGCGGTGAAAGCACAAACCACAGTCATGCAAAAGTAGCAGTCCTCGCGTGTATGTGGTTGACACCATCTAATTGGTGTCGAAAATTTTTAAATGTTATCCCTCTTACTTTTATCACATTTAAATTTTTTCCATCGATTTAAAATCTGCAGACAAGTACCACACATGATTTGTGGGGCCCACGTTGTGTTTTCTGGAAGGATCTCTACGCCAAAACATTTAAGAAAAGTCTCTCTATTCACATTTGTAATAAATCTTCGGTATTTTTGAACCTCAAATTGACCACAAAGGTAGCAAAAAATATTTCGATCATTATTACACTTGCGATTTGCGATAAGGCAAGGCTACTTGTAGCATTTTGCCCAACACAGGCCAAGTCGCCCACATGTGAAGAGCTGCGGTCACATAATGACGATGTCTGCGGGCCTGCTTGCTCACCCTGAATTTTAGAACAAAACTGGGAAAAAAAAACAAAAAATTTGCAAAAGATATACTGTTATCCGCCGTCACCGCGTGGAGGTACTCTGAGTGGAGGTATAAGCAATGTATCTTTTTTTCACACGTTTACGACTTGGCTTGTGTTAGGCACAATGCTACAAAAAGCCTTATCGTAAGTCAGAAGTGTGATAGAGATCGAAATATTCTTTATTACTTGTGTGGTCAGTTTGAGGTGTAAAAATACCGAAGATTTATTAAAAATGCGAATAGAGAGATTTTCTTCAATTCATAGAAATTCTTACAAAAGACACAACGTAGGCTCCACAAGGCATGTGTAGTAGTTGTCTGCAGATGTTCAATCGATAAAAAAAGTTAGAATATGATAAAGTTGTCTCATTTTTGCCGCGAACGACAAGCAGCAACCACAAACACACGAAAGCTGCTGCTCCTACACGAATGCGGTAAATGGCTACAATACAAACATTAAATCAAAGATTTAATTACGCAAGCATATCTTCAATAACGAAACCAGTTCTCAAATCACATATGATTGCGTCCAATAAAGACAAAATAAAAGAAAGTTCTTTAGATGGTCATGAATCAATGGAAGTATATAAGCAAGGTACAAAGGAAAGAGATTTACACGAAGATGGCATGTATTGAGGAATACGAAGAAGGCAAAAGCGAAAAAACCCAAATCAGTGCACGTTAAGTAAATGAAAGCGATGACGAGTACGTTCGAACTGGTGAGAATCGATTTAAAATTCTTCCATCAAAAGAAGTTAAGCGATTTTATCCGAGATACTGATGTATAGAAAGATATTGGATTTACGTCCTCAGTACTTCTAAGGTTGGATTGTCACAACAAGGGACAAAATCTTTCATATATAGAGAGCAGGAAAAAGAGTTATGGAAATATTTTACAATCGATGAAAATAAAAAGTTAGTATATTGTGCGGACGTCAGAGGTCTGCTAAATGAATGAAAGCAAACGTATATCTCCCAATGAATGGAGACTTTTCATAGATTCTTTGCAACGTAGCTTAAAAGCATTTCGGTTACACAACGGAAATAAGTATGCGAGCATTCCAATACCTCGCTCTACTAAGCTCAAAGAATCTTATAAAAATATGAAATACGCCTTAGAAAAAATTAATTAATTATGCAGAACACAAGTGGCAGGTTTGCGAGGACTTAAAAATCATTTCTATCATACTAGAACAGCAGGCAGGATTCACTCAATTCCCATGCTTTTTGTGCTTATGGAATAGTAGGAATCGCATGAAGCATTTAAACAAACAGTATGGCAAAGTAAAAATACACTTAATCGAGGTAGTCATAACATTATTCGAGAACCATTGATCGAATAGTCAAAAATTCTTCTTTCTCAATTGCATATTAAGCTAGGCCTAATGAAATAATTCACGGAAGCTTTGTACAAATCCCTATTGAACAATATCGCGCGATTATCGGGCGATGAATCGCGCGATGACCGTGCCAGTTTATCGACCACTTTCTGGCGCTACAATCGCGCGATAACCGTGCGAGTTAGCCGAAATTCAACATTAAAAAATAAGCTTTATTTTCACAACTGTGTACGTGTTTGCATAATTACAAACATTATGACTGTAAATTTATCAGTGCGTAACTGCAGTATTAATGTACGTGTGAGTATGTGACTGTATGTACACTCGATAGACATTGATTCTCGTAGAACATGCTTACTGAATTTTAAAATCCTGCAATCCTATTGGACAATTTAAGTCTAGCCATTAACTTTAAATGCGATTGCAGAATTTTTAAATTTATCAGGCGCGTTCTACAAGAATTAGTCTATCAAGAAGTGTACATATGCGCATGTGTACACTTATATCAGAACGTGCACGCCCTGTTAAAAAAAATCAGCTAAAAAAAATCAGCTAAAAAAAATAGCTAAAAAAAGCAGTTAAAAAATATAGCTATATCGACCTGAAATACAGCTGTATTTCGTTGGATATTTAGTTGTATTTTTTATTGTCTAGTCTTTTTATTTTTTCTAGTCTCATCTATTCAATAAGCACTCTCTACAAATGGTAATAATTTTTTTCATGACTGTACTAATAATAATAGTGTTGATATTTAAAACTTTCTACGAAAGTGTAAAATAAGGCAAGTATAGAAGTTTTTTCTGTATAATCTATGTATAATCTAAATATAAAACTTTCTACGAAAGTATAAAATAAGGCAAGTATAGACGTTTTTTCTGTATAATATACTCTTCCTCTCTCTCTTCCCCCGCCCTCTCTAACCCTCTCTCTCCCCCTCCCTTTCTTCTCTCTCTCTCTTAACATCCGTCAAACTCTGTACCAAAAACTTTAATCACAGCTTAAATATTTGTTTAATACAATCAACATGTTTAAAAAAAAAAAAATAATTCCTTAAGTACGTTACGTACGTTAATTAAACACAAGAAAGTACTGAAATCAATTATATTGTAGTCAAGTACCCATAACTTAACTTGACTGACATAATACAACTTTTCGTACCTACTCAAAAATATTCAGCTAGCGGGCATGAAGTACTATTTAACACCCAAGAGGCGTAATAGCTCCCATACTCCTACAAAACTTTATAGAACCTACGCACTTTACGTCCGTGTGGGCAAAAATTATTTAAATTATATATAATTCCCCCGCCCTCTCTCACCCTCTCTCCCCCCTCCCCTTTCTTCCTCTCTCTCTTTTAACATCCGTCAAACTCTGTACCAAAAACTTTAATCACAGCTTAAATATTTTTGTTTAATACAATCAACATGTTTAAAAAAAAAAATAATTCCTTAAGTACGTTACGTACGTTAATTAAACACAAGAAAGTACTGAAATCAATTATATTGTAGTCAAGTACCCATAACTTAACTTGACTGACATAATACAACTTTTCGTACCTACTCAAAAATATTCAGCTAGCGGGCATGAAGTACTATTTAACACCCAAGAGGCGTAATAGCTCTCATACTCCTACAAAACTTTATAGAACCTACGCACTTTACGTCCGTGTGGGCAAAAATTATTTAAATTATATATAACTATCTTTTACTTCGTCGAGTAAATGTATACTGAACAAATTATATGTATGTAGATTCAAATTCTTCATTGCAAATCAAACAAACGAAAGTTGTGAAATCAATTACCGATAGTCAAGTAATGCAAACAACTCTCCGAAACAACTGTATGACTGATCTCAGAAATATATTATTCTAATTTGTTCATTCTTCTATACAAATTAAACACAAGAAAGTACTGAAATCAATTTATTGTAGTCAAGTATACCCATAAGTTAACTTGACTGAGATAATAGAACTTTTAGTACCTTGCGTGTAAAATTACATTTCACGCCCACGTTGTAACTTCAAAAATATTCACCCAGCAGGCATAAAGTACTACTTAACGCCTAATAAGCGGAATAGCTCACATATTCCTACAACACTTTATAGAACCTACGCACTTTACTCCCGGGTAGACGAAAATTATTAATTAATTACTATTATGCCTTCTTTTTATTTCTAAAATTAATAAGAATTTTATCAGATATTTACGAAGTCAATGCCTATATAAAAAATTACATAGTTACCAACACATCCCCATTTTTCATTATTTTTTCTCAATTTTGAAATTTCTATAATATTACGCATCTTGGGAGGACACGAGAAGTCTAGAGCTGCTCTAGCAGGGGTGGTCGTCCAATCTTCCATACATACTTGGCGGGCCCGACGGTTTGCAGTTTAAGGTGTAGACATTGTCATTTTCATATGAATATTCATACGTTTAAAGATCAGATAAAATGTATAAATCAATTGCTTCTAGATATTAAATACTGATCCGTGAATATATTACTCTTTTTAAATAGAAAAGTCCAAACACACATGAAAATTTCATATGAGATCTCATATGAGAATATCGGACATCAGATCCCATATGAGATCACATATGAGGTCCCATAATATATAAAATTGCAGATGACATAACATATATGAGTCTTATCTGATGTCATCTCCGAAATACTCATAACATGATGTCTTATCTGATCTGATGTCCGAAATACTCATATAAGATCTCATATGATATTTACACGCGGGAAAAGGATAAAAATAGGTGGCTCATAAAATAGTTAGTAAAATTTAAAGCTCTTTTGAATAGACTATGAATTTATATGTATCTTTTTATTTCATTCCCATAAAAAAAGACGAACACAAGGAAAAATATTTTAGGTAATAAAAGTAAATCATGATTATGCACACAGTACATGTAGGGATATTATATTTAAACGGTATTTATGGTGGACTTATAGGTATATGCAAAAATCTAGTATTCTACATTTACAAAGCTCACCGGTAAACTGCAAACCGTCGGGCCCGCCAAGTATGTATGGAAGATTGGACGACCACCCCTGCTAGAGCAGCTCTAGACTTCTCGTGTCCTCCCAAGATGCGTAATATTATAGAAATTTCAAAATTGAGAAAAAATAATGAAAAATGGGGATGTGTTGGTAACTATGTAATTTTTTTATATAGGCATTGACTTCGTAAATATCTGATAAAATTCTTATTAATTTTAGAAATAAAAAGAAGGCATAATAGTAATTAATTAATAATTTTCGTCTACCCGGGAGTAAAGTGCGTAGGTTCTATAAAGTGTTGTAGGAATATGTGAGCTATTCCGCTTATTAGGCGTTAAGTAGTACTTTATGCCTGCTGGGTGAATATTTTTGAAGTTACAACGTGGGCGTGAAATGTAATTTTACACGCAAGGTACTAAAAGTTCTATTATCTCAGTCAAGTTAACTTATGGGTATACTTGACTACAATAAATTGATTTCAGTACTTTCTTGTGTTTAATTTGTATAGAAGAATGAACAAATTAGAATAATATATTTCTGAGATCAGTCATACAGTTGTTTCGGAGAGTTGTTTGCATTACTTGACTATCGGTAATTGATTTCACAACTTTCGTTTGTTTGATTTGCAAAGAAGAATTTGAATCTACATACATATAATTTGTTCAGTATACATTTACTCGACGAAGTAAAAGATAGTTATATATAATTTAAATAATTTTTGCCCACACGGACGTAAAGTGCGTAGGTTCTATAAAGTTTTGTAGGAGTATGAGAGCTATTACGCCTCTTGGGTGTTAAATAGTACTTCATGCCCGCTAGCTGAATATTTTTGAGTAGGTACGAAAAGTTGTATTATGTCAGTCAAGTTAAGTTATGGGTACTTGACTACAATATAATTGATTTCAGTACTTTCTTGTGTTTAATTAACGTACGTAACGTACTTAAGGAATTATTTTTTTTTTTAAACATGTTGATTGTATTAAACAAAAATATTTAAGCTGTGATTAAAGTTTTTGGTACAGAGTTTGACGGATGTTAAGAGAGCGAGAGGAAGAAAGGGGAGGGGGGAGAGAGGGTGAGAGAGGGCGGGGGAATTATATATAATTTAAATAATTTTTGCCCACACGGACGTAAAGTGCGTAGGTTCTATAAAGTTTTGTAGGAGTATGAGAGCTATTACGCCTCTTGGGTGTTAAATAGTACTTCATGCCCGCTAGCTGAATATTTTTGAGTAGGTACGAAAAGTTGTATTATGTCAGTCAAGTTAAGTTATGGGTACTTGACTACAATATAATTGATTTCAGTACTTTCTTGTGTTTAATTAACGTACGTAACGTACTTAAGGAATTATTTTTTTTTTTAAACATGTTGATTGTATTAAACAAATATTTAAGCTGTGATTAAAGTTTTTGGTACAGAGTTTGACGGATGTTAAGAGAGAGAGAGGAAGAAGGGGGGGGGGGGGCAGAGGGTGAGCGAGGGAGGGGGAAGAGAGAGAGGAAGAGTATATTATACAGAAAAAACGTCTATACTTGCCTTATTTTATACTTTCGTAGAAAGTTTTATATTTAGATTATACATAGATTATACAGAAAAAACTTCTATACTTGCCTTATTTTACACTTTCGTAGAAAGTTTTAAATATCAACACTATTATTATTAGTACAGTCATGAAAATAATTATTACCATTTGTAGAGAGTGCTTATTGAATAGATGAGACTAGAAAAAATAAAAAGACTAGACAAATTGTGTTGTTACATTAATAATACTATTTGTTTTGCTGATTGTTTTAAAAAAATATTTAGGTTTTCATTAAAGTTCTTGGTTCAGAGTGTGACAGATGTTGATTAATTATACAGAGAAAACTCATACATTTGCCTTAGCCACTATTTGTTTTACTGATTGTTTAAAAAAAAATATTTAGGCTCTCATTAAAGTTCTTGGTACAGAGTTTGACATATGTTGAGGGAGAGAAAGAGAGGGGAGCGGGAGAGAGTTATAAAATAAATACATTCTAACTAGCCACACTACTGCAACACAATCCGCTAGCAAATTAAAATATTGGTTGCAGATAAAAAGTAGCCATTACAGTAATTTATATATTATGGTTTCATATACGGTAATTCACAGAACAGATAGCTACTCTGAAACATTTTGCGCCCATCACGATAAGCCAATCACTATATAATAATTACATTATATTTTCAACTCTTAGATTCGTTGAAATTTTAACTAGAAACCAGTTGAATTAATAACCAATCAGACACATCTTGCAAAATTAAACACAAAAGTTTATGAACTAAGAATCATTGAGAGAAAAAAGCTTTCTCCATTCTTTTAAAATATAAAACATCTTGAAACATCTTGAATTTCTGATAATAAAAGCTTCCGTAACATTCTTGTATACTTTTTGAAATAATTATCTGAATCTTGTGTAGAAAAATATTTACTGAGAACTCCTCTGAAACATTTTGACGTCTCCCACTGTGAGAAAATTATAAAATTAGATTAACTGAGCACTTCTATCCGTAGACATTTTCACAATATTTACTGAGAACTCTTCTGAAACATTTTGACGTCTCCCACCATGAGAAAATTATAAAATTAGATTAACTGAGCACTTTTATTCACAACAATAACACATCATTTTTTCTTTTTTCTCTATTTTATTGTTCACTTAACATAATCTTTTAATTGATGTTTAAGTAAATAAATATGCACAGCGCCAATATCAACAAAGTTTCTTGAAGTATAGACAAAAAATGTCTTTTTTTAACCAAGGCTCTGACCAATATTTTAAATTCTGATTTTAAGTAGAGGTTAGAAATTTGTTATCAACACTTCATTTAACACATCATACCGATACTTTATTTTATTTATAGGCACCCATTGCCATAAGCCAATCACTATATAATTACATTATATTCGACACTTAGATTCGTTTAAATTTTAACTAGAAACCACTTGAATTAATAAGCAATCAGATACATCTTGCAAAATTAAAAACAAAAGTTTATGAACTAAGAATCATTGGGAAAAGAAAGCTTTCTCGACATTCTTTTATAGTAGAAACTCATGATTGCCACACATCTTGTATCAGTTTATGAACTAAGAATTTCTGATAATAAAAGCTTCCGTAACATTCTTGTATACTTTTTGAAATAATTATCTGAATCTTGTGTAGAAAAATTACTGAGATCTCCTCTGAAACATTTTGACGTCTCCCACCGTGAGAAAATTATAAAATTAGATTAACTGAGCACTTTTATCTGTAGACATTTTCACAATATTTACTGAGAACTCTTCTGAAACATTTTGATCTTATATATCACTATTTCCGGGTTTTAATAATGCTAGTTTACCTTTAGAAATCGTAGGGCCAGTAAAGCATCCATAATTAAAACACCATAAAGTAGAACGAGGCTCTGCTAGAGAAATATTATCTGCAACAGTATTTCTTTTTTTTCTATTACAGGTGGTTGCATTCTTTGACAGACTTGAAAATAATCTTTTAGTGGCCTTAATGTATAATGCATAATAATAATAATTTTGAACTCTTCTATATATGTTGCAAACAATTTAATCATAATCATAATCTACTTGTCAATTATCCTTGTTCTTTCTGATATAATCTGTAACAAAAAAAAGATTTCACAAAGTAACAATACTTATATTAAGAACATTATTTTTTTATTTTATAATAAAAGTTTGCTACTTATCTGAAAATATATCTGAATATATATATATATATATTATAATATACACCAAGTCAATTTAAATCGAATTTCAACGATGTAAAAAGACTTTTCAATATAACTTGTATAAATGACTTGTATAAATGATGATGATTGTATACGGAACTAATGCGTAAATATTGAAAGTTATTATGTATGTATACATAAAGTAACAAGGTTAGGTTGATTGACCAGATATATATATATATATATATATATATATACCATATACGGATTCTCTCTCTCTCTCTCTCTCTCTCTCCGTCGCTCTTCTCTCTTTCCTCCCTCTCTCTCTTCTAGTCGGTCGGACAAAAATGCTATACTATGTACCGGTCGGACAAAAATGTATAGTTTGTGCAGACTGAAGAATGTGGAGAAAAAATCGGAAAGGAAATCGTACATAAAAATATTCAGATCTCTAAATCTTTTGAATGAGACAATCTTTTTAAATGAAACCTTTCGATTTGAGTAGAGCAATGAAATGGCTTTCGATTAAGAGGGATATGTTATATAGTTGAAACTAACGCAATAGGTATATAATCGCATTGAATTTCTCGTACATCCATTTCAAAGTATATATTCACGCGGTCGTCCTAAGGCTCTTCTATACTTGCCTTCGGAACGCTCCCGCGTTCCTTGATCTGAAAATTTAGTTAAATTTTTAGCTGTAAATCTAAGTAAACGATTAGCTGTAAATCCACCTGTTGACAACTGGAAATTTACCCAAAATCCACCTATGAATAACTGGAAATCCAGTTGTATATTTAGTGGCATGGAAATTTCCAGCTACTAATAGGTAAAAATTTAGTTAATTTTTCACTTGTAAATACACCTATAAATTCATTATTAAATGGAAATATAGGTAGACTGAAAGGTGAAAATATAGCTATATTTTTAACTACAAATAGAGCTATATTTTATTCTCGATTTGGCCATATTTTTTAGCTGTAAATCAATGTATTAATATGGATTGTTAATTTCATTTGATGCTAATAATAACAAAATTTACAGATCATATCTGTTTAAGATAGGTATATTGAAAAAGATATATTTATATACATAATATTACTATTTAAAACTAAAAAGAAATTTTCTGCTTCAAATATATTCAAATATATATTTGAGCCATTATTTACATGGTTTAAATACTATTGGCGTACCCCAGATCACCCATACACACTATAAGTACACTAGCGTGTTGACATGAACGACGCCTGAGGTGAAATTATCCAAACTGTCCTTTTCATAATTTGATATGTATGGTTTGCAAGTGATATTAACAAGTGATACTTAATTATTATCACATACCATTGAATTAGGAAAAAATCCACACAGAGAAAAATTGATTTGTAAACATCACTCTGTTTATAAGAAAATTTATTATTTTATAGCGCTCGGACACACGCGACATGTGGGATTTTTACTGTTTGAAACAGTAATTTTTATGATTTTCGTAGCAAATTTTTATTTTTAAATAATAATTTTTATTATTTTTGTAGCAAATTTTACTATTTGAAATAGTAATTTTTATTATTTTTCAGCAGTCATAAAAAGTACTATTTCAAATAGTACAAATCTCATATGTCGAGTGTGTCCCAGCGCTATTATAAAAAATAATATATTTTTCTCCATGTCTGTAATAAATATTATATTGTTTTAAATTTACTTCTAAGTTTCCTCCTTCACTGTAAGTTATATAACAATAACTTGTACTTGTACTCTAGTATGAAGGAACACTGAGATTTCATAACTGTACACCTCTGCCAATGTAGAGAAAGGAGAAATGATGATCAACGAGTCTCGTGCTCGCGATACCAAAATCACACGAGGCCGGCGCCGAGCGCGCCCACGCGTACTCGATATTAGCAGCTATCAAGAACAGTCATGATAGCGACGGCGACAACGCGAGGAGGCGACGTCTTGGCGATGATGTCCTCGTTGACAGAACTCAGCTAAAATTTTACGCCATGTCTCATATAACAAAATAAAGTAAAAAGTAAATTACAAAATTTGAGTCCTCACTAGTCTTAGTGAATTCACATATACTTATAAAAGCACTTTACATATGAAAGAGTATTTAAATGTGGATGGCTTTACTAGTTTATTAATTGTAATCGATTTTTAAATAAATTGTTTGTACATTCATTATTATTTATTATAATTGAAGTTTTTTTCTCCACCACTCACTCTTGTACTGTGAGGTATATTTAAAAATTATATATATTTATTAATTTTGTTATTTAGTAAATATTGTGTACTTATAGGTACAGTCTTTAGGCTGTAATTATAGGCACATCTCCTTTGAGATCCACAATTTAGTTGCTCGTTGATAGATTTAAGACTTGGGTGGCCTTAGCGTAGGAAATATATTTGGACCCAATGAACTAAATAATATTGTTGATAACTTATACGTAAGAACCAAAATCAACCTTGATTGTGTGTAAATTGTAGCTAAAGATACTAAGTACCTATAAGCATACACAATTTTGTGATTACATAGAATATTTTGTATACTCAAAGGTAGTACCTTCATTTACAACTTTTATTACTCGATAAGTCACTTATGGGCTTGGCTGACTTTATCGCAGGAAACATTGGGACCGTATGGACAAAATGACTTGATTCATATTTGACTATAATAGTTATGGCTTCCTTTTTTCCTTTTTTCAAATAAAATTTATATTTAACATGATATTTTTACCAAATCATACATTTTCTTTTAATTTAAAGGAATGTTTTCAAAAACATACTTAACCATTACGGTCACAAAGAATCATATCAAATATGATGCCATTTGGTCCATTGAGTTCAAATATGTCCAGCGGTAAAGTCACCCAGCCTATATAAATGTGGATTTTTTATAATAAATTATGGTATTAATTTATTTATATTATGACCAGTTCTATTTATAAATTAATAATGTGAAAGAGTTAAAATTATATGATTCATCATATTAAAGAGGATTGACATGTGCGTAGCTGGGGCTTTAATTTTCTTAATGTTATATTTATGCTTTGCAAGTATTTTCTATATAACACTATACAAGTTATTTTTAAAAAATTTACAATGAAATAAGAAACTCATGCATTATTGCTAAATGCTACTTGATCATTAAAATATAGCTTACAGCTTGTTTGCTAAATGCAGTAGTAAATTTAGAACAATTATATTATATTTATAACATAACCTTTTACAAACTGTAAGCTATAGTTTAATGATTAAATAACATTTAGCAATACTGTATGTGACAGGACAGAAGCAAAAATACATAAAAGTGTACGGGCTTACCCAGATATAAACCTGGGGAACATAACCTCAGCGATGACAGGATGAGCACGGATAGCAGCAGGTCTTTCTAAACGTAGAAGCCACAATGACCACTCCCTCACGTTCGAACTTTCGTCGTCGTTAGTCGTAACTCTTAATACACGAAGCGCGAAAGCGCCGGTTGCCACACGTTGTTCCTTGTTGAACTCAATGGACCAAATGGCATCATATTTGATATGATTCTTTGTGACCGTAATGGTTAAGTATATTTTTGAAAACATTCCTTTAAATTAAAATAAAATGTATGATTTGGTAAAAATATCATGTTAAATATAAATTTTATTTGAAAAAAGGAAAAAAGGAAGCCATAACTATTATAGTCAAATATGAATAAAGTCATTTTGTCCATACGGTCCTAATGTTTCCTGCGATAAAGTCAGCCAAGCCCATAAGTGACTTATCGAGTAATAAAATTTGTAAATGAAGGTACTACCTTTGAGTATACAAAATATTCTATGTCATTACAAAATTTTGTATGCTTATAGGTACTTCGCATCTTTAGCTACAATTTACACACAATCAAGGTTGATTTTGGTTCTTTCGTATAAGTTATCAACAATATTATTTAGTTCATTGGGTCCAAATATATTTCCTACGCTAAGGCCACCCAAGTCTTAAATCTATCAACGAGCAACTAAATTGTGGATCTCAAAGGAGATGTGCCTATAATTACAGCCTAAAGACTGTACTTATAAGTACACAATATTTACTAAATAACAAAATTAATAAATATATTAAATTTTTAAATATACCTGACAGTACAACAGTGAGTGGTGGAGAAAAAACTTCAATTATAATAAATAATAATGAATGTACAAACAATTTATTTAAAAATCGATTACAATTAATAAACTAGTAAAGCCATCCACATTTAAATACTCTTTCATATGTGAAGTGCTTTTATAAGTATATGACTCAAATTTTGTAAGATACTTTTTCCTTTATTATGTTATATGAGACTTAGCGTAAAATTTTAGCTGACTTCTGTCAACGGGGACATCATGGCCAAGACATCGCCTCCTCGGTCTGCCTCCGTCGCTATCATGACTGTTCTTGATAGATGCTAATATCGAGTACACATAGGCGCGCTCTGCGCCGGCCTAGTGTGATTTCGGTATCGCGGGTCGGCATCGAGTAGCGCGAGCACGAGACCCGTTGACCATCGTTTCTCCTTCCTCTATATTGGCAGAAGTGTAAAGTTATGAAATGTCAGTGTTCCTTCATACTAGAGTACAAGTACAAGTTATTGTTATGTAACTTACAGTGAAGGAGGAAACTTAGCAGTAAATTTAAAACAATATAATATTTATTACAGACATGGAGAAAAATATGTTATTTTTCATAATAGCGCTGGGACACACTCGACATATGAGATTTTTACTATTTGAAATAGTACTTTTTATGACTGCTGAAAAATAATAAAAATTACTATTTCAAATAGCAAAATTTGCTACAAAAATAATAAAAATTATTATTTAAACATAAAAATTTGCTATGAAAATCATAAAAATTACTGTTTCAAACAGTAAAAATCCCACATGTCGAGTGTGTCCCAGCGCTATAAAATAATAAATTTTCTTATAAACAGAGTGATGTTTACAAATAAATTTTTCTCTGTGTGGATTTTTTCCTATTTGTATGAGTGATCTGGGGTACGCCAATAGTATTTAAACCATGTAAATAACGGCTCAAATATATATTTGAATATATTTGAAGCAGAAAAGTTCTTTTTAGATTTAAATAGTAATATTATGTATATAAATATATCTATTTCAATATACCTATGTTAAACAGATATGATCTGTAAATTTTTTTATTATTAGCATAAAATGAAATTAACAATCTAATCCATACTAATAGATTGATTTACAGCTAAAAAATATGGCCAAATCGAGAATAAAATATAGCTCTATTTGTAGCGAAAAAATATAGCTATATTTTCACCTTTCAATCTACCTATATTTCCATTTAATAATAAATTTATAGGTGTATTTACAAGTGAAAAATTAACGAAATTTTTACCTATTATTAGCTGGAAATTACCATGCCACTAAATATATATCTGGATTTCCAGTTATTCATACGTGGATTTTAGATAAATTTCCAGTTGTTAATAGGCCATAATAGTTTACGTAGATTTACAGCTACAAATTTAACTAAATCTTCAGATAAAAAATGCAACTAAATATCCAACGAAATACAGCTGTATTTCAGGTCGATATAGCTATAATTTAACTATTTTTTTAGCTATTTTTTTTAGCTGATTTTTTTTTAACAGGGCGTGCACGTTCTGATATAAGTTTACACATGTGCATATGTACACTTCTTGATAGACTGATTCTTGTAAAACGCGCCTGATCAATTTAAAAATTCTGCAATTGCATTTGAAATTAATGGCTACACTTGAATTGTCCAATAGGATTGCAGGATTTTAAAATTCAGTAAGCACGTTCCACGAGAATCAAAGTCTATCGAGTGTACATACAGTCACATACTCACACGTACATTAACACTGCAGTTACGCACTGATACATTTACAGTCATAATGTTTGTCAATTATGCAAGCCGTACACAGTTGTGAAAATAAAACTTATTTTTTAATGTTGATTTTCGGCTAACTCGTGCGATTATCGCGCCAGAAAATGGTCGATAAACTGTCACCATCATCGCGCGATTAGTCGCGCGATTAATCGCGCGATATTTTTCAATAGGGATAAGGGCAATGTTACGTACATTTATATAAGCAGTTTGAAAAACTCAGTGATGCCATTATAAAAGAAGGTATTTTCGATGGTCCGCAAATACGTAAAATGTTTAAAGATCAAAACTTTATACATCACTTGAATGAGATAGAAAAATCAGCCTGTTTGTGTTTTAAAAGTATTGCTGAAAACTTTTTAGGAAATCGTAAAAGTCACGATTATGAAGAACTTGTCAATCGTTTGCTAGATAACAATACCAACGTTTAGGTTGTTTGATGAGTATTAAATTGCATTTTTTGCATTCTCATCTTGAGTACTTTCCAGACTACTTAGGTGATTACAATGAGGAGCAAGTGAACGTATTCATCAAGCTTTGAAAATAATAGAGAGAAGATACCAAGGCGTGTGGGATGTAAATATGATGGCGGCCTATTGTTGGATGTGGAAAAGAGAAACTTAAAATAGAGGTATTAAGAAAGTCAGAGACACATTGCACAGATCGTTTGAGAATAAAATGGTTCGCTATAAACGAAAAAAAGTATAAATAATTTTTTTTCATTAACATTTAAGAAACTGCACGATGGTTTTAAGGGTTTAAACCCTTAATGGTTTTATGGGTTTATGGGTTAAAGGTTTAGGAATACCACTGATGATATTCATGATATCAGTTTTCCACAATTTTCTTCCTTTTTTCGCAATTTTCAGTCACTTACAGTGATTTGCACAAAATTAGAGGATAGAAGGATCGATTGGACAGTGTATTCTTATGCAGCGTATTTTTATGGTATATTTACGCAAAATCAGGGGCTGATGGAACCAAACGGACAGTGGATGCGTGTTCGGCACGTCAAAATACATAAGGATATGATAGTCAGTATTCTGTGAGTCAAAATACATAAGGATATGAAAGTCAGTGTTCTGTGACCAGTGATGTGAGCTGGTCAATTGACCGGTCAATTGGCCAGTCAATTGACCGTCATGACCCTGACCAAACAAAAAAAAATTTGACTGACAATTGTCCCTGACCGGTCACACTTATGCGTGACAGTCAAACCTACATCTATATAGAGTATAGAGCATGGTGTAAGGAAAAAAACTGTGCTATTGCGCAACCTTCTTTACGGACCAATAGAATTCTCATCCCAAAATCGGTCATATTGTACTTTAAACCAATAGAATCAGCGCGTGAGTGGCGAATTTGTTTGAAATGTAATATAGAACTGTTTTGTATAAAACTGAAAATTAAAGTGTTATTAATTTTAAATAAATAGATAATGGAAATAATACTCAAGTAATTAAGAAGAATATTAACTTTTTGAATGAGAATTTTTATAATTCGTACTATTTATGAAATGAAAGAAGTACTTTTGCAGTGGATCATTGAAATTATCTTTTGAAAAAAATTCAATAAGAAATGAAAAATAATTATCGATTTATATAACATATGTTAATTTTGCTATTGCCAATATATAAAAATATTTCATTTTATGATCTCAGTAAGATATAATAAGAAAAAACATATTTGAAAAAGGGTGAAATATATTTAAATAAAAGAACAATTTGATAAGTAATAGTTAATACTATTTATTAACAGTTAAAATTATTGTAAATAGACAACAATTAAGTCAAGTACATAAATATTTGAACTCTTATTAAAAAGAAACAACGAATATTTACGATAATATTTACGATAACTTACGAATAAATATTTTACGAATAAAATTTTATTGTTTTTGCAGACCTTTGCGCAATTCTAGTTTTCTTGTAACTGCTTTTTATATTTTTATTCAATTCCCTTAATCTAATATAAGTACGCGTTCTTACTAGGCGTAGAACTTCATCTGGAATATTGAATTCATTGCTTATTTTTGTTTTAACCAAGGTTGCTAGTTTCTTAAAAATGAAGTTGGTACTTGACAGTGTATCTTATAACAGTGTACTTACGATTTATCCAGGATACAGCGCCATGAAGAATTCTCGCCAACAATGATGAATATCAATATTTAAGTAAACATCCAAATATATGAGTTCGTATTTTCAATGAATAATAAACGCAAGGAGATGGACAAGTAAAGGTCTTTAAATCATCAATCGCTGCAAGTAACAGTAAACTTGGACATTTATTAACATGAAAATAAAAACAGAATGTTAAAATTCGCGAGGTATAATTAATAGTAATGTTGAGCGCCAGCTGGGTCGTTTCCAGCGATCTAACTAATCCTAAGTTTCGACATGTACGCAACGCGATGCGATGACTAACCGGTTCCGGTAGGGCGGGACGCAAATTCAAGTGCGAAAACGTGAGTGCTTTACAAAAGTTTCGGCAAGTTTCGATAGTATGCGGACGCCACGAGACTCTTCACCTCGACAAACACCTGGGGCTTTATTGAGGTAAAGGATGACGGTCACAAAACCGCCGAAGTAACCATTTTCCTTCCAATAATTTCAACTTTATTCATCGTCTTTTCAAATATTCTTTATCTCCTTAAAGCCTCCGTGCGTTATAGCACGAAAAAAGTCGGAATGATTCGAAGGGAAATAATTACTTGTATGGTTCTGTGACTGTCAACGCGTACCTCGATAAAGCCCCTGGTACATTCCTGGAGGAGGTTAGGTTCTTCTACTTCTTCTGCTCAAGAGTGTTAGTGGATCTAGGTAGAATCAGTAGTTTACTCTTCTAGTGTATTGTTCTTCTACTTATTCTCCCTCTTGTCTTGTTGCAGGTCACAAGTAGATGGACAGCGAGGACTGACATGCAGCAACAACCTCCACAGGCGGAGCTGTTCACCCATGGGTCTGTTTCTGCAGTGCAGCACCGACTTTTCCTTGTGTTTCAGCATCTATCCATATGTTCCCCGGACATACAAAGTACATTCTGTTCCTCCTTATCCGGTGTTATACAAATACTATATTGATTTTCTTTATTTGCAGGTGTGAGCAGCATAGTCGCAGAGGCAGAGTCTCCGGCGAGGCCAGATGCGCTCCTGCGCCACATCCTCCTGGAATATGATGTGTTCTTTCTTACTAAGTTTTCTGTATTCTGTTTATGTTGTTTCACCAGTGCTCGTCTTCTTCTTTACTAACCATCTTTTCTTTTTACAGGGTCACCTCAGAGCTGCCGCCTCTACCTACCAAGAAGAATCAAGGGGAGAGTGAGCCCAGCTCACTCGCATCGCAGCAGTATCAGTTAATATAAGGGATGGCAGGAGCTACGTTTTCTTCATCAGGAGCGGAGAATGGTTGCAGCACGAGGAGCTCGCAATACTCCTCTACAAGAGTGCTGTCTTCGCTTTTAGTTTATGTTACAGGTAACAGTGTTAATTAGGGTGTCGTGTGGGTTGCTTGGGCCCTCTTCTTCCAAGCATTTCTTTTCTAAAATTAGGTTTTTCTGTTCTGGAGATTTAGCCAGAGAAGAACCCTTACAGCAACCGCTGGGGTTTTTTTCCCTATCTAGATTACTAATTGTAATGCTCCAAAGTGAGCGTTACAATCTTTATGAAAATTGTTGAAAACTATTTCCAAAATCTGTGATGTTCTCAGTAATTCTTCAAAAGGAAAAATAAGGTTTCCTTTATCGCAAGCTTTTATCCACATGCCTGCGATTTTTGGATCTTTAGGAAATCTAAAGTATTTGATTCCTTTATTTGTAGCATTTCCATTCCAATTATGGCAAGATTTTATTGAGCGAGTAAGCATTTTGTAAAAATATACATTAAAATCTTCAATTGCTATTCAAACGTAAACACTACGCTGCCATATTGAACATGACGGGAAGTTGGGATACGCAGTAGCGGTCGAAAACGGGTATGGCTAGCGAGCACACCTTATTTCCTCACACCATGGTACAGAGTATAGAAGAACGGGGAAAAGTATGGTTTTGTCACCAGGAATGGGCTGCTTCTTGCATAGAATACACGTTTTCGTCTTCCTTGACTTATTATTTGATATAGACTGTTTTGTACAAAAAGACTGCTCCGCAAAACGTATGATAGCATAAACTGTTTTTTGATAGCATCAAAATTTCGATCGTTTTTTTATTCTTTTAAACTTTCTGAACAATGACCGGTGAGAAAGCTCACTGACGATCATTTTTACATTCAGGGATTGTAAATTCTGACTGTCAATGACGGTCAACTTTTTATCAAAATGACCGTCAAGTCAGAAAATTTTGTCTGACCGGTCAATGCACATCACTGTCTGTGACAGACCACTTTTTTTTGTGTGCCTGTGTTATTATATAGACAACGAGGCGGGCGCAGTCCGCGTGCAGTACCGCGTAGTACCACGCGCAGAAAAGGCGGTGCGTCTACTCTTTCGCATATTATTTCTCGCAGAAAACATCTCGGGCACTCTGTGGAAAATATCCTTTCCTACGTAAAAAATTCTCAGCTTTCGATCTAGAAGGGCAAACAAAATATTAAAAATTCACTTTTTCAGATATAAGATGTTTTGTACTTTTTGAACGTGAGAATGGGAAGAAGAGAACTACGCTCATCTACGCATGGCCGTTGAACGACTTAAGAAGTTTCATCTTCGCTTAAACGTCGAAAAATGTACCTTTGCTGCTGAAAAATTAGAATTTTTAGGTTATCTTGTGAATGGTGAAGGCATTCGCCCCATTTCGAGCAGAGTCGAAGCTATTTTGAAATTCCTAAATCTCAAACAATTGCAGAACTTCGCAGGTTTATCGGTACCGTAAATTTTTACTGCCGTAACGTGCCTTGCGCTGCGACTTCTCAAGCCCCTCTTTTTAGTGATTCCCGCAAAAATGATAAGCATCCCGTTCCGTGGACGCCTGAAGCTCAAGAAGCCTGTGTGCGTGTTGTCAGGAGCAGCTCTGCTCGTTCATCCCCGTATTGGTGCGGAGATACGCATTGTGTCCGATGCCTCTGACTCTAGAATGGGCGATGCCCTGGAACAACTTTCCCTCGTTGGAGTTTGGAAACCACTAGGTTTCTTCTCCAAGAAGTTATGTCCCTCACAGCGGAAGTACACTGCTTATGACCGCGAGACCACGGCCATATACGAAGCTGTTAAATACTTCTCATTTTTAGTTGAAAACAGAGACTTCAAGATCTTAACAGATCACAAACCTCTTATTTATTCTTTCATGCAAAAATCTGATAAGGCCTCGCCGCGTCAAACGCGTCAGTTGTGCCTTATCGTTCAATATACTACTCATATTGAATACATTAATGGTGCCGAAAATACTGTAGCTGATTCACTCTCTCGTGTAGAATCCATGAGATTCCCTGTAGAAATTGACCTCAACGATCAGGCTGAAAAACAAGAAGCAGTTGAACAGCTCAAAGCCCTTCGTGAATCTTCCGATTATCCGTTGTCGCTAAAACGCATCCAATGGAGCCCTGCACACACCACAATTTTTTGTGAAATCACTGGTGAGGCCATTCGTCCATATATTCCTTCGTGGAACAGTGTTTAACATGTTCCACAAGGCTGCTTATCCAGGCCCTAAAGTCACCGATCGAGTCATACAGCAGCGTTATGTCTGGTCTAATATGCACCGTGACATTCCGCGTAAGTGCAAAAATTGCTTAGACTGCCAAAAGTCAAAAATTTCTCGCCATATCGAGCTCATTCCTGACAAATTCGTCGCATCCGATGGTCGATTCGAACACGTTTACATTGATCTAGTCGGCCCCCTCAGCCGTCGACCTTACGTCTTCCAGGTGAGTTTTCCTCCCTGAAGACTTCACACCTGATCCAAATTTTTTTATCGAAGAATTTCACGAATATATGCGTCAAGTTCGTGCAGTCTCTATCACACATAATTATAAAAAACGTGCGTTTTGTTTTAAGGATCTTTATACTTGTACACATGTATTTATGCATAAAATGGCTAAAAAGTCATTAGAGAGGCTTTATACCGGTCCTTACAAAGTATTAAAGCATCTCTCCGACCGCGTATTCGATATTGAAGTCAACAGTGCGTCACGCAGTGTATCTGTTGAACTTCTTAAACCCGTGTACATGATCTCAGATGGTCTTCCTGAGGTGTCTACAGGTGGTGAGTTAAATGGCAATCAGCCCATCATCGTTGATCGTCCAGTATTAAAAACTTACGCTAGGAAGAAAATATCCTTTGCTCCTATGGCAAAAGCGTAATGCGACTGTGATATACAATGATATTACTAGCATAGCTTGTAAGTGCTATCGAGCACGATATGTATACTTATATTGTATTTATATATTTTATATTTATGTACTTCATTGGCACTAGGAGGGGGAGTGTATAGGGACTGCGATCTCCCGTCTAATGATAACTGCGAGAGTGGGGGAAGCGGCTATGTCGCGTACGGCGAGAAGCCGCCTGTGAGCGGCAGTGAGTGCCCGAGTCTCAGAGCATGCGGACATTCGTCCGCTGCACACATTCTTAGTACAAATAAATCTCCTTGTTACAGTTACTCCCTGGCTACTCTAATTACTCTGATGGTGTTTAATCAACACAGAGTCGCTACTAGTGCGCCGTGTAGCGGAGCGAAATGAAAACTTCTGATGAGCGCCTCTCAATAAGCAAGATTCCACTGTATACCACTGTGCGGCGCACAGGTGCGACGACTCCTTTGAAAAATTGGAAGGTCGAGAGCATATAAGCCGTGAATTTCAGATGGTCAAAGAGTCCAAATTACAAGTCTTGCCTTGTTTTTGGTTCCCCCTTTTCATTGGGGACCCAAAAGTTTACGCCATATGGGCGTTAAATAAAATAATTTTGTTTCAAACTCTTGATAAACCTCCATAATATAGGATAGGATAAAATAAAAAAAAACTGCGTGAAAAATTAATATAAATATAATATTCCTCAAACGTTGTCATATGTTGGACGAATATTGCTGCAATATTGCTTTTAGACATGACCTTATAATATTCCTCATTTAATATTCCTCACGTATTGTTTAATCCTGTGCAAATATTCCTCTAGCAACTCTATATTAAGGAAATAATCGGTTCATAAATATTATAAAAAAAACAAAATATTTCTGAAGAATTATTTAACCATGTACGAATATTGCTCCAATATTGCTGCACCGGATTCCCTAATCTACCCCTATAGCACTGAGTATTTGAGGAATATTCCCTTAATATTCATTTCCTATTTTTGCAATTTTTGCTAATCTTCACTTTACGTTAATAAATATGAAAGAAACCCTTAGGAAATATTCCTGCAAACCTTAATAACGGAAATAGCGATTGGCAGCAATATTGCTTGACGGTTGCATCCATATTTACTAGCATTGGGAGAATATTTGCGAATCTGCCGAATATGACAAAGCAATCTTGAGGCAATATTGCCCCAACAATCAGTGCGATAGGTGTTACCAGCATATTTCATAAATGTTCCGGTGGAATATTCCAAAAATTATGTAAAGTTACCATTTGAATACTACTGGAATATTCATTAGGGATTATAGTGAAAATGTTATTATATCCTTTCTTAATTATACTTTTGAAATAGTTCGCTGAGTATTTCTGGAATGTTTATGAAAGATTATATCGGAAGTCATATATGAAATATTTATTGAAATAGGCCTAAATATTCCGTAAAATATTTCTTTAAAATAGGTGTTTAATCGTTCACAGAATAGTTTAGGAAATATTACCAGCATATTTCAAAAATGTTTTTGTGGAATATTCCATAAATTATGTAAACTCATCACTGGAATATTACTGCAATATTCATTAAGGATTTCTGTAAAAATTCCATTACATTCTTTCTTAATTATTCTTTTGAAATCTTCAGCGGAAATATTTCAGAAATGTTTATAAAATATTATATCGGAATTTATATATGAAATATTTATGGAAATAAACCTGAATATTCCGTAATGTATTTCTTTAAAATATGTGTTTAATCTTTCATATAATAGTTTACGAAATATTTCCAGCATATTTCATAAATGATCCGGTGGAATATTCCAAAAGTTATGTAATGTTACTACTGGAATATTACTGGAATATGCATTAAGGATATCTGTGAAAATTTCGATACATCCTTCCTTAATTATTGTTTTGAAATCTCCTGCGGGAATATTCCTCGAATGTTTATGAAATGTTGTAACACCACTGATATATATAAGATTTCTGCATGATGACATAACTATACCGTAAAATGTTTCTGTAAAATAAATGTTGAATTAAATAGGAAATAATATATGAAGTATTATTAGTATATTTCATTAATGTTCCTGTGGAGTATTCCAGAAATTATATAAAGTTACTACTGGAATATTACTGGAATATATTCATTAATGATTTCTGTAAAAATTGAATTGTAGATTTTTTCACCCTCCATTATTGTACTTGTTGATAGAATTTTTTTCTCGATCAGGCGGGGGTTATTTAGAAATAAAACAAGTTTTTAGTTCTGGCGAATATTTAGCGACGTTTCGTTAGCTGGTCTGCCAACCTATTCAGGCTAATTTTTATTGAAAAAAACCGATGTTAGTTTTTTTACACTTAATTATACAACACATAATATAATTTAACGCAACAATACCTTCAAAAGTTCAAAAATACCGGAAAGTACGTTTTATTCAGTGTGAAAATATCTTCTTTCTTATTTATGCTATTCAAATGACATTTAATATGTATCATTTCGACTGGGAGTCTCTTTTTATAATTGCTCTCGTTATCCAAAATTTTAACATTCTCCCAATCGAAGTGGTGATTAAACTCATCTTGGTGTGAGACCACCACTGACTCTGAGTTTTTGTTGTTTTTATGCTCCTTAATGCGCTTTTTTAAGGTTCTTTTGGTTTCACCTATATATGTCACCGGACACTCTTTACATGTGAATTTATATACAATATTGGTTCGATCCCATTTATTCGTAACGTCTTTTCCCAATTTTATAATCGAGTTAAGAGTTCTTTTCACTAGTGGAATCGACATAATATTATGTGTTTTAAGAATGGCCGACAAGTTTTTGTAATTATTAATAAGAAATGGCAACTGAACTCTGGGAAGATATTTAAACTTGTTATTGTTATTGTTCTGTTTATATTTAAGAGAAATTCTACGATTGCGTATGTTTCGGTTAATGAATTCTAGCGGATAATCATTAGTGAGTAACATGGTCTTAATCTTACGTAGGTTAACTTTATGGAAACTTTTTTGTGACAACAATAATGCTCGGTCTACCAAATTATAAATGATGTTCCTCTTTTGCTGTATTGGATGATGTGAGAAATAGTTTATGACTCTACCAGAAGAGGTCGGTTTTTGAAACCAATTAGTGATAATCGAATTATTCTTTTTTATGATGGTTAGATCTAAAAAGTTTATGCTGTTATTGTTTTCTAATTCATGCGTGAACTGTAAACTATTGTGATATGAATTGAATGTTTTTATAACATGATCAATATGTTCCTTTTTTACACAGATAATAGTATCATCCACGTATCTGTAGTAAAAAAGGGGTGTACAATTATGATTACTTTTCAAACTGTCTCAACATGTTTTTTCCAGATCATCCATTACAATGTCAGCAAAAAATGGGGAAATCGGAGAATCCATCGGTGTACCGAATGTTTGTCTATAATATTCATTATTAAACGTAAAATATGTATTGTCGTACAGAAAATGAACGCAGTTTTTTATTACGTCTACTGGAATCATAAAATTCGGAACAATAGAGTGTGCTCGCCTATCTATGCTATCGCACACCAATTCAACCGGAATGTTGGTAAACAGGGATTTTACATCTAGCGATAATAACACATGATCGTTGTCTAATTGCATATTTTCAAGTTTGTTTTTCAATTCAAAACTGTTATTGATATGAGAAAGTGGAAGCGCTATGGCTTTTTTTAACTGTTTATAAATAATATTTGATAACCAATATGTCGGACTATTTACTAAAGAAATAATTGGACGTAAGGGAGCATCTTCTTTATGAATTTTGGGTAATCCATAAAATTTCGCCAAAACTGTGTCCGTTAACGTGAGTTGATTGTTATGAAATTTTTTTTGGAGGAATTCGTTATCATTAAGGGATTTTAAAATTTTTGAAGTGTTTCTTTGTAATAAATCCAACGGGTTTTTGTTTATTTTTTTATAAGTATTTCTATCCGACAAAAGGTCTAACATTTTGGTTTAATAATCAGATTTATTGAGGCAGACCGTTACATTGCCTTTATCAGCTTTAGTGAATAAAATGTTCGGGTTATTTTTTAAAAAGGTTTTGGTTGTATTTAATTTATTTTTAAACGATTTTTCCTCAATTGAAATGTGATTTACTTTTCTAAGCGTCATATTGATGTTATTGGTAATTTTTTCCCGGATGTCATTTTTGATGGTATGGTTTATGTCTAACGATTGTAAACAGTTTTCCACATTCTTAACTATCACACAAACATCATCTTTGGTTACACTTGAAGCACTACTAAAGCTAGGGCCTAAGGCCACAATGTCGAGAACATCCGGTGGAATTTCTGTGTCACTGAGGTTCTTTACCCACTGGTGTTTATTCACGGTTTTCAAGATTTTTGGTTTTAATGATAAAAATTTGTTATATTGTTTATAGTCGTATTTTTTCCGGACTGTTACGAATTTTGATGCGGACAAATTAAAAAATGTATCTGAGGCTACTAGGTCTATATTCGAATTCATGATTAGTTTCATTAATTTTTTACGGGTTTTGATGAGAAAATTGATGTGTCAGTTTATGTCCTGAATTTCCATCTTGAGTAATTTGTTTGAAAAGTATTTGTTAAAATTATCGAATTTTAACTACAGATACGTGGATCATACTATTATCTGTGTAAAAAAGGAACATATTGATCATGTTATAAAAACATTTAATTCATATCACAATAGTTTACAGTTCACGCATGAATTAGAAAACAATAACAGCATAAACTTTTTAGATCTAACCATCATAAAAAAGAATAATTCGATTATCACTAATTGGTTTCAAAAACCGACCACTTCTGGCAGAGTCATAAACTATTTCTCACATCATCGAATACAAAAAAAGAGGAACATCATTTATAATTTGGTAGACCAAGCATTATTGTTGTCACAAAAAAGTTTCCATAAAGTTAACCTACGTAAGATTAAGACCATGTTACTCACTAATGATTATCCGCTAGAATTCATTAACCGAAACATTTGCAATCGTAGAATTTCTCTTAAATATAAACAGAACAATAACAATAACAAGTTTAAATATCTTCCCAGAGTTCAGTTGCCATTTCTTATTAATAATTACAATAAATTGTCGGCCATTCTTAAAACACATAATATTATGTCGATTCCACTAGTGAAAAGAACTCTTAACTCGACTATAAAATTGGGAAAAGACATTACGAATAAATGGGATCGAACCAGTATTGTATATAAATTCACATGTAAAGAGTGTCCGGCGACATATATAGGTGAAACCAAAAGAACCTTAAAAAAGCGCATTAAGGAGCATAAAAACAACAAAAACTCACAGTCAGTGGTGGTCTCACACCAAGATGAGTTTAATCACCACTTCGATTGGGAGAATGTTAAAATTTTGAATAACGAGAGCAATTACAAAAAGAGACTCACAGTCGAAATGATACATATTAAATGTCATTTGAATAGCATAAATAAGAAAGAAGATATTTTCACACTGAATAAAACGTACTTTCCGGTATTGAGGAAATTTAAATGCTAGCTGTGACTTGTTATTGTTTTGGTTTCTGCAGTGTGTATACTCAGCTCAATGGGGTATATAAACGCCGGTTCCTATGTGTATTTTGTCGTATTTTTAAAATTCATTATTGACGAAATAAAATTCGATCACTGACTTGTTAACATGTGTTAACATTATAACTTTTGAAGGTATTGTTGCGTTAAATTATATGATGTGTTGTATAATTAAGTGTAAAAAAACTAACATCGGTTTTTTTCAATAAAAATTAGCCTGAAGAGGTTGGCAGACCAGCCAACGAAACGTCGCTAAATATTCGCCAGAAATAAAAACTTCTTTTATTTCTAAATAACCCCCGCCTGATCGAGAAAAAAATTCTATCAACGATTTCTGTAAAAGTTTTGTTATATCCATTCTTAATTATTCTTTTGAAATCTTTCATGGGAATATTTCTGGAATGTTTACGAGAGGTGGTATCCCCACTGATATATGCAAGATTTCTGGAGAATGATGGAAACATTCCGTAAAATATTTTTTTAAGATAAGTCTTTAATCTTTCATGAAATAAATTATGAAATTTTACCAGCATAATTTATAAAGTTTCCGGTGTAATATTCCAAAAATTATGTAAAGTTATCTTTGGAATATTACTAAAATATTTATTAAGTATTTTAGTGAAAATTTCGTTGAAGCCTTTTATGTTATTATTTCGAAAACTTCTAAGGAAATATTTGTGGAATATGACCGAAATATTGTGTAATATACTTCTTTTAAATAAGTGTTTAATCGTTCGCGAAATAATTTATGCAATATTACCAGCTTATTTCATAAATAATCCGGTGTTATATTCCAAAAATTTGTAACGATATACCTTGTCAGTAGGCGCGTCGATACGAAAACGCAAAGGCGAGAAGCTTTCTCTCTAATAGAACGCGTGCGCTAGAGAGAGAAAACCGACGAACCTGTCAACGGCATGGGAGAGCGAGCGTACGAGTGTGTACATACATGTACTCACGGATGTACACAAGTACCGGAGCTCGTACAGCGAGGAGAGAGAGCAGGCGACTGAGTAGCTGACTTCCCTCTCCACCGACCGCCGCGACAACGCGTCGCACAGGACGCACAAGCTATAGCGCGCCCCACCGCGCCAACTATACCGCACTCGGCGAGCGAGTATAAATGCCGCCTCGCGCGCCGTGGAAAATTACTCTCTCAGCCCAGGGCCGTACTCGCTAAGCCCTGGAGCCCGCCGGCGGAGCAGAGTATACGAGCGCACTCGTTACTCTGCACTCGAAGCGCCGCTGAGACGATTCCCCGGGTATACGAGCGCACTCGTTACCCGGGTGTTGTCCACGAGTAGTGGGAGCGTACTCGACTACTCGTGGAGAACCGCGCCCGCGACCACCGTAGTCCAGCTATTCATGATTGTATCTAATATCGCGCTCCACTGTTCTATATGTTACAGATCCCCGCCAAACGCGACCTGTAGTATCGTATAAGGAATGTATTAATATTAAGTTAAATAAATTGTTATTCTTTCCTTACTTATCTGGCTTTGTAAATTTATTTTAATCGCTCTCTCCATTCGAATCCTGCTCGATTAGCTATCCTCATGAGAGAGCAATCCTCTCGCATGAATACTACCGTTTCAAATTATGTAAAGTTATCACCGAAATATTACTGAAATTTTCATTAAGGACTTCAGTGAAAATTTCGTTACATCCTTTCTTAAATATTCATTTCAAATCCTCCGCTGAAATATTTCTCGAATGTTTATGAAATGTTATATCAAAACTCATATATGAAATATTTATGGAGGTTCGCCGGAATATTCAGTAAAAAATGTTATCACTATATTCTATAAATATTTTACGAAATATTTTATGATGTCTTACTTGTATATTCCATGAATATTTGATTGAAATATTACGTGAAATTATCTTTGAAATAGTTTCGAAATATTACCTAAGTATTTCATAATGATTACAGTGTCACATTTCGATTGGAATCTTCCGAATATTCCTTCGAAAACTTTCGGTCTATGTGGGTAGCATACATACTCTATAAAATGGCGAAACATATGCCACCTGATACATTTTAGATAATTTACTATGCATTTTTCCATAGCATAATTAGTTACAATATTTTAATATTGCATGGAGTGGTGCATATTAAGGGGGCTAGAGACCTTTTTTCTCTGAAATAAGAAGTCACATTTTAATACATAAATGTAAACTAATTATTTCATACTTTTTACATATAAAAGTGGGTATATTTACCTTACCTTAAAACTTTTTCCGATGGGCCTTTTATATCGTCCAGAACCATAATCATCGATGAAACAAGTTTTTTCACTAACCGTAAGCTTTGAAATTTTCCTGTGGATGGATTGACTCCAGATTTGAACTAAATTACTCCTGAATAGTATAATTCTCATATGAGTGTAGGGATTTAGGATTAAATGTCGGAAAAAATTTTTACATTAGAAAAATTATGAAAAAATATAAAAAATTTTAAAAAATTAAAAAAAAAACTCTTGAAAAACAGCACAATTTTTTTTTCTCATTAGATCAAAAATCCCTACACTCATATGAGAATTATACTATTCAGGAGTAATTTAGTTCAAATCTGGAGTCAATCCATCCACAGGAAAATTTCAAAGCTTACGGTTAGTGAAAAAACTTGTTTCATCGATGACTATGGTTCTGGACCATATAAAAGGCCCATCGGGAAAGTTTTAAGGTAAGGTAAATATACCCACTTCTATATGTAAAAAGTATGAAATAATTAGTTTACATTTATGTATTAAAATGTGACTTCTTATTTCAGAGAAAAAAGGTGTCTAGCCCCCTTAAAACATCCTAAATTCATTACAAAAAACTCATTACAGAATCCTAAAAATTATAAACAAAAGCAAATTTGCTCAATGAGGCAATGCTATGAACCTTAAACACATCTTCGCTTATAAAAGTTTAGTATATCATTATAATGAACTTGAAAGTTTATTTATAACATCAACCAGCATAACAAGAAATAAACTTATAAATCCTGTGACATACACGATCAGCTGCTCATGTACGTACGCACTCATTCATAAATGGAAAGCGAACAATAAGCAAAGGCCCGTCCCGATTACAGGATGGCTAGGTGACGATTCTTTGTCTTACTTATACTCAAAGAACGTGACGTCATTTATATGTGAGTGAAAAGGATAGAAGGTCGCCAACTGGTCACCCTGCCTGATTACAGCGAGCGCCCAGCGCAAGCCAAGCAGACTCGTATTCACCCGCGGGTAATTGAGGCGCTTCTGACTTCACATCTAAATAGGATTGTTGTCAGGTATGATAGAGATGGACAGATTCTAATCGAGTCTATATAGAGCCCGATTTACAACTATCGGCACACACTTATGTCTCCGAGCTCGCTCGATACACTTATCGATAAGCATTTCCCTTAGGCACGTGATGTGACCATTACCCTTGGCGCCCGTTGAAAAAATTCTGTAGATAATATTTTTGTAAATCTTTTTTTGTGAATAAATGTAAATGTAATTACACACCTTGCTTTATATAGATATTCTAACCTAAGTTGAAAATACCTAAATTCTTACATACAAACCCTACATTACCGACTTTCCATGGCACGTAGTCGATCCGTCAATGGGTCGACTACTTACCTGGTGCCTTTCTAATAGGCACAATAGTGAGCTCGTTAACGTGTAAACTATTTACCCGAATTCTAGATATCCATCACGGCACGATAACTTATGGGGTATATGTTTGTGAAAATAACTTTAATTACTATGTAATTTGTACAATAAAGATGCAGATTCTTTTTTTAGTCTGTGGATATATTGCGTCTGCCTGAACCTCTGAGATCGAACTGTATACTCGGGATAGTCGCGCTGGTACAGCCTTACCATGCGGCCAATGCAAAAGCGTTCGTAGAAAAGACTGGTGTGAAGTAAAACAGTAGCTGATTCGAAGCAGCGCGCGGCACCCTCGTGCCGATGTTCACGCCAAAGTGTGAACTGCACCTTTCTCACACCAACTTTGAAATGATTAATAATTTGTTTTAAAGCTTCCTCTATGAAGAATCAAAACTTAGAATCTTAGAAAAATTAAATGAATATTATCATACGTTTTTTATATACACATATTTGTCACATGATATTAATAAAAAATGAAACATACCCACAGAAGCTGTTTTGAAACTTTCTAATTCTACATTTTTCTTCTTGACAGCCATTAAATTAAAAAAATTATTTTGTTCATTTTCTAAATCTTTTAGAGCTTTGTCGAATGCACTTTCCAGCAATTCATCACCATCGTGAAATATTGCACCTATAAAGATAGTGATAATTTATTTCTTTATTAATCTTAAGTAATGACTTCAATAATTATAAAATATTTTCATAAAATAAACTTGTGCTTCTAATCCTGAAATAAAGCCACGTCAAATTCATTAGCTGAATTCATCAATACTATTGACAATTTTTCAAGGCTTCATCATTTTATTTTTCTTGTTATATCAAAATTTCATGTGTACAGCGATGCCGAAAAATTCCGAGAAAATCCTTACTTAGAAAAAAATATTTTCAATGTCATTTTCAAACTGCTATTGCTTCATCAGTTTTTTAAGTTTTTAAGCGTGTAACACATAATTTCACTTAGTTTTGAGCCTTCTTTCAAGTCATTTACTTTATTTAAAAAAAAAAAAATAATAAAAACTGCACGAGTCATATATGCACTTTTTACTGGAAAATGTACTTTTTAGAAAAATACATTTTTCTTGAAAACGTAATTTTTTTTGCTCAATTTGTTAGTCGTGATAGAGGACGTAAATACCTGTCTAGACGTATATGTGAGATTCACAGGTTTTGAACTGGAAACCTATTGAAAAATATCGCGCGATGATCGCGTCAGTTTATCAAACGCTTTCTGGCGCGATTATCGCACGATCTAATCAAAATTGAAAAAAAAAATATTTTTCATTTTGTATCTATATTTTTATTATAAATAATTAATTCAATATTATAAATTAAATTATAATTAAATATTGGGAAATCTTGATGAGGTAGAAATTTCAAAATATCTTAATGTATCCATGTGTTAGTTTGTGCGTGTGTGCGTACGTGTGAATGTGTAGGGAGACATAAAATTAATTGTAAAACAACTTACAAAAATATTAACTTTTATTTTTTTTTTATCGTTTCAAAAATATTATATAAAAATAATTAACCGATCGCACTTAACAATAATAATAATATAAACATTATATTAATATCAATAATTATAACTAATAATGTAACATATTTGGAACAGGTATCAAAAAACTTTATCTTCTATTTCTACGAGAACAACAATTTTTAATATTTCGTTGGATTTTATACAAATTTCTTCGTCTATTTCTACGAATTCTCGTAAGACATTAGTATATTTGTGCGATTTCGTCTTGATTACTTCACAAATAGTTAATGCTTGACTGAGATTTTCATCTACTATAAAATATAAAAGATTGACAAATTTTCCATTAACGAGTTGTGCATAATAACTGCACGACCTTTTGTTTTCTTTTTGGCAAGTCTTGAATGATCATCCATTTGACACAATCCTGTGATAAGTTCTTGTAACATTTGATATACAATACCTATTCATTAGATGTCTACTCAAACTTTTACCTTTTCCAAAATATGTGATAGACAATATTTAAAAACTAGTTTTTGATGATTTCTTTGTAAGACTTTCACAGTATTCCAGTACATTTCCCGAACAGTTAGGATAAATTTTACTCTCCAAAATCTTTATTGTTCGTTACATATTTCTAAACCTTATGATTTGGGAAACAACTCCTTTGGCACAATGAAGAGCCTGCAGTAAATCATGATTTGCGGCCTCAGAAGGATACGACGAGTGCGCATATAAGGGGCCCCAATTATAAATGCTCATAGTTAAATGTAATAATTAATGAATATTATAGGTGAGGGCACTCCATCTCTGATACAAATTTACATAACAATATATTTACAGCATTTAATTCATCAAAAGTTATATTCGTCTGTAAGCAGATATGTAAGTAGTCAACTAGTCGTGCCCAATTTTGTGATATAACATTATGTGTCAAAACTGTACATAATACAGGAATACAGTAGTAAAGAGTCCAATTTTCATACTCTCTGGCTTTCCAATATCCTCTACCTTTAAAAGGCCTTGATAGATGACCTATCTGACCGGGTGACCTAATTTTGGTCAGTAATTTATCAATATAAATAATATCCGATTTTCTTAAGTGTTTTTACTGTAATCTCTATAAACTGTAAAACGACACCAGAAACGTCAAAGTGCATATAGTCTGGTGTAAAACCCTCAATAATATCGAAATGCGATAAATTTAATAGAGGTGAAGCGGTTTTCACTCCAAATATAGATCAATTTTGTTCAACAGCTTCATTAGCATAAACAATTGTGTCAGAGTGAGTTCTATCTTTAGCAAACGGAAATTGAAATGGGTATCTCATACTTCCTGAGACATATTCTCCCTTGTGTAAACACCAATCACATTCGTAATAAGCATTGAATTGGGACGTACCATTCATCGGAGAACGAATCATAGCATCTACACAAGATAAAAGTGTATAAATTTTTATACGGCATTCTACATTTTTAATTGTGTACAAAATACCTGTAGTGGAAAGATCATTTATCAATTTTACGAAAACATTTAAAAAAGCCGTCATTTCTGGCTTATTTCTCCCAAACCACAAACCAACAGCTATAACGCTTCTCAATCGTTCTTCTGGAGGTATTTCATTAGGTCTTATATATACATGCCATATCGAATATATTGAAGATTTAAAAACCGGCGCACCATCTGTATTGAAAAACGACGTTGCATAAGCATATCTATAATCATCACTTGGATTTTTAACAAATTCTCGATATAATTTTCCGTCGTAAATATCTTTAATTGAGTTATTTTCATGTTGTCTTTCATTTAACACATATGAATAATAATTTTCATGTGTTTCAATGTACTCGCTTATTGCATCCGATGAATCAACCATTGAAAAAAAAACATGGATTTGATGGATTTGACATATCTGCTTCTGTGTTGCAATTTGTACAACGTACACGGGTATTAGTAGTGTAGTATCAGTAGTTGGTTTACATATTTTATCTATATTGTAGCATGATTCAGGTACAATTATTCTCCGAAACATACGATTTACAAGTTTTAACAAGTCACAAAGGCCTGTTATTTGTAATTTGTTCTTCACAGAATATTTTAAACATATTAATAACAATTCTGCTGAGCTTACATTAATATTCAGTAACCGTTGTTTTAAAAAGTGTTCATCATTTATTATACTCATTACATTATTTGATGATTTTATATTTTTTTCTAAAAGCTCCGTTATTTCGTCATCAGTGCTATACCATTCTTCAAAAGTTTCATTATCTGACATTGTATTATTCTATAAATAAATAGATAATTAGTCGCTTTTGATATTTTTTTAAGATAAGTAGATGTACGAATATATAATTAGATTATAATAATTTGAGGTATCAGATACACTATAGCAGATGACGTTTTATATTGTATTTAGTAAATTGATGATTAAAGTAACTTGGCGAATAACTATATATGAAATTTATCATAATAATTGACTGGTTTCTTTGATTTTATAAATAAGTCATCCACTACACATTTCAGTAGATTTAAGAAATATTACAAAGTACATATGCGTCTCTTTCAAAAATCATGTCTTTCTGACTATGTATCTGTCTGTGTATTGTTTGCAGGGTTTTGTTTAACAATCATAATCTGTGTGTGTGTGCGTGCGTGCGCGTGTGTGTGTGTGTGTGTGCGCGTGTATGTGTGTGCGTGTGCGTGTGCGTGTGCGTGTCTGCGAATGTGTACACCTGTGCATGTTGGTGTGTGTGCGTGCGTGTGCGTCCCTACTGAAAAAGCACACATGGGAGCCATGTGAGAAATTGTTACGGAAACCACATGGTTCCCACATGGTTTCCACATGGGTCCACAAGTGTCCAATATGGTTTCCAGATGGGTCCACAAGTGTCTAATATGGTTCTCAGATGGGTCCACAAGTGTCCAATATGGGTACCATATGACTAAATTTTGATATAATTTTTAAATAAACTTATTGTTTATTGATAATTTATTTAAAAAATATAAAACTGAACTGAATATAAAAAATTTCAATAAATAATTCATTAATAAACAATAAGTTCATGTAAAAATTATGGGATAATTTAGTCATATAGAACCCATATACCACCAATGTGGGACTCATATGGGAACCATGTGGGAACCATATTGTTCCCGCAGCAATTTCTCACATGAGACCCATATGGGAGCCGTGTGGGCTTTTTCAGTAGGGGTGCACGAATGTGTGTGTGCATGTGCACGTGTGAGTGTGTGTGCGCGTGTGTATATGTGGAAACCATATTGTTCCCGCAGCAATTTCTCACATGGGTCCCATATGGAAGTCATATGGAGCCGTGTGGGAGCCTTGTGGTCTTTTTCAGTAGGGGTGCGCGCATGTGTGTGCGTGTATGTGTCTACGTGCTTGTTTGTGTCAGTGCTCTCGTTTTCCATATTATAACTCGTGCTTTCTCTTTTCTTTATCTTCGAAAAAAAGAGTATCGTATACTATTTTATAGCACGTGTGACATAAATCTACCAGCTTCTTATTTTATATATTTGCGCATATTTACATTAAACAATAAGAATTACATGTGCAGACACGTTGACTACTATTGACCGTCACGCTACGGTTACCCTTTATGATAAGCGGACAGCCAGATATTTTATTTAATAAATAAAAATTGAACACAAAGTATGACAAAATAAAATTAACAGATTTTAAAATTAAAATTGAACATTTAAAAAGTGCGCGGTTTGCTATCCGACGAAACTAACCTATAATACAGAGAAGCATTATTATCATCATTTGTATTTATTTTTTGTGGTTTCTCAACTGTTTACAAAGTTTTACTTCATTTTCTGTTTATTCCCATATGTAAAACCACATTTTAGAATAATTTTAGCAGATAATTTGCGTTAATTATGTGCCTGCGACTTAAGTAATTTCATTATTTAACGATGTAATAATGGGCTGTTTAAGTCACAGGTAAGCGTGACTTAAGTCGGATTTAGGTAACGCAGTGCTATAAAAGAATGTTACTATTATATTATATAAAATATTCTAATATTTAAAAAGGATGATTGTATATTTTTAAGACAAAATTATTGATTGTTATTAATGGTAGACAACACTGAAAAAGGTCGAAAGAATCGAAATTTTTTTTTACGTAATTTTGTTTAAAAATATATTTAGAAAAAAAAAACAAGGCGATTTACGCGAAATTTTTATGTTTTTATTTTGTATTTATACTTTCGAAATTAAATAAAAATAATAGTAACTGTAAAATCGCTAAATTTACTAATTTTCTAATTTCTATAATTAATTCTTTCTTTTTTTTTGCATTATACTATTCGGGTACAAAATATATAGTATTTTCACCAATTTTTTTAATCTAAAAGAGTCATCTGGACGGGATTTTCTATAAAGCATTTGTAGTCGCATATGGGTGTCTCAGTACCCAAGGCCATAAACTAACAAAATATCAAGATATGTATTTTCTTTCTGTTATTAATAATTAATTAACAACTTTAAATAAAGAAGTAATTAATATGCTATATTGTAACGAAGGCAATCATGCCTCGTTACTAACCTGCAATTACACGCCGCGACCCGCGCACCAGAAATAGGTTAGCTCCGCGCCGCGTGCTCTGGGTGTCCACGAACATGCGCGCGCGCGCTCACGCCGCCTCATGTAAGTTCGCTTTGTCCACGAACGTGCGCGCGCGCGCACTCACGTCGCTCTATGTAAAGCCGCCTTGTCCCGAGATTGCCGCGACTCCACATCGGCGCGCGCACACCGCGACCGACGCGACTTCAGACCGGCGCGCGCATCTTATCACCGAATCTATACTATATAAGCAGCTCACACACGGACGACGAGAGAGACCGAGACCGACCGTCCCAGGGACTGCAACTACCGCCTTCCTCTCGTGAACACACGTGAGGAATTCGGTATCGCCAGCCATGGGACAACACCAATCACCAGGACACCTGCTGTTACTACCGTCGTGGGCACACGAGGTAGTCACAGGCCGTGTCCCGGATTCACTGCTCCTTAGTCCTCGTGCGCAAACGCGACTAGGGGAACACGAACATACGTTTCCTCGCCTGCTGACCCCCAGCACACCTGCTGTCACTACCGTAGTGGGCACACGAGGTAGTCACAGGCCGCGTACCCGGATTCGCTGTTCCTTAATCCTCGTGCGCACACGTGGCTAGGGGAACACGAACATACGTTTCCTCGCCGACTGACCCCCGGCACACCTGCTGTCACTACCGTCGTGGGCACACGAGTTAGTTACAGGTCGTGTACCTGGATTCGCTGTTCCTTAGTCCTCGTGCGCATACGTGACTAGGGAAACACGAACTACTCCTACCTGTGCCTGGAACACCGGAACAACCCCGTCCCTACCGTCGTGAGCACACGAGGTAGTCGCGAGGTGTGTTCCTAGAGTCGCTGGGACACTAGTCTGCGTGAGCATACGTTACAAGCGGAACGCGGACTAATTGGACCGGCACCAGGAAAGTGAGCACACGAGGTAGGCACAGACCGAGTTCTCGAGGCTGTAGCCTTAGCATATTCATCTTTTGATGAAAAAAAGCACAAAATATTTTCAAAGTATTTAGTCGCCCACTGGTAAAGATCTTGCGTCGTCAATATATAATTATCGGATACTTTCCGCAAACTTGCTCGCCTAGCATTACTTTTTATAGAAGCACCGATTCCATCGCATGCATTTTTTCCGTGACCAGTCGCATGAAAGTGCCATTCAGCTTCAACGTAAAAATCTTCATAATGATGAAAAAGATTCTGAAAATTATGTTTATTTTTAAAATGTTGTGCAGCTCCATCAGTAAAGTAAATGATTTTTTTAACGAAATCAAAAGATTTTTTAAGGTAATCGATTATAATTTCTTGAATTAGGTAAACTGCCACAGTATCATGAATTAAGTTGTCTGAAAAAACCGCCATACTTTTGTGTTCAATTTTAGAATCTGAACCTTTGTAGTAAATAACTATTGTTGCCAAACTACATTGATTATTATTATAGTGGAATAATTGTGCCGCATCTTGTGCAATGAACGCATAGTTTTCTGAAAAATCTAGGGAAATTAAAAATTCTCCTTTGCTTAAGGATTCTCGTAAGATTTGAAAATAAGATGACTGCTGTTTGGAAATGAGAGAATGAGTTTTGAGTTTATGTAAAAGAGGAAAAAAGATATCAGTAAATAAAGAAATAGAAACAATTTCAGTTTGCAATGTTGATCTATCAGTAGTTTCCCACATTTGAAATTTTATTTCATTAACCCCAGACCTTTCAAGAAATAGTTCAAGTTCCGTTTTTAGAGGTTCAATACCAGGACAATTTTGACACATATTTAAGTAACATTTCGCTGTTGGTGTTTTACAAACTATTTCAGCTATACAATCTTTGTAAGTATTCATTGTATCAAAAGAAACTCCTGAATTTCTTAAACCAGCTAAAAGGAGTTTGATGTTTTGATGATAAATGCACACACACACTGAATGCGTACCACTAGCACCAGCTAAAACACAATATTTAGGGCGACATTCGGCAAATTTAGTGAATCCTATTTTTGATTCGAGATACTGTTGTTTATACTTTAAATATAACTCTCTAAGATTGTACAAAACAAGTCGTTTCTGAAAATAGATCTTTGTGCCATCATCATTTCGTATACACTTATTATCTTTATAACCTGGGATGATTCTACTATTATCGTCATTTTGATAGAAAAGTTTTACTTCGTTTACAGTATCACATGATATTTTTCGGTTTCCCCTTTTATCAACTAAAAGGGATTGACTATCTGAGAAACATTTTGTTACAAGACAACTGGATGAATTAGAAAAATTAGCATCTTTAAGAGAACTCCAGTTTTTTGGGAGTAATTTTAAAAGCAACATTTTTTCATTTTTCGACAAATTATCATCGTTAAACAATTTTTGTAAATTAGAAATAATTTCTCTAGATTCTTCCATTGACACTACATTTTCTTCCTCAATTTTCGCATCAAATTTTAATCGACAAGAATCACATATTTTATCTTTATCTTGTAAGTTCGCAAAACGAGCTTTCATTTTTTCAGAAACAAATCTCAGTTTAGATGAATGCTTTACTTCATCAAAAGGGTTACAACAGCGATTGAAAATCTTTGACATTTTAAAGTTTTTTTTTATTATGAAAATAATAAATATGGAGAAAGAAAACATTTTCAGTGGGTGATAAATACCTTCCAAGGAGCTTTTTTAATGTTGGTTTTAACATTAGATGCCAAGGGTATGTGGCGCAGGAGCGCTACTGGCCCCGTTCTCGACTATGTTTATGCGTTTCCACTGCTCGCACCTGTAAATAGGTAAAGATGTGGAAGTAGGTGCATAAGAAACAATAAGGAGGAAAGTATTTACCTTGTTTTCCATTAAGAAATGCCTCTGGATGTTGACACACTAGGAAAAGGCGGAACTGCATGAAAGCAACGGACTCCTCTGGGTAAACAGCTGCACCTGGAAAGAAAGTGCTTCACATCAGTCCTGCTGCTCGTCTACTTGAGACCTGCAACAACACAAGGCTGAAAATTAATATAGGAATAACATGGAATATGGGTAAATCACTGATCCTACCTAGATGCATTGGTAGTCTTGATCTGGTGGACTAGCAGAACCTAACCTCCTCCGGTGTTGTGTTGTGTACCTGCTGCCATGGAGAGTACAGCCGCTCCGCACACCTTGTGAGGGCTTCATACGTCTCGCCATCCTTGACGCACGTTGCTGCAACACCAAGTCATCGTCCTCGTCGTCGTCGTGCAGAACACCGGGGCAGGCGCGCACGTAAACACTAGGCCGCATGCAGCCGTTACATATGTCATGGGTGAGCGAGAGAGAAAGAGAGAGAGCCTAATACCCGAACAAGAACGAGTGATGGAACTCGCTCGCGGGTACTTGAGGGCTCGTTCGTCCGTCGGCGTGCGTTGCTCGGCCACTCCATGTTGGACAGTAGCACGCGCGCAACTTGCTCCGTTCTCGACCCAACCTGCATTGCTCCGAAAGCCATAAGTTTGTCATACCGTGTAAGTGAGAGAGTGCACTGGCTGGCTGCGCACGCGAAGTGAGGCCCGACACCGACCCCAACTCAATCGTCAGGACGCAGAGCTGGTGCCAAGCCATACGTGAGCCACGCAGCAGCAATAGCACGAGCCGTCGCCGTCGCCCAGCTGTACCGAGTCGACTAGCTGCGCACGTCATCGTCGACGAGGCGGCCGTCAGAGAACACCGGCGCCGTAGCTCCAGCTTCGAGCTGGTGAGTTTCGTAGGCCACGGACACGTTGTATCGCGCCTCTCTCTCACGCCGTGCGCTCAGACTCTAGCCGTCGTCTAGAGCCAGCTGAAGATTTACGTTGTGAATTGTATCGCCCCGCGTCCGTCTCGTATCGATACCGCGTATAAGTATTAAGTTTGTGGAAACGTTCGCTCTTGAGTCGCGCTTGATTTCGCACCCGTCTCTACCGAAAGTTCAGTTCGTTATTCGCGTTGTTAATTTGTTAAATGATAGGAAAGTAGTTGGGTTGCTGATACCGAAACTAGCTGGCGCTCAACATAACCATTGTAGTTACTGATTTTATATATATATATATATATATATATATATATACATTTGTTTTAACAGATTTATGGAGCCCTTTTATACACATGAGCATATTTATGGAGCCCGTTTTCTTCTATGGAGCCCGGGTCCCATAAAATATTTTTCTCGGGTGTTTATGGAGCCCGATCTAGAGTCTATAACCCCAGGGTCCATTATTTCTTTAGTCACTTGCCATAGGGATCTCTGGGCTGTAGGTACTAATATACAGGGATAGGCTCCATAAACGGATGGGGGGATAATTATATATATTCGAAATATCTCTCTACCTATAGTTTATATTAGTTATAATAAATGTTAAAGTTTTATTACTAATTACCGTGAGTAATCATTTAAAATACCTAGTGTTTTCCACTTCCCGTACGATTATCCGTAGTGATAAAAAATATCAATATATATGTTGGCATGCAATAATTATCCATATTTAATCATCGTTGGAGATCTACAATAGCGCTGTACCTAGTCGGACGTAAGTACACCATTATAGTACATGTACTGGTACTCATTACCTGGAAAAATACAAGAACGGAATCTGAACTCGTCTAGCGTGCTCTGTTTGCAATCAATCATGAGGTATCCATACCCCTGGGCTGTTGTGTCTTGATAGGCCTCTTGCACAAATTTTGAATATTCGGGATAAATTTGTCGCGTGAGATGTTGTATCTGAGCCCTATCGCGTGGATATTTAAACAAAACAATATAGGATGCGTTTAGACTAATATCACGAGAATGCGTAGATTTATGAAAAATATTTTGTGTAATAAACATTACACTGATATTTGTATGATGGCTTCCTTTAGTAAATAAATCGACTACAACATTGTTTGACGATTCGCGCATTAAGTCGTCGATTATAACAAGTTTTCTCAAGTGAGGATCGTTTGAATAATCTTCAGTTTTTGGTAATCCTTCTCGAAATTCAATCTGTATACCATAGTTTACGTAATTTTCACTTTTATAACCGTCTTGTCACTGGGCATAGTAAAACAAAATTCTATCAAACGCAACATCTGCCTTCTGCTGGCGAAAATTTAAAAATTTCTTTACAAATACTATTTTACCACAACCTGTGGATCCACAGATTATACTTGTCCACGGGTGTTTCCATCTCGTATCCATGGCTGACAAATAATAACTGATTTATCTTTTGTTAGCTAACGATAAGCGGGGAGACAGCGACGGCGGCAGCGGCGGTGGCGACGGCGGCGGGGTGTGCGACCTTTTGCGCGCTAGCATACCTGAGGGTGCGCGCATCGGAGGTCCCAAGCCTCTTCCCCCTCCCCTAGCTGATTCGAGAGATGGGGACCGCTTATCTCGAGCCGACCATCATGAGCTCAAAACAGAAACACGTATAAACAGTTTCTCTAGCTATACGCTTCTGTCAAGATGATTAGCTAAGAGTTGTTCAGCAGGTACGGTCGATGAGAAAAATTTAGAGGTAGTCAAAATGGATTATATCAAAACCCATGAACCCGAAAAACTGCTTGCAAACTTTAGAAACGTTAGAATTTCATATTTCTCAACTCCTTCGTCATTTTACGTACAATTAATAGGAGAGGATCAAGTATACGAAAAGGCCGAAAACGAAATGTGCGCGTTTTACGATACAGCTAATTGTTTCTTCCAAGGCTCACTATTAAATAACATGCAACTGGATATTCTAGCAAAAAAATTAAAACTACATCAGTTGCAGGTGAGTATTTAATAGCTCATACTAATCTAAAAATACAATTTAACCATTTACTTTTCATTTGTAGTCACACATGAATATAGCAATCAAAGATGAATCCAAGTGGGTGCGCTGTGTTACCTGTCAAAACCCTTTACACTGTTAAATAATGGACACTGGAAAGATTTACACTTTATCTCGATTAAACGAAAACATTGGTATTTTCGAACTGGAGTAACAATTCCTTATTTTATCACCCCAAGCAATTTTATGCGGATTAGGAAAAATTATACCAATCTCTTCAAAAAGTGATTGTTGGAGCAAACAAGCTTGTCGTATATTTAAAATTTTAACGAAAGAACGACATATACACGATTTTTTTTTAAAGCAAGGTATTTTGCCCAATAGTTTCCATATATTTTTATCTACTAACGATGCTGATGGTCGTACTATTCATATGAATACAGCCTTGTGCGCTTTTAACGTTGCATTATCCGACCTCACAGGTCTACATCACCCTATTTCGCCGTTTGATGTACCATGCTGTTAAATTACAGTTAGAACGTGTAAATATTCTCGATTTATAAGAGTTGAAAATAGAAAGAAGTAAGAATTCAATTATACAAAACAAAAAAATTTCTTTTTACAGAATCCAATTTATTAATTTATTATATCAAATTGTTGTCAATAATATTTATTGTGTACAAAATTTGTGAAAATATGACTACATTGTTAGGTTTAAGTAGCAAGTGTTTTGCTTTTGTTAATAAAATTATTATTGTGATATGAGTCGCTGTGTAATATGTTAATTATATATTATTATTAAATAAAACACAAATTTAAGAATAACAATTACTTTATGTACGTCAATTTACTCAAATAAAGGTATATAATCATAACATGTCAATTGTTAATTTATTAAGTAAACCATTTCCTTAATTACTTAATCACATACATATTTTCCTAAGACATGTGAATAAATTTTTTTCCCTTTGTTCATAGCTCTATGGCTATACACACATTCTAGATAGGAGTTGAGATGTTTGTTTCGTCTAATGTAACTATTATTGCCGTTAAAACTAACCTCGTCAATTTCATGAGTATCTATTACGTTCAAAATATCTGTAATATAACTGTCGTCGTACGTTTTGTAGTCGTAATCGGGTCTAACCTCGTGTGTTTGGTTTTTTATACATATAGGCCGTTTGCAAGGTAACGACTTATAATCTGCACAGTACATGCGCCTAAAATATCCGGATAGATCGACCGATAACAAAATTTTACTATCGAATCGAAGTACGTTTATTGCTTGCAGTATTTTACGATACTCGGTCATTTTTCCATTTGCTTTCAAAATCACCAATGAATGGATAAGACTGTGCCACGCTAAACCTTTTAAAGATTTTTTATGCACAGGGTAATACATGCAAGTAGGCACGAAACAGCTTCTTTTATCACACACACAGTCCATTTTTATTTGAGCGCCAATATCACCCCAGATTTCTGTAAATATAACAAAAAATAAAAGAAAATGTTAATCAAACTTTCATACATCATATTAAAATTATTTTATTATTCATAAAATTATACAGCGGCAATACAATCAGCCATTCAAAAATAGAACTATTCAGTTATGCTGACGACAACGAAGATCGTTGTTATCCATATACAACTTATTTCTCATTTTTATATTACTAATGCCGAATCGAGCGGATATAATCTTATATTTTTTTATTAGATATATTACATCACTTACAAAACGATCTTTGTACAAATTTGTTCGCTTTTCATAACGAGAAAAAACAAAGCCTAATCTTTGACAACGCCATTTACAACAAGACGTTGTATTACAGTTCAGACAATGCATTACCCTAAAATGGCCTTTTAAAGCTACAGTTACTACAATATCGGTATTAAATTGTAACTGATCCAACGTGTTACACATTTTATAATACGCCCCCATTTTTCGCTCGGATTTTAATAAAATGAACGAGTGTATAACACTATGCCATGCTAATCCTTCTAAGGTTTTTTATAGTGAGGATAAAAGACGCAATTAGGTACTTTGCAGTTGTGTCTCGAGCAGCACTTTGGTTTTCTTCTAACTTGTAGAAATTTTCTCGTATCTGCGAAAGAAAAGAGATGAAAATTATTTTCTTTTCTTATATCCGTGTGGATAAGACTCGGTATTTGATTTGAAACGGCGCTTTTTCAAAACAACAGAGCAGGTTCTTGTCTCGTCGCATGAAATCACAGCATGTGTAGAGGTTCGCTTTATTGCCCGATTTTTTACTTGTATAATATTTTCTTCTTCGGGTATTGTATTTCGGTTTTTTATAAGCGATAGTACACCGGCGAAATTTATTTTTAATGAGTTTTTATAATTTATACGGATACCTTTAATTTTACACGTATCATTTGTTACCCCTTGCGGGATGCGCACACGATACGCGTAAAATTTTGGTCCGCCTGAAATGAACGCTTCGATGTATGAGCCAACTCCATATTCTTCTAACTAGTCGGTAAGTTGACCGAGTAGTGTTCCTGTAGGTGGCTCGTATACATCGCTCGGTTTGCTGACGAATATGATGGAATCGGTATCATAATACAATACGCGCCTATGTAATTTATTTAGTATTCGAACAGAGTCAATCGAGCCTGCGCTGTTGTATATGCCGCTATAACAACATTTGTATAAGGCGAACTCGTCTCACACTCTTCCTTATAACTCCACGAGACATACATAACATCGTCAGTTGCGGGGATACAATGCTGAACAATTTTTTCGGGGGCGGTCATTATTTGAATGAAATCTGTGTATGTTTTTACTACGCTGGTTTGAGGTAAATTACTTCGCTGACCGAATTTACCCCAAAAAGAGTTAAGACATAATTTAGCTACAGAGTGCATGCCTTGATTTTTTGTTTTATTACCGTATTCTAAAGCAACCCCTTCCATGGATTTATAATTTTTAATATATTCAATTTTTTGACTTTCCGAATGAACTTTTGCAGGCCATCCGCTTGCTTCCTGTTTAAGCTTTAAATCGGTTTGTAAATCGGTATCGTAACGGATAACATTATATTGTCAAATAACTTCAATTTTGAGTAACCGATAACCCAATTCTATCGCCTTAACAATTTCTAAAGATACCCACGTGCGTATTAATTTTCTCTCGTTAATTGAATGCATGCATTCATTTTCATTTAAGTATTCCATGCAAAAACGACATAGCGCAAATAGTAACTTATTATGGAGTTTTACTGGTAACACCGGATGGAATAAATCCGTAGGTGGTAAAATTTCACATCTTACTAATCCTTGAACTTTCTCTGTAAAAAATTCAAAATTTTTTCCTACTAATTCAAAACATTGTGATCCTACAAAAATTTGCGGATGATCTACAGGAAAGGTACCCGTTTTACAAATGTATGGGTACAAAGCGTCTTTCACTTTATAGTAAGTCATAATATTGCCCGTGCGACTGCCGTAAAACGCCTCACGAGGATTTAACCTAATATTTTTTGCTAGTGGATGGTTTTTAATGTAATTTTTAAATTCAACGTTATTTTTTAAGTCACGATCGAATTCACATTCCCACAACTCTATTAGCGTGTATCCGAACGACTTTATTTTCCGCGACATCGTTTGCGTGTTTTCATAACGCTCGTTAAAAGTAGTTGAATTTAGTAGAGTTTTATTCCTCTCGCGAAGAAAGCAAACCGAACAGCCATGAAAAAAGCACCCATGAAATTGAAACACTATGCCCTTCCCACCCTCTTGTTTTAAATATCCGTCGACGCGCGGTCCTTCTAACAAGATATACTCTTTCGACCGTCCCGCGTGAATTATTTCGCGATTCCGACATTTTTCTTCCCATAAAACCCATTCAATAGCCTTTTGGAAATGTCGATCCGCCCTCGTGTAGCCGCTGGGAGGAATAAGCCCACTACTATTATTATCTTTTAAAAAATTTTTCCTGAAAAGTGCCGAACACGCACTTGCTATTGTAATACTTTCCACGAATGGGTCTACATTTCCTACATGTAAAAAAATTCTTCTAAATTTCATAGAAGCCTCACGCAATATTTTTACATCTTGTATGCAATATTCAAGTAATTCTTTTTTTAAGTTAAATTCGGATTTGTGTACCTCATCGTACCACTTAATAAAATCATCGCGTTCTTCGATACTCATCATTTCGGGTGTGTAATAAGAGGCGTCGGGATATGCACCGATATAGTTCTCGTTTTCTCGCGTGTTAAAGAGATGCTGGAAATACCCCTTTTTTAACTCTTCTGAAAAATCGAAAGTTTTTGGTAGTGCTGATAATTTCATCGGAATGTAATTTAAACTGTCTATAGACTTCGTAATTCTAACCTGTAATTTGATTATATTTCTACCGTTTAAAATAACTTCCGGAGTTATATTTTTTTTATTTTCGGAAATAAATTTTAAAATAAATTGCGCGTCAAAAGCTTTCGCGTTATGAGCAATGCAAACGAACGAAGAAAATTTATTTTTTTTAAATCTAATGACGAAATCTAAAAAGGATTGTAAACAGTTATCCCCCTGGTACACGTGTTGTCGTACCCCACAAAATCTACATAAAACGTTTAAATAATTTATGTTTACGCAGACGTCACAGCATAATTGTGGTACACACAAATTTGGTGTATGCACAAAACTTTGTTTGCCTAATTTTGTATCCTGTCGGGTTTCAAATTCATAAAAAACAAAACAAGTTTTAGGGTGGTAGCTATTGCTATTTTTTGTAGTTCGAGATGAAAGGGGTCGCGTGAAACATAACTGATTCCGGTCATGACTTACTTTACAGTGTTTACAGTAATTTTTACCGCATTCGTGTTTTCTTTTAGATAAATCATAAAGTTTAAAACATGTCGTACAAATTTTAACGAAACTACACATCGATTTTTTACACAACTGGCTATTGCGGTTACGCGATGCCGACCCCGGTTTTTTATGATAATCGAAACATTGTTGATTATAAAAATACCGATTGCAATGTTCGCAAAGAATTTCAGTAACGTTTTCCAAGGTCTTACCGCAGTTTTTAGCCCGATTACATCTATCGCACATATTGTCACACTTGTGGTTTGTAAAATTCCGATAATTAATATTGCAAGGTGTACAATAAAACATTCGTTTATTTACAGCTAATAAATTTAATATTAAATTATAGTGCTGCGTGCGCTTGTAATACATTATGTTAATAAACGATCGATAATCAGATGGTAAACTTTCATGACCGTCGTAAAGAGGTGGAACCCCAGTTCCAAAAGTTTCATATTCAAAAACGCGGATACAAATATTTTTCAATGCCAATCTTTTTTGAAAAAGATGAACCTCGCGTATCCCACAACCATCATTTCCCTTTAATTCAATTTTGCTTTCTTTTAATAAAACAAGAGCTCAACGTTTTTGTTCTAACGATCCTCTCACTTGTTGCCATTCTTTTCGCCATTCTGCTGAATCATTCTTTTTTTAATAAACCTCACCACATACCAGAGAACGCGGTAGACACAAATTGTCTTTATTATTAATAGATAACACACCATTACTGCTTATACCATCCGAATTACCTTTACCGTTCATCATCATGACGTATGTAGTACAAATTTTAAAGCTATCATCCAATTTAAAATCTTTGTTACTCTGTGTGACGCACAAAAATAAATCCCATAAATCTTCAAAATTTAATTGTGTTACAGGCCTATATACAACCAAATAGAACCTTGCGCAAAATTATCGAAAGCTAATGTAAGCGCTATCATATAATTTGAACCGTAACCGTTTATTTAACAAACAACCAATTCACTCAGAGCTAACTCTAGCCACCTGATAGGGTTAACACCCTCGTCGGGAGATTTAATTTTAAACGTAATTTCACGCGCTGTTGTCCTAAAATTTTTATTATAACACTCGCTATCCGAAAAGATAATTATTTTATTTGAATTACCTAAAAAGATCCATCATCCGCAATATTCGGCACAGCTTTGCCTCCTTCATTAATACCACTGCCTCCAGCTATTTGATTAACAACAGGCACTATATTATTATTGTCACAACCACGAGCACTAGCGCTTAATTCTTCGGAAGCAGCGCTATAGGCGGAAGTCGATGCTATTTTCTGTTGTTGTTGCTGTTGGTGGTTTTGTTGCTGCTGCTGTGGTTGTTCCTGGTTGTGTTGTTGATGAAGTTGTTGGTACTGTTGCTGTTGCTTGTCGTTTTCCTCTTGCTGTTGTTGGTCATTTTGTTGTTGTTATTGCTGCTGCTCTTGTTGTTGTTGCACTGGCTGCTCGTGCTGTTGTTGCTGTCGAACGTTTTCTTGATCTTCGACTCGAGTGCAGACTGTAAAAAAATAATCAATAAACATTTAAATTATTTTACATTTAATAGTTGTAAAAAATGTAACTAACTTTATTGTTCGGATGTACCGCGGAGGGAATCATACGCTCGTATAATTTCATCGGAAGAGGGAGGATAAAAATGAGGCTGGTTCAAAATTTGAACGCATACCCATCTTTGTACGTTTCTTCCTCCATCTCTGTAGCCACCTAAGCCCTCCGTGTACACTACAATTTTTTTTTTTTTATAATATTTAAAATAAAATTTATTCAAATACTTATCTACCTTTATGAATTGTTTCTGCTGTATCTCTGTCATGCCGTATTCGTTTTGAGAGCTGCTCTACGTCGTCTCACGCTCTTCTTTTTCGGCTGGAAAGCTGACGCTCCTGACCCACACGCACCATCTCCTCATCGCACTGAGAGTCCGTGACTTCAGGACTCGTCACATTTCGCTCCACAATTTCAAGCGTCTCTTTAATAGCACCCTGCATAGCCCCTTCATCTATCCATAACCGGGAAACTGTAAAAAATTAGAAATTATTACACAATAAATTGCATTAAAATTTATAAAAAATTAAAGAAAATTCGAATAACTTACCAATATTATTATAATGATCCATTAGCGACCTCAGACGCTCATTTTTTTCTTCTCCCATGCTCATCACGATTTCGCCGACATATAATACAGCTTCATCACTTTCGCGCAAACAGATATTGTACAATACTTCAATTTCAAGCGTGTTCACACGCTGAAACATTTCGGCAATTATCGTCAATAAATCACTTTTATCTAAATGCGGCAAGCGATCGAACCATGTAGTGGTGTAAACACGTCGCGCTGATTCTTGACCGAGTAATAAAAATCCTGCACAACGCGATACAATTCATGCAATTTCGTTAAAGACATGGTGAAAATTGAAGGAAAAGAGCGACACGCGTACACCAAAGAAACCTCGAACAGAAATGATCTCGTAGCTACGCTTCCCTCGTCTTATATCCACCGATCCCTACAATTATGCACCTTTTGGGGCAAAATTGATAATTTTCCGAAAATCCTAAAAGTACACAGAGAGCGACCCGAGAGCTTGCCACATCTTGCGCAATGAAGATTAAATTTTCATCTCTAAAATTTTCGCCTTTTTTTCAACCAATATTTATCACTACTTCCAAGCGCACAAAATAATCTACTTCCAGATATCTAACCCATGTTTACACAGAGGGTCGTGTCTTCTCTATCCTGCTCATATCGCGGTCAGCTCAGTCGAGGTTTACCGTTCTAACAGCTATCGTTGCACGATCTGCTTCTACAGTACACCAAAGATCTTTGCTGCGTGCAGTCCGTTTTCTCAAAATTTGCTCTCCACATTCTCTAGAATACGACGAGTATCCGTGTGTGTGTGTGTGTGCGTGTGCGTGTGTGTGTGTGTGTGTGTGTGTGTGTGTGTGTGTGTGTGTGTGTGTGTGTGTGTGTGTGTGTGTGTGTGTGTGTGTGTGTGTGTGTGTGTGTGTGTGTGTGTGTGTGTGTGTGTGTGTGTGTGTGTGTGTGTGTGTGTGTGTGTGTGTGTGTGTGTGTGTGTGTGCATTTGTATATACGCTCGCGGCCAAATTTTTCAGATACATTTTCTATTGACGAATATGGCACAAGCTATGATAAAATCGCAAGAAAATCTAAACTCCACCGTAAACGGACGTAAGGAAAGAAAGATAATTATCATGACTGAGGCTGAAAATGGTTGGACAAAATCAGAATTAAATTTTAACACACTTACCACAATGTACCCACTTAATAAGTCGTCGTCGAAAAAGTAACCGTGGGTATGAAAGGGTTTTCATCCTACATTACAAATTTTAAATAGCCATCATACTCACGCCTTAAAGGTTACTTCGAATACTTGGACTACAATGCAGAACAACTTTCATCTTATTTCTCTTTATTTTGAAAACTTGGGAAATATTACACGCAACGAAAAAATACAAATTAACGATTTGGATATTTTATTCACGACTTCTTACGGCGTCAAATCCATCGTTTTCGATAGACATAATTTTCATTCTCAAGGAGACTGTAAAAAAGAGAAAAACATTCACCCCTGCAGTCGTTATGCAGAAAAACACTTTTCAAGGCTTAAAATCGTGTGTCATCTGCGTGGACGAAAGATTTCTTCGAATCGAATGCATTACTACTCTCGTAAATAAATGCAAAGACTTCATCTGTGAAGAATTGACGAAACTAATTACACCTCTCTCTCTCTTCTGAGCTTACACACCAAAACAACAAAGAAATAATCAAGAATAAATTACAAGAAAATAGTGATGTTATTAAAATTCAAGTCAAAGATAAATTCAACCCTGTCACCGATGCAGTTTTCTAGAACATTATTTTGATATATTATTTTTCGAATTAATTTCACTCTGTAATAACTTATTTTGTTATGAGATAATAGATTTATATTGTAAAGAAATTGTAAATGGTTTCGAATCATAGTTAATTTAAATGTTTTTTTTACTAAAACTGTGTAATAGTTTGTATATATATATTTTGTAAAAGTAAATAAAAACTTACTATACCTACACTCTTTTGTTATATTTTACACTGACCATCGCACTATATATTTTTCCATCTAATAATCTTGTTCAATATGTAATATTTGTACCTCTCTATCTTAAACAACCCGCCTTATCTACCCTCAATGACACCCATTTATGTATTCACATCCCCTGTAATCATTTAAGCCTAAACACTACATTAATATCTAATAAAAAAAAAAGATAAATATATCCTTCATGCAGGTATCGCCTATATATTCCATTATCATAGAAATTTCTCACCTACCGTTCAAGGTTAAAACTATACGCTCTCTCTTTTATCTAAAAGATACAATAATCTCTCAAATTTCCCCGAACATATCACATGCCCTAATACGGCTAGCAATTTTCTTTACCACAACATAGCCTCACATTCTTAAAATATACTCACTCTCCAACACATACATACACAACCTTCTCACCTATTACGATCTTTTAAAAATACACACCTCACCATCCAACCCCACCTTATCCGGATTCGTTCTCACCTTAAACCATCAATACCACCCACCCACCCCACCTCCGTTAACCATGACACGCACACGGCCCTTTTCTCACTATTCGCAAATTTTTTTTTGCTAAATTTTCCACCCGACACTCCATCATCCACTCCGCCTACCCACCCATCGCACTTCCACTCTTTGAAAACTTTTGCAAAAATACGTAAGTCATCCATACCACCCACCATCCATACATACTCACTCCTACACACACACACACACACACACACCTCCTTTCCACTCTTTGCAAATTTTTTTTTTTTGCAAAATTTCGCACCCACCACCCACCACCCACTCCACCTCCCTTCAGTCCACCCACTGACCCGAATACTTCCCCTCCACTCGACCCAACAGAAACGTACCCCGGGACCCTTCTTATCTCACCAGCAGCGCCAGCCGACCCGACAGAAACGTCCCCCAAACACTTCTTATCTCATCACTGGCGCCACTAGGCCCCGCCCACCGTCTGTCAGAAACGTCCCCCTTCTACTTATGCTCAACAAATTATATGTAAGTACATTCAAATTGTTCACTGCAAATCAAACAAACGAATGTTGTGAAATCAATTATCGATAGTCAAGTAATGCAAAACATTCTACGAGAAACTGTATGACTATGTTCTCAGAAATGTATTCAAATTTCTTCATTCTTCTATACAAATTAAACACAAGATAGTACTGAAATGAATTAATTGTGGTCAAGTACCGGCCATAAGAACTTTTCGTACCTCGCGTGTAAAATTACATTTTACGCCCACGTTGTAGCTTCAAAATTATTCAGCCAGTGGGCATAAAGTACTACATAAGGCCCAAGAGGCCCAATAACTCACACACACATACAAAACTTTATAGTATCTACATACTTCTCGCCCGTGTGGGCGAAAATTATTTTAATTATATAACTATGCCTTCTTTTTATTTCTAAAATTCATAAGAATTTTTTCAGGTATTTACGAAAAATCAAAGCCTATATAAAAAAATTACATAGTACCCAAGACATCACTATTTTTCATTATTCCTCCTCAATTATGAACTTTCTATAATATTACGCATCTTGGCAGGACACGAGAAGTCTAGAGCTGCTCTAGCAGGGGTGGTCCTCCGATCTCCCATGCATACTTGGCGGACCCGACGGTTAGCAGTTTACCAGTGGACTACTTAAATGTAGAATAGTAAGTTTTTGCATAAATTCATTAACAATATTTATAGCTGTAAGTCCACTATAAATAATTACATTGGCTTTAATTTTTAATTGATGCCGTTAAGTACAACATATCCGTACATGTGCAGAATCATGATTTATATTTCATTATCAAACATATTTTTCTTTCTGTCCGTCCTTTTTAAACGAGAATAAAATAAAAAGTTCATATAAATTCATCGCCTGCTCAAAAGACCTTTACATTTTACTAACCGTTTTATAAGCAACATATAAGCAGCATATTTTATATCCTTTTCCCCCATGTAAATATCATATAAGATCTCATATGAGAATATCAGACAGCGCATATCTCGTATGAGATCTTATATGGGATGTCATATGCAATTTTATATATATTGCGATCCCATATGAGATCTTATATGATATTTTCACACGGGTGTGTACTTTGTATTTAAAAACAGAGTGATAGATTTCTAGATGAGTTGTTAATATGTAGAAGCAACCCATTTATACATTTTATCCGATCTTTAAACGTACGAATATTTATATGAAAATGAACATGCCTTAAACGTGAACTGCAAACCGTTGGGCCCGCCAATTATGTATGTAAGATCGGAGTACCACCCCTGCTAGAGCAGCCCTAGACTTTCTTGTCTTTCCAAGATACAGAATATTATAGAAAGTTCAAAACTGAGGAGGAATAATGAAAAATAGTGATGTGTTAGTAACTATGTAATTTTTTTATATAGGCTTTGACTTTTCGTAAATACCTGAAAAAATTCTTATGAATTTTAGAAATAAAAAGAAGGCATTATAGTTATATAATTAAAATAAATTTCGTCCACACGGGCGTAAAGTACGTAGGTACTATAAAGTTTTATAGGAGTGTGTGAGTTATTGGGCCTCTATGGCGTTATGTAGTACTTTATGCCCGCTGGCTGAAAAATTTTGAAGTTACAAGGTGGGCGTAAAATGTAATTTTACACGCGTGGTATGAAAAGTTTTTTGACCGGTACGTGACTACAATTAATTCATTTCAATACCTTCTTGTGTTTAATTTGTATTTAATAGAAGAATGAAGAAATTTGAATACATTTCTGAGAACATAGTCATACAGTTTCTCGTAGAATATTTTGCATTACTTGACTATCGATAATTGATTTCACAACTTTCGTTTGTTTGATTTGCAGTGAACAATTTGAATGTACTTACATGTAATTTGTTGAGCATACATTGACTGAATGAAGTAAAAGACTTTTTTACTAGTATTTATTTGATTTCTTTTAAAAAATCATAAATATTATTTTATAGATTATACAGAAAAAACTTCTATACTTGCCTTTATAACGGAGTTCCAGGATAAAATACGGAGAAAATAAGAATTTCGGTTCTCCGTATTCTATCGAACTCGTTTGACTCTCGTTCCCGCGATTCACGCATCTCGAGCGTTTGTTGACATCGCTCGAACGATGTATTCGCGATCTGCGCGGGGGTTTGCGCGACTTTGGCGGTTGCAAAGTCACGCTCGATTGATTTTTGAATCAGAATCTCTCGGGCTGTCAAACCGCGCGTACGCGAGTTAATTTGATCGTCCGTGAAGAAAACGGTATCGTGCGTCACGAAGAGCAGCGCGCGTGAGCAATCCGAGCCACTTCTGGGATCCGAAGCGTCTGTAGGTGAAGGCTGGATGTTAGGACTCGGCCTGAACACTCCGAAGTCGACCGGAGGATAAGGCCTGACGCAGTAGCGGATTCGTGAGCGAGCGACGAGAGGAGTGCACTCCTCTCCCGGCAAGCCTCTTTGTACTTCCCGCGCAGCGATTTATTTGTGTATCTTCGGCTCAAAGCGGCGAGTGGCGATTTATTTGTGTATCTTCGGCTCAAAGCCGGTTGTGCGTTCACCGGCCCAGCGAAAATAGATACCTTGATCCGCCCGCGCCGAGCGGAGGATCCCGTCTTCTTGTCGGGCCCCACGTTGGACGCGTTATTTTTATGTAACGTCTTTTTTTTCGCTCATCCCGTTACAATGGCGCCCTAACGTGTGGGGTTTAAGAAGAAGGTTAGCGGCCGGTACATTCGAGACCGGCCTATTCAAATAGCGTTTCGTTTAAATTCGCCCGCGCGCGAATCACTGCACTGGACTAATCAGCAGACGGCCAGTGGCCATAAGCCGTTATAGCTGATAGGCGCAGTGATTTAAACTCGCCAAGTCGAGGTGCCGGGCGTAAACAAACAGACAAGAAGACTCGCGGCGCGCATAGAAACATAAACACAAAACAGCAGATTGCTTGTTTTTGTAGGTGTTTATGTTTATGCTCGGGCAGTATTGTGTATACTCGTCCCGAGCCTTTTAAATTGCTGTAAAGCCAGTGCGAGAGCATTTAAACGACGATTGTAGTTGTTTTCGTCGTCATATGTGGCGAAATTAAATTCCTTTTTTTTTTTAAGCGAGATTTTAAGCGATTTTCACGCGATTTTTTTTGCAATAGAGTGACCGCGCCTGTGCGTGTAGCCGGTCGAAAGTGAGAACACTTTCATTCCTTTTTTTTTTATTGCGGGATTTAGTCAAATCGGTATCTTCGCTAAAAATTTTTTTTTGGAATTGCCACGCTCTATCCCTAGCTAGCTGCATCGAGATACGTCGTTCTCGAGTGGCTTGGGACAATTGTGTGTGGTAGTGAGGATTCTAACATTGTAATTTGCGTAATAGACGGCCAATTCGAGAGAGAATCTCAGCAGTTAGTTGCGCACACACACAATTCGTCGCCAAATTTTTGTATAATCGGTCTAGCTTCAGAAGATGGAATCATCGACCTCAGAAGAACTAGCCGAATCGATGGAGCAGTGGCGCAAAAATCTAGAGCTGAGCTTCCAAGCTGTAATAGAAGCAAATATAGCTCTAGATTTAAGAAGCACTGGATGTATCGAGGGGGATTCTAGGCGAATCACTCAATGGCTGATGGAAAATTACAACCCGGCCCACTTCACACAAGAAATATCCCAATAGTATTGGGAACGACTCTGTGGTCCCTCTAGTGGCAGAAATGATAACAAGTGAAAATGATGCAACGATTAAAGTATAATAGATATATACGCATACAAAGGCGCGTCCAAGAGCAGAACAGATTTCACGCGGCCGCTCGCCGCTGCGTTTTCAATCTTATTACTTTTGAGCTCTACGTTTCTCCAACTTGAAAATGTAGGGTTTTGTAGTTTATAACTTTTACTTTCGAATGGTGCTATGCATTTTGAAGAACAACATGTTATACTTTAAGAAAAATGGTTCTGAACTTTGCACTCGAATTTTCGACCAGAAGAAAAAGTTTCGGTGTAAAAACAATAGCACCATTGGAAAGAGCAGGAAAAAATCTATCGATATATATCTTTTGTTTTTTTCTGAGAGACTCAGAATACGATTACGAGCGAGTTGAACAGAGCGTGTTTTGCATGAAAAATGCGTCCCGCGCGCCCGCTGGCTGATTTCTGGCGGACGCTCCCATATGTAGTGTATATTTTAAATATAAAATATATTTATTCATTATACATTTTTTCAATGACTTAAAAATTCATTAATATTTAAAAAATTGCATATTTTTTTCATATTATTGAAATTAGTTGTTATTTGACACTTTATTATTTAAACAAAAAGTAATATTTTAAAATATAAAATTAAAAAATTGCTATCCACCCTGAGATCAACTTACTCACATTTTCAAAATCATATATAATAACTCCATTTTTTACATTATAAATATATTCTTAATCATTAATTGTGTATCTTTACTATAAATAATTGTGTACATATTATGAAAATTGAAATTATACTTCTAATTTTTATTTTTTTAATGATCCGTTATAATTTTCTCCACTTCTTTTATTTTCATTAAAATATGGTTGATTGTTGATTTTAATATTTCTTACACCATCTTAAAAACTAACCATATAATCTGGATGAAATTTTACATAGGTTTTGGCTATATTGCATACAAAATAGTCTATAAATTTCAAACTGATACAGTAAGTCATCATTGAGAAACTACGATTTTGAAAATACGTAAAAAAATTTTAACCTTAAATATCTCTAAAAATTATGAGACAATTCTTTTACCTAAAGGACTTATACGATAAACATAAAACCACTACATTTCCACAATATTTCAACATGATTAAACAATTTTTTTTTCTCTAGTTATCACGCGACAAAGAAAATGACTTTGCAAAATACGAAAATTTTAAATATCAAATATCTTAAAAAGTAATTGAACGATCTTGATGAAAATTCGCACATATGAGGCGTTTCACGTCAGCTCTCCAGGCGCGGCGCGCGAGCGCGAAATCATGCTGTTTTCAACTTGTGTTTAAAGGGCTAAGATGTATCTAAAAAAATAACCCCCAAGTGATTTCGATGTATTTTTTCCTCAGCTTTCCGATGGTGCTATTAGTTTCTCAAAATTTTTCAATTGTAACCTCAAAAAAACATAAAACGTGTTATATTTCAAAAACTATATATTTAATATTTTTTTTGACCTGCTAGATCGAAAGAGGAGGAAATTTTACATGGATATAGCCTTTTTCTACATAGGGGTTTTTTTATTTTTTCGAGATATTATTCAAGAAATACTTAGAATTGAAAAATTTTGAGAAACTAATAGCACCATCGGAAAGCTGAGGAAAAAATACATTGAAATCACTTGGGGATTATTTTTTTTAGATACATCTTAGCCCTTCAAACACAAGCTGAAAACAGCATGATTTCGCGCTCGCGCGCCGCGCCTGAAGAGCTGACGTGAAACGCCTCATATATTATCTATATCATACCCAAAATTGTCTACAAATTTGAAGCTGATCCATTGAACCGTTTTCGAAAAATTACGATTTGAAGAAAGGTCAAAAAAATTTGAACATCAAATATCTCTGAAATTTATTGACAAATCATTTAGCCCAAAGAACTTAGCCGAGAGCTATTCAAAATCTACCTCTGCAAGGAATTTTAAAGCGATTAAGTCAATTTTAAAAAATTAAATGTGCTTCATTCAAAACACATTTTTGTCAGTTTTTAATTTGTTTCTCAAAAACTAGTCGACAGATGGATTCAAATTTTTACAGATTATAGCTATTTATATTCCGCATTATCATGATTTTTTTTCCAAAAAATTGACCGTTTATTTCTGAAGTTATAAGGTTTAAAAAAAAACAGAACGATTTTGTTAAAAACAAAAGAACCGCAATAGCTGATATAATTTTTTTTGGTAAATATAGACTTTTTTATGCTCTTTCGAATACTATCTGTCCGATTGAAATATCTCAATGCTATCATTAAAAAAACGCAAAAATAAATTTTGCGAAAATCGAAAATACGAAATAAAACAGAAACGCATCGGCGAATCAAAAAGAGGAGACCTTCCCCCATTCACACAAAAAAACAAAAAAATGAGACCTATCCGGTTGAAAACAATCGAATAGATTCTGAGATAAAACGGCACACACACACACACGCACACACACACACACACACACACACACACACACACACACACACTCACACACACACACACACACACACATCCATACGGACACAATCCGATCCATTGCGCACACAACCCGATCCATTGCTCTGTGGCCCAGGACCTGCTGCTACAGCTGGTTCGAGAAGAGAAGGCCGACATTGTCATAATCAGCGAAGAGTACAGGGATCTTGATGAACCAAACTGGGTCAGGGATACTACCGGCAGGACTGCTATCTGGATATGTGGAAACTTCCATATATCCAACAAGATGGACCCACCCCTGCCCGGGTTCACCTGGGTGGAGGTAGCGGGTATGCGACTGTACGAGGGTCATTTGACAAGTACCTAGCCTCACCACCAGATGGTGCCACTATCGCACCAGAAATACACTACAGTGTAGTATCTTCCTGTAAACGGTTACAGACGAAATTTCAGCCGGATCGGAGTTGTAGTTTATTTTTGAGAGCGTGTGAAAGCAAATGTGTCTGTTGATTTTTGAAAAAATGGAGAAAGAACAATATCGGTCGGTGATTCGATTCTTGTTTTTGGAAGGGAAATCGCGCAGTGAAATTAAAGAACGCTTGGATGCAGTGTATGGGGATGCTTCTCCTTCGATGGCGACCGTTAAATTTTGGTATAACGAGTTTCAACGTGGTCGTACGTCGGTTTTTGATGATCGACGCCCAGGTGCTCCGAAAACAGCCACTACGGAGGAGAACGTGACAAAAATACACGATATCGTTTTGTCAGACCGCCGATTAAAGGTGCACGAGATAGCTGCGATAGTAGGCATCTCAGAAGAACGCGTGTTGCATATCCTACATGAGATTTTAGGCATGAGGAAGCTGTCAGCAAGGTGGGTGCCGCGTTTGCTGACTGCAGACAACAAGCGCATCCGTGTGACCAGTTCAGAGCAGTGTTTGGAGCTGTTTAATCGCAATCCAAAAAAGTTTTTGCGTCGTTACGTGACCGTCGACGAAACATGGATTCACTACTACACTCCAGAGACCAAGGAGCAGTCAAAACAGTGGACCTTACCCGGTGAACCTGCTCCGAAGAAGGCGAAGACGGTCCCGTCGGCCGGAAAGGTGATGGCCACTGTTTTCTGGGATTCTCAAGGTGTGATTTTTATTGACTATCTGGAGAAGGGCAAAACGGTCACAGGACAGTAGTACGCTGAACTATTGAGCCGATTTGACGCCGTGTTAGAAGAAAAACGGCCCCATTTGTCTAAAAAGAAAGTGCTTTTCCACCACGATAATGCACCGGCTCACACTTCTGCACTCGCCACGGCTAAATTGGTCGAATTACGCTACGAACTGCTGCCCCTTCCACCGTATTCTCCAGATTTGGCTCCGTGCGACTTTTTTTTGTTTTCGAACCTAAAAAATTCGCTCGCCGGGAAGAGATTCCACTCCAATAACGAAATAATCGCCGCCACGGAGGCCTATTTTGCAAACCAAGAGAAAACATTTTTTTCAACGGGGTTAAAAAAATTGGAACACCGCTGGACCAAGTGTATTCAACTAAAAGGAGACTACATTGAAAAATAAATTTTATTTTTTGTAAAATTTTGGTGTTTTCATTTGTAGGCTAGGTACTTATCAAATGACCCTCGTACAGTTGCTACTTCCCACCCAGCGATGAAATCGATGACTGCAAGATCCTTGGATACCGTTGTAGCCAGTGCTAGCACCTTCCGTCTGCCGATAGTGATTGGGAGCGGCTTTAATGCATGGGCGACTGAGTGGGGCAGCGCAAAGACCAATGAGCGCGGATGTATGCGCCTCGAGGCCTTCGCGACGCTAGAACTTGAGATCGCTAATACGGGGAAAACGCTGACCTACTCTAAGGGAGGCAAGACATCCATAGTCGACCTGACCTTAGTCAACACTAGACTGATGGGAGAAGGGCTAGTCTGGCGAGTTAGCGATCGGTACACGGGCAGGACCACCAAGCCCTAGTATATAAGCTCCAGCTAACCAGCAGAACGGCAGGCATGGATAAGTTGCCGATAAAAGAGAGATGACCACCGCCTACCTTCGACAGAGAGGCGTTTCTCTGTTCCCTAGAGGGAGCATTGTTGGAAGGAACCTCAGAGGAGAAAGCTCAAAGCCTCTCACGATCCATAACAGCGGCCTGCGATGCCTCAATGTGCACAAGGTCTAACCCCCGGAGACGCCCGCCAGTCTATTGGTGGAGCGAGGACATTGCGTCAATATGCCGAGAGTGCCTTAGGGCTAGGAGGCTGCACCAACGAGCTGCTCGCGGTCCCACATATGAGGAACTACGTGTGGCCTACGAAAGACAAAGAAGAGAGCTTAAGACCGCCATCAAAATGGCCAAGCAAAAATGCTGGCGAGACCTGTGCGAGGAGGCGGATAGTGACCCCTGGGGGCGACCGTACAAAGCGGTCATGAACAAGATCAAGCCGAGGGGCCCTAATGCACCAACCTGTATAGTCTTTCTCGATAGGGTAGATCGCCAATTGTTTCCAGTGCACCAGGAACGGCCAGCCGGCACTGGCCTGACGGTAGTAGATGGCGTAGCCAAGTCGCCAGGCGTCACGAAAGCTGAAGCGAAGATAGCCGCTAAGAAGATCTCCATCTGGAAAGCTCCAGGACTTGACGGAATTCCAGGCCTGGCCATAAAAACCGCTGCGCTGAATGTTGCCCATATTTTTGTGGATACATTCAATGCATGTTTACAGGAAGGAATTTTCCCGGCACAGTGGAAGGCGCAAAGGCTGGTACTCCTTGCTAAAGGGAAGAAACCCACCCAGGGGCCATCCTCGTACCGACCCTCTGTATGCTGGATATTGTCGGGAAAATGTTCGAGCGGGTACTAAGTACCAGGCTGGACGCGGCGATACTAGAGGCGGGTGGCCTATCCGATAATCAGTTCGGCTTCCGGAAAGATCGCTCAACTATTGATGCCATCGGCCGAGTGATAGCTGTAGCTTCAGACGCCCGGCAGTCGGTGTACAAAGAGAATGTGCGCTGTCATTGGACTAGATATCCGAAATGCGTTTAATTCGGCCAGATGGGACCACATAATGGAGTCCTTGGAATGACTGAAGGTACCACTCTACCTCCGCAGGGTGATCTCAAGCTACCTGGGAAATCGAACCTTGCTCTACGACACCGATGATGGCATGCACTCCTACTAAATCACAGGAGGTGTGCCGCAAGGTTTAGTCCTTGAGCCCCCTGGCTGGAACGTCCTATATGACGGACTACTTAGAGAACCGCTCCCAGAGGGGACCTCAATGGTGGCTTTCCCTGACGACGTTGCACTTATCGTCGTAGCGAAGAGTATCGAAGAGATCCAACACCTCGGGGATGAGGCTATTAAAGTGGTAGCTAGTTGGTTGACCGACCACGGACTGAGTCTGGTGGCAGAAAAGACGGAGGCGGTGCTTATCTCACGAACGAAAAAGAGGAAGTACGCCACTTTCACAGTCGAAGACAAAGAGATCAGGACAGTAGACTCTATTAAATATCTGGGAGTTACGATAGATGTGCGGCTGACGTTTAAGGATCACCTCTTGAACGCGGGCGTAAAGACAGCGAGAGTAGCTCATGCCCTGGCGGGCATTATGCCCAACATAGGAGGACCGAAGCAGCCGCGGCGAGCCCTTCTCTCTACGGTGGTGACCTCCATAATTCTATATGGAACCCCAATCTGGGCAGAGGCAATGAGTAGCCACACGAGTTACGGTGCCACCTGCCGACGGGTCTACCGACTGGCCGCATTAAGGGTGGCCCGTGCCTACCGTACTGTGTCGGACATTGCTATCTCGGTGATTGCGGGACTCCCTCCCGCAGACGTTCTGGCAACCGAGAGAGCCATTATGTACCGTGAAGGCAGGCATGCCGAAGAAGACCAAAGTAGCCAATTGTCCACGGGGGCAAATGAAGAGTTGCAGCGTTGATGGGACCTGACGGAAGATGGCCGATGGACCCACCGTGTCCTCCCAGATATTGAGGAGTGGATAAGCAGGAGGCATGTATTCGCCACATTTAACCTCACGCAGGTGCTTACCGAACACGGCTGCTTTCGCAGCTACTTACATCGTATCCGTGTCTATCATAGCGCGCAGTTCCCGGTATGCCCTGGAATCGAAGTGGACGCCCTAGGTTCGAAAATGAGAGGGAGCAATTCCGAGCCTCATGGGAGGGTCTCCTGACGCCAGAGGGCATTGGACGGTGCATGCTTGCCTCACAGAAGGGGTGGGACGCGGTGGTTACATCCACCACGTCCATCGTTGAAAGGCTGAACTCCATCCGGAGGCGAGAAGAGAAGAGAGGTGTGGACAGCACTGACGGATGAAGTGGCGCCGGTTGGCACTGAGGAGGACCTCTGAGGCAACAACTGCCACCGCGAAGTAATCCCGACGGTTTCCACGGTGGCAGTATAAGGCGGCGGGGTTTTAGTGGGTAAATCCTGATATGTCAACATCGGGAGAGTCCCACACATGGGCAGACACGTGTCTCCTTATGGTGCCTAAAGCAGTTCCTCGTCGCCTCTGAAAACACACACACACACACACACACACACACACACACACACACACACACACACACACACACACACACACACACACACACACACACACACACACACATCCACACACACACACACACACACAAATTTGACTATTACAAAGCTTCCTCTCGGAGGAAGCAAAAAAGGATTTCTAAATAAGCTGTCAAAACTGGTCCATCATATTAACCCATTAACGTCAAATGTGCACGATTGCACATGCATACATTCGACGCCCTTAAAAAGAATCAAATCGATTGGAAAAAATCTGAAACTACGTTTTCCGATAAATTTTGGCGAGTACTTTCAGAATCCGAGGTGCAAAAGTTGAAAAAAAGCTTCCTTTATTATTATTTTTGCGATTCTAAGGAAAAAAATGTGGAATTTTTGCGATTATTTTTTGAAAATCCAAAATTTTAACAGAGAATCCTGTAAGCAGTAGGTTTGAATTCTACGGAAATCGTGCACAAACTATTTTTTCTTGAAAATCATACTCAAATGAGCATTAAAAATCAATATGGCCGATCCAATATGGCGACTGGAAGTCAAAAAAAGTAATGAATCATTTATTAAGTTTTTACTCGAAAAGGATCAAGGAGCGCGGGAGCGCTGAAGGCAAGTATAGAAGAAGCCTAAAGGAGCGACCCGTGCTACGTATACATTGAAATGGGTCTACGAAAAATTCAATGCGCTTTTACGTATATTGCGTTAGTTTTTACTATATAACATATCCCTCTTAATCGAAAGCCATTTCATCGCTCTACTCAAATCAAAACATTTTATTTAAAAAGATTATCTCGTTCAGAAGATATAGAGAGCTGAATTTTTTTATGTGCGATTTCCTTTTATACTTTTCTTCTCCTTATTCCGGCGTCCGGTTTGCAGCTCTTACGACACTTCCGGTTGTCGTCTATCTTACGCTTGTATATATATATATATATATATATATATATATATATATATATATATATATATATATATATATATATATATATATATATATATATATATATATATATATATATATATATATATATATATATATATATATATATATATATAAACACCCGTATCTGATCGATCTAACCTTACATACAACATGTCAGTATCTTTTTATGTACAAATGTTATCATATCGTGAGTTAGTTAATAACACATTTCAAAGATCTCAAGAAGTTGCTAGATTGTTTAGGTTATGAACTTATTCTTAGCAATCTAAGAAGAAGAATTTTTATCTATCTATTATTTTATAGATATACATTTTACAAATGTTATCATATCGTGAGTTACTTAATTAGTTATGTATTTGAAAGATCTCAAGTTGTCAACTGGTGATGAGAAAAATTGATCTATTCGTCTATCAATCAATGGGGAAAATAACTTTCATTAGATAAGTACTTACTAGCTAAATGTTAAAAGGCTACAATCATTTTTTTAAACTTGATACTTTGTGAGATTTTTTATTTTTACAGATATTATACCAAAAGATTTTTTTCGAGTCATTTCGAAGATATCTATATATATGTATATATAAAATTATAGCCAATAACGTTGTGGAGTTCTAATTGTGTACTGTATGAAAAATCTAATTTTGAATTAACAAAAATGAACGAGTGCCCTCATGACCCTTGGAGTTATTATTAATGAACAAGAAAAAGTTATTTTAATACAAGAACAGACACGTACTACTCAAGATAGAAAAACCAAACCAATATTACTATGGGGCAAATATATTATTATTTACGACACAATATTTTTCAAGACATATCTAAAATATAATTATAGTGAAGTCAGTGCAAGTTTTCAGATCAGATATAATAAAATCTTTTGTATAATAAATAAAATAAGTAGCAGTATGATGTGTTAAATGAAGTGTTTATAACAAATTTAGAACCTCTACTTAAAATCAGAATTTAAAATAATGTGAGATGTTAGAGCCTTGGTTAAGAAAAAGCATTTTTTGTCTATACTTCAAGAAACTGAGTCAATATTAGTGCTGTGCTCTTGTACATATTTACTTAAAGACGAATTAGAAGATTATGCCAAATGAACATTAAAATACAGAAAAAAGCCAAAATGATGTGTTATTGTTGTGAAAATTTCAATGAATAAAAGTGCTCAGTTAATCTAATTTTATAATTTTCTGACGGAGGGAGACGTCAAAATGTTTGAGAGGATTTCTCAGAAAATATTTTTCTACACAAGATTCAGTAATAATTTGAAAAAGATACAAGAATGTTAAGAAAGCTTTTATTATCAGTAATTATAGTTCATAAACTGATTGTTTTTAATTTTACAAGATGTGTGCAGCAATCATGACTTATTAAATTAAGCTGTTTTATACTTTCTACTATAAAAGAATATCGAGAAAGCTTTTTTCTCCCAATGATTCTTAGTTCATAAACTTTTGTTTTTAATTTTGCAAGATGTGTCTGATAGATTATTAATTCAAGTGGTTTCTAGTGAAAACTTCAACGAATCCAAGTGTTGAAAATAATGTAATTAACGATTGGCTTATGGTGAGGGGTACCAAATGATTCAGAGGAGCCATTTGTTCTGTGAATATACAGTACATGAAACCATAATATAAATTACTGTAATGGCTACTTTTTGAATCTGCAACCAACATTTTAATTTGCTAGCTGATTGTGATGCAATAGTATGATTATTAGATCTAGTACCCTTGCAAGTCTTTGATAAAATATTATGAAAAAGAAATATGTGGATATCAAAATATTGAGATGAGTTCCAGCTTTAGAATGTGCAATAAAAGGCTAAAGGTAAATTTTAGCACAAATTTAGTAATGTAATAATAATTTGTCAAAAAAACAAAAGCAAATGGATGCATAAGAGTCTTTTGTAAAAGAACTTAGTATCAGGTTCTGTTACGTAAGGGTAGTTAACTTGGCAAACTTTGACCTTCGCATTTTGTAAAGGCTAGAGGATTAGATGATTTCAGAGAAATAGATGTGAAAGAATAGTTTTTAAAAAACTTTGTACCGCCTGCTGCTATGGAAATGGCAGTTGACATGAGAACTCAACTTCTCAGCCAACTTTCAGCTTCAAGTTTTATAAAAGCAAGAGAATCAGGTGATATAGAGATTTAAATACACATAAAATAGGTGTTTTTTGCATATTCTTCAAGAGGATTTGTCTTTAGACAAAAATGTTAAATACAGAAGTTGTAGATAGCATTGAAACAAAACTTTTTTCTATTTAACATATTTATGTAAAATCAACTCCTGATGATCTAAACCTATAAACACAATTTTGAACGCGTCAATACACTTAATATAGTCAATTTTCACTTAGTTCGAACGGAATTCGATTTAACACATATATTAAATATAATAGCTATAAATATGATTGGAACAAGCAGTATGAGGTACAAGGCCGAGTCCAGATGCAGAGCTCCTAGTAGGAGAGCAAAGGACGAAAAAAACAAAGCCCTAAAATAACCGATACAATTAGAAAAACGAAGAGAACAATTTTCATTAACTGTAGTATATATTTCCCTCAACCTTCTACCGAAATTTTTTCTTTCGTTTTTCCATAGTATTTGCTTTGGTAAATTCCTCAACTTTTGGTACGTATATCAATCGACATTGAGGGTAACAAAATGACATGAAGACGTGATGTCGTCTGCAGCAGCTCTTCGTCCTAGGCAAAAAAAATGTCTTATTAACAACTCAATTATTACGAATAAGAAAAATGGGATAACGTAATTTTATTTTCAATTATACCTACTTACAGAATGATAAAATCAGCTTAGATATACATGCGTTACCTGAAATACATTATTGAAGCTGATTTCTATCATTCCTATATTCTTTTGGATTAACTACTAAAACACATGACGAATAGTACATTTCGACACGGGTAGGGAAGTCGATTATTTAGCTGGTGTGACTTTTTGCACGAGCGAAGCGAGTGCGAAAGTCACACCAGCTAAATAATCGACTTACGCTCTAGTTTCGAACGGTATTTTATACCACGAGCGCCGAAAAATCATACCAAAGTTGTGATTTTGAGGTTAGAGTGGTATAAAGTAAATATAAACAACACTTGATTATGAGTATACCTGCTAAATCTGACAGGTCGCTTTTTTATTACAGGAGCAGGATTAATTTATGTTTTCATCCCTCTATAAAAAATGCATCCTTGGCATGGTCGACGCCATGTTGCGACGCCATGTTGATTTTTTCTCGAATATCTCGAATATCTCGAAATCTCGAATTTTTTGGCGCATGCGCAAATGCCCTATAGGGACATAGGGAGTCTCTACAAACGTGCAGCGCGCGTGTGTGCACTTGCCGTGTATAAGGTATACCTATATATAGGAGAGCGCTATATATAGGTATACCTTATAGGAGAGCATTATATATAGGTATACCTTATACACGGGAGGGCATATGCACGCCTAAGGTTATAGAGAAACCCTTAGAGTTATGGTGGAATGGTATAGAGATAGCGCATGTGTTGTGAGCGGGAAAATATGATATATATTAATTGATAGAAATTGATAATTAATTGATAAATCGATGAAAAATTTTTATTTAAAAAAAAATATTCATTACTTGATCAAAAAAGGAATACTGGTAAATTTTGAATTAATTTTCTACGTTATATTTGTACATATATATATTTTATATAGGAAATGTTTTTTTTTTAATGGTTTTAGAGGGACTTTTATATCTATAAAAGTCCCTCTAAAACCATTAAAAAAAAAATTTATCTAATAGAGTTATGTTTTATAACGAGGTGTGATACAGCGCTAGCCGGCGCAAGAGTAGGGCCCTGTGTTACCGGCACCTGCGGTTAGCTCACCAGATAGAGGGCCAGGGAGCAGTGCGTTGGTAGTCTCTCGGTAGAGACACTCGCCTCCGGTCCGGACGGCTCGGGTTCGATTCCCGATGCCGGCGCGTATTTTTTTACTCTTCTCCTCCGTATTCACCCCGTTACATGGCGCCCAACGAAATAATCCACGTTTCCTTTGAAACTCCACGATCCGAAAGAAGTCCGATCGAAATTCTTCCTTCCACCCACATGCGCGATTTGAGTCGCAATTTGGGTAGGGGATATAACGAGGTGTGATACAGCGCTAGCCGGCGCAAGAGTAGGGCCCTGTGTTACCGGCACCTGCGGTTAGCACACCAGATAGAGGGCCATGGAGCAGTGTGTTGGTAGTCTCGCGGTAGAGACACTCGCTTCCGGTCCGGACTCCTCGGGTTCGATTCCCGATGCCCGGCGCGTATTTTTTTACTCTTCTCCTCCGTATTCACCCCGTTACAGTTTATATTAACTTTTATTTTATTGTTTTTAGTACAGATGTAAATTTATATCTATTTTGATTCCCCTTAGAGGAAACTTTGCAACAAAAATTGACAAATTTTGTCGGTGACAAAAATTTTCGAGAAAAAAATGTTCAAAAAGATAGTTTAAGGCGATAATGTTGAAATTTGTCAATTTTGAGAAAATTTTGTGTGTGTGTGTGTGTGCGCGTGCGTGCTGCGTGCGTGCGTGCGTGCATACGTGCGTGTGTGGGTGGGTGAGTGGATGTGGTGTGTGTGTGTGTGTGTGTGTGTGTGTGTGTGTGTGTGTGTGTCTGTGTGTGTGTGTGTGTGTGTGTGTGTAAACACTCGATATCTCGAAAACCATTTCACCTATTTTCGTCGGACAAAGCTTATTCTCTTGGTCCCGAAAAAATACTCGGTTTTAATTTTTTATCGATTTTCTTTTTTTTTTTTTTAACCAAAAAATGTTTAAACTATCTACGTTTTCTGTTTTTAATTTTCAAATTATCTTTAGTATGTCATGGAAAATGTTCTTATAATTCATAAATTAATTTTTCAAAAAATATTTGATTATCGACTCAAAATTTTATTTACTTATTACGCTTATTGAAGATAATATTTGGTATAAATTTCAAGAGATTATCTTCATTTGTTTTTGAAAAAAAAATTATTTAAAAAAAAACGCATTTTCTCTGACACACGATGACAAGAATAAAAACCAATTAATCGTTCTGAAATTTGGTATAGAGGATATAAATTTTTTATATCTTCAAACTGTTCATTGCGCAAAAAAATCGAACTGTCACGACCAAAGATATTTGAGGTTGAACATTTTTTAAAAATATTTTCGAATAGCGTTTTTCAGACAATATTTGATAGATAGAGAAACTTTTGTATAATACAATTAATTATTGTCATATAAAAAATTAAAAAGAGGAATAAATACATTATTTTGAGGAAGCTAAGTGCCAATGTATATTGGGAGCGGTTTTTTATTAGTGATGATGGTCGGATTAGTGTAAGGATCTTTTTATTTAGTTAAAATTAAAAACATGGTTTTCTCAATATAAAAATATTCATCTTGAATTTTATATGTTTAAGATTATTAAAAACAGAAAACAGATATTTTTATAATTATGTTATTGTTTATCTATCTTAGTGGCAATTTTACTTATTGAACAAAATCACAAGATGAAAAAAGCTTATTTAAATGAAATTGAACTTGATTAATCTGTATCATTGTAGTGACATTCTGATAATATAGAATTGAATGAACCTTTAAATTTGTTAAAGCAGGAAACTATGGAATGGAATGAATCACTAGAACTTAATTCAAAAGATAAAGACAAATCATATATTAAAATAACAAATACTTCTTCATACATACATTTTTTAGTCAATAAAACTAACATAGCTTGATGAAAAACATCATAATGTTTAAATCAATTCAAAATAAGTGCATTAAGGTGATGTCGGAGCCACGCTGATTGGTTGAAAATTTCCTAACCTCAAAAACTTTATATCATAAATAAAAAAGTGTACAATCGTAAAGCACAAAAATACGGTGATCGCGTGTTCTTGTTATAATAAGGAATGTTTATAAATGTTATACAGCATTTGATAATTTTTAGTTAAACCAAACAATGGGAAATACGAGGCAAGGTGAGGATGACGTTTCACATAGAAAATTGTAAGATGACCGTCACAAAAATACGGTGATCGCGTGTTCTTGTTATATTAAGGAATGTTTATAAATGTTATACAGCATTTGATAATTTTTAGTTTAACCAAACAATGGGAAATACGAGGCGAGGTGAGGATGACGTTTCACATAGAAAATTGTAAGATGACCGTCACTTTTACGTAATTCCACGCGTCAATTTTAAGAATATTGCATTATATAAATTATTGAACATTTTGATTATTGAAAATGCTGTGATCCCGCGTTCTTTGCACGATAAAAAATCGTTAGTAACTTAATTGTTTGTATTACGAAGTAAATTTTGCGCGAACAATGGGAAATGCGGCTCGAGGTGGAGGTCACCATCGGTAAAGTTTGCTCCTACATCCCCTTAAGGTTGTATTGGCCGTAAGGTCTCATGTAAAAATTTAAGACAAATATTTTGGTCGTATAATTCATCGAAAATACTAATATTCTACAGTACTAAGAGTAAACAAATATGTAAAATGTCTTTTAGAACTATGAAGAAAACTTTACATCGGTTTTAGAACATTGTATTGCTCATTTCTTTCACTTTTTAATATGACTGTACGCCTTATTACCTAGCTCGCAAAAGCAATTCATTTCAATTGCAATCCATTACAAAGGTTTTCTTCTACGTATACACAAATTTACGAGAACTAAACACTATTTTTTCAACTTAATTTTCTCAATAACTACGATGAGTCTAGCCATATTCAGAGAATCTCCATAAGGACCCACGTTAATTTTAAACTACAATATCTCGAAAACTATCTCACAAATCATATTCAAATTTAGCAGAAACGTTTATAATGATATTATTGACCTACTGACGAAACTTTATTGATATGACATTATTTTTTACATATAGCCCATACAACCTTAACATTTCTCTTGTAAATAAAAAAGAAACGGTTCATTAATTATACAGCTTCTTTTGTAACTTAAAAAAGAAAAATCAGCGCTCGAAGCGCACGTGTCAAACTCTAGCATTGTAAATTTCAGCCTAATTAATAAAATATGTTTCTCTTATGAAATCTGAAGTTCCGCGTAGTGTGAGTCTGTCCGAAAGATTTATAGATCTATAGACCTGCTTGTAATATGGTATTTATTTTTTTCCTTAAACATGTATGATTGAATAATAAATCTGGGTAACTATTAGAATTATGAAAAGTTGACTATAACCTTTAAGTCAATTAATGTTCATTAATAATTCATTAGCTACTACAATCAAACTAAATTTTAAAGACGTTAAAATAACATTTTCACAATTTTTACATGCACTCAGATTTAATGCTCAATCATGCCCTCTCAAATTATCTATATGATGCCTTGCATTTTATGTAAATAGCTGTTACAGCAGGACAAGCTATAGATTTATAGAACTTTTAGACATACTCACACTACACTACACTACAGTATATAGGCCAAAATTAAAAACTTAGAAAGAAAATTCATCCTTCTCCTACAATATAAAAGCCACCTGTCAGATTTAGCAGTTGGATTAGCCATTCAATGTTATCCATATTTACTTTGAGGCCATCTGTTCGTACTTATAATCCAAAAAGTATAAGAATGATGGAAATCAGCTCCATTAATGCATCTCAGACATCTCATGTATGTTTTAGTTGACTTTATCTTTCTGAAAATAGATATAATTTAATAAAAGAATGAAAATATGTAATTTTTTAGTTTGACAGTTCTTTAAAAAATACACAAGCAGTGCCTCGGCTAAATCTGAAAAATTGGATAACTCAATTTTTTTTTAATTAAATTATACCTACTTCTAGAAAGATGAAATTTGCTTTAAAAAACATACGATGCCTGAAATACATTATAGAAGCAGAGTTCTATTATTTTTATACTTTCTTACATTAAGTAGTTAAGGACGTTCCTGTCACAAAAATGACGTTAAATGTAACATTTTTTTTCAACTTCTTTCTCGCATATTACAATATGAGTGATGATGTAATTGGAAAGAAAGGTACTTGAAAAAAGGAGAAATATTTTTTGAAACTAAACTTAATTATTGATAAACAAGATACCGTTATTTTAAAAAAATTCAACAAAACACAGGAATCTTTTTTATTTTTTATCCGATTTCAATTTTGAAGGTCTCATTTTGTTACATTTCCAATTTCAGTGTGAGGCACCGATATGAAAATTAAAAAATTGTCAATACCTGTAAAGTTACATGCAATTGTTTATCAAAAACTTAGTAATTCTCATAAACAAATATATCTAACTTTACAGGTATTGATAATTTTTTAATTTTCATAGCGGTACCTCACCCTGAAATTGCAAATGTTACAAAATGAGACCTTCAAAATTGAAATCGGATAAAAAATAAAAAAGATTCCTGTGTTTTGTTCTACTTTTTTCTAGAAGGCGATATCTTGTTTATCAATAATTAAATTTAGTTTTAAAAAATATTTCTCTTTTATTCAAGTACCCTTCTTTCCAATTACATCATCACTCAGATTGTAATATGAGAAAAAGAAGTTGAAAACAAATTTTACATTTAACGTCATTTTTGTGACAGGAACGTCCTTACATTTACGCCAATTAAACATCGACAACACTGAATGATAGGTACACCTGCTCATTCCGACTGGTGGCTTTCATAATATTACAGGAGCAGGATCAATGTATCTTTTCATGTTGTAAATGTCCGCCTAATTAATTAAATAGGTTTTCTCTTATAAAATCTGAAGGGCCATGTAGTGTGAGCCTGTCCGAAAGATTCATAGAGTATGCTTAAATAAATATTCTGGAAACCTGTCAGAATTATGAAAAGTTCACTATAACCTCTAAAAGTCAATTAATACTGGTAGTTAATGGATAAGCTCATTGTTCATTAACTACTACAATTAGACTGAATTTTACAGATTAAAATAACTTTTTTCACAATTTTTACACGTACTCAGATTTATTGTTATGGCGGGACAAGCTATAGATGTATAGAACTTTAAGACACACTCACATTACAATACACTACAGTATATGGAGCAAAATTAAAAACTTAATAAGAAAATTCATCCGGCTCCTACAATATAAAAGCCACTTGTCAGATTTAGCAGGTGTATTGAGCATTCAATGCTATCGATATTTACTTTGAGGTGATGTGTCCGTACTTAATCCAAAAGACTAAGAATGATAGAAACCGACTTCAGTAATGCATCTCAGACATTCCATGTATTTTTGAGTTGACTTTATCTTTTTGAAAGTACATGTAATTTAATAAAAAAAATAAAAATACAGCTTTATAAAAAATACACAAGCAGTGCCTGAATTAAAGATGAGAAATTGCATGACTTATTTCTTTCTTTTTATTAAATTATACCTACAAAAAAAGAAGAAGATAAAATCAGCTTAAAAATACATGAGATGTCTGAAATGCATTATAAAAGCAGATTTCTATCATTCCTATGTTCTTCTAAATGAAGTTGAAAAAGACATCCTCAAAGTAAATATCAACCACATCAATGAATGAGGAATAGATCTGTTAAATTTGACCGGTCGTCTCTTATAGTTTCTGCTTTTTCTGAAAGGATAATAAAAACCTTGTAACAAATAATAAAGCTATAGTAATGGTTGAAAGCAGTAGATTACTGAAATAATAATTATTCAAAGAAGAGACCACAAAGTGGTCACAGTGAATTAAAATAAATACGGACTAGATCAACTTCCATGGATAATCTATAGAAAGGTGAAGCTGCCAAGATGTGTGCATCAGGAAGCCCTTCACTCAAGGTTACCCACTGTAATGCCATTGTTGAGTTTCTCAAAGTTGCCATTCCCAATTTGGTCCTATTTTTTTTAAAGTCTCCCTTTATGATGGTCATATAATGAAGCCCTCGTGGAAAGAACAATTATATAAAGACGTGTTGTCTTCTGCAGGAGCTCTTCGCCCTAGGTCAAAAACATAATTACAACAAGAATAACTTGGTAATGGAGGGAGTACAGAGAAGCCACACTCCTGTCAAAGGGGCAGGAAATTATTGCAGGATAGATACTAGCGAAAAGTATAAGCCAATCAACTTTCTTACAGTAAGCTACTCACCAGATAATTTTTTCAACGAGTTTAGAGGTTGTCAATGTCCACATAAAATATGTCAATCAATCCAACATATAGTCCCAATAAGAAACGGTAGCTGCAGGTGTTTAAGATGCCGTGATGCCGTCTGCAGGAGCTCTTCGCTCAAGGCCAAAAACATAATTACAACAAGAATAACTTGGCAACGGAGGGAGTACAAAGAAGCCACACTCCTGTCAAAGGGGTAGGAAATTATTGCAGGATAGATGTTAGCTGTAAAGTAAACGAAAAAACATTCTCACAGCAAACTACTCACAGTATAGTGTTAGCGTGTCGATAAGATCATTCATAGCACTATATATTTACCAAGATATGTTGAGAGCATTGAAACGGATCTTTGCACTCAAAAGTCGAGAAAGCGCATGTGTATTCTCAACTAAGACCTCGTCACCCTCACTTAAAGTTTATCAGAATGTTCACACACAACCCAATACATACAGAGGGATTGTGTATGCAATTTCAGATCTCCTCAATCAACCAGTAGGGAGAAAATGAAAATTTTCTGAAAAATTTCTTGACAAAGGCACAGAAATTGCAATATCTCCAGACTTGCTGATTATGCATATCTAAAACTAGATATACTGTCCCTCAGCATGTATTCCATCATGTATAGAAAGTTTAAGATACTTGTAGGGAATGGAAAGGGATCTTTGCACTCAAAAGTCGAGAAAGCGCATGTGTATTCTCAACGAAGACCACCTCACCCTCACTTAAAGTTTACATGTTCTCACACAACCCAATACATACAGAGGGATTGTGTATGCAATTTCAGATCGACTCAATCAGCCGGTACTCAGAAAATGACATTTTTCTCAAAAATTTCTTGAAAAAGACACAGAAATTGCAATATCTCCAGACTTGCTGATTATGCATATCTAAATCTTGATATACTGTCCCTCAGCATGTATTCCATCATGTATAGAAAGTTGAAGATACTTGTAGGGAATGGAAAGGGATCTTTGCACTCAAAAGTCGAGAAAGCGCATGTGTATTCTCAACTAAAACCTCCTCATCCTTTCTCAAGGTTTACAAGAATGTTCATACACAATGCAATGCATGCTGCGCACTTCCTACAAACGTGCGACAAATTCGCCGCGAATCTAGCGACGAACGATGCCGCGATAAACGAAGTGTTATTCGCTCTTATCAAATCTGAAATCCGGGGAGAGGCATTAGATTTGATAGTTACTAATAATCCGACTACGGGGGCCGCGTGTAAGACTCTTTTAATAAATCGGTATAGCGACCCCAGTTCGGAAGATTTATTATTTAATAGATTAAGTACATGCCATCAGCCACATAATCAAACGTACGAAAAATACGCTGATGAGGTTAAATACAGATTAAACAAAATAAAAGAATACATACTACTACATAATGAAGATCAGAATACAATTAATTTTCAAAACACATTTTACGACAAAGTAGCTAAAAATACGTTTGTAAACGGAATTCTACCTCCGTATCGTGCATATTTAATCCACTTTGAATTAAATGATTTAGAGGCGTGTTTAGTAAAATGCAGACAATACGACAATCACGAACAATAGTCAGCTTTTCTCGACTTTGTTAGGCAACGCGATAGTAAACCGAAATCAAGCATTTTTGGTACGACTGAAAATTCAAGAAAAATTAATCCGTTTGGTGCACCAGGAACATCAAAAAATACAAATTCTTTTTACCAACCACAACCCGTTGCTGCCCCAATGAACTTCGGAATCAATGCTTTTAGACAAAATAATCAAAATCAAAATTATCGACCGATACCCATGTCGATAAGTACTAGAAACACAAACCGGCTGAATACTCCGCCAAACAACGCTTTTACGCCGAGAGGAAATAACTTCTTTAGAAGCACTGGACCATCAAATTTCGTCGCCGAAGAATTGCATGACCAACAGGAGCAAGAAGAAGGAGAAGCAGCAGGCTACCAAAACGAAACGATAACCAATGAAGAAGAGATTTACTGTGAAGATTCGGAAACTACCGAATATGAAAATTTTCTCCAGGCAACCGACACTATCCAAGCCACGTAGTACACCTAAACTCTATTAGTAATTCGCTCGGCTTGCCCCACATATTAACAGCGAATCCACCACTCAAAAGTTTGATTGACTCTGGAGCCTCATCATCTATAATAAACCCGAAAATTGCGTTTGAACTATTTTCTGAATTCGTTTTTCCCTATAATTTCGAGATAAAGTCGGTGCATAAAGTGACGAAAGATACTCAAGCCCTTACCTACCCTATTCTGCGCGTATTAGGAGACGATACCCCCATCACCTTTCTTATAGCAGAGTGGCACCAAACCTACAACTGTTTAATCGGTCACAAGGATTTACAAAATTTGGAAGCTAACATTGATTACAAAAATCAACTATTCAGTACAGCCAAATTTGAAATAAATTATTTAGTAATATTCCAGAAAAGTGCAAGACAGGAAACGTGAATCATCATCAAGGGAAGACAAAAGCACAGATAAGAACGGATCATATGAACAGTGAGGAGAAACAAAAGATCGAAATGCTATGCAACAAATACAAGGATTGCTTCTACTACTAACAGGAGAAGTTATCAGCTACTAATGCGGTTTCACATAGCATCCGAACAAAGAATGGCCATCCCATCTACGTTAAAAGCTTTAGATACCCATACCAGCTAAAGGAAATAATACAAGAGGAAGTAAGAAAATTATTGAAAGATGAAATAATTCGACCAAGCAGTTCACCATATTCATCACGAGTCTGGATAGTACCAAAAAGCCAGATAGAGCAAAAAGAATGATGGATACAGTTTTGAGAAAGTATTTGTACAAATTTTGTTTTGTTTACATGGACGTTATAGTAGTATTCTCAAAATCATTACAGGAACATTTACAACATTTAAAACTTATATTTGAAGAACTTAGAAGTTATAGCCTAAAAGTTCAACTGGATAAAAGCGAATTCCTAAGAAAGGAAGTCCCATTTTTAGATTATAACACCAAAGGGAATAATACCAAACCCCGGAAAGATCGACGCTATTGTAAGATACCCTATTCCAAAAACATTAACGGAATTGAGATCATTTCTATCACTTACAGGATTCTACCGAAGATTTATAAAAGACTTTGCGAAAATAGCTAAGCCACTTACGAAAGTGCTCAAAAAGAACGAAAAATTAGATATTCAAAACTAAAAATACATAGAAGCATTCAACAAATTGGAAGAGTTAATTACTAATGCACCTGTATTAGCATACCCGGACTTTTCTAGGCCATTTCTCATTTCTTCAGATGCGTCAAATGTTGGTGTTGTAGCTGAACTATCCCAAGATAAACATCTTATATCATGCTTTTCTAGAACCCTAAATTCTGCTGAACAAAATTATTCTAACATCAAAAGGAGTTGTTGGCGATTGCAGAAGCATGCCGACATTTTCGACCTTATGTATATGGCAGAAAATTCACCATTGAAACAGATCATAAGCCGCTCACTTGGCTCTGGTCTTTGAAAACACCTAATTCCCGACTAATCCGCTGGAGGATAAAATTGGAAGAATACGACTTTGAAATAAAATACAAAAAAGGTAAAGAAAATAGTGTAGCAGATGCCTTAAGTCGCTCTGAAATCAATACTCATGAAAAAGATGACTCACTTTCAATGATAGCCCAGGCACCTGATGTCGCATCTCGTGCACCCGAAGAAGTAGACGAAACGCTTAACGACGATATGGCAACCATCCACACCTCTGACGAAGATCCAGTCTTTTCCTTACCTTTAACAGAGAAAAACATACATGCTTTTAATTATAGCATAATGCTCAAATCAGGAAATGATTATGATGTAAAAATTAATAAGGACAAACTAAAGATACAATATATAGTAAAAATAAAGGAGAAAGATGCAGAAACACAACTGTTGAAATTTCTTAATGAAAACACAAAACCAGATAAACAATACGGAGTTTACTTTGCAAACAAGGATTTGGAAATCATCGCTTATAGAATATTAAAGGATCACTTTAACGAAAAATTAAAATTAATCAAAACAAACATCTATACACCTGTAATCGATCGAAGTGACTTCATGAAGAAACTTGAAGAATATCACGGTAAGAATCACAATGGAATACAGGAGACGACGGCACATTTTAAGGAAAAATTTTACACACTTAACATGGACAGAATTATTTGAAACTACATCAACCAATGTGACATATGTTTAGAGCACAAATACGATAGAAGACCTTATCAGACAGAAAATGATGGTCCCATTATTGCTAACAGACCGCTACAACACGTACACATGGATATTTTTCACATTGATAAAGAAAAATTTCTCACAATTATTGATATATTTTCAAAATATGCCCAAGCCTACCACTTACCAGACGGAAACGCTACGACTATACTAAGCAAAGTAAGACATTTTGCCTCCCATCATAATTTCCCAGACAAAATCACCACAGACAATGGAAGCGAATTTAATTCTGAAGTATTTAAGGAATTTTGCCGAATACACAAGATTGATTACCACCAAACTACCATCAACAAGCATACGCCAAATGGGCCCATAGAAAGACTACATTCTACTTTGAGAGAAAACTTAGTATTTTAATAGATCAGAATCCCAGAGAGACGATTAAAGATCACATGACTACAGCCGTCTTGATATACAACCAAAGCATTCATTCTTCCACAAATTTTGCACCATTTACCCTTTTATATGGACCGTATGAGGAATTGCATAAACATGCCATTGAACCAGAAGCAGACACAATCGAAAAATATAACGAAATCCGCAAAAACGAGATTTTACCTTTCTACAATGAACTGTATAAAAAGCAAAAGGAAAAACAAAAATTACCTGATGATTCAAATGAAAATTTACACAATAAAGAAATTTATATAAAAACCCATCAACAACAACGTAACAAAATAGCACCGCATTATAAAAATTACTTATTGAAAAACAAAAAGGCCCCTCGTTAGAATGTTATATTCATGGACAACCACGCTTTTACAACTTAAGAAACGCAAAGAGACTAAGAAAAACTTTTTATTTGCAGGAAGATGAAGGTGGCACTATTTCTGACGCTATCGATTCTGCTAGTGAAGAGCAGTTAAATTGACCAAAATTCTACACACAACGATTATCATCAAGGAATTGGAAGAATAGTTGAAAAATATCATTATCTCCACTTCAACATTAATATTACAATTCTCTTAAAAACTTTCAAACATATAGCAGGCACCTATACGATATTATCGACTCATCAAGAATTAAAGGAATCCAATCTGTTAAAACAAGCTGAGATTTTATGTGACGTAATACGTCAAAATATACAGCATATAATGCCATCGAACAGAAGAACGAAAAGAGGTCTGGTAAACGGATTGGGTACAGTAATAAAATACGTCTTTGGAAACCCGGATGCCAACGATTTGGACAAGATAAATAATTATTTATACTCGCTCAAACATCAATAACAAGAAAATGTATTTGCTCTAAATAGAGCAATAAGTGTTATAAATACAATAAGCAAATAAATAAATAATAATACAGATGTAACCAATAAAAATCTAAGAGATACGTGGAAAAACGTAAATAATCAAATTTCACAATCTAATATGTTTGAAGCAGTCATTACTCTTATAATTCAGGAACAACATTTTCTTGACACTCGGTAAAATTAAAAGATCAATTATCTTATCTCAACGATTATTCGATTTAGAAATATTAACGTACGAGCAAATACTAGATATCCGCGTACACTTATTAGAAACTTATTTTCAAAAAGAATTAATGTTACATCACCATAATTTGTTAGATTTCCGTTTTACTTAGGGATCAATCGCATTCACTCAAAACTCTATTATTTACACCATTAAATTCCCTATCCTCAATCCGATCGAATTCTCTCTTTACCAAAGACTTGCTATAATCAACTACAATAATCAAACAGAAATCATCACCACACCATGGAGTTTAACTGGGTCATCAATCAAATTGTTTGCTAATAAATGCCAACTAATGTATGAACAAGAGTATCTATGCCAATAAATTATAACAGAAAAGGCCCTGCCAATTATTATTTCAATTGATTGACCTATAATATTGACGTATAAACTATCTGAAAATTTGACACTTGTGTCGAGCAATTATCTTATTACCATTAAACATGATAATGATGAGACGACGACTCGAGGAACACACCAGATTCAAGGAAATGATATACAGTACAAGGTGACAGACCCGACGACAACCTCGGTGAAATAAAACAGTCCAGTCTAATTTCACCTTCGATTATCAAGGACCATCAGCTGATTTTTGAGCCTTTGAAAGCTTTGACTTTGCCCACAATATCTATACCAACTTTTAATCAATCCGGAGTTGAATTTTTTATGTCTACAAGCTCGATTATATTTGCATTACTGCTCTTAGTAATTACATCAATTTACTTAATATACAAACGTCAAAATAAGAATCAACTACCAACCGAAGAAACCAAAGACGAGGACGTCTTTGAACTTGGCCGTGGAGGAGTTATATAACTCAACGTCTCAGCGCATGGATGCATCGGTCAGCCACGGCTACATTATCGCTACATACCGGACGTACTGTGAAGCTGCAAAGACAAAGGGCAAGATAAGAAGACAATGAAGATGACAATAGAATATACTTTCTAACTCTGCTTTCGCACCGGCGATTGTCAGTCACTGTCGGGAGTTCATACTGTAACGACGTAATATCATTTTAGAGTATTCAATAAACGTCTTTAGTTAAATTGATCTACTTACTTATTGTTAAGTGTACCTGTGTGTGTCACCTCCTTTTGGTCGTCCACCGTACTCCCTCACTTAACTCGCGCGACCGTTACGTTTCGCGTCGTCTGGCTCAGGAAGAGTCTGTTATTCCCGCTCTTGCTCTGCTTTTTGACATCTCTCTCACGTGTGTAGTAAAAATCTCTCTCTCTCTCTCTGTCTCTCTCTCCCCCCCTCTCTCTCTCTTGTCACCAATTAATTAGCACTACTTTTTTCAAACATTGTTTACATGCTTCTTTACCAAAAAAGGATGAGAATGGTTTGACTGACAGCTGAGACGTAAAAGTCGGAAACTCCAGTCGCCTTTCACCGGAGTTTGAAAGAATATTGCGATTTAATCAATGACAACGAATTTCGAGTCTCTCTCTCTCTCCCTCTCTCTCTTCCTCACTCACTCACTCACCCACTCACATATTCAATAACAAAAATGAAATAATTTAAACTCTTTTTTGAAACTCCGTGCGAGAAGTTCGATTTCTCGCACGCTGCGTTAAACGATGCGTGCAAAAATCTCACTTCTCGCACAGTGTCAAAAAATACGGTTCGACACTTGTGTGAGAAGTTGATTTTCTCCTCGTGTGACCTTTTCACCCTCGCTTCGCTCGGGTGCAAACAGTCACACGAGGGGAAAATCAAATCCTCGCACTAGTATCGAAATGTACTATTTTCAAACGATGTTTGCATGCGTCGTTATCGAAAAGCATGAGAAGGGGTTTGGCTGACAGCTGGGACGTAACAATTGGAAACTCCATTCGCCCTTCGTCGAATAGCTTTTTGAAAAAACGGTTTAAATTATTTAATTATACTTATGGAGTGGGAGATTCTTTTCTTTTTTTTCATTTCGCGTCGTATAATTCGACTAAACGCCATCCTCTCCCGTGCGTGCTTGTGTCCAATAAAAATAGCGCTCCCGTTCAATAACAATAAATTTTTTTTTTCAAACACTATTTACATACTTCTTTATGAGAAAATATGAGAAGGCTTGACTGACAGCTGAGACGTGAAAATCGGAAACTCCAGTCGCCCCTCACCGAACAATGTTTGAAAAAATAGTATTAGTGTTATTGAGTGGAAAATTACTTTTTTTAATTTTTGCGTCGTGATATCCAGCCGAGCGTCATTCTTTTCCTCGCGCGCGCTCTCTCTCGATCACGTGGTAGCGCGATATATTGCAGCCGTAAATTTTCTCGCGCACATATGCTTTTCTCTCCTGAATGTTGAAGGGCTTCTGTGAGATATATACCATTCTCTGTTATCACAGAATTTGATAAAATGTTAGCCAAGAGCTATGTTTTTTCAGGTTTGTTGCTGTATTGATATGTAATTACGCTCTATGTACCTTTTTTATTAGAAAAACATGCTAAGAATAATTTATTCCTCGTGAGCCGGAAATCTTTTTCTTTTAATTTTAATGCATTTTTAATAATTGATATATAATGCTGTAGTACATTTACTCTTCACTAATATTAAATTTTGAGGTAATAGAAACTATAAGCTCATTTTTTTTTCTTGAAGTACGTATTAAATAAAGAATAACATCTGAACAGAAGTAATTATTGACATAATTTATTCTAATATTAACATAATTAATTTTTCTAAAATTATAACATTGCTTATTGCTTTGAATTTTACCGTGCAATTTAAAAACTAATAGTATTGCATTTTGAAATGCTTTACTAGTTCTGGCCATCATTTTGACAAATAAATAAAACATGTTATTTATATTTTATCCAAGAGCCAATCACAAGAGCCTTCACTTCTTCCGGTCATCACTATATATATATATATATTTATCCAAGAGCCAATCACAAGAGCCTTCACTTCTTCCGGTCATCACTATATATATATATATATATATATATATATATATATATATATATATATATATATATATATGGGTCGTTCCTGTACTTTTTTTTAAAAAGTGTGCGCGGGGGGTCGTCGATTTTGTCCACGATTTTTTTTATGAAAGTACATATAAAAAAAATAGCTTGTGCAAAATTTCAGCCCCTTATCTCATTCCTAATTCCTGCTGGAATTTTTTTAAACCCTGATTTTGACCTGTTTTTAGCCAGTTTTCAAAAAATTCTAAAAGGCTGAAATTTTAACAAAATGAGGTCGGTGAGGTCTCATTTTTTTAGCCAGTTTTCAAATTTTAAGAAAAAAAATACACTGATATGAAATGATGATTTAGGTTTTATTGGCGATCTGTGATATGGCCATTGCATTTCATCATTTTTAGATCATCTTTAAACCTCTATATCTCGTAACTGGTTCCACATTTTTGAGCTCACTAGATCTCATTTTTTTTGTCTCAACGAGACCTTTAATTTCTTTTTTTGAGAACCTAAATTGATTGAATAGACTTCAAGATACAGCCTTTTGAAGTTGACGTTTTTATCAAAAATTGCGAAAATCAACCGTGTTCATGGTCACAGTGTCAACCGAATTTTAATTAAAAATCATTAACAAAAGTATTTTTCATTAGAATATGATGTTATCTAACTATACTCTTTTCCTATCATAGGAAAAAGTCAAAAAATAATTTTTTGTCGAGCATTATAATATCTAATTTTTCGATACCTAAAATAATCAAAAATGGCTCTTTACTGACATGAATTCTACCATCTTATAATTATTTTTGACACGTATACGTAACATAGATACAAAGGTAACTCCTAGACCTTTAAAATCCGTAGTCGCTGATTTTTCTAGGACCACTAGAGCCAAAGATATAGCCGTTTTTATAAAATAATATTTTTCAAGTGGTAAAATTAGAGCCTATGAAATATAGGAAAAGTTTTATTTACAAGATCAACCATAAGTTTGGCATGGTTGTCCTAAAAGAAGTGCTGAGGCTGCATATTTTGAAGATCTTAGGCCGTGTCTACACTATGCGAGAAACACGTGCGATCAGCCCAAGCGATGCAAGCAAGCCATACGCGCATGCGACGCGAGCAAGCGATAGTAATGGCTTTAGGTTGATTAAATTACGTATGCAGACTTTATAGATAATTAAAATTGAAAATAAGAATTTAAGTAAAATTTTTTTTGTAATATTCATTTTATTTTAACTATTTTATAATCATTATCAAACGAAGTAAGTTTTGCTTTTAATGTTGAATCACAATGGGTATAAAGCAGTGATATTTTCTTGTATTCTGTGTAGTTCGGGTCAATTTAAAACGGCATTCTAGTACTTTACGCCTTTTCTCAATTGTTTCTTGACTCACCCAAATAGATCTAAAAACCAAATATTCTATATTTTTATAACTCATAATGATTTATTATTCAAATACATAATCAAATAATATAGTCAAAAAATCTAAATTATATTATTTTTACCTTATTCCATCAATATTTTCACTAACGTAATCATACATGTCTTTTGGATTTAAAATTGGTTTTTCTGATGTTCTTTGTAAGGATGCCCTGCGTACTGTTCGTTTAACCACTGCTCCACATCCATCACACGGACTTTTCCCATGGCTAGTAGAAAAAAAGTTGTGCGACTTAACTTTTAAGCCAAAATCCTCCTCATGATGGCAGATATTAATGAAATTGTTCCTACAGTAAATAAATACTATCTTGAAGGTAAAAATTATATAAATCTGTTTAATATTGTGTACATAATAATACAAATTATTTGAACTTGCATCGTAGAAGTTGTTGCTTTTTTTAAATTTGATATACATAAAAAATAAAGAACTGTTTTAGTAATTTTATGTTTAAAGCTGTTTTCTACATATTGTAAAATTTTAACTCGGGTGTAACCTGCAGGTCCAGGATCTTTATGGATTTTGATGTTCTGGATCTCAAAATAGTTTTTCACACAAATTAAATATACTTTCAGAATATTACTTTGACATATTCTTAATAATTAAAATTAAATTTTTTCAGGTCATTTAATGAACAAAAATCTAAAGGTGTCTATTTTGTTCATATAATACGTATTAATATACTACAATAAAAGTACTCTTACTTGTTTTTGTATTGGGTAGGTGCTCCATCTGACACATAATGTACATTCTCAATAAACGGAAAATCTCGTTTTAGAAGTGCAATGAGTTGCCCTTGAAAAGTGTTAACTGCACAAGCATCATGTTTTAAACAATCACTAATAACACATACAGATAAGGTTTGTAATTTGTCGTTATTGTCTTCTTTATAATAGACTACAAATGGGTGTACAGTCGTTTGTGTATTATTAAAATAAAATGCTTGGATCGAGTCTTGACAAACAAATAAGAAATTTTCAGCAAAATCTTGAAGTATAATACATGTATCTGGAGTAATAATTGTTTTGCAATGTTTTAAATAACATTTTTGCATTTCAGTCACATAATGATGCTTTGTTAACTCCCATAAGTCATTGGCTAAATTTATAATAAAATTTCTTGTAGGTTCTTTTACCATAATAAGACTGACTCTATTATTAGATTGTGATTCAGCATTATTTACCCAATTATGATATTCAACCTCTGAAACATCTTCGCATGAGCTTGATTCCAATATTTTCAGAATTTCTGCTTTACCAGGACAGTTTTCATAAAGATGTAGCATACAATCGCTCCAATCTGTTGAACAAACACAATCATTTAAAATTACTCGGTAGGCTAAATTTTTGTTGATGGCAGACAATTTTAATTTGACATTTTGGTGTATAGGACATACACAAATTGTGTGTACCAGGTGCTCCAGCACTAATACATTCTTTTGGCCTTAAAGAAGCAAATATACTGAAATCTGGTTTGCGCTGATCTTTAAAATGCTGTTCATATTCTTCTTCCACCCAATGGTTGTATAGATCCTTCAAATCATACATCAACAGTCTTTTTTGTAACTTCTCTGTGATATTAGTAATAGGATTTTTAACACTGATGCAATCTTTAATGCCGTTACATATTCTACTATTGTTTTCATCTCTATAGTACTGAGTTACAGATTCTCTAAATTCATGATAATGAATGCTGTACACTTTACGCTTAATAGTTCCTAAGACACCTGGAAAAATATATTTTGAAATTAATTTCAAATAGTGTATACTTAATCACAAAATAAAATCATAATAACAATATTATTTTTTTAATTTAACGGTTATCAAGACGATAAAATTTAGCTCAATGTTTATTCTATTTTAATTACTATGACTTGTTATATTGGAAGAAAAGAAATAGTTTAGAATTAATTTATTTTTTTTATTTTTTTTTTTTTTTTATATTAATTTTAATTGTTCTTTTAAAATCCAATAATTACTTTATTATTTTTTATCTAATACTGATTAACGAAGGGTACCCCATGTTAAGATAGGTAAAATGCCACTATTAATGAAAGCGAAAAATGACAGTGATTTCATAGAAGTATACTAAAAAAGAATTTTCTACGATTTTTCCGGGGACCTATCTCCCCTCCTTATACCAGTAAGGCCTAAAAATCGCATTTTTTGGAAATTATTTTTTTCTCCCGTTCCTCAATGTTAAAAAATAAAAAAAAAAAAATATGAGATTACAGCTTGTAAACAGAGAGAACATTGAGATTTCTCAAATATAGATTCTTTCTAATTAAATCGGATTTCATTTAAATGTTTAAATTACAATTCATGTATTATTTTACTTAATCCGTAAACAATACTTAAGCAATACGTAAGCAATACGTAAGTAATACATAAATAATAATACTTAAGTAATAATACATGAGTAATATAAATAAATAATTATGAGGATTTTAAATTAAATATTTTATAGGGGTACCCTTTATCATTATAGTTGCTTGAACAAAAATTACATAGATTTTAATAAATTAAACTAAAATTTTCTATTAATAATTCTCAAGTGTAATATAATATATGTAACCTAATGTATAAAGGATTATCGATTCTATATGTTTACACTATGTCTATAATCAAGATATTAAGAATTTATTACAACCCATTTTTTAACTTACCTACAGTAATTTTAAGTTCTTTTGCTTTATTAAACATATAACGTGAACATTGGAAATAATGTTTTGCTTGTTCAAATTTCCAATGATTTGGAAGTAATGTCAATAACGATATTTTTTACCAAAATTAGTTTCTTCATTATAACACTTAATTATGTTTCCAATCATTCCGTGAAATGACATACTATCCTCTTGTAGCTGTTTAAGATTGCATTGAGTTGGCAAATTAAGATTCAATGTTTTATTAACTGTTGTACAAAATTTCGTATTCATTGATTCTAAAACACTGTATGTTTTATTTTCCAAGCGATAATCACTAAGTTTCTCTCGTTTAAGAGGAGGTTCATCAAATCCATCGAGCATTTTATTTAAACGTTGAAATCCTTGGCTCAATAATATATCTTCTGAACTTTCTGATGTACACACTTGGCTACTTGAAGAAACTTGACTACTTGAAAAGCTGCTCATTATTATTTACGTTTAAACCATCATTCCCAGTGTTTTCATCTTTTTCTGCATTTTTTGTTATTATTGATGTAATTTTGAACTCACAGTTTTTACAGTACTTATTACCTGGATCTAAATTTATATTACAAATGTTACGAAATTTATCACATTTATCAGCACTAATCATTACTAAATTATTCTCAATGGATTTTGAATGATTATTAAAACAATTGCAACACTTCCTTTGTCTACTTGTATATCGAGTATCATATTTATGAAGATGATGGTCGCAAATAAATTTATTTTCTACATTAATATCAAAATTTTTAATCCTAAATGATAAATACAGCTTTAATTCATTACTAAGATTACTAATTAGATTAAGAGATTTATTTCTTGTGTAATGCTCTAAATGACATTTATCATCCTCATGCAATTCACCAATATAGCACATCATTTTCTTTCAATTCCTGAGAAGATAACACTTACAAAACACAATTGTACAATTTATAAAACTCAACCGAACCAATACTGATATACTTGGTAATAGTTCTGCTCAACTACCTTCACAATTCTACTTAGAAATATTCATTTCATTTTTTATTGTAACTTGTACTCATTGTTTAAGGACATTCCGTGCCGTGTGTCGTGTAACGGATGACGGGTTCACGGGTGTCTCGCACAGAAAAATGGATGTCTGTCATCTATTAACTTACGTCAACACAGGTTAAATGAAACTATCTATGTATGTTTCATTTAACCTGAGCTTATACGTATAACGCACGTAAAACTATAGAAAACCTGCATTTAAGACCATGTCTATACTAGGTATGCGAGAAGCGCAACCGGTGCGCGCATGCGACAAGCCATACGTTTTGCACAAAGTACTTGAAATACTTAAAATGATAAATAATATCGTTGTATACGATTGAACGTAAACGTGAGTTTATATTATTAGGGTTTGTCAGCGAGAAGAAATAAACGGGAAAATTAGACTTCAAGAGTCTATGCAACCAACTCTACTCGAAAGTGAAAGTTGATTGCAGAAAAAGGTATGAACGCTTATGCATACGAGTAAACAGGCAATAAGGCATTGTATAGGTAAAGCGGAAAGTGATAAGGTAAAAGGAATGTGCATAAAGCACGTAGCGACTAGGCGCCGCAGGACTCTATTTAAGCCCGCTGGGTGATGTTTTTCATAGTGGGAGCGCATCGGACGCTTGCCATCTAGCGGGCACTTTGGATACTTCAATCCCGAACAATCGTAGTAGATCAGTTAGTAGATCTATATTTAGCGATAAATAATATCGTCAATAATATCGTAGTGAAATGATATTATTTATCATTTTAAGTATTTTAAATATTTTGTCCAACACGCATTGCTTGCTCGCATCGCTTGGGCTGATCGCACGTGCTTCTTGCATAGTGTAGACACGGCCTAAGATCTTCAAAATATGCAGCCTCAGCACTTTTTTTAGGACAATTATGCCAAACTTATGGTTGATCTTGTAAATAAAACTTTTCCTATATTTCACAAGCTCTAATTTTACCACTTGAAAAATATTTTTTTATAAAAACGGCTATAACTTTGGCTCTAGTGGTCCTAGAAAAATCAGCGACTACGAATTTTAAAGGTCTAGGAATCACCTTTGTATCTATGTTACGTATACGTGTCAAAAATTATTATAAGATGGTAGAATTCATGTCAGTAGAGAGCCATTTTTGATTATTTTAGGTATCGAAAAATTAGATATTATAATGCTCGACAAAAAATTATTTTTTGACTTTTTCCTATGATAGGAAAAGAGTATAGTTAGATAACATCATATTCTAATGAAAAATACTTTTGTTAATGATTTTTAATTAAAATTCGTTTGACACTGTGACCATGAACACGGTTGATTTTCGCGATTTTTGATAAAAACGTCAACTTCAAAAGGCTGTATCTTGAAGTCTATTCAATCAATTTAGGTCCTCAAAAAAAGAAATTAAAGGTCTCGTTGAGACAAAAAAAATGAGACCTAGTGAGCTCATAAATGTGGAACCAGTTACTAGATATAGAGGTTTAAAGATGATCTAAAAATGATGAAATGCAATGGCCATATCACAGATCGCCAATAAAACCTAAATCATCATTTCATATCAGTGTATTTTTTTTCTTAAAATTTGAAAACTGGCTAAAAAAATGAGACCTCACCGACCTCATTTTGTTAAAATTTCAGCCTTTTAGAATTTTTTGAAAACTGGCTAAAAACAGGTCAAAATCAGGGTTTAAAAAAATTCCAGCAGGAATTAGGAATGAGATAAGGGGCTGAAATTTTGCACAAGCTATTTTTTTTATATGTACTTTCATAAAAAAAATCGTCGACAAAATCGACGACCCCCCGCGCACACTTTTTAAAAAAAGTACAGGAACGACCCACATATATATATATAAATATATATATATATATATATATATATATATATATATATATATATATATATATATATAAAATATCTAATTCAATTTAAAAATCGAATTTTGGAATGACTCTAAGAAAATCTTCTTGTATAATATCTCTGAAAAAATAAAACATTCACACTGTTTGGGAATTCAATAATTTGAATTCCCGCGGTTACACTCAGCTCGGCACGACTCACGGCGCTGCCACGGCGCGGCAGCACCTCGCGGCCTCCCGGCGGAACAGCCGGGACGCTACACTGATTCACAAAGTGAATTCGCGCTGTTTCGGTCTCTCTCGCTCTCTCACATGCAAATGTGAGAGAGATTGTGATTTGATTCGCGAAGTGAATCGCCAAGACCAAGAAGAAGGAAATAGGTCACGGCCTCGCTCTCTCTCATCAGCCGTGCCACGAGGAACATCTCGCCATCTTGATCTCCTCAATTAGCAACGGTTTTCTCACGGATTTCACTGGTTCAACTCAACGAGGAATTTCAACACAGGCTACACTCAACTCTCATCAAGGGCTCATCACTCAAGCAACACTCAAGGCGCTTGTACTGCGATTAGTATAATCAACGCTACAGCAAGGTAATCACTCACATACTTGAGGTTAAGTTGCCACCCACGTGGTGATACAGGTGGCATGTGCGCAGTGCAAAGTGAATCAAAGCTACAGCAAGGCAACTGATTCAATAATAATCAGTTGCACTTATTCATAAACAGCAAGCAAGCAAGCTTCAGTGTGCGGGAGCCAAGCAGGGAGTTATCTGGGTAAACTCTACCACCAACAACGGACAAACTCAACTCAGTGGAATTTCTTCAATCACTCAACAGGTTAGTAATCCCTTAGAAGGGATTTCTATACTCAAGCACCGTTATTATAGCTATCTACGAGGGGACGAAAACTCAACCAGTGCTCCTGTAAATTCATCGTGTAATTTAAACTCCCTTTTTAATTTATGTGAAATTAAAAACAAAAATTGTAATTTATTTAATAAGTGACTTTGTGAATATAGTTTCTATTTTCAATTTACTTCTGTGTGTGACTTCAATTTATTTTAACACCCGCAGCATGTTTACTCATATATAATTAAGGCTTACTCAAACACACACAAAGTATCATATTTTTTTTTAAACAAGTTTAGCTATTTAAGATTAACATTTAGCCAATGAATAAGTAGGTACTTATCTAATAAAAGTTATTTTCCCCGGTGATACACATATAGATAAGTTTTTCTCATCTCAGTTGACTTCTTGTACTTATAAGGTCTTCAAATTTGAATATTTTGAAAAAATCTAACGTACGATTATGATAATATATTGTATCAATGAATATATACAAAAATAATTGAGCATGATGCACTACTAGCATCTGAGAAAATCTTACATCTCTCTATTTCCAGGTGTTAATAAGTGGACATCCTCCTTATTTTAAATGTCGTCAGCTGACACAAAAGCTTCACAGTTTTTTTTCATTCATAATTTTTACTTCTGGAAACATTTCTAAACGAAGAACTTATAAAAAATTATGTCTTTGTTGAATAACTCTTCTATTCTATTCTACGATATATACTTTTCATCAATTCCATTCTATGATGTAAAATACTTGTCAAAATAATAATCCTTACGTGCTAATACTCTGTAGTAATAAAAAAAAAAAGATTTCACAAAGTAACAAAAACTTTTATATTTTATATTAATTTCTAACTAAAGTTTGCTATACTTATCTAAGTATTTATATTATGTTTATAATATTTGTATATATATTTTCACATACATATAGAGAGGTTATGTTATAATAAAAAAAAAATATAAAAGGTTAGGTTTCTCTCGAACCAGACGATAAGGTACGAGTATATGTTAATATATATATATATATATATATATATATATATATATATATATATATATATATATATATATATATATATAACCGGAAATCGGAAGAAAACGATATATATATAACCGGAAGTCGGATCGAATGGAAAAACATGAAGAAATTTTAGAATCGGAAACCAGACATAAAATTTTTCACTATTTAATATCTCTAATATGAGAATATCTTTTTACATGAAACTTTTAGTACAACATAGTATAACAATATAAAGCATCTTGTTATTTTATTTGAGTTAATACAAAAGCGTTGAAAATTGCAGGAAATATTTCAATTTCTCGGGCACCCATTTCAAAGTATATGGAGTGCGGTCATCCCTCAGGCTCTTTCTACATTGGACAGCTACTTGCCTTCGGAGCGCTCCCGCGCTCTTTGATACAATATAATTTTCAGTGTTTTGTCTAATAATAAATAAAATATAGTACTTGTATGACGTGTTACGTGAAGTGTTTATAATCAAATTTTAAAACTTCTATTAAAAATCAGTTTCAAATGTTTTGAAAATAGCTCAAGTGTGTATTAATAAATAATTAGGTGTTGCGGGGTTCATAAACTTCATAATAAGCTTTGGCATAGAAGAAAATATTGCTTAGTGACACGTGATGATATAAATGTACAATATAATTTATGATGCCTATTTGAAATATTCGTCTGAGCCTTGATTTAAAAAGCATCTGTCATCTTTAAAATACTTAGTCGATATCAGTGCTGTGCTGGGGCTTTATCGAGATAAACAAAATTTAAGTGCTGTTTTCATTTCTGGCCAATCAGCGAGCTGGAAATTTTTCAATAGCCAATCAAATTTCTCAACACCTTGAAAATTTCGCCTTGTACCGAACACTCGATAAGGCCCCTGTTGTACATATTTATTCAAGTGCCAATGAAAAGATTATGTCTAATGAACATGCAAGTACTGAAAAGAGCAAAAATGATGTGTTATTGCGAAAATTTCAAGGAATGAAAGTGCTCAGTAATCTATTTTATGATTTTCCCACGTAGAATATGTCAAAATGTTTCAGAGAAGTTTTTAGTACATATGTTTCTATACAAGATTCAGATAATAATAATGTTTAATTCATCAACTGGTTGTATTTTTAATTTTACAAGATTATGTGTATGATGAAAAAAAAATATTATGAAAAAGAAATATGTGGTTACCAAAATAATGAAACGAATTCCAGCTTTAGAATGTGCAATAGAAGGCTAGAGGTAAATTTTAGCACAAATTTAATAATATAATAATAATTTGTCAAAAACCAAGAGCAAATGGATGCATAAAAGTGTTTTGTGAAAAAACTTAGTATCAGGTGCTGTTACATAATGATAGTTAACTTGGCAAACTTTGAGCTTCGCATTTTTAGGCTAGAGGATTAGGTGATTTCAGAGAAATAGATGCGAAAGAGTAGTTTTTAAAAAACTTTGTACCGCCTGCTGCTATGGAAATGGCAGTTGACATGCGAACTCAAATTTTCAGCCAACTTTGAGCTTCGAGTTTTATAAAAGCAAGTGAATCAGCTGGTGATAAAGAGATTTGAATTGTAATTCTGATAACTTGTACTTTTATCTTTTGTTCCTTGCAGTAGCTACAAAGAAAAAATATATTATTGTTATCTTTTTTAACAACTTTAAATTCTCTGTTGAAATACTAATATAAGTTTAATGTTTTTATCCAAATAATCTTGCTTTCAATAACTGTCCAACTCTCAACAAAGAACTTGACGGAAGCTTAAATGTTTTTTTGAAACAATTATATAATTCACTGCAAATCAAACAAACGAAAATTGTGAAATCAATTATCAATAGTCAAGTAATTCTAACAACTCTCGGAAACTACTGTATGACTGTTCTCAGAAATGTATTCAAATTTTTTCATCTTCCTATACAAATTAAATACAAGAAAGTACTGAAATAATATGAAACTTTCTACGAAAGTATAAAATAAGGCAAGTATAGATGTTTTTTCTGTATAATCTATAAAATAATAATATTTATGATTTTGTAAAAGAAATCAAATAAATACCAGTCAATGAGTCTTTCACTTCTTTGAGTCATTGTATGCTGAACAAATTATATGTAAGCATTCAAATTGTTTACTGCAAATCAAAAAACGAAAGTTGTGAAATCAATTAACGATAGTCAAGTAATGCAGACATCTCTCGGAAACAACTGTATGACTGTTTTTAGAAATGTATTCAAATTTGTTCATCCTATACAAATTAAACAGAAGAAAGTACTGAAATCAATTTATTGTAGTCAAGTACCCTTAACTTGACTGACGTAATAGAACTTTTCGTACCTTGCGTGTAAAATTACATTTTATGTCCAGGTTGTAACTTCAAAAATATTCAGCCAGTGGGCATAAAGTATTACTTAACGCCTAAGAGGCGCAATAGCTCACATACTCCTATACAAAACCTTATAGAACCTACGCACTTTACGCCCGTGTGGGTGAAAATTATTTTATGACTATTATGCTTTCTTTTCATTTCTAAAATTCATAAGAATTTTTTCAGATATTTACGAAAAGTCAAAGTTTTGAACTTTCTATAATATTACGCATCTTGGGAGGAAAAGAGAAGTCTAGAGCTGCTCTGGCAGGGGTGGTTCTCCAATCTTCCACACATACTTGGCGGGCCCGACGGTTTGCAGTTTATGGGATTTTTAAATGTAGAATTCTAAATTTTTGCATAAATTCATTAAAAATTGTTTATACCTATAAATCCACTATAATTAATAAGTAATAACAATGACTCTAATTTTTAATTCATACTTTTCAAATATATCATCCCTACATATGTGCAGAATCTCACGATTTACTTACATTACCCAAAATATTTTTTCTTGTGTCCGTCGTTTTTAAACAGGAATGAAATAAAAATTCATATAAATTGTACTAAAAAATCTACTCAAAAGTGCTTTAGATTTTACTAACCATTTTATAAGCCACCTATTTTCTATCTTTTTCCCGCGTGTAAATATCATATAAGATCTCATGTGAGTATTTCAGCCATCAGATCTCACATTTAATCATATATATATATATATATATATATAGAGCATTCTCTGTCAACGCGACACCGCCTCTGCCCAGAACAATTTTGATCCAAATGAGGTCTCCCTAGGCTCAAATGAAAGCTCTTGACTTCTACTTTCGAATGCCGTCTGGTGATTCCGAAAATTCAAAATGGCGGATCCAATATGGCGGCTGAAAGTCTCGGAATGATGGAAAAACAAGTTTTTCTTCACTCTAATAGCGAATCTGATACGAAAATTGTTATTTCTTGCCACTAATATGAAGTTAGCGACAAATTTTCTTACTACTACCGTTCAAACCGAGCGGTTAAAATTATATTTCAAGGTCATTTTGAAGGTCAAAAGTTATTTTCTGGATTTTCGGACTAGTATTCCACGAAACTAGTAGAAAACTTGATTACGATCATAACTAGACTTGACCTTGGATCATTTTTCAAGGTCATGATTTCTGTCTCTGCATAATTAATGTTTTGTTGAACGTAACTTCCTATGAGACATTTGTTCCTTTGTGCATATCGTGGGACCGGCGATCTAAAAATTTCATGTATAAAATCCTTAGAGAAGATAAAGTTCCACAATAGAACTATCAAGTAGTTTTATCATAACCCATTCTGAACCACGTGGAGGTACTACTTCTCTCAGAACATAAAAAAATTAAAAAAAGGAGGATAAAAAATAGAAAAACTTGAATATTATAAAAAAAATTCAGTATATTTTGCCACTGAAAATTAAAGTAGAACAGATACAGACTTAGCAGCATTCGAGTACATTTTCATGATAACTTTCCCGTCACTTGATAATTGAAAAGAATGATGTTTAAGAATCTGTGGGACAGGTAATGCATCTTGAAGCCTACGATTGAGTTTCCTTTTGAATTTATCATGTTCAGTCTGCGTAAAATAAAAAATCTTTATATTTTCAAAATGATTTTTAGTCCACTTCACAAGAGATGTGTGCGTCAGAATAGCATCTTTCGGTTTCGCCTTCAAGCTAGCTCTATAAGCTTCTCTTTTAAATATTGCACCAAGACCATCATATCAGCTTTTACCATGAGCAGTGGCGCAAAAATGCCACTCTGCCTCAATACCAAAATCCTTCTCATGATGAAGAAGATTTTCTATCTGAAAGCGGTTCTTGAAATGCTGTTTTGCTCCATCTGTCACGTAAATAATCTTTTTAAGTTTTTTTACTTTTCTCTTGATTTCTGGAATCAATAAATTCTGAATAGTATAGACAGAAGAAGTGTCATGCTTCAAACTATTCGACAAGAATACACAACTTTCATGCTTCAGCTCTGAATCTTCTTTATAATAGTAAATAGCTGGAAAAACAGTGCACTGGTCATTATTAAAATGGAAGGCTTGAGATGCATCTTGAACTGCAAAAGAGTAATTCTCAGAATAGTCGAACATTACCAGAACTTCTCCATTGCCTAGATTACTTTTTGTTTGAGCAATGAAATTACCTTGTTCTTTGGCAATATATGAGTGGGGTTTGAGTATCGCCAATTTGGCATATAATTCATCAACAAATTCTTCAACTGGTAGAGTTAAATTCTGCAAAGTTGATCTATCCGTTCCTGACTACGCACAGTACTCAATTTGTGAGATATTTACCCTATCCAATATTTCAAGTAAACGAGACGGAAGATTTTCAGAACCAGGGCACTTCGAACATTCATCCAAGTGACAGTCAGGTGTAGGATTCTTACACATAATTTGCTGTAAACAATCTTTATAACTACAAATGGGTTCTTCTTGATTTTTCGTGAGCTTCTGAATATCGATTGCATCCAACATCAAATTACAATTTTGATGAATGGTGCAAACGCAGACGCTATGCGTTCCTCTAGCACCAGCAAGAACACAATGTTTTGATCGTAATTTCGCGAAAGTACTGAATCCTACTTGCACTGTTGGTTCTGCTATCTTGAATAATTCGAAAAGTTCTCGTAAATCGAAATATAAAAGACGTTCCTGCACCTGAGTCCGCTTTCCATCAATAATAACAGAGACAGTATCTTTTCGACCCGGCATCATCCGACTGTGCAGATCGTTATTATAACATTCAACAATGACTTCTATCACTGCCTTTGACAAAGTTTTACCATGTTTAGCCGTTGCTGTAGCTAAAATACCTCCATCGGCTTTGAGTTTTTTCGACTTTCTTACTAAATGTCTTGATGTATTGAATTCACGGGAAATTCGACTAATATTCCAAGTTGATGGGGCGATTGTAAGTATAGTTACTTTCAAAGGGTCATTAACTGCTAATCTAGAAAACTTTTCTTTTAATTCTGAAAACATGTCTTCCAATTCGATTTCTCTAGCTGATCGTGTAGCTTCTTGAACAGATTTATCAATACCAGTGTTTTCTGATGTCGTCTCTATATCCATGTTTTCATATTCGTTGTTGCCTTCGTTATCTTGGACCAATAGACCAAGAGATAATCTTGTACCAATAGATGAAATGGGAGATCCACATAACTTTCTACACTTACTACAAATTTTTGAATTATCTGGCAAATCTGGAAATCTTCGTTTTAAGTTATTCGACAACAAGCGTAAATCATTACCTATGTGACCCTTACCATTGAGAGGGTTGATACAACGATCGGACCGTGCTACAGTAGACATATTCAATCCATCTAAGTAAGTGATAATACTCGAATATAATAACGTAGGACTGTTAGAACAGGTGCTGTGAAAAATGTCTTCGAATTAATTTGAATCTTCTCGAAAATCGATGGGAACTATATGTACGAAACGTTTAGAAAAGATAATGCACGAAATATAGAACCACAGATACACCAAAGAATTAGAGTAACAGCCGCACTAAACTTTTAGGGAAGCATCGGTACTTAAAGAGTTTCGAAAGAGGAATAAAAAAAGTTAGAGAGATTTTAGAAATGTTCTATTGTAAAGTTTAATTACAGGGTTATCGAAAAGTATGGGACCCCCGTATTTTCCCAGAAACGATATTTTTTGAAAAAGCTAAGGTCATACCGTAAGTGATTTTCAACGAGGATTTGTCTGGTCTGATGACCTTGAATCTGACCTCGTCGTTGACCTTCAAAGTCAATTCAAAAATTGCAAAATTCAAAAATTTTGCAATTTTTGATCGCATTGTATACGTGTATAGTCACACGGTCTTACAACAACTATAGCATCCACGGCGTCACGTCGATTTTTTTCTCTCAGTGCGTATACTGCACGATTTTTGTGCAGGAGGAGCACCAAATCAAAAAAGCAGTAGCAGCACAAATGTTTTGTACCATTGGCACACTTTTTAGTGCTTCTTCTGCCCTAAACTTTTGTACTCCTGAAGAACGATGAAATAGATTAAATGCGGAACAATTTTAGTGCAACATTTGCTCTAAAATGGGAGAGTAAAGGACTTAATGTTTAGTTACGAAACAATTCTTGCATTTGGTACTGATACTCTACGCTAACGTGTTTCTTCTCCACCAAACTTTTTTCAGTGATTCTGAAATGTTTCAAAGTGTGGATATAACCACAGTTTTCCTGTTACTGTTCCGAATTAGAACCGATTGATAGCATGAATTGAAGAAGTATAACTGCGAAAGAATTGGTTTATTAAAATTAGAACTCACCATGAAAATGACCTTGAAAAATGATGGTAAATTGCAAAAAAATTGCACTAGGCAGTCGAGTTGCTATGAATCTATTGGAAGATCTTTTGATAAAAACAGTGAAGAAGAAGTTGTTTCACTATCATTTGTGTTTTGACAACTACTTCACTAGCCCAGATTTATTTATACATATCCCTGAAGATAGGCCTATAAGCAACTGGTGTCGTTAGAAGGGATAGAGTCAAGAAAGAAAATGAAATTGACAAAAAGGCTGTTAGAGGAATGCACGTCGTCAAGCATGCCAAAAATAGTGGATTCAACACATTGATGGACTCCGAACAGGTATCGGTATTTTCGATTGCAGCAGGAGCAAATCCTTTTAAGACTGCTAGACAGTATTTGAAAGAAGAAAATACTAGAAAAGAGATGCCGATGCCAGCGGCGTTTTTAGTATATAATAAGACTATGGGTGGAGTGGATGTGCACGATCAATATCGTAGTAAAGCTTTCCCAACGATGCAGAGTAAAAAATGGACATTTTCAATTTTTGTAAGATTGATGCAATCATCCTTCACTAATTCTGTCATTTTAGCAAATGCGGCTAGATAAAAGGAAACAAAAACAAGTATGAAAGATTTTGCTGTAAGTGTTGCCACGGAATATCTACAAATAAAATCTAAAAAGATCTTGGAGACTCACATTTTCAATAATGTCGAGTGAAGACGATATTGTTCCCGAGACAAGTATGTAAAACGAATAACATCTTATTGTTCAGAATGTAATAAACAATTTTGCAAGGCATGCTTTAATTCGATTCATAAAGTTACATAGATTCACCATATTCCAGTTTATAAAAATAAAAAAAATGTAAAAAAGACTCTCCAAACAGAGTTTACTTCACAGTGGCAATCAATGGCGTTTAGGTAATGTATGAATGTAATAAACTATTTATTTTGAGATAAAACGTTCGAGGATGAAGGTTTTCACTCTGATATTCACTTTTTTTTGAGCTTACTATCGCTACAGTAAAAAATCGGAAATGGAGCGGAAAACAGGAAAAATTTCGGTAAATATCCATGGTATATCACTAATTTGGGGTTAGGAATTTTGAGGTTAGGAATTCACAAATAATAACCATCGCTTTTTATCCCAATTCATCATATCTCCGATCGTTATTCACGCATAACGGTAAAATAATCGATATTTGTGCGAGAAAATGAAAAATTATAACTTGCAGGCACCACCTTGAAGCGGCCATCTTGTTTTTGAAAAAGTTACCATGGAATAGGAAACGGATAAGAAAGGGCTGATAAAAATATGCAATTACTACCTTTTTTAATGGTGAGTATTGCTTTTTTCAATGTCAAACTATACGACTTTCGCGGAGAAACGTCGAAAAAATCGGCATTCTTTTTTCAAAATTATAAGCTGCTTTTGATCACGGGATTCGAAAGAGGAGGTCCAAAACTATTGATCTTCGGGGTTATTTAATTTTATTACGACATTTGGATCAAAAGTTACAGTGCAGAAAGTTGCGCCCATATTTTGGACTTTCGGGACGAAAAGGGTTAAGTTCATCGGTTAAGATTGCGTATCGCACCAGAGTAAAGTTTATCTTCATCATTAGGATAACCCGTGTTAATTGTTTCATAGGGTATACGCGACATCGTCAGACACGCACCTATAGTACGCTTGGTATGTTATCTTAACGAAATGTGTGTTTAACGCCAGTTGTCTACTGGCAAAGTTTTGTGTGTTATAACTGCACTCCCATGGTAAGGCACTTTCATTTTCTAAAATCGAGTATGGCACCCTAGCAATGTGAGTCAAGTAAATAATTGATTTTTACTTCCTAATTTTGGCATTTCTTACATTTTTGTCTAAAATGCCACTAGCTTGAGGGGATCAATATATCAAACTATTATATTTGGTTTTATGCACCTATTTTGATGTCGCTATAAACCCGTTCCCCGTTTAGGTTTGCGTACTTGAAATAATGGAAAAATAGGTCTGGCGTGGTTTGCACCCCAGTGTGTTCAACATGAGTTAATAATTATTGTTTATAAAAATAATTAACAATCACTATATTGTTATTAATAATTAATAAGAATTAATGACAATCTTCGTAAAATTATTGATTATTCGCAAAATTTTATACAAAACAAAAAAAATACGTTTTTAATTATTATAATAAATACATTAAAATTATGGAGGGAGCATGAGCATGTGCATGAGTGTGTATGCGAGCATGTGTCTGTATGTATTGTGCTTCTAGTGCTGTTATTTGAAAAAAGTTAATCTACCGTAAAATTGTTCAAAAATATTAACTCTTGACGGTTCGATACTACTTTCCTATGTATTTGTAAACGCTGAACAAGTATTTGTGTATCAAATTCGTTCAAAATGATAACATTTTGAATAAATAATTGTAAGCGTCAGAACGTTAACAATGCGGGTTTCATGTGTTTAAATTGCGTATTTCGCAAAACGGTGGGTATTTGGGCTATCGGGACCAAAATATTCGTTTTAAGTTGTAAAAAATATATCGGTAATGCTGTATCGCATTATTAAAATATGATTTTCCAAGACAAATTTTATGCAATTTTTCGAAAAGTTTCCATCTATGCAAAATTATTTTGAGGTTATGTCACTGAAAAGAATTACCCGCGATCGTCGTGGAAATTCGATCGAGTCACTTTTACTCGGGAGAAGGTCGGATGCGGATGGAGGAAACTTGAGTGTCTCGGGAATTAATGGGGGGATTAATTAAAGAAAAGGTAATTTCCGTTATAATGAACAACAACAATCACTTCTGTTTTATTGATGAGGCGCGGTCGGCGTGAATTACAGCGGATTTTGAACACGTGGTTGTGGTGTGTGATGAGCTCGTGTCTTAATGCAGATACGACCGTCTGCGGCGAGTCCTGAAGCGACAGTGACCGACAGCGCTGGCCGAGTCGTTGTTGATGCGAGCCATTTTCGTCTAATCGATGCATACATACATAAACGGGCGTACACGGATGAGTAAATTTCGACACGTACCAAAGTCACTCACCGAGCTTCAAAGTCATCGCACTTCTACGCGAGGACGATGTTCTGACGCTCACACAATCGGGTTTAGAGAAAGGAACACGCCCAATGCGTTCTTACAGTATTAAATTTTAGATCGCCTGAACAGTCACTCAAATTTTATTTATAAATTACTTTTTCTGTATTCTAGGAATGCTCAAGTTGCCGTAAAAAGTATCAGCAAGTTATCTTAAGTCCATCTTCAGATTTTATCACAAAAACAAAAATGTTCCTACTCTGCGAAATTGGTTCAGGCTTATACGAGACTGGCATTAAGGTATCTCGATGCCCTGCCCTCCACTGACTCTGGGCTGGAGGTATCTCGACATGCTCATCTCTACCCATCTCGTCTTCCGTCAGTTGTCCCTCGCTGCTCGCACCCTGCCTAGCATGACGTAGGAGATTACTCGACGGGCTAGCGCGCGCGGGCTCAAAATACCCACGCTCTCTTGAATCGATTAGTAGAAATTTGACCGATTTCGGGCAACTATTTCATCTCATGCGCGACTGACGGAAACCATTGCAGCGCGCGTTCGGCCATGAGAAAGGGATGGTCCTGAGTCCTTCGATGTCGCATAGCCGGTAATAGCGCTATATCATTAGCACTTTTACAGCATCCATCAGCCGCGCTGCTGTGCACTCAAGAGCTTCATCTTTGGCCTCGACGCTCATACCAGAGAAAGCGGTGCTCGGCCTCCTCGCTGCAATTTCGCACACACCTACACTCCCAAAACTCGAGGATCTGGCTCCTCAAACGTCATGCAATAGTAGCTGATGATTAACGATTCGACTCTCGATCGCACCTTCGCAGATGCGAGGGAGTCAACACGCTATGCGTTCCGACTACTGGAATGGCAGGCCCCTCTCAAATCGTCTAAAACAGTTCGCGTCATACTACCTCTCACCAATGCTCCGGAGTTCCCTCATGTCATCCAATAACTGAAATCAATTACAACACGAAAAATAAATCCCGAATAACTAAATCTCATCCCAAAATCAACAAATTTTTCGACGCCGAAAGACTAACTCATTTCACGTCTTCCTATTCCTCGACGCTATACTCGGCGAAGACTTGCAAAGTATGCTTCTGGGCGATGCTTGCAGTGTATCTCTCCATCGACGTACTCTTGCGTTGCCGCTCACAGTCCTCACGCATACATCTCTGCATAGTGTGCACACTTGCAGTTGCGCGAGGCTCTACAAATGTAAATACACATATAGGAGCGTCCAGCAGAAACGGGCCACCGAGCGCGCGCGGTGCCTTTTTTCGCGTAAAAGGCACTCTGTTTAACTCACTCATAATCGTATGCTGCGTCTTTGAAAAAAAAACCAAGGACCTATATCGATAGATTTTTTTCTGCTCTTTCCAATTGCGCCATTGTTTTTATTGCGAAACGCGTTCTTCCGGACGAAAACTCAAGTTGAATATTGAAAGCCATTTTTCTCAAAGTATATCATGTTTTTCTTCAAAATAAACTACACCATTGGAAAGTACAACTCTTAAGCTTCAAAACCCTATCTTAGAGAAGTTGGAGAAATAAAGGGTTTAAGGGGTCTGTCTAGTAGCTCGCGTCGAAAAAAACGCGATTTTCGTGATTATTTCTTGGGATACTGGATAAAGGTAATGATATAAAAGTTATTAAGCTTAGTAAATACACTCTTGAAATACATAAAAAAATTTTTTTCTTTTATTTTATACATGTATTATGACCAAAAACGTCAGCCAAACGCAACACCTCGAAAAGTAGGTAGGTCCGCCTTGTTGATAAAATCTCGGAGCTGTGTTGTCTGAAACAAAAAAATCAAAGTGCTTTAGGTTTGGTATGACAATGGCAATGTCACCTATGAATTTTTTTCAAAAATTTTCAAAAAACCGGTTTTTTTTCGCCGATTTTTGAAAAAAAAATATGGTAAAATTCAAAATTTTTGAAAAAAATTTATAGGGGACATAGCGATAGGTTTGAAGAATATGTGGTTCAAATTTCATAAGGATCGGTCGAGTAGTTTCGAAAATTTCATCAACAAGGCGAGTAAAAGCGTTGTTTCGAGAAAAACGCGTTTAAAGTTTTTTTTACATGAAATTCTTAAAAAAAAATTACTTACACCTAGTCAGCGATGCCTGGACCGTACAAAATTCCTTCAGATTGTTCGAAGAGTTGACTTTCTTCCAATCTTTTCTGTCTCAAAAAAAAAAACGATTTTTCAAAAGTGAGTTACTAGACAGACCCCTTAAAAGTAACAACATGAAAAAGACAGCGCCGAGGGTCCGCGCGAACCCCTCGCGCCCGTGTGTACGGCACGTTTAAGTGCACGCTCTATTCAATTCGCTAATAATCGTGTACCAAGTCTCTGAAAAAAGAACTAAGCACATATATCGATAGATTTTTTCCTGCTCTTTCCAATGGTGCTATTATTTTTATTCCGAAATGCTTCCTTCTAGTTGAAAATTCCATTTGAATGTTTAAACTCTATTTTTTCAATAAAATATCAGTCTTTTCTTCAAAATGAATTATATTCTTCAAAAGTACAAGTCTTAAACTATAAAATATTATATTTTTAAGTTGAAACATGAAAAGTTCAAAAATAGTAAGATCAAGAAGACAGCGGCTGCCCGAACTTTTTACGCTATGCTCAAGGGCGGATTAATACACGCGATGTGCTATTTCGCCCTTTCTTTTTTGTAAATATAAAATGTTTTGTAACTTACAATGCCAATGCGTGGACATAATTTTGTGGATCTAGTTATAACAGTTAGTATAATATTAAAATGAATTTTGTTCATTTATATAAGAAAATTTGAAAAACATAATATATTAAACATAAAAATATCCATGAACGCACTGAAAGCAGTGAAACAGAAATTTAAAATAACCTTATAGATTGTTTATCTGGCATAACAATATTACCTTTTCCTTTAAATTCTAATTTTTTTACATTTTTTTGATTTTATAAGAATTGTCCTTTTTGCGACATCCGCTTCTTTCTTTGTTTGAGTTTTAAGTACTTTTTCTTTTTTGATCCGTGGATATAATTGAGAATCTTCTGACGCTGAAAATCTTTCAAGTTCTAATTTTTTGGCATCATTTAATAATTTAATACAATGAAACAATTGAGTTCCAGGTATTGTCTTAGCTGAGGCTAGCCTGTTTTGTAGCTTTTCTGTAGCCTTTAAGTAACAGAAGCATTTCGCAATAAAAATAATAGCCCCATTGGAAAGAACAGGAAAAAATCTATCGATATATGTCCTTAGTTCTTTTTTCAGAGACTTGGTACATGATTATTAGCGAATTGAATAGAGCGTGCACTTAAACGTGCCGTACGCACGGGCGCGAGGGGCTCGCGCGGACCCTCGGCGCTGTCTTTTTCATGTTGTTACTTTTAAACCCTTTATTTCTCGAACTTCTCCAAGATAGGGTTTCGAAGCTTAAGAGTTGTACTTTCCAATGGTGTAGTTTATTTTGAAAAAAACATGATATACTTTGAGAAAAATGGCTTTCAATATTCAACTCGAGTTTTCGTCCGGAAGAAAGCGTTTTGCATTAAAAACAATGACAACATTGGAAAGAGCAGGAAAAAATCTATCGATATAGGTCCTTGGTTTTTTTTTCAAAGACACAGCATACGATTATGAACGAGTTAAACAGAGCGCCTTTTACGCGAAAAAAGGCACCGCGCGCGCTCGGTGGCCCGTTTCTGCTGGACGCTCCCATATATAATAGGAATTAAAAAATTATTAACATATATGTATTCATCCCACACAAAAGTTTACACAGAACTTAACAAATTTGTTTTTATCAAGCGCAGAGTTGCTCAAGCATTCCTGGGTTAAAAATAAAAAATTATACAAGTCTAAAATCTAGATAAAATGTCACAAAATGTAAAAGTTCAAAGCATTATTCAAATACTGCAGCTTCTCGTGCGCCAAAACAAACCTATTCGAGAATTATTTTTACAATATTGCCACCTAAATTCACAACAAATTTTACCTACAAGATAACACGAAACGATCTGGTAACTGCGCGCCCTCAAAATAATAAGAATGTGATCGCCGAATTATCCGTTAAGTTGCGCGATCACCACTCTATGTTAAGAGCGCGTGTTATTTACCTCTTAAATTTCGCGGTATTATTCTACTTATCAGCGCTCTTAAAATTTTATCCTTAAGACGAGTTATAAAACTAGAAAATTTCAAAACTTCGTAGGAATTTTCCTACGAATGCCGTACGCGAATTTGTCCCCTCTCCCTACACACAGACGCGTACGACAGTTATCCTGGCAGGATCGGCATTTGTAACGTAATATTTTGACTATCCCCGATACCACTGAAACAAATAATTTATTTTAGTAGGAATCGGAGACTGAAGTTTCGCCTGATGCAGTGGCTCAGCACTTGAGTAAAAATCATTAACAAAACGACTTCTGCTGAAACCGATCGCCTTTCCTTTCAGCTTATCAAGATAACAGTTAGAGGGGGGGTGTATCATACACCTAGTTATCTTTATTACTGTTCTCATTATGGATATGGTACGACAACTAATAACATGTAATCAAGTTCCTTAGACTCCTGAGTACCTACATATTGTAATTTTTTATTAATTTTCACTGGGGTGGGAGTTGACAATAATAATTAATAAATAAATAATCAATGTGAAATAACACTATTTTTTGAGAAAAAATGTGCCCCTCAATATGATAAGGGATTTGCCGATCACGCTGTTGATACTTAAACATGAATTTGAAAATCATCAGCGTACAGTATATACCTGATATATCTCGGGTTAAAAACTTCACGTACATTGTTTATATATAAGCAAAACAATAGGGATCCCAGAACCGATCCCTGTGGAATCCCAAGATTCATTTCCGATCACAAAGATAAACCTTGACATACCGTCTTACACGTACCTTTTTTAAATTGGCTCCTTTTTAGGCAGTGTTGCATCCACGCATTGCACCCAACGTTAAACACTCATGAAAATTGCAATTGTTTCCGTTTCAGATCCAGTCTAGGTTTTATGCTAATCAAGGTAGGCAAGGGCAGCAGTAAATTACTTTAAAAAAAAAGTCACAGAATAGTTAAGAGTGCTGTGGATTTTCCCATATATTTTAGGTAGACAATAATGTGTAAGCACATGATCTCAAAGTTTATCTTAGTGAATGTTGATTGCATCTAATGGCCAAGGTTACTACCAATATTTGTTGTACGAGATGGTAAAAAATAAATAAACCAACAAATTTTTTTAACATTAACAACGTTTCGGACACCTTTTATTAGTCAATGTCCCTCTTCAGATAACTAATAAACAAAAAATAGATACAATTTTATTTTATACAACACGTATGAATAAATAAATTAAGCAACACGTAAGAACAATTAACGAATGAAACTTACAACGTCTATATTTCATGTAGTGCGGAGAGCTGTCCGTTTGTCACAGTAAAAATTAAATCAGAAAATCTCGTATATATACTAATAATTGAGAGTGTGTACAATATATATATATATATATATATACAGCGTGTCCAAAAAGTCTGGAAACACCCAAATAATTTCTCAGCTGAATTACTATTGGAAAATGTTAAGGTCGCCTTTGTAGTAATTTTTTACGAGGAATCCAATGGTGACCTTGGATTCGACCTTGGACCTCATTTTTGAGGTTATTTCAAGGTCAACCTCATTTTTTTAAATGGTAACCCCTATTTTTTATAGCGGAATCTGAAAGAGCGGAAAATTTTACGCCCGGATATGTATTTAGGTATGAGGTTGAGGTTACCCCCAGAGGTCAAATTGAGGTCAAAGTATGATTTCTTAAAAATTTCGCGAGTTCAGTGGTAAAACAAAACAAACAAAGGTAAGGTTTGGTAAGTTCGAACGAAGACTTGAAGGTGACCTCTGATTCGACCTTGAACCTCATTTTGAGCCTCATTTTTGAGGTTATTTCGAGGTCAACCTCATTTTGTTAAATGGTAACCCCTATTTTTTTAGCGGAATCGGAAAGAGTGTGAAACTTTACGTCCAAACATGTACTCAGAACATAGTTCAAGAAGGACCTTGACGTTCATTTGAAGGTCATTTAAACTTAATGACGGTCTGATCTTGTGTAAACTTTTTATCACACTGAGCGAGGTTAATTCTTTAGTAGTTTTCAACGAGAAATCTAATGGTGACCTTGACATTGTCCTTAAAAGTCATGTCAAGTTCAATTTTTTACATTTAGCGTTACCCAGGAACAACGACGTGGACGTAGTAAAATCTGTTCCCTTTGGGGTGCTTGATTTACGTGAGTCCCCTTGCCTCTCACGATGGGGCGCTTGATTTACGTGAGTCCCCTTGCCTCTCACGATGGGGTGCTTGATTTACGTGAGTCCCCTTGCCTCTCTCGATGGGGCGCTTGATTTACGTGAGTCCCCTTGCCTCTCACATTTGATTTTTTTAAACAGTATAACATCTTATTTCAAGTGCTCGAACTGTTCTCCATTCATTTCTTGACAGTAACCTAATCGATGATAGAAAGCACCAACAGCATTTTCAATCATTTCAGTAGGAATGAGAGCTGATTCATCAATGATCCTTTCACGTAATTCATCTAAGTTTAAGGGTTTTGTTTTGAATACACGATCCTTCAGATAACCCCAATAGAAATAATCTAGAGGCGTTAAATCGGGGGACCTAGCTGGCCATTCAGTTGCACCTCTTCGTCCTATCCATCGATTAATGAATACTGTATCTAAGTATGTGCGAACGTTTCGTGCATAATGAGCTGCTGCACCGTCCTGTTGATACCATGTGTTATTAAAGTCCTCTCCAGCTATTTCTCTTATAGCAGGAACAATTTGATTCCGCAACATAGTTTCATACTTTTCTGCATTTAAATTGCCATCAATAAAAAATGGTCCTATAATCCTATTATTTAATATTCCAGCCCAGACATTTAATTTTTGTGGATATTGTGACTTGGCTTCTCTTGCCCAATGAGGGTTTTCAACTGCCCAATATCTACAGTTATGCCTATTTACGCTTGAGTCAAGTTGAAATGTAGCTTCATCTGAGAAGACTATATTTGATGGAAAATTTGGATTTTGTACGATGCGTGCCATCATATCATCACAGAATTCAACGCGACGATCGAAATCATCTTCATTTAACTTGTGTATTAGCGTTACTTTAAATGGATGGAACTTCTCTCTTTAGTATGTTATGAATAGATGATTTACTTATTTCGTGCACTTGAGCAGCTCTACGAACGGAAGTATGCGGATCTTCGGTGAATGTTAACACAACATCTAAAGATTTCTCTTCGTTACCTGCTGACATTGGTCTGCCTGATCGAGGTAAATCGCTGATAGTGCCGGTATTTTCAAACCTTCTAACAGTTTTTTGAACTGTTGAAAATGATAGTGGAGTTCCACCAACCCTAAATGAAGCATTAAAAATATCTCTTACGGCCCTATAAGATCGCTGCATGTGTCCCCAACCTCTCATCATGAGAATCGTTATTCTTTCTCTATCAGTGAGTTTGTTCATTTTTATTACTCTTCGTAGTAGACCTTATCCAAAAATACTTTTTGAGTTGAAAATAAAAAGAACTTTTAATTTTCAAAAAATATGTTTGAAAGATGACCAACCCTTTTCTGTGGTGGTTATGGAATGAATAATAGTTTATTGTCACTCTAACCATACGAAAAATAACAAGTAACAATGTTCAATATTTAAACGCTTCAAAAAATTTTACAATGAATCAGCTCTCATTCCTACTGAAATGATCAAAAATACTGTTGGTGTTTTCGATCATCGATTAGGTTACTATCAAAAAGTGGATGGAAAATAATTCGAGCACTTGAAATAAGATGTTAGACTGTTTAAAAAAAATTAAAAAGTTTACACAAGATCAGACCGTCATTAAGTTTAAATGACCTTCAAATGAACGTCAAGGTCCTTCTTGAACTATGTTCTGAGTACATGTTTGGACGTAAAGTTTCACACTCTTTCCGATTCCGCTAACAAAATAGGGGTTACCATTTAAAAAATGAGGTTGACTCGAAATAACCTCAAAAATGAGGCTCAAAATGAGGTTCAAGGTCGAATCAGAGGTCACCTTCAAGTCTTCGTTCGAACTTACCAAACCTTACCTTTGTTTGTTTTGTTTTACCACTGAACTCGCGAAATTTTTAAGAAATCATACTTTGACCTCAATTTGACCTCTGGGGGCAACCTCAACCTCATACCTTAATACATATCGGGACGTAAAATTTTCCGCTCTTTCAGATTCCGCTATAAAAAATAGGGGTTACCATTTAAAAAAATGAGGTTGACCTTGAAATAACCTCAAAAATGAGGTCCAAGGTCGAATCCAAGGTCACCATTGGATTCCTCGTAAAAAATTACTACAAAGGCGACCTTAACATTTTCCAATAGTAATTCAGCTGAGAAATTATTTGGGTGTTCCCAGACTTTTTGGACACGCTGTATATATATGCACGTGTAACAATGTATATGTGGCTCAATGACATAGGTAAATGGTTTAGGTGGGGCTTACCCCACTCCGATGAGTTCGAACGCAAAGGAGAGGTATCAAGAAAACATAACAATATAGAGGTATAGCTTAGAAGCGCGTTGCTCTTAAATGGCTATAAGACATGACTATATATAACTACGGTATATGTTCTCCTGATATCCGCTCAACCAAATTCTGCCGTTTTCATACTAGGAAGGAGATAAAATTTCAAAATTACTTATCATCACACAATATACTTTAGGAAGTTTATTTATTTCAAATTGTTTATTCATAAAGTTCTTTTGTGTGTGTATATATAATGCTTCGAAAAATAGTCTTTTATCTTTATTCATTTCTTGGTCTAATATATTAACGTTATCAAAGTTTATAGCATGATTTTTCTCTATCCTGTGTATGTGTAAAGATAGATTTTTATCTTCTTCCATGTATTTTTTATGGCGTTCCTTGATTCTTACGCTGAGACGTCTACAAGTTTGACCAACGTAAGACGAATTACAATTGTTACAATTTATTTTATAAACCACGTTAGATTGCTCTAATTTCACATTTTTGTCTTTGCCTAATACTATAATATTATTCATCTTATTCTGTGTGCTGAATATTACATTTGTATTTAATCTTTTAAAGAAATTTTTGCAAAGCCTTCAATTTCTTTCACATATGGTAAACAAATAAAATTTTATTTTCGTTATTTGAGTTTTGTTGTGTATTTGTGCAATTTCTAATTTTTTTCAGTCGTTTTTTTATATAATATTCAATAACATCTATTGGATAGTCATTTTTTGTTAAGACATTTTTGATAAATTTAATATTCTTTTTATGAAAGGAAGAATGTGCAAGTTTAATGGCTCGATCTATAAGAGAATAAATGATGGCTATTTTATTACTCATCGGATGGTGTGAATTAAAATTTAAATATCTACCGGAAAAAGTGGGTTTTCTATACGAATCGTTAATAATTTTATTTCGTTCGTTAATAATGATCTTAACATCCAAAAAGCTAATACTGTTATTTTGTAGTTTTACAACTGTGAATTGTAGATTTTTATCCTAATTATTAAACGTGTTTAATGTTTCTTGATCTTTGTGTATACACAACAATACGTCGTCTACATATCGAAAATAAAATAGCGACTTTTTACTGAACTGATTTATACAACATGTCTCCAGATCTTCCATAACAATATCAGATAAGACAGGGTTTATCGGGTTTCCCATGGCAGACCCAAAAGTTTGTCGGTAAAATTTATTGTTTAACTGGAAGTAATTGTTATTTAGAATGAAGTTGATCACTTTACATAATTCTGAGAGATTCAAATTAGTTTTATTATGTAATTGGTGCCATCTTTTTTCAATAGCTTGTAATACTAGATATTCTGGGACATTAGTGAATAGGCTTACAACGTCAAAGCTAACAACTTCGTGATTAAAAGGGATTTCTAATTTATCAATTTTTTCTTTTAGTTTAAAGCTGTTGTCGCTATGCGACGGAGGTATTTTTATGTTCTTTTGTAAAAACTTTGCAAAAAATTTTGATAATTCATATGTAGGAGAATTAATAGTTGATACGATAGGTCGTACCGGAAAACCAACTTTATGAATTTTCACTAATCCATACGCCTTTGAGGTATTAAATTTATTCAAAATTGGTTCAAATTTTTTTCTTGTAGCTGTGGCATCTATTTTGTTAAGCCACTTGATTATCTCATTTGTTTTTCTTTGTAATTTTGGTAAAGGCTTATATTTTATTTTTTCGTAATAATTAGTATCATCAAATGAGCTCTCAAGTTTTTGAATATAATCAACTTTTTTTATAATAACTGTGGTATTTCCTTTATCGGGTCTAGTAATTAAAATATCCGAATTACATTTAATGAATTGCTTAGTTTTTTGTAAGTCAACTTTGAATCTATTGTCAAATTGTGTATGGGTAGATAACTCCCTCATGTATATTCTTTTTATATTGTTTAAAAATGTTCCTCGTATTTTTGGAATTTCAGCCGATGTCGGATATTTTTTTAGAAAAGCTTCAAAATTTTTAACATAAGTTATTGCTAGTTTATCGTTAAATTGATTATTGAAATTAAACTTTTCGGCAAGTTTTAAAGTATCATTTACATATTTTGGGAGTTAGACATCACTGTGGTTAACGTACCACTTATCCTTTTCATTACTGGAATCGTAAGGGTCGATAACCTGTGTGTTATTGTCCCGGGTGTTGAACTCTCTATATGTAAGGGTATTTTCAGTGTATCGGTCTTTTTTTAAAACTTGCTTATATTTTCTAAAGTAAATAGTGTAGAGCTTATTTTATAATTTTTTCTTTAATTTTATAGTACTAAATTGAAGTTTTATATTGTAATAATTCATAAATAAATATACTATGTCATTTCCAACTACGTTTTGTAAGTGTAAGAAAGCTTTTTTGATTTCTTTTTTCTGGTACGTAATTTTTGTGTGCAAGTCAATAATTTCTATGTTCAATAAGCGAGACAAGGTATAATTTAAAATCTTTTGTTGTTTTAGCTTACCGTTATTAGAAAACATCTGATTATTTTGTATGTTTCTTGTAATGAAGTTTAAGTGCTTTCGAACTAAACGGTAAAACCGGAATTTAGTCAGGAATTTAACTTGTTCTTTTAAATAAGTGTTATTAAACATCAATTTCGTTACACTATAGAATTTCTTTTTAGTCTCAAAGCCGAAAATTTGAAATAAGAGATGTATGATAAAGTTTAGTTTCAAGTCTTTTCGGTTTTTTAAGAAATAAAATAACAGTTGCGTTTTTGTTTTTTGTTGAATTAACATACGTATTGTAGTTTGTTGTATCACTATCTCATCCGAGTTGGAGCGATGAGATGAAGTAGTCGTATCCTTCATGGTGAGGAATAATGTGTGCTAATGGTCAGCAATGGACAACGATAGAAAAAGACCGATACACTGAAAATACCCTTACATATAGAGAGTTCAACACCCGGGACAGTAACACACAGGTTATCGACCCTTACGATTCCAGTAATGAAAACGATAAGTGGTGCGTTAACCCCAGTGACGTTTAACTCCCAAAATATGTAAATGATACTTTAAAACTTGCCGAAAAGTTTAATTTCAATAATCAATTTGACGATAAACTAGCAATAACTTATGTTAAAAATTTTGAACCTTTGTAAAAAAATATCCGACACCCGGCTGAAATTCCAAAAATACGAGGAACATTTTTAAACAATATAAAAAGAATATACATGAGGGAGTGATCTACACATACACAATTTGACAATAGATTCAAAGTTGACTTACAAAAAACTAAGCAATTCATTAAACCTAATTCGGATATTTTAATTACTAAAGCCGATAAAGAAAATACCACAGTTATTATAAAAAAAGTTGATTATATTCAAAAACTTGAGAGCTTATTTGATTATACTAATTATTACGAAAAAATAAAATATAAACCTTTACCAAAATTAGAAAGAGAAACAAATGAGATAATCAAGTGGCTTAACAAAATAGATGCCACAGCTACAAGAAAAAACTTTGAACTAATTTTGAATAAATTTAATACCTCAAAGGCGCATGGATTAGTGAAAATTCATAAAGTTGGTTTTCCGGTACGACCTATCGTATCAACTATTATTAATTCTCCCACATATGAATTATCAAAATTTTTTGCAAAGTTTTTACACACGAACATAAAAATACCTCCGTCGCGTATCGACAACAGCTTTAAAATAAAAGAAAAAATTTATAAATTAGAAATCCCTTTTCATCACGAAGTTGTTAGCTTTGACGTTGTAAGCCTATTCACTAATATCCCAGAATATCTAGTATTACAAGCTATTGAAAAAAGATGGCACCAATTACATAATAAAACTAATTTGAATCTCTCAGAATTTTGTAAAGTGATCAACTTCATTCTAAATAATAATTACTTCCAGTTTAACAATAAATTTTACCGACAAACTTTTGGGTCTGCCATGGGCAACCGGATAAGCCCTGTCTTATCTGATATTGTTATGGAAGATCTGGAGACATGTTGTATAAATCAGTTCAGTAAAAAGCCGCTATTTTATTTTCGATATGTAGCTGACGTATTGTTGTGTATACACAAAGATCAAATAGAAGAAACATTAAACACGTTTAATAATTATGATAAAAATCTACAATTTACAGTTGAAAAACTGCAAAATAACAGTATTAGCTTTTTGGATGATAAGATCATTATTAACGAACGAAATAAAATTATTACCGATTGGTATAGAAAACCCACTTTTTCCGGTAGATATTTAAATTTTAATTCACACCATCCGATGAGTAATATAACAGCCATCATTTATTCTCTTATAGATCGAGCCATTAAACTTGCACATTCTTCCTTTCATAAAAAGAATATTAAATTGATCAAAAATGTCTTAACAAAAAATGACTATCCAATAGATTTTATTGAATTTCATATAAAAAAACGACTGAAAAAAATTAGAAGGTGCACAAATACACAACAAAACTCAAATAACGAAAATAAAAATTTGATTTGTTTACCACATGTAAAAGAAATTGAAGGCTTTGCAAAAAATTTCTTTAAAAGATTAAATACAAACGTAATATTCAGCACACAGGATAAGATGAATAATATTATAGTATTAGGCAAAGGCGAAAATGTGAAATTAGAGAAATCTAACGTGGTTTATAAAATAAATTGTAACAATTGTAATTCGTCTTACGTTGGTCAAACTTGTAGACGTCTTAGCGTAAGAATCAAGGAACACCATAAAAAATACATCGAAGAAGATAAAAGTTCATCTTTACACATACACAGGATAGAGAAAAACCATACTATAAACTTTGATAACGTTAATATATTAGACCAAGAAATTAATAAAGATAAAAGACTATTTTCCGAAGCATTACATATACACACACAAAAGAACTTTATGAATAAACAATTTGAAATAAATAAACTTCCTAAAGAATATAGTGTGATGATAAGTAATTTTGAATTTTTATCTCCTTCCTAGTATGAAAACGGCAGAATTTGGTTGAGCGGATATCAGGAGAACATATACCGTAGTTATATATAGTCATGTCTTATAGCCATTTAAGAGCAACGCGCTTCTAAGCTATACCTCTATATTGTTATGTTTTCTTGATACCTCTCCTTTGCGTTCAAACTCGTCGGAGTGGCCTGCGCCGCACCTAAACCATTTACCTATGTCATTGAGCCACATATACATTGTTACACGTATTTATATATATTGTACACATACTCTCAATTATTAGTATATATACGAGTTTTTCTGATTTAATTTTTACTGTGACAAATGGACAGCTCTCCACACTACATGAAATATAAACATTGTAAGTGTCATTCGTTAATTGTTCTTAGGTGTTGCTTAATTTATTTATTCATACCGGTTGCATAAAATAAAATTGTATCTATTTTTTGTTTATTAGTTACCTGAAAAGGGACATTCACTAATAAAAGATGTCCGAAACGTTGTTAATGTGAAAAAAATTTGTTGTTTCATTTATTTTTTACCATCTCGTACAACAAATATTGGTAGTAACCTTGGCCATTAGATGCAATCAACATTTACTTATCACTACTACCATTAGCGTCTTCATTAAATGTTTATCTTAGTGGTCAAACATTACTCTTGGAATTCCCCAAGATCATTAAGCTCCTCCGAATATTACCATTTACTAGAGCTTTAGACAATCTATTATGATAATACGACACCCTAGTCTGAGCAATATGGTCATCAACAGTATTTTAAAATTTTGCAATGAACCCCAAGCAAAAAAAATAGTGAAGATAATTGAATAAAACTGAAGAAAACAGTTATTCACTGCAGATAACTGCAGAAAAAGGTCGGGATTGAGACAAAGACAACAGCTATCTGTAGTTTTCATCAGTTATTTTCAGTTATTAACTGTTATGTTCAAATTCCAATCGCAAAAAAATTTTTAAAAAATTGTTTTGTTCATTTTTCTTCACTTTTCTTCAAAATTTTCCTCACTTTTAAACAGTTAAACACTGTTTTCTTCGTTTATTAATAGTTATTATCAGTTTTCTTCAATTATTAACTGTTATGTTCAAGTATCGAATTAAGTTGTATAGAGCAAAATTTTCCAATATTTTTATTACATTTATAAACAGTTTTCATCCGTGTATAACTGTTGTCTTCAGTTTTATTCAGAATAAAACTGTTATTTTCAGTTTTTTACTGATTTCTTCACTTCTTAAAGTCGCTTATTTTTCCGAAAACAGAACATAACTGTTGATAACTGAAGAAAACTGTTTATAATTGCAAATAACTGTAGATAACTGTTGAAAACTGATACAAACTGAAGAAAACTGATAAAAACTGAAGATTACTGTTGTCTTTGTCTCAATTCCGACATTTTTCTGCAGTTAATTTCTGTTTTCTTCCATTTTCTTCAGTTTTTTTCTGATAGCTGCAGATATCAACTGTTATGAGCATTAAATTTTTTTCACTAGGGATGTTTTTAACTTTTGGGAAAAGTGCTTTAGGCTGAGAATTGTTCACTCTACACGACTTTGTTCTGTTCATGGGACGATTCCAATAGTCCGTGTATATTTAGTTATATAAATAAGATTACTTTACCTATTTTAATGTTTTGTATCAGTGCCGAAGACAATTTGATAAATGTGATGTATGTGATTATAATGACTTCCATGAGCTTGAAGATTTCCATTGTAATCTGGAAAAGAAATAGTATAAATCAAACTTTGACGACAGAAAATATAAATTTATATTCTTGTTAAATTAATATTATACTACTATATAGTTATATATTGCATTAAGAATAGTTAATGCTAGGTTAATACTTTTGGCATGTGTTAGTTTCCTATTACGCAATTTTCCAAGCCAGACTGCAAGTGTTGAGTAGCCATTGAGCGATAGCACAGCCTATCACAACCGATCAGGAGAGAGAGAAAGTGCGAATAACATAATGAGATTTATTTATCTTATCTAAACAGAAATAATATTATTTTGTATACTTGTATGCATAGACATAAGAGAGATAGACTGCGGGTGTAGGTTAGCAAGAGTGGCACCTCTAACCATGTCCGCGCACATGCGTTAGAGAGAGATAGCATACCTTCTATTACATATGTCTTCTATCCACCTGTCTCTCTCTCAATGGGTGCCACTGTCGCTAACCTATACCCGCAGTCTATCTCTCTTATGTCTATGCTTGCATGTCATATAAAAAGTTTTTTTTTCAAAAACTTGTATTGTTTATAGTTAAACATCAGTACGGTCCGCTGCGTTGGCAGCGACTTTTTACTGTAAAGTAAGTATGTAATAAGTTCTTAAAAAAAAGTAAAAAGTCGCTGCCAATCCATTGGCACGTAGCTTCCTTAAACTAATTTATCAATTCCTGTTTTTATACTTTTTTATAAACTAATTTTTTTTTGAAAAACAAATGAATAAAATTTATTGAAATTTTAACCAAATATAGTTTTTAGGCACAACCGCTACTCGGGAGAGCCTTATAATTTCACCAGAGTGAAAATTGTAAGAATCCAAATACTGAAAATGTGTGAAAACCATTTTCCACTCACAAGGAAAGTACCCGAACTGTCAAATTCAAAAAAATTCTAAACCCATATTAAAAAGTAGACCTCCATGCGAGATTCACGAAATCATTTTTTTTTTCGGCTGAGAAGCGCTTTATAAGGGTTAAAATCACCCCTAAAGTTTACCCCCAAGAAACGTTTTTTTGATATATCTCGGCTTCTACTTAAATTTTTTTAACGAAACAAAATGGAAAGAGTTTCTTATTAAAAAGCCAAGAAATCCGTGGTAGTATGAACATTAAGAGTTGCATCCCTTATTTTTTAGAGGGTGAAATAGTGTTTTTTTAAGAATAATTTTTGTTGTGAGAATTGATAAAATAATTAAAAATAGGTCAAAACATTATTTTTACCAATTGCAATAAATAACAGTTGATGTTTTTGGGCATTCTTCGCGAAACAACCCCTTAAGAGGTGGTAAACCACCCCTAACACAAATGAATTAGGTATATTTTTTTGGCAATTATTTTTTTCCTTAAAATTGATTCTTAAAGTCGTTAATCGGAATCCACAGTTAGATCCACAATAAAAATTTGAAAATAGTGAATTCAATATGGCGAAAAATTTTTTAGAAATATTTTAAATTCCACGAAAAATAGTATGTAGATCCCCTAGCGGAAATTATATTATGTAAATAAGTGTATAATAATGTAACAATGTTTTGTTATGTTATTCTATTATTTATTATTTTTTTATCATACACTTGTTTATCGTACGATAAACAAGTGTATGATAATGTAGTTGTTTGTAAAAAAGTGTAAGAAAACGTAACAAATTGTACTTTTCTAGTGGATTTCGGACGCTTTTACATTTTACCACAGTTTATACCATTTTTTAATAATTTCTTACTTTTCCTTACATTTGTCTACGTTTTATTACTTTTTAATTTGTACTCTTAATTCAAATTTTATAGGCATTCTTACACTTTCGTACATCTTTTTACATTTTATTATATATTTGTACTTTTAATTACATCTTTTTATGTTTATATACAAATTTTGATACACATTTTACATCGTATCACATATTTGTACACTTTTTTCAAATAGTTCATAATTATACTTTTATAATAATTTATAATTGTACTTTTATTTAAATAAAGCTATAAATAAAATATTTTCAAAGATGTAAAGAAAAAATACTAAAACGTAATAAAATGTAAATTATTATGTATTAGAAATATAATTAATATATGTTACAAAATGTAAGTTACTGTATAAAAGTTTAAATTTTTACAAATTCTTACAGATTTTTACAATTTATTGTCTTTTAATACAAATTCTTATACAATTCTACCAATTTCTAAGCAGCACAACGACCAATTTTAAATCCTACGGGTCAGCCGACAGCAGACGGCAAGCTAGCTAATTATTCTGACGATCATGGATTATATGGTTTACAATAATGATATTCATGAAAAAAATGTTGTAAACATAGCGATTTTTTGCACCATGAACATGTTATAATCGCTCGTTTACCACAAATATCGCATGTAATAAAATTAGAATTGAAGCAAAATTTTTTTGGGTTTTCAATTTTTTCTGGCCTTTCATCAATGTAACCGGCGGCGCATAGTGTTCTATTTTGAAAAAAATGGACAAAATGAAATATCTCGTGAACGGATATCGATAGCCGGATGAATCCAACTGCATTTTAAAGTGGAAGTAATGTACAATAAAGAAAAAATAGTCTAGTACTGATCATTTGACCCTGTGATCTTAGAAATGAAAAATGAAAGTCGAATAAATAACGAATTTTCGGCTTTTTCATTGTAGACTTTGTGGCTATCAATTTTTTCGATCAAAAAAATATGTACTCCTGTAGTGTTTGATGCAAGGAATCCGAATTTGATGTCAGAATTGTCCTATCGCACACCAATTTGTTTTTAAAGCTGAAAACTCCATAAAAAATACGAAAAATTCACCCTGGAAGAAATGGAATATTATTGAGTAATTTCGACTTCGGATTTGGATTCAGCTTATCATAATACATGGGTACACAAACGCTTGTATTTAATACAATTTTATTAAAGAGCATGAAAATATTATAAAAAATGCCATTTTTTAATAACCCTTAAATTTTAATAATTCATATATCCACCTACAAATTTGTGTACTTGTATTTATGTACCCATGTATTTTGATTCGCTGAATCCGAATTTGAAGTCGAAATTACTCAATAATGCTCCATTTTTTCAGGGTGAATTTTTCGTATGTTTTATGGAGTTTTGAGATTTAAAAAAAAATTGGTTTGCGATAGGACAATTCTGACATCAAATTCGGATTCCTTGCATCAAACACTACAGGGGTACATACTCGTATTTTTTTAATCGAAAAAATTGATAGCCAGAAAGTCTACAATGAAAAAGCCGAAAATACGTTATTTATTCGACTTTCATTTTTCATTTCCAAGGTCACAGGGCCAAATGATCATTACTGGACTATTTTTCCTTTATTGTACATTACTTCAACTTTAAAATGCAGTTGGATTCATCCGGCTATCGATATCCGTTCGCGAGATATTTCATTTTGTCCATTTTTTTTCAAAATAGAACACTGTGCGGCGTACCAAGCATATTTAAATAAATTTTGAAATCTGGGACTTGATAATTGATTATATACTAATGAATGCATTTTGATTATATTATTTCTATCGTGTAAGTTGAGATCCTCATTTGTTAGAAATATCATATCCGAAAACGTTCGAACGAAGTTCTTCCACATTCGAAAACCGTAAATATCAAGCGGTTGAAGTTCACTTGTTGTTCTTTGTGGAATTTGTAGAATCGTTAAGGTTTTATGTTCCGGTTTTACTTAATAAATTATATCTAGGCAGTGACCTCTCCATGAATCAAGCAATAGGGTACTTGTTATGGTAGTTGATGGAAAATATACATCTTGCGCCCAAGTTTCAACATGTTCTTTAGTCAATTTACCTGATTTTGATGCCATTACATAAACATTTTCTGCTGCAAATAAATTTTTTCTGACTACAGTTCCAAACTCTCCCTTTGGGTCTTGCATGACTAAAAAGAAGGGTGATAGAAGTTTTTCTTCAGCAGATACAGTAGGTTGGATAGTATAAGAATGAGTTGTCGAATGCACTGATTGCACTATACTCTCTACACTTTTATCTCCTCTAAGATTGAGGGTTCGACCACTGTGTATTTCGTAATTAAAACCACTTTGGTCGGAGTTATAAACACGTTTTGCATCATATTTTATGATGGCATTTTTTACTCTATTGCAAAATTTCTGTTTTTGTGCTGAGCATTCTTCTGAATCATCTATAGATTTTTTAGTAATAATTTTTGTTATTTTTCGAGAAACGATATTAAATCGCCGTTTAAATTCATTTAACCAGTGTCTAGAAGCTTTAAATTCATTGAAGTTTAACTCTAATGCTTTTTCTTTTGCCATACGTCTTACATCAATGTCATGAATGGGTATTCTATTCGATCTGGCTACGTTAAATTTTTGTAAACAATATTCCTCAATTTTTTTCAATTTATCGATCCTACTTCCTCCTATTACCACTTGATCTCTCCATCTATACAGCTGACATGCTGTTTTTAATTTTTTGAATCGATTTTGCACTGTTTCAACTTTTAACTTGTTTTTACTACTTAACCAATACTCCACAGCTCGCTTTTTGTAGTCAAAATTAATACTCTCTGATTCGGTCCTACATTGATTTTCAGTTTCGGGTGTTATCATATCTTCTGCATCGATATCTTCATGTAAATCATCTGCAGGTATGTCATCGTAAGGATCGTAGGTATCATCATAATATAGAAATTCTTCCGTTTCTTCGTAAATACTACGATCATTTATACTTGATATTATAATATTATACACTATATTAGCAACATTTCTTTCAGCGTCATTAACAGGTAATTTCTTTTTTTGATCTTGAAACATACTGTTTAAAATAAATAAAACATTCATCGCATTTACCAAATTCATATTTATGGAAAATATTTTCTTTCTTCTTTTAGATACGTTGAGTCGCAGTGTAAACCTGTAAAAGTTTTAGTTATTATAGCCTTTTTATAGCCATAACCGTATAGGAATGTACAATAGTATGAATGTACAGTAAGTGTAAAAAGTATTCAGACATCCAAAACTTTTGAGGAAAATATTTTACTAAATTCCCTTGTATGTGCATGGGAATTCGTTATTGTTTGTCAATGTTTTGTCTACAAGATACACTATTTTATTAGCATTAAATAGTTGCTAAACGTTATTATTATAAATAAAGTACTACTTCTATTCACTATATGTCATATTTTATATATTAGAATAACAGTAATGTAACAGTAATTCTAAAAATTAAAATCAAAACATAATTTTTACTATCATAAAATAATTCAATGCATGCATTAAGAGTAAAGTTTCACTATCAAAATATTTACAATTGGTACAATAAAGATTCTATAATAGATTTCTACTGAATTTGACTTTCTTAACTTCGGCCACGTGTTCAAAATTTATTGTATATTTTGACGAGTTTTAGATTTAAAAATGCTGCATTTTATTTAACTTTTCAATATTATATCTATTATATCCTTCTATTAGAAATATTTTGATTAATTATGTAGAAGAAAGAAATTTCAATTATATGGTTACTTACGACTATTATTATTGTTGTTATCATTCAATTCAAATAGGATTTCGTACTCGTAAAATGTTTACTTGCCACTGAAAAATATGATGCAAGTACCTCCAGACACTTATATTTTCAATTAATACCCGTAAAATAATGTTGACATTGAATATTAATTTAACACGAGCGTAGAAAAACGTTCAGTAACGTATATTTGTTTTCGACTGACCGATGTTTCACTTATTTATAAATAAAAGAGGAGGAATCGGGAGATAAGGCAAATCAATGCAAGTGTATGTAATCTTGTGTATTGCGCAATAACCATGAATTGCTATAATTATCATTATATTAAAAATTTTATTCATATTAATTTATGTTAATAAATCATAAATAAACTTTTCTTATTAAAACCTATCATAATTTCAACAAGCATGAAAATCTCTCCTAGCTGAAATGATAAAATATGAAAGAAAATAAGAAAATTCTTATAAAATGGAATAAATTGTCGAAAAATGTAAGAAATCATACGATACTGGATTTCGGGCATATTTAACAAGTTGTTAAAGTTTCTTACATTTTCTTTCAATTCCTTACGTTTTCTAAATATTTCCTTGTGTAGTTTATTTTTACGAAATTATAAGGAAGTATTTGTTAGAAAAATCTGTAAGAATTAATTTGTTAGAAAAATCTGTAAGAATTTGTAAAAATTTAAACTTTTATACAGTAACTTACATTTTGTAACATATATTAATTATATTTCTAATACATAATAATTTACATTTTATTACGTTTTAGTAGTTTTTCTATACATCTTTGAAAATATTTTATTTATAGCTTTATTTAAATAAAAGTACAATTATAAATTATTATAAAAGTATAATTATGAACTATTTGAAAAAAGTGTACAAATATGTGATACGATGTAAAATGTGTATCAAAATTTGTATATAAACGTAAAAAGATGTAATTAAAAGTACAAATATATAATAAAATGTAAAAAGATGTACGAAAGTGTAAGAATGCCTATAAAATTTGAATTAAGAGTACAAATTAAAAAGTAATAAAATGTAGACAAATGTAAGGAAAAGTAAGAAATTATTAAAAAATGGTATAAACTGTGGTAAAATGTAAAACCGTCCGAAATCCAGTAGAAAAGTACAATTTATTACGTTTTCTTACACTTTTTTACAAACAACTACATTATCATACACTTGTTTATCGTACGATAAACAAGTGTATGATAAAAAAATAATAAATAATAGAATAACATAACAAAACATTGTTACATTATTATACACTTATTTACATAATATAATTTCCGCTAGGGGGTCTACATACTATTTTTCGTGGAATTTAAAATATTTCTAAAAAATTTTTTGCCATATTGAATTCACTATTTTCAAATTTTTATTGTGGATCTAACTGTGGATTCCGATTAACGACTTCAAGAACCCATTTTAAGGAAAAAAATAATTGCCAAAGAAATATACCTAATTCATTTGTGTTACGGGTGGTTTACCACCTCTTAAGGGGTTGTTTCGCGAAGAATGCTCAAACACACCAACTGTTATTTATTGTAGTTGGCAAAAATAATGTTTTGACCTATTTTTAATTATTTTATGAATTCTTACAACAAAAATTATTTTTAAAAAAACACAATTTCACCCTCTAAAAAATAAGGGATGCAACCCTTAATGTTCATACTACCACGGATTTCTTGACTTTTTGATAAGAAACTCTTTCCATTTTGTTTCGTTAAAAAAAGTTAAGTAGAAGCTGAGATATATCAAAAAAACGTTTCTTGGGGGTAAACTTTAGGGGTGATTTTAACCCTTATAAAGTGCTTCTCAGCCGATAAAAAAAATGGTTTCGTGAATCTCGCATGGAGGTCTACTTTTTAATATGGGTTTGGAATTTTTTTTAATTTGACAGTTCGGGTACTTTCCTTGTCAGAATAAGTGGGTTTAAAGCTTTTTCTGTGATGTATGTATGTCTGTACACCCGTATATACGCATGCTGCTCGATTATCTCAATGAATTTTTGACCGATTCCTTCAGGATTTCAGCAAAATACTCGTCTAATTATACCTAAGTTCTGATTCTCTAGCGAGAACGATCGATAGAAAATTTTCAAAATGCCAGCACAAAGAAAAATTGTAAAAAATCGATTTTTAACCCTCATGTCTAGAAATAGTACATTTAGACACTGGTGCGGAAGGTGATAATTTACTTCATGTGACGTTTTTCGCACGAGCGAAGCGAGTGCGAAAAGTCACATGAAGTAAAGAATCAACTTCCGCACTCGTTTCGAACGGTATTTTATACCACGAGCGCCGAAAAATCATACCAAAGTTGTGATTTTGAGGTTAAAGTGGTATAAAATTAATTTTAAGCTAATACGTACAGATCTATCTACTAAAACTAATTAAACTAAAACTAAAACTAATTAATTAAAATCTACTAAAACTAATTAAACTAAAAATAAAACTAATTTTTCAAAATAGACCTTTTTATGTTGAAGACATTTTTGTACAAGAAATATTTGCCAATATAACTGCGAAAAACGGCAAAAAATGGTCAAAAATGAATGATTTGGACTATAACATCTCAGGATTTGATTTTATACAAAAATGTTGAATATAAAAGTTGTAGATTATATTGAAACAAAACTTTTTTCTCTATAACATTTTTTTATAACATCAACTCCTGACGAGTTAGACTTATAAAAACGATTTTAAACGCCAAAATACACATAAAATGGACGATTTTCGGCTATAACTGTTAAATAAATCGAAGGGTTTGTTCAAATAAACCACTATTAAACAGTAAACAATAATCACGTTTATTACAATATGCAGAATCTCCAGTACAGCTCTCTCTCTTAATACAACCGTTCACGACGGAGGACGACAGCCGAGTAAAGCTCCCGCTCGCGCTCACCATACGCTTACTACTATACCCATGTGATGGCGCTGCGCACACACTTTCTAGTTCTCAGAAATAAATGTACCTCATATCTTAACAATAACTTATCAGGATTCGATTTTTCACAAAAATGTTAAATACAAAAGTTGTAGATAATATTGAAACAAAACTTTCTCCCACTTAACATTTTTTTGTAATATCAACTTCTGACGAGTTAGACTTATAAAAACTATTTTAAACGCCAAAAAATACACATAAAATGGACGATTTTCGACTGCAACTTGACAGTATTTAATTTTACATAAAAATATTCAATACATAAGTTACAGATAATAGTTAAACAAAACTTTTTCCCATTTAAGATTTTCATGTAAAATAAACACCCGATGAGTTAAATCTATAAAAATGATTTAAAACGCCAAAATATACGTAAAATAGACAATTTTTGCTTATCGTACAAAGAATTGATTTCCAATAGAACTCTTAAATACAAAGGATATAGATATCGTTTAAATACCAATAAAAAAACTAAAACAATAACTAACAAAAACTGTTACATAAAAGCTGTCAAAACTTACAACTTCTTGTCATCATATAGAGAACTTAGTATATAGTAAAATCAAAATTAGAATAATGTTTAAAAATTGCGTTCTTAAAAATCTGTAGTTATGTTATCTTACTGTTTTGATAACAAATAGAAATTTCATATAAAATTACACAGCTTAACCTGTTAATTATGTTCACAGAACCTAAGAGACTGAACTAAGAGAATCAAAATTGTCTAATAGTATAAAAGCACATGTTAAAGTAATATCATATTATACAAAAAAACTCTAGTGTAATGTATGTGTTATAGATTTTGTAGTATAGTAAAGTTCAATATGTATAAAGAATTAAAATGAAAACTATTAAATATTCAAGACTCACTTATATATACAATAGATACCTTGAAATGAGTTCTTATACCCTAACTAAACTTAAACATTAACTAGATGATCTAATATGACCAGCGACAACTGCTTATCCGTATCGCATCTAACCACACACACATCACTTTTATGATATCCCCCAGTTCCTAATTATCTATTCCCTCACATTCTAAAGCACTAACACTTAAAGATCATTGCAGAGCTGGGGATGCCACAAAAAGAGGCTGGATGGCCCAGGGCGGGCACTACTCCATGCATGCCAATCTGCTCACAATTATCTAATAGCCATCTGAGAGGAAAATACTATAGAGACCGACATGCGTGTCTCAATCTCAAGGACTGCCTCACTGTAGGAATGAACAAAACACATGAATAGATCAGTCACTGATCTAGGAGACAAGCGAGGAGTGTTAAGCACCTAGAAACCACATATGACTAATGAATAGATGACACAAAAAATTACCATATAAAAGAAAACACTGTTGCAATGGTTGTTGTTCACTATTCTCGCTGCACCAGCTACCTCTAACAATTAGAGGGGAAAGACTGGTGGAACCTTCACTTATTGTTTCATTGCTGAAAACCACTTCCATTCTGAGAGTCGCTGAAGGCACCAGCAGCAGATTAACTGTACACAGAGCCACTAGTATAAGAGTCAAACACACACATGGGAAGTTGAGTATCTGAAAACCACATATGACTAATAAATAAATGAGCCAAGCAACATCACCACACTTAAGAAAGATTCTGCAGCAGTGCCCATCGTTTACACTACTCTCGTCGCTAGATATCTCCAACAAGAGAAAGTACCATCAGCTTACATATCAGAGAGGTTAGGAACGAGAAAGGGCTTACGAAATTTGCTCTCGCCGTCGACACGCTGCCTTCCTGTCTCTGAGGAATATCATCATCAACCAGTAAACACGATGAAAGAGACGACATTCTCCAGGGCGGCGTATTGCAGTAGCCGCCGTCATGACTGGGAACGCCAGGAGCCAGACGATGCGATTGTTGACATCACACCATGGACATACGAGCGCACACGCCGCGCAGTCAACATAGACTCATTAGGGCTTGTAACAGAAAGCGCGCGCGCGCGCGCGTGTGTGTGTGTGTGTGTGTGTGTGTGTGTGTGTGTGTGTGTGTGTGTGTGTGTGATTTGTCAAATATTCTCTGAAAAACAAGTATTCGAAAATATTTCAAAATAATTAGTTCTCTATGAAATAACAAACATCTGTCTTATTTTAATTGTAATATTATATTCAAAATATTTTAAAATTTCTAAATAACCTTTACTTCAAATTATATTTCTTTATGAAATTTCACAGATATATTGCCTATACCCCTTACCAAATTGTATTAAATACGGGAATATTTTTAATTTTACTTAAATTAATACCGTCTTTAGTTATTCATAAAAAAATATATGTATTTTGAATGATCGACAATTTCATTAACTTACCTTGATTATACCTCGTTGCAATATTTTTAAATGATGGACCTAATAACTTATTAAATTAGAAAAAACAAGTAAATAATACGCGTGTTTATCGCGCGTCATTTCCATTTTCTAGTAACATATACATAAAGCCGTTCCCGAAAAATTACGATTTGAAAAAAGTGCTAAAACAGTTTTAACCTAACATAACTTAGTACCATAATAACTCATATAATGAATAATATACAAACTCTACATTTCTACTAAATTTCAAAGAAATTAAAACAATTTCACTCTAGTTATTGTGCAAAAAGAAAGTCATTTTCAGAAATACCATAACTTTAGATATCAAATATCTCAAGTAGTAACAATATAATCTTGATCAAATTTTACACAGATATTGCCTATATCGCAAGCAAAATAGTTTATAAATTTCAAGCTTATACATGGAGTCGTAATTTAGAATTCAATTTCTTCTCATCATCATTACAATAGGATTGTTGTCATTCATCTTATCAATTTATCATTCTCCATGGCGAAACAAAATCACGTGATTGGTCATATGATTTATCACTTGATATCTCACGTGATTTCTCACTTGATTTTTCACGTGATTTCTTACGTGACGATTTGGCGTGATTTCTAACGTGATTAAGGCGGTCTTACACCTATAGGCCTTACTGGCCAGAATTACCTAAAAAAATGATAAAAATTATTATTATAGTAAAATAATCAAAATATATTGTAAATATAATTTATTTTGAATAAAATGAGCCAAGGCAGAAGTCCTTAAACGTATTTTATCCTGAGTTATAGCATTTTCAAGCAAAAAAGTTTGTCGTAACTTTTCTCTGAGACCGCATGACGGATTTTCATGGGACAAAGTGCAAATTGTTCCTAATTTATGTAGTTATGGGCGTAAGAGTTTGAATTTTAAGGTTTTTGTGTATAAATAATTTTTTCATGGCAAAAACTGATTTTTTTGCAATAATTTTTTGAATTTTTTTGAATTTTTGGGATTTTGCCATGAAAAAAATACTTATACATGAAAACCTTAAAATTGCAACTCTTACGCCCATAACTACACAAATCAGGAACAATTTGCACTTTGAACTCAGAGAAAAGTTACGACAAAATTTAAAAAATGACATATTGAGAAATAAGCTTGCAAAGAAGAATACCATAAAACTCCAAAAATAATCAGCTATTTTATCCCCATTCTTTTCCTTCTTGAAACTCACTTTCCTGTATATCTGTTATCTGTTCTCCCATATAAAATGGTTAAAACAGAAGCTTTGGCACCTTGCATGCATCCGTTCCATTAAAAGTTACTGCTCAATCTGTTCTTTTGTACTTTTGATTCATCCACTGTTGAATCACTTTTTAACACACTATACTGAGTTAGCTTATGAAATATGAAATCCCAATAATCCAAATCGAAACTTAAGAAGCCATCACTGTCATAGAGAAAAGTACACAAGTACATAAAAGCCGATAAGCCCATTTTTTCAATGATCACACATATTAAATATTAAATATATCTTGAATTTAAGCCTGTATTCTTGTGAGCAGGCTTGTTGCTTTTATGTGTATAGGTATATCTTGACACTTATTGCGAATCACAAATCTTCTGAATTGAATTATATATCCTAGTGAGTTAGACTTAATATGTAACTTTCATCTTTCTTAGAAAAAAGATGTATTTATTTTTATGCGATAAAAATTTTTACTGCCTCTTCTTTAAAATACTTAATTCAATCTTGCCAATGCACATATTTTTCACTATTAATTTTCATACAGCATTCCCATCTTGAACTGAAACTACTTCCCAAATTTAAACAAAACTGTCACTGCACGCTTGTATTATAATTACACTTACACTTTTCAGACATATATCTTCACATACACAATACATTAAATTTTTAGTCCAAAATTCACTTATGAATACAAATAATCAAGCACTAAGAAAAAAATCTTTCTCTATCTGAAAGCAAAAACTCTGCAAAACAAACTGTTGAAATAACATGGTTATGTATCTTGGCTTATTTGAGATTTTGAGCTGTCTGCTCTGCAACTGTGTTGACACTATGGTATTATAGTTTTATAAGTATATACGTATACAAAAGGGAGTATTCATATAGTAATTTGCTGTCAAATTTCGTTGACGGAATGGTCACTTTACTAGAACAGAAGGGCAAAATTGTCACAACTCAAAAGACGATTACACTGGATTTCAAATTCCAGAATATGATTTATATCATTTTTATAATAAATTCCGTATTTAAATTTAATTATTTCTTTTATAATTCTTATACTAATAAGTCTTAAATAATGTTTTTTGATATTTTAAAACACATACAAGTAAACGTGTTCATATATATATCAGAAACCTATGAAAAAGGCAAAAAAAATGAAAATCAATTTTTTTCGTCATTTTGAAGATAGTAAGCTCTTTTAACCATATCATTTTCAATTTTTTTAATTTTTGATCCAAACTAGTTCTTTTAGGTTCAGAATAACATATATAATTAAAAAATTCAATAAAAGAAAGTTGATTTTTTCAAAATTTTTAGGTGTAAGACCACCTTAATCACGTGACAATACACACAAAAAAATATTATATATCGCTAATTTGTAATGAAACTTGTTTCCTTAACGAATATCAATTGCATTATAGCAGAAAAAAGATTAAAAAAATTTCCTACCTAACCGAGAATCGAACTCGCGAACTTGGGTTACTGCGCACGCACGCTATCCATTACGCTGTCACTCGCTCGAAAGACTTAGGTGATTTTCACCTAAATAAGCTGCATCCTCCATATTTATTACTATTTAACTGTGATTATGTATCTAAAATATCAAAGATATTTAATAATTATGTATTTATACACTATTTTAATAAAATAAGTAACTTACGTTAAAAAATTAATTAATTAAAATCGAATAACTTAAAAATGCAGTGTCGGTAAAGTAGAAATCAGATCAGTACAAAATTCATTTTTTTATTACATAAACAAAATACCGAATTATTCTTGTAAGATGTTATATATATAAAGTTGTAAATAATGATCATAACATTTTTTAAAATTTTCATTGGTTTCGAAATAGTTATTCTAATTTTACTAATTAATGTTTTAATGTAAGTTATTCATTTTCTTTAAATAGTGTAAAAATAAATAATTATTAGAAATCTTTGATATTTTTGATAAAAATCGTTCATCATGTTTATTTAATTGCTCTTCAATTTTTATTATTCAATTAGCTATTTAGTTTTGATTATTTTGAAAATAAATAATTTATATTGAGATATTAAACAATTACATTTGAATACCATTTTTTAATGTTAAATAATATAAGTTTAATAATTATTAGAAGTCTTTGATATTTTTGATAAAAATCATTTATCATATTTATTTTATTGCTGTTCAATTTTTATTATTCAATTTGCTATTTAGTTTTGATTATTTTCAAAATAATCAGAACTAAATAGCAAATTGAATAATAAAAATTGAACAGCAATTAAATAAACATGAACCATTTTTATCAAAAATACCAAAGATTTCTAATAATTATTTATTTTTACACTATTTAAAAAAAATGAATAACATACATTAAAACATTAATTAATAAAATTAGAATAACTTTTTCGAAACTTATGAAAATTTTTAAAAATGTTATGATCATTATTTACAATTTTATATACATCCAAGAGCGCGGGAACGCTCCGAAGGCAAGTATAGAAGGAACCTAGGAGTCGACCGTGCTATTAATTCTTTGAAATAGGTGCCCGATTTTTTGTCTATTTACTGCGCTTTTAAATCGCTTTTAAATTTATTGAAATTATACTTTTTGTATTGTCCATTCAAACAAAAAAAGTTTCATGTAAAAAGACGTTCTCATTATATATCAATATTAGGATTAAATTTTGGAGTGCGTTACTCTGATTTCTCGATTCATATTCATGTTTATATATATACACGGTGTCTCATTTTAATCTATGCAGCCAAATATCTCCGAATGCAGGCCAGATACAGAAAAATGGTTCAGATGAAAATTCTTCGTGACGATGGGGGTCAACTTTTGGTCACCTTCAATTTGACCTTGAGATCATTTTTCAAGGTCATTTCAAGGTGAAGATCATTTTTTCAAATTAGAACCGCTATTTCTGACGTCGGAATCGGATAGAGAGGGAAATTTTACGTCCAAACCCGTTGTTTTAACATTTCTTTGTGACCTCCACAAGGTTAAATCAAGGTCAAATGCTAAACAATCGGTCAGAACGCGAAATTTTATAGTTGTCTCAAGCAGAACAAGCCTTGATAAACCCAACCAATTAAGAAATTTTTGTGGTCGCCAATTGTGAATATGATGTTAGGTTTCTGTGGGGTGCGATGCGATGGTACCGCATGGAGGCTGAAATATCCCAAATGACGTCATTTTGAATCACTATGAAAATAAGTAAAAAAACATTTTGAGAGCTTCAGGGGTCGCTGATTATAAATTCGAAGTCAGACGCGACGCCGGAGTACCACTTGGAAATTGAATCGCTTTAAGTGGGGCCAATTTTCCAATTTCCATGAAAATCGCTAAAAGTACTATCCTGGGAGTTTTCGCGGTCACTTATCTACAGAAGTTCCACCAACATCGTTCTATTGACTTTAAGCTCTTTTTGATAATACTGGGTCCTTACTTTTAGCGTTACCCAGAAACAACGACGCGGACGTAGTAAGGCTTGTTTCCTTTGGGGTGCTTGTTTACGTGAGTCCCCTTGCCTCTCACTGGGGTGCTTGTTTAACTTTAGTCCCCTTGCCTCTCACTGGAGTGCTTTTTTAACGTTTTTGAGTCCCCTTGCCTCTTACTGGGGTGCTTTTTTAACGTGAGTCCCCTTGCCTCTCACTGGGGTGCTTGTTTACGTGAGTCCCCTTGCCTCTCACTGGGGTGCTTGTTTAACGTGACTCCCCTTGCCTCTCACTGGGATGCTTGTTTAACGTGAGTCCCCTTGCCTCTCACCATTATTACTGCAGTTGATATTATCTATCCACGGAGTACGTTTTCGAAGTTACCTCCGTTGGCTTCTAGGCACAGGCGTAATCGCCGTTGGAAATGATCCACAGTCGTGAGCAACGTTGCTCTAGAAATGGATTCGCAAGCTCTACGAATTCTATCCATAAAATCTTCCCTTGTTGTAGGCCGTTGAGCGAAAACTACATTTTTTACGTACCCCCACAAGAAAAAATCTGGTGACGTCATATCTGGTGAATTAGCAGGCCAGTTAACTGGACCTCCTAGTCCAATCCACCTGTCATTGTAGTTATTTAAAAATTCTCGAACGATTCGTGCAAAATGTGATGCTGCACCATCTTGCTGAAGCCACATTCTTCGTCTTGTAGCTAGGTCGACGTTTTCCAAAAGTACTGGCAAATGATCTCTTATTAGCTCTAAATAGCTCTTTCTATCGACATTTCGCTCAAAGAAATACGGACCTATCAAGTAACCATTGACTATTCCACATCACACCATTATGCTCCACCGATTTTGATGATCCATCGCTCTGTGCCAGTGAGGGTTCACATCTGACCAATAATGGCAATTGTGCCTATTCAGTCGTCCATCGCTACAAAATTTTGCCTCATCCCAAAAAAGGACGTATTTGAAAAAGTCTGGATCATTTTCTATCATTCTTAAAGCCCATGGACAAAATTCAATGTGCAATTGAATATGGTTCTGCCTTAGTTCCTGAACTAAAGTTATATGGTAGGCATGATAGTCAATAATTCTCAGAATCCTTGATACCGTCGGACGGGAAATACCAATTTCTCTTTCAATTTGGCGTGTGCTAATATGCGGGTTGAGATGAACAATTGCTAAAATAGTCACGACACAAGCATAGTTTTCATCGTATTCGTGGTGCCTGCGCTGACAAATAAGGTGGCTACCGCGAGCACTTTGAGTTAAAATTCTGATTGTCAAATCAGTAGGATGTCTCCTTTGTGGATACAACTCAGCATACCGCCTAGCTGCTGCACGATAATTACCATTACATTCCCCTAAAACCATTATCATTTCAACTATTTGATCAGCTGGATAATCAGCCATGATGTAACTCTATAAAGACGAGACAATTGAAAAAGATTTAATTTTTAAAATATTGAGAACAAATAAACCTTCGTGTCTTGGAAATTTAACTTAAGTTACAAATTCAATACAAATTGTTCAAAATTCAATTCTTGCTTATTTTCAAAAATGTAATAGTTAACACTTGTATTTTAACCGCTTACTTAGTTAATCTTGTTGTCAATTATTAGATTTTAAACTTTTGACATCGTTATTCCTATGATAAAGATAAAAATTTCTTTTACTTTATATTTTTTTACGTAATGCTTATTCCCATAAAATCATGAATTTTCGTAAGTGAGAGGGTGATTTCTTGAGTTTTAATAAAAAATGGAAGGTGATGGCATAATTCTGGCCCCAGATTCGGTTTTAGCGCATCAAAATTCATAAGAATTGATGGGTCTGGTGTTGGGTACAGATCCCTTTTTTATTGTATCTGTGAATTATCCAGCTGATCAAATACTTGACATGATAATGGTTTCAGAGCAATGTAATTGCAATTATCGTACAGCAGGTAGGCGGCATGCTGAACTGTATCTACAAAGAAGACATCCTTCGATTGGTTGGGTTTATCAAGGCTTGTTCTACTTGAGACAACTATGAAATTTCGCGTCTGACCAATTTTTAAGCATTTGACCTTGATATAACCTTGTGGAAGTCACAAAAAATGTTTAAAGAACGGGTTTGGACGTAAAATTTCCCGCTTTATCGGATTCCGACGTCAGAAATAGGGGTTCTAATTTGAAAAAATGATCTTAGCCTTGTAATGACCTTGAAAAATGATCTCAAGGTCAAATTGAAGGTGACCAAAAGTTGACCCCCATCGTCACAAACAATTTTCATCTGGACCATTTTTTTGTATCTGGCCTCCATTCGGAAATATTTGGCTGCATAGATTAAAATGAGACACCGTGTTTGTGTGTGTGTGTGTGTGTGTGTGTGTGTGTGTGTGTGTGTGTGTGTGTGTGTGTGTGTGTATGTGTGTGTGTGTGTGTGTGTGTGTGTGTGTGTGTGTGTGTGTGTATATATATATATATATATATTCACATCTGGGACGCATTTTGAGGATTATATAAGTCATATATACCGAATTTTGAGGATTTTGTAGGCATTTTGAGGAGTCTCCTCATAAGTCCAAAGCACTCGAGAGGCATTTTGAGGATTTTTCAGCGGTTTCCACAATAGTGTGTTAATACATCGATTTCGGAAATTCCGTGATATTTTTCCGTAAAAGCGGGCGCCGCAGGCGTCGTGGTGTTAGTCAATAACCTTAGGGTCATTATTTCTTTAGTCACGCGCTTGTTTATTGGTTGTTTATAACAATGTTTATATTTGTGTCACCACTATTGTACAAATTCTTTATGAAATCCTCAAAATACCGTATAATGATATTTATATATATATACACACATATATATATATATATATACATATATATATATATATATATATATATATATATATATATATATATATATATATATATATATATATACATTTGGCTCATTACGGGGACAAAAACCTATATATTCACCGAACTTCGGGGACAATCCAATAGTTTGGGGACAGTCCCCGAAATAAAATGAGCGAAACCAATAGTTTGGGGACGTTGCTAGAGTCAATAACCCCAGGGTCCATTATTTCTTTAGTAACTTGTCATATGCAACTCTGAGCTCTAGGTACTAAGCGGGGCACGGAGTCCCCATAATAAGGTGTGTACATTCATATATATATATATATATATATATATATATATATATAAATGAAGAATTTCTATTTTGTTCATGCAAACCTTATAAAATATATATATAGAAATATTCTAAATAAACAGTAACATGTTTTTTATTTGTTTTTCACGTAACATTATAATAAGTAATCGGTTAAAATTCAAATATTTCAAATGAATAAAAAGTCCACAAAAGTGTATAAAATCAGTAAAATAATTTAACGAAATTATTGGAGTTCTAATTAGAATGAACAAATTAATATTTTATAAAGTCTGCATAGGAAATTTCATTAGTTAAATAAAATAATACATTTCATGTGAAAACCGTTACTAAGGTCCTACACAGGAAGTCTCGCACATCTGGAAACTCTTGTCTTCCCCTAAGATGCTGCGTAGCATATACAAACAGCGAAAATACGATTTTTATTCAAGAAAACCTTTCGTTTCTTTACCCTGCGACAAATATTATTTTCCAATCTTGAAACTTATAAGACTTATATTTATTTAACTATTTTACATTTTTAATTTCTAACAACACAGTTCAGCTGCAATAATTTTTCTTTACATTTTCATATAAAATCCATCTCCAAACAACACTTTAAAAATAACTGTTTATTTATAATTTCAATGATTTATTATTATTTTTCTTGTGGAAACTTAGTAGTTTTATATTCTTATAATAATTTCATTTTCTAGCAATTACGAATATTCACATCCAAAGCTTGAAAGACTGATTACTTAATTAATCGATTACTAAATATAAAAATAATAAATTTTATGATTGGAAATAATCTAAAAACACATTCTATGTAAACCCTAAGAGAATCATTTATGTTCACTGCGTTAATATTAAGTAAAACATTATAATTAAATAAATAATAGCGATATTTACGACAATTTTGTAAACATGTTCATAATATTTAGCTTGACTGTTTAGTTTCACCATTTCTTATGAAACTTCATATTATTGTAAAATTATATTAATTATTTTTCTGTGAAACTAAAATTATATTTTTCGATTTTTTATATTCACTATAACTCCACTTCTAATCAACGTATAACCACCGCTCAAATTTGTAATAGCTTATTATAAAAATATCTATTAAAATAAAATAGTAACTAAGTTGTGAAATTGCGATATCTAACAATATTAAATAAAGTGAAGAAAACTGTGAAAAAGTCAGTGACAAGATTGAAGAGTGAGGGAGATAGGTATATCTTCTGTCTCTCTCTTTCTCTGTCACTCCTACAGCGTTCTCTCTCACTCCTTAAGGAAGATACGAGCCGCCGGAAAATACCATAGAGAAGGGATGAGCGACCGCTCTCTACCGCTCTCTATGTTAAAACATAGGATTTTCCCCACTCGGCTGAAAATTGACGTTTGGAAGGGATGCCACCCCCGCACCATTGGACACCGCTTTCCCGCACCACTCGCTCCATTTAACATTACGGATATGCAAAGCATCAACCGCCGTTACAAATGTCAACCAGCGATTCGTTAACACAAGATGACGCAACTACCCGATTCGACACCGCAGTTTTTCCTGCCGAAGAAGAGGAGGAGCAACTGATTTAAATACGCCGAACGCGCCCTGCTGAGTGTGTAGTTCACCACAAGCCTCACAAGCTTTTCTGAACTAACCAAAGCAGTCAACAGAAGCCTCACAAGCTTTTAGACATGTAAAAAAAAAAAATTTTTCATTTTAAAATTCAGAATAAATATTCAAACATTACCAAAAATTCAGTTTTACTAAAATTATTTTTCCAAATTTCAAAATTCTAAATTATTTCAAGAATTCAACAATACATTCAAATTCAAACAAAAAGGTGAATAAGATAAAGAAAATAAAAATAAAAATAAATCTATAATTAACTTTGGATTTCGAATAAAAATTTGGCCTTGGTCCTAAGGATTTTAAGTGACATCATTATTCGAAATTACAAGTCATCTAGTGAGACGTCTTAAGGACTCTGATGCAATTTGACTTGAGAAAAGCAATTATTTATTTAATTCAAAGATATACTATTTCTCTGACACGCATTAAATTCATTGAAAACTCCAGTAAATTTTATTCAACATAATTTGAGAAATTAAAGAAAATTATTCATGATACTTAGTTTGTTAACTCGGAGCCCAAGTGTTTACTCTCTATCTTATAATTTAAATTAATACCCAGTGGCTTATGAGCACCAGCTCTCGAGAGGGAAGGGTGAACCTGAGATTTTTCCCTGAGATTGGGTAAAATTTGTTTTCTCCTAAACCTTAAACTCCTGGGTTCGTGACCTACATCCTATCCATACAAGGGACGTGTGCAACAAAACTGTTCTTAAGGGACAAGTGTGCCGTACCTGTTGGTCCTGATAAATTTCCAAATAATTCCCTACCAACAAATATTCAAAATCACTACAAGCGCCTTATACTTCCAACTCAAAGCTCAACGAGGGTTAATTAGCTAACGCAGGTACGGCCTAAAAAGAGCGTAACTCTTAATCGAGTTAACAATCCCAGTCGTGTTGTGTTTTAGGATGTGACATATATATATTCGTCACTTTTTCTTTTAAGGCAAAACTATTGTTAATATGTGAAGCAGGTTTATTAAAACAAAGTCTAAGGGTTTTTTCAATGATGTTAGCTAAAAAATGAGTGGGACTATTTACAGTTGAGATAATTGGTCTTAAAGGTACATCTTTTTTGTGAATCTTAGGTAATCCATAAGCTCTAGGAAGAACTGTATTAGTTTGTGTTAATTTAAACCTATCATATTTGAATTCTAAGCAATCACTAACATTAAGATCTGTTAAAATATTATATACGTTTTTAGTAAGTAGATTAGACATTTTTTCATAGTAATCATCATAATTAAGACACACAGTTATATTACCTTTATCCGCTCTAGTAAAAAATATAGATGGATTCTTAGAACAAAATTCTTTGGTTATAGTTACTTTTTGGTTAAATTCATTATCAAAACTATTACATCTTAAATTATTATTGCAAGCAGACTCAATATTTTTGATAAGTGTATCTCTAAGTAAACATTTGGCTTCTGTCTCTAACATATAAATACTACTTTCAAAGTTTTTTATCGTTGTGATAATATCTTTTTTATTAAGCTTAATGTTTTAATTAAAATTAGGACCCATCGAGACAACATCAATCACTTCCAGAGGAATTTCAGTATTTGAAAGATTAATTACCCATTTTTTGTTATTATTAATATTACAATTTTTAGATCTATTATTATTAATTAAATTATTAAATTTTTTTCCTAGTGAATTCGATAGTTGTAAGTACATATTTGAGCATTTTTTCTCTGTAAATTCAAGAAACTTATCCAGATGGTTAACATCAAAGTGTAAAGTACTTAACACATGAGCTATCGCATTAAGTCTTTTTTTTTAAATTCAACATGTACAAAACTATCATTTATTTCTAATTTCAAAATTCTTAAACAATTTGTTACTCTGAAGTGATCGAACTTTTGTTGACAGAATTTGCTCTTGAAAATAAATACACGTTGAAAACTTCTTGAAATATGTATAGGTATTACACTTGCCTTCTTACATTTTATTAGGAAAGATAATCTGGCATTAGACTTCGCCAACTGACATCTAAAATCCGACCATTTTTTCAAAATATTGCAGTAATGTCCTCCATATTTTGTAAAAATAAAACTATAAAAACTCATCCTAGTTTGAGTCTGGCCATTCTTCCTTTGTAGGCCGTAATTATAAGTATTGATATTCCTCTCCATATTAACAAGTAGTGAAATGATAACACAGCAAATGTGGGAGGACAACCCAAGGCTTAAATAAAAACTCCTTTTTTTGCTGTGTTATCATTTCACTACTTGTTAATATGGAGAGGAATATCAATCAACGTGTATTTATTTTCAAGAGCAAATTCTGTCAACAAAAGTTCGATCACTTCAGAGTAACAAATTGTTTAAGCATTTTGAAATTAGAAATAAATGATAGTTTTGTACATGTTGAATTTTTAAAAAAAAGACTTAATGCGATAGCTCATGTGTTAAGTACTTTACACTTTGATGTTAACCATCTGGATAAGTTTCTTGAATTTACAGAGAAAAAATGTTCAAATATGTACTTACAACTATCGAATTCACTAGGAAAAAAATTTAATAATTTAATTAATAATAATAGATCTAAAAATTGTGATATTAATAATAACAAAAAATGGGTAATTAATCTTTCAAATACTGAAATTCCTCTGGAAGTGATTGATGTTGTCTCGATGGGTCCTAATTTTAATAAAAACATTAAGCTTAATAAAAAAGATATTGTCACAACGATAAAAAACTTTGAAAGTAGTATTTATATGTTAGAGACAGAAGCCAAATGTTTACTTAGAGATACACTTATCAAAAATATTGAGTCTGCTTGCAATAATAATTTAAGATGTAATAGTTTTGATAATGAATTTAACCAAAAAGTAACTATAACCAAAGAATTTTGTTCTAAGAATCCATCTATATTTTTGACTAGAGCGGATAAAGGCAATATAACTGTGTGTCTTAATTATGATGATTACTATGAAAAAATGTCTAATCTACTTAGTGATAAAAATACTTATAAAATTGTAAAAAGGAACCCTCTTACATTAATGCAAAAAAACGTATATAATATTTTAACAGATCTTAATGATAGTGATTGCTTAGAATTCAAATATGATAGGTTTAAATTAACACAAACTAATACGGTTCTTCCTAGAGCTTATGGATTACCTAAGATTCACAAAAAAGATGTACCTTTAAGACCAATTATCTCAACTGTAAATAGTTCCACTTATTTTTTAGCTAACATCATTGAAAAAACCCTTAGACTTTGTTTTAATAAACCTGCTTCACATATTAACAATAGTTTTGCCTTAAAAGAAAAAGTGACGAATATATATATTCCCCATGGATATATTTTAGTTTCTCTAGATGTCATTTCTTTGTTTACTAACATACCGGTAGAATTAGTTTTGTGTAGTTTAGATAAACGGTTTCATAAGATTCAATGTCACTCAAAAATTCCGTTTGATAACATAATGTACATAGTTAAATTTCTTTTTGACAATACTTACTTTCTGTTTAACAATATAATTTATAAACAAATCTTTGGTACACCCATGGGCTCTCCGATTTCACCGTTATTTGCAGATATTGTTATGGAAGACTTAGAAATCACAGTTCTCAGTGAATTAAAAAATAATCATAATATCTCACCCTTGTTCTATTTTAGATATGATGACGATACAATTTTGTGTGTGAAAGAAGAAGAGCTAGACCTAATTTTAAACAAATTTAATAGTTATAATAAATATTTACAATTTACACACGAGTTACATAACAATAACATGATTCCATTTCTTGATGTCACTTTAACAATAATTAATAATAGTATTATTACTAATTGGTATCAAAAACCCACAAACACTAATAGAGTTTTAAATTTTAATTCAAACCACACAATTCAATTAAAACGCAATATCATTTACAATCTAGTAGATAGAGCTCTTCTTCTTTCGCACCAACAATTTCATAATGAAAATTTGATTATGGTTGAAAAAATACTCGCCAAAAATAGCTACCCTGATAATTTTATTGATACTTGTATTCGTTATCGCGTGAGATATCACACTTATGGCAATTCAAAACTTAATAATAATATGTCTACAATCAAAAATGTTATATCGATTCCGTTTCATGATAAATTATTTTTTACATGTAAGTCTTCCTTCAAAAAGTATGGTTTTACTATAGTTCCTTGTATGTCAAACAAATTAAATAGCATTATTAAGTTAGGTAAAGATAAGCTGGAAAAATGGTGTGAGACCAATGTGGTATACGAGATTGCGTGTAAGGATTGTAATGCCACTTATGTTGGCCAAACAAAGAGATGTTTAAAAAACAGAATATATGAGCACATAAAAACCCCGTTAGACAAAATATTACCAATTCCGACTCATGTAAATAATTTTTCACATAGTTTTGATTATGATAATGTTAAAATTTTAGATAAAGAACCAAATAATTTTAAAAGATTAATAAACAAGAAGACTTTAACACTATTAGTAAACAATATAATAAATTAAATAGATATTTAAATAAATCAGATTCCTAAGTATAACTATTCTCTGTTTGAAATTTCTCTTTGTTTGTGTGAAGGTGTTCTATTATGGCTTTCTATATATACGTGAATAAGTAAGTTCGGGTACCTTCGGGTATCTCCGCCTGCGTTGAATCTGTTACATACTTACATCTATTATATGACTGCCATAGACTGAAAACGCGTACGACGATAGAGACGTATTCGTCTCTGATGTGATATTAGTTATTTAAGTATTATGGTATGACCATTAATTTTTTGACTTTTATACAATAACAAAGTTTATAACATCCATATTTATTGTGAAAACATTACTATACAAGTATAATTTTTATTATTTTTTAATAAAGGCCTGAAGAGGTCCCATACCAGGGATGAAACGTTGCCGGTATTTATGGAAAAAAATTAACTAAAGGAGTTTTTATTTAAGCCTTGGGTTGTCCTCCCACATTTGCTGTGTTATCATTTCACTGCTTAAAAACATATAAATACTACATAAATGAATATAAATAGAATTTCACATAAAAAAACATTACTACATGAAAACGTTCTCCCATATAACGAGCGTATAATCTTAACTTATGTTTTGATTTATTAAAAGCTCGATTTAAATTCTAGTTACATCTAAAGTAGTTAAGAAATTTAACAAACGAGCGTTCACATTGAACGAAACAATTAAAAGCGCAGAATTTCAATAGAATTTGCATTTTCCCTGCCGCCATAGTTCAATTTTAAAAAGACACTCAAAAATGTTAAGTTAGTGGCAAGTTCCGTGCTCAAACCGTGCTGTCTGATAAGTTTGTCACGACTGGAACTTTTCTGTGCCATTCAGTACTGAAGCACTGAAATTAATTTTATAAAAATTAATTTTATAATAAATAACACTTCTTAATTTGAAACTGAAAGAACTAATATTTTCTTATTCCTATATTCTACACCTATTTCACCTTTCGTGTTGGCATCATTCAGAAAAATTAAAGAAATATAATGCTAAATTTTGAGTTGAAATTAACATTATATTTAAAACAGTTCTGTGATAATTTTGGTTATGTGCACATTAAATTTTAGGTTATTTCATTTATAATATTCGTTAAATTTATTGCATTTAAGATGCGTATACTGAATTTAATGTAATTTCATTAAAAATTTACGTTGAGTGTAATGCAGATTGGTATTAACCTTAAGGTGTAACATTTAAATATCATTTAGTTTTATTATAAGTTAAGGAGGCTTCGGCGGTCTAGTAGACCTAAAGCTACAACATTGTTTACAAAGATTCATTTACACATTCCCATCTGCAAACTGATATGACAGGAAATAGGGTTCTTAACGTAACGGAACAAATTTTTGTTAGAAAATTTCCAACGTTGCAAAAGTAGATTTTGTCCATTAAAAAAAAAAATTCAATTAGTAAACAACAACTTTTTTATATTTCATTCAATTTTAATTTGCAAAGTTTCATTTTCTTCCTTTTTTTCAGAAGGAGTCGATATCAAAATTGGAAAATTTTCAAAACCTGTAAAGTTATATCCAATTGTTTAGAGATTTGTCACTGAATTTTGTAAACAATTGGATATAACTTTGCAGCTTTTGAAAATTTTCCAATTTTGATATCATTGACTCACCGTGAAATTGAACAAGGAAGAAAACGAGACCTTACAAATTAAAATTGAATGTAAAACAAAAAAGGTGATGATTACTAATTGAATTTTTTTTTTAATGGACAAAATATACTTTTGCAACATTGGCAATATTTTAACAAAAATTTTTTCTGTTATGTTAAGAACCCCTCCTGCTTCCTGTCATATCAGTTTGCAGATTGGTATGTGTAAGTGAATCTTTGTAAAAAAATGTTGTAGCTTTAGGTTTACTAGACCGTCGAAGCCTCCTTAACGTGAAATATAATGCAGATCTGCATTAATTTTAAGTTACGCTTGCATTAGGTTTCTTATAATATATTCATAAATACACATTAATTGTAATGCGGATTTGCATAAATTGTAATGCAGAATTGCACAAATTGTAATGCAGATTTGCATTAATAGTAGTACAGATTTGCATTCATTATAATGCCAATATGCACAAATTGTAATGTAGATTTGCATTAATTATAATGCCGATTTGCATAAATTGTAATGCAGATTTGCAGAAACTGTAATGAAGATTTGCATAAATGGTAATGCAGATTTGTATTAATACTAGTAAAGATTAACATAAATTGCAATGCAGATTTGCATTCATTATAATGCCAATTTGTATAAATTATAATGCAGATTTACATTAATTGTAAGTTAATTGCACATAGACTTTCATGAAATTTTGTGTACTTATGCACATTAATTTACATTGATTGTAATGCAGATTTGCATTAACTTTAAGTTATTTGCACATTGACTTTCGGGTAATTTCATTAATTTGGTTTTAATTGACATACTGAAATTTGCTTCATTTACATGTTCATTAAATTTAATGCAAATCCTTTTAACAGTGTAGTTTCTATAGCGATAATTTTAACAAATTCAAGTGTTGACTATGGTGAGGGGTGCCAAATGTTTCAGAGGAGCCATTTGATCTGTAAATATTGCAGTACATATAATAAAATTTAAGAAAATAAAAAATAGATACTTTGTGTGACTTTTCTTTTTCATTTCCAGATTCTCATAGTCTTTGGTGAATATATTACACAGTACAGTTCAAGTAAACATTTCAGCTTTAATAAAAAAATTTCTCATATGCTTTGTATGTATAGGAGACATATGTATAACTTGCATGACAGACTATTTATAGATTTATAAATAGGAGTAGTAAGGGTACATCTCAGGCAGACAGGGGGGTGTGGCCTGGGGTACATCTCAGGCAGATCGGTGGAGGAGGGGGGAAGCATCTGGCTTCAGAGGTCTGGGTACAACTCAGGCAGATCGGGTGTAGCGGGTGGTGGGAGGAAGTGGGTGGTGGTGAAGGTATTGCAAAAGCATATGCAAATATTTTTTTGCAAATTTTTTTTTTTTCAGAATTTTATAGGTATATGGGGTATAACTCAGATTGGGTGGAATGGGTGGAAGTGGATGGTATTGCAATAGCATATGCAATTTTTTTGCAAAAATTTTTTTTTTTTGCATAATTTTATAAATATGTGGATGTGAAATGATATTTCAGAAAATTTGAATGAATTAAAATCATTCATAAAAAATTTGTTAATATTTTGTGTAAATTTTTTAGATTTTTAGTATATTTTAGTAAAGAAAGAAGTATATAATTATAAATTTTTAGAATATGTTAATTATTTAAAAAGTTTAATAGTTTGAAGGATGTTTTGAAAGGATATGTTTGGAAAAAAATAAACACAACAAAAATTTTTGAGAGGTTTATTTTTGAGAGATAAGATGATACATGTTTTAAAATAGACATAAAAATATACACACAGGACAAAAGTATAAGATATTATGAGTGATGGTTTGCACATTTAGGTTTATAGCATTGGTTTTTATGACAACATATAATTTTATTATTTACGAATTTCTTATTTTTAATAATATTATTGTAAATGGATAAACTTAACTTATCGTTACTACGGGTATTTTGTGTAAAAAGAGTACAAAACATATTAAGATTATAACCACTACATATATAAAACAAAAGGTCAATACAATAATGGCCGCAGACGTCAGAGTCAAGACTTTGTAGTTGTTGTATATTCCAATGGTAGAAGATGCAGTTTCTTCTGAGTCTGTTTATGTGATATGGTACTGATGGGGGTAGTCCATAGCTGTCGAAGAAAATACCATGTCCAGCTGTGTCGACGTAGATGGCAACGCAGTGTGAACAATGTTTATGGCTTTCATCGACATTAGCAACAGGGACACACGGTCGAGTCCACACAATCGGAATTTTGTCTGCAGGAAACACTCCCAGAGTTTGCGCTGGTATATGGCGCAGAGTTTGCTGTATTTGAAGTGAGTTCATGCTTGGAATGATGATTTTCGTCTAGCGACATATCCCCACTTTTGACTAAACTGTTTTCTGAGGGTGGGGGTGTTGTATCGATCAGCGTAGTTTCAGTAGAAGAATAAGTTTTTAAATTTTGTATTTTTTCGTACAAATCAACAAGGTGTTGTAACGAACTATCTACTTCGTCTCGTGGCGTTGTTGTTTTTGTTGTTATTGATGATGATTTTATGGAATGGAGAGTTTTCATGAGCCATATTCGAAGTTTATATGCAAAACCTAATGCACATGAAAAATATTCTCTTTTTTTACCATGATAGAAGCAGAAATGTTCATTTACACGTGGTAAGTTTTTAAACGAAGGGCACATGTACTCTTCTAGATTGATGATTTGTCTCGAAAGAACATTTTCGAGAAAATTTTGTTTTTGGTAACCGCGAACATATATGCGTACGGCGTTTCTGGCTACTTCTTTGTGAGTTAGAATCACATCTTGATTCTCCGTCAAACCACTCGATGCCATCATGATAAACGGTTAAATAACTATTTGTAGCGAGTATACCTCTTGATAGACTATTGCTGTCATACGGCGGTTTAATGATCCAATGAGCGAAATAATTGCAGTCAACACCAAGAACGGCAACTTCTTTTGGCAGAAAATCGCCGTTTTTATCGTGAAAGCCTTGCATGTCTATTATAAAATCAATTTTTTCCATGGTAGTTTGTGCACGTGTGTGGGATGTGAGCTCTCCGGGTTCTTTCAGTAAACTGGCATGTGGAAGCAGCAGCAGCAGCAGCAGCAGCAACAGGAAGTTTAGAGTAGCTGATGCACCCCTCCAGATGTTTTTTTAGAAGGAGTAGGGATTATGAGTTATAGTCTGCAATAACTTGTCTAGGCGAATCTATTTATAGGACGTCGTCTAATTCATCGTAGAGTACACAGTTTATTGCCTGGGTCAAAGCTTTTTCGAAACTAACTTCTATTCTAATAGTACCATGTTTTACTAGATTCCAGTGGTCGGCAAAGTGTGCAGATAAGTCGGGCATTAAATCGAAAGCGAATAGACAGTAGCCATTTGCGTAATCTGAACGACTAATGTCGTTTCCTTCGTTCATATAATGTATGCCTGTCCCGGAGAACAATGTGTGATAAGCTTCGACAAATTGAAGAAAATTTCCAGTAAACTTTGGTTGCAAAGGTTTACTAGGAATCTGCGAACCATCGACGTATAACGAAAGAAAGTTGATTGAAAAATTTTGAAAATTGAACGGGTTGAGGGTTCGATCTCCATTGAAAGCTTTATTATTCACAAAACGTAGTATAATTCTTTTTGGTAGTTGGCCTAAAATAACGTGTTCTAAATTTTCACCAGTTATTCCGCTATGTATAGTAAAAGATTTAATTTCTACTCGTGTTATTGGATATTTTGCTGTTGTTGAGGCGAGAGTATTTGCGTGAGCTATCAATACAGTAGGGCTCACTTTTACGCGACGAACAAGTAAAGTTGCTTCGTTGATGTGTACAGTGTAATTTACATCTGAATTATCCATTAAACAAAAGGCGTCTTTGGAGCGTAAGAGTCTCTAGCGAACTTCTACACCGTTTAATAGTAGTTTGTCTTGATTAAAGACATCGCAATGTAAATGTCCTATTATCCTTCATTTTTTCCAGAGGCTGGCATTTCGTCCATTTCACCGGCGACATCGTTGATCCATAAATTTGTCGTTAGATGTGAAGATATCGCAGCAGGCCCATAGTTGAGTAGGCTTTCAATGTATGCTCTGTAGGGGTAAGCATTATTTGCTGGAGAGACCAATTTTTGGTAAAATATACATCAACTTGATTGAACATTGAATGTAAAAAGTTGTTGACAGGTGCTACGAGACCACCTTTTTCCTTATTGTACGGAGTCAGTCGCACTTTCACTTTGAGCAGCGTATGCGCAAGATCTAAGTAGTCTTCGTTTTGACCGTTTATGCAAAATTCTATCGGACTCTCGTCGTTTGATGACGACACGGGTTTGTAAAATACCCATCTTGTTGATTCTAGAGCTGTTTGTGTAGGAGGAAGAGAAAATAAATCAAGTTCGGTTTTTAAACACGGTTCGGTGTGACTATGTAAAAATGACATTTTTGTTATTATTATTTTAAATATTATCCGAAAATATCAATGTTTTTCTTATTTTTTCTTGACTTTACTCGCGCACATTTTGACTTTTTGTTTGGTCTTGTTTTTCTCTTGTTTTTTTTTCTTTCCCACACGTTTGCGTTTAATAGCCTTTGAACGCTTTCTTTTTGAAGAGATCCGTCGCAAACCACTTGCACTACGAGACTGTTTCAAATTTTTGTAGGACAAGCCTTTATAACCTGATCCTTTCATAATGTTATCGAGTTTCTCCACTGTTTTACGCTTAAGATTTTAACCCGACTCGTTCATTGTATTTTTAAAAGCCTCTTTGAATGGTCTGTTATTTTCCGTAATATCGTCGAGAATATTGACACCAGCGCGTAGAGCTTCTTTACCAACAGTTCGCGTGCCCTTTGCAAGAAACGGTAGAGCACGTCGAAACAGACCTGTGAAGAACGAGCCCAATCCATGCCCTCGCTGTTGATGGGAGCCAACATAGACGTTGTTGATTCCTCTACCGCCTCCTCCATACTGCTGATGATACTCGTCGTAAAAACTCATAGCGCAAATTCTCTCTTAAAATGTAGCGTCACAGTCAATGTTCCAAACTCGAATGGTATCGATTGGCCAAACTGATCCCTTATATCGATGTCGATTGTTTGAAATCTGTTATTTAAGGGGGTGTTCGGAAAGCTGCCTAAGTTTTCCGCTATCGTATTTCATGCCCCCTAAAGCCTCATCATACATACAGCAATAATATTTCAAACACACACAATTCGTCCGTTACAGCTCGACCGCGTGTCAGTCTCTCGCGAGCCACAAGCGCGTCAACACGACACGAAACACGCACGAACTATTAAAACCCACATTCACTATTCTCCTGCCTTTTGGCACTGTACATAGTATTTAATTAAGTTGAATAAAACAATTAATTTGAGGCAAAGACTGCGTCAAGTGTTTTACTCTCCTGGCCTTCCAAACCTACAAACCATACAACGTGTCAGCGAATCAGTTACTCGTCTACATTTCTGATTCTTCGAGCCGGATCCTGCCTTGAAAACCGCTAGGATCTTATCATCAAGAGTTTAATCAAGTGAAGAATACGCGGAAAGGCCAATTGAGAAAAAAAAAAAAAAACCCAAAGAATTCCAATTTCATATTCTCGACCAGTCTCTACCTGTGTCAGTGCGTGTGTGTAAGACGAGTCGAGCGAGCTTTGTTTACATCTCGCTCGCTCCTGGCTTAACTCAAGCCATCTCAGTGTTGTGGTCGCTCCGAAACGCGGGCTCGCAACTCTGCGTTTGCTGTCTCTAGGCATTCGCATTTCCCTTCGCGGTTCGATAGTAGCTGAGCCTACCGTGCCGACTATCGTTCTCGCACTAGCAAACACCTCTCAGAAACTGTCCACTCTACCTTAAAGTGTTGACATTTTCGTCTATCGCACCGCCTTGCGATAGAAACAATCAAAAATCTCTTTCGCTTCAAGCGGACTAGTCATGCCGTCGGAAGCAAGCGACCTTATTGAAGAGCAAAAGAAAGAAGCCAATCTGATGTCCCGCGCCTTCCTCAACCTCAAGAAAAAGGGTCAGCAAATGTCCAAAGGATCAATCCGTTCAAGACTGGAAGTGCTCGAGAAAAGATGGTCTGGTATTCAAAGCAGGCACGAACAAACTATAGATGTCGCAACCGAAGAAGATGACAAGAACGCGTACTTTACGGACAACTTCATGGAAGCAGCAGAAGAAGTTTTTCTAGAGCAAAAGGGTCAATTCCTCGATGCCTTAGATGCGCTGGTGGAAAGTGGAGCACCGGGTGGTACCGCTGCAGTTCCAGCTCACGAATCGTCATCTCGGAAAATGCCGACCATCTCCATCCCTCACTTCGCAGGCAAGTACGCTGAATGGGCGCCTTTCAAAGACATGTTTTCGGCCTTCTTGAAGCATGATCCTAAACTAACCAATGCTGAACGCCTCTGTTATCTAAAAAGCAGTCTCTCGGGCGAAGCGGCGGACCTCATCAAAAACATTCCTGTCACGAACGATAACTACGCTCGCGCTTGGACCCGATTGACAACACATTATGACAACACGCGGAAACTAATTTATCTGTGTTTGGAGTCCCTGTTTCAGCTCGCTCCTGCCTCCACCGAATCTTCCAGTGCCCTGAAGGCACTTAGAAACGGAACTACAGAAGTCAGAGAAACTCTGAAGGCATTGAACAGACCGATGGACAAAATGGATGATTTCTTCGTTCATCTCACCGTAAGCCGTCTCGATCAAGGACCCGGAGAGACTGGGATCTGCTCCTTGGAGATACCTCTACATCCACAACATGGGATGAATTCGATAGTTTTCTCAAAGCACGCATTGAGGGACTAGAGACATCGCCGAGTCAGGGAACTGCCTTACCGGCCGACCACCAGCCGTCGGCAAGGAAGATATCTTCGGTCTCGAAGAAATCTAAGGCACCTGTACTTACCGTGCACAATGCTGCAACGCACCGTGTTCGTCGCTGCTCTTACTGTCAGGGAGAACATTACATTAATATGTGCGAAAACTTTCTCGCTTGTTCCCTTGATAATCGTCACAAATTTGTTTTAGAAAAGCAACTATGCTTTAATTGCCTTGGAGTACATCGGTTTGCCGAGTGCCGATCCAAAGGCACGTGTGCTACTTGTCGTGGTCGCCACCACACCCTGCTCCATCGCAATTCTGGGCCAAGTACCGCTCAATTCCAAGCAACCGACGGATCGTCTGCTAGTTCCGTCATGACCACCTCTGCTGCTCACCCTCCAGCCTCCATAGGCACTACATCTCATGCTACGCAAATTTCATCAAGGTCACGAGCCATTCTGCTCGCCACGGCATTACTTCAAGTATCGTCCGATCACCACCGCACGTCTTATGCACAAGCGCTTGTAGATCCCTGCTCGGAAGCCTCGTTCATTGCTGAATCCCTCGCTCAGCGAATAAGAGCGCCTCGCCAGCCAGCTTTCGTGCCTGTCACCGGCGTTGGTGCAACGCCTAGCTATACAGCTAAATCAAAGTCGGCGATTCTAATCTCGCCTCACTTTGAAAGTAGTCATCGATGGAAACTGACTGCACTTATTTTACCTCGTCTCACCGACTACGTTCCTGTTGCTCAATCAGTGTCATCTACCGATGCCTTCTTGGACGGTGTGACTCTTGCCGACCCAAGAATGGACTCAACCGATCCAATCGAAATCATCATCGGCGCTGATCTCTATCCCCAGCTGATAAAGGAAGGCATTCGCAAGGCCAGCGATAATGGCATCATCGCTCAGGCAACTGGACTTGGATGGATACTTACAGGTGCTGTCAGCACTGCATCGAGCGATCCAGCCACCGTATCTAGCCTCTCATGTCACGTCGATCTGGATCTCGCAGCTCTTCTCACTCGCCTTTGGCAACAGGAGGAGGTGATACTCAATACTTCAGCAACTCTTTCTAAAGACGAACGTGATTGCGAAAATCACTTCGTAACTACACATAAACGCCTTGCTGATGGCAGATATGTGCTACGTCTACCCTTCAAGCCCAACATAGATAACCTTGGCAACTCTCAAGAAGCTGCCCTTCGTGCCTTATTAAGAACCGAGAATCGGTTTATACGGCACCCTGAATTTCAGGCGAAGTACGACAAGTTTATGTCGGAGTACCGCTCTCTTGGTCACATGAAAGAGTTGTCACCTCGGGAATCAGTCTCCAAGGACTCACCCAGCTTTCTACTGCCCCACCATGGAATTTTCAAGACACATGGTGATGTCGGCAAACTGCGAGTTGTATTCAATGGATCGGGCAAGTTACCTTCTGGACTTCCCATCAACGAGTGCCTTCACGTCGGTCCGAAGCTCCAACTCGACCCATTCGACGTGCTACTACGCCGGCGAGTCTTTCGCCTCGCATTTTCCGCCGACATCGAGAAACACTTTCGGAGGATTCTCATCGACGAAGAAGATCAAGCCTTTCAGCAAATCTTGTGGCGCATAGGAACAATAATTACCGTCTTCAATCTTTGCACCGTCACCTATGGCCTTGGCCCTTCACCGTATCAAGCTCTCAGGACGCTCAGGCAATTAGTCGAAGATGAAGGTGCTAAGTTCCCTCGTGCCGCTCAAGTACTACTGGATCAGATTTATGTCGATGACATCTTTGCTGAAGCAGACACTCTGGAGGAGGCTCTCGCACTCAAGACCGAAATTGTGGAGCTGCTCAAGGCAGGCGGATTCCCACTCAGCAAATCGACAGCCAACGATCCAGCATTGTTAGCTGACGTGCCTGAGACTCAGCAAACAGGCACTCAACTTCTCTCATGGCCTGAAGAACAAACCTTACCCATGCTGGGCGTGGCTTGGCACCCGTTGCTCGACGTCTTCGCGTTCAAATTTGAGTTTCCTGCAAGCGACGAGAATCTCACCAAACGAAAAGCCCTCTCCATGATCGCTCAACTGTACGACCCGGTTGGATGGATCACTCCCGTGACGACATCATTCAAGATCTTCATGCAGTCACTGTGGTGCGATGGAATCGGATGGGATGATCCGTTGCCTTCGACTTTAAGGCAACGATGGCTTCTGCTCATCGATGACCTGCCACACCTTCACCACTTCTCGGTGCCTCGTTGGGCCGGGAGCTCCAGCGATACTGCCTTTTCGGAAATTCATGGTTTTTCTGACGCATCGGAACGAGCCATCGCTGCCTGTCTCTACCTGCGTACTGTCTCCAAGGAAGGCAACGTCCAAAGCATCTTACTGGCCTCAAAGAGCAAAGTAGCTCCACTCAAGCAGGTATCTTTGCCACGCTTGGAGCTCTGTGGCGCAGTGATGCTCGTGCGTCTTATGAAGCGAGTTCGTCAAACCCTTTGTCTCGAGAATGCGCAGTGTTTTTGTTGGACGGATTCTACCATCACTATCCCCTGGGTCAAGCAACCGCCCGTTACTTGGAAGACGTACGTAGCGAATCGAATTTCAGAGATTCAGACAACACTCTCAAATGCTGTCTGGCTTCACGTGCCTGGAGTCGAAAATCCTGCCGATTTGCCATCAAGAGACATTTTGGCATCAGACTTGGTCAAATCATCCATGTGGATTCATGGCCCAGCATTCCTCATCAGCTCGAGTACACCCTGGAATAGCTCAAGTACGTGTGACCTTGACGAATCGCATGAAACGCTAGAGCGACGATCTCTCTCGTGCTTCACGGTGTCTGCGATGCCAGCAGATCCTGAAGTCATCACTAGATTTAGTTCGCTTTCTCGACTTGTAAATACCATTGCTCGATGCCTGCAATTCCTGCAACGAGCAAAATCAATAAATTGGCAAGCTACAACATTCACGCCCAATTGTCTATTGCGAGCACTCTTGGGACTAGTTCATTGGGTGCAACATATTTACTTTGCCGAAGAAATCAGCTGTTTAAACAAGGGTGATCCATTGCCTCGCAGAAGCGCCTTGATCCGCCTCTATCCTATCCTGGATTCTCAGGAACACCTCCGAGTTGGTGGACGACTGAGGCACTCATTACTACACCCAGATGAACGGCACCCTTTAATTTTACCTCAAACCTCGAATCTTACCAAACTTTTAGATTTAGATGCTCACTCCAAGACGCTTCACGGAGGCACGCAGCTCACGCTCAATCACCTCCGACAGCGCTTTTGGATTCTTCGTGGATGACAAGTCGTTAAATCAACAATCTTCAGGTGTACGCGTTGCTGGCGTCAACGAGCTCAGCCTACCACGCAGCTTATGGGCGATCTGCCCTTCAAAAGAGTTCAGCAATTTCGACCGTTCCTGCACTCAGGCGTGGACTACGCGGGACCTATCCATCTGCGGTTCTCAAAAGGCAGAGGTGCGAAATCCTACAAAGGGTATATTTGCGTCTTTGTTTGCTTCTCCACCCGTGCAGTACACCTCGAAGCAGTTTCGAGCTGCACCACAGCTGACTTTTTGAATGCGTATAAGCGCTTCACCGCAAGAAGAGGCGTTTGCGCCTCACTCACAAGCGACTGTGGTTTCAACTTTATCAGCGCTGACAAAGAACTCAGACTCCTGTTCAATCAAGCTAGCACTCAACATGCCGAAATTGCGCGGCTTCTGGCTACCGATGGAACTGAGTGGCGCTTCAATCTGCCTGGTGCTCCGCACTTTGGAGGCCTTTGGGAGGCAGCGGTCAAATCTGTCAAGTTTCATCTCAAAAGAGTAATTGGGGAAGCTCTTTTAACCTTCGAGGAAATGACGACGCTGCTCGCCCAAATCGAAGCGTGCCTCAACTCGCGCCCTCTTCAACCTCTCTCAGATGATCCAGAGGATTTAAATTCATTGACCCCTGGTCACTTTCTGATCGGTGAGCCAACTCTCACCGTCCCTGAGCCTTCATTGCTTGACGTTGCGGTGCCTCGGTTGGATAGATGGCAAATGCTCCGCCACATGCACGTGCAATTTTGGCAACGCTGGTCTCAGGAGTATCTCCAACATCTACAAACTCGATAAAAATGGCATAACAAGGAAAATCCAGTCAAGGTGGGCGATCTTTGCCTGCTGCGCTCCGAACTCTATCCACCGTGCAAATGGCCGTTGGCTCGGATCACTGCTGTGCACCCTGGACAAGACGGCGTGGTTCGAGTCGTGGAAGTCAAGACTGCATCATCTAGCTACACCCGACCAATAGCGAAGATCAGCATCATGCCGCAGGTGGATAACATTTCGCCAGTTCCTGGCCAAGGCGGGCGGGATGTCCGGAAAGCTGCCTAAGTTTTCCGCTATCGTATTTCATGCCCCCTAAAGTCTCATCATACATACAGCAATAATATTTCAAACACACCCAATTCGTCCGTTACAGCTCGACCGCGTGTCAGTCTCTCGCGAGCCACAAGCGCGTCAACACGACACGAAACACGCACGAACTATTTGTTTAATGTAGAATGGATGGATCGTGGACTGGAGGTTCAAAATATAGACGGCGTTTCGTGTGGAGAAAAGTAACTTTATTAAAGGCCGTTGTGCCGTTGGGCGTACAAGTGTGGCTGCTGTTCTCTCTCGGCCGTCGCGCGTGAACTGTCGCCGGCCGGCGCTGCGAGGTGCCGTCGGCGAGACTTTGTTGAGGAGGGGCGGTGAGAGAGGACCGCGTGGAGGGCGCTCATTGGCTGCGCACCGTATATTGCCTTTTAAGGCTTGGTGACGTCAGCGTCTCGCTGGTCGAGGCGCTGGATCGCCAACATTCCGCCCACCTTCGTCAACTGACGAACGGGCCTCATTCTTCCTCTGGTAAGAGGCGAACAATTTTGGCGATGGGGCGACGCAACGTAGTGGTGGCCGTGTGGACGTCGACCACGCGTGTGATTCCATCACTCCCTGGATGGACGGCGGTAACTCTGGCGAGGGGCCACTTGGCTGGAGGCGTGAGCTCGCTTCGAACGAGCACTATTTCGCCCACGGTTATTGGAGACGTTGGCTGTGTCCATTTCCTGCGAGATTGCAGAGCCGACAGGTACTCCGTAGACCACCTCTGCCAGAAGTGCTGGGCCAACTGGCTGATTAGGAGCCAGCGCTTCCCTGCTGGAACCTGTTCGTTGGTGACATCTCCTTCCGGAACTATAAATGAAGATCGTTGAATGAGAAAATGTGATGGTGATAAAAAATCAAGGTCAGTTGGATCGTCAGTGAGTGCTGTTAATGGTCTAGAATTTAGGCACGCTTCAATTCGACACATGAGTGTGGCGAGTTCAGAATACGTGAGAACTTGCTCTCCAATGACTCGGCGCATATGATGTTTCGCCGATTTAACTGCGGCTTCCCAAATGCCACCAAAATGGGGTGCGCTTGGAGGGTTGAAAATCCAAGACGTACCTTCTTTTGCGAGAAAATTTATAATTTGAGTAGAATATGAAGCCGACGAACTAACCATCTGTTTTAACAGAGCATCTGCACCTACGAAATTTGTGCCTTGATCAGAATAGAGTGCCTTACAATGGCCTCGACGAGCCGTGAAGCGGTGAAAGGCAGCGATGAACGCCTCACTTGTGTAGTCTTCGACTACTTCGATGTGCACGGCGCGGGTAGCCATGCAAATGAAAATTGCGATGTATCCCTTCATCGTGCCCTTTCCTCTGGATTTAGTTAGACGCAGATTAATGGGGCCGGCATAATCAACTCCAGCTCGTTCAAAAGTTGCAGAGTGACGTACTCGGGCTTTGGGCAAGTCACCCATCAATTGAGTGGGCACTCGAGCGGCGTAACGGGTGCAAACAATGCAAGATCGGATGACTTTCTTGACCGCGGCGCGACCTTTTACTATCCAGTACTGACGTCTGAGTGTTGCAAGGGTTAATTGAACACCACCATGAAGAGTACGCTGATGGGCATCTCTTATCAATAAAGTTGTCAGATGACAATCAGCTGGAAGGATAAGGGGATGCTTAGCATCTTCTTCTAAAAGAGAGTGAGACAGACGACCGCCCACCCTGAGTAAATGATTTTGTATCATGGGATTTAGAGATAAAAGTGAGCTTTTAGACGAAAGTTTTCCTGATCTCGAAAGTTGCTGGAGTTCAGTCTTAAAATAAGCCTTCTGAATTAAGTGGATCAAACAAAGTTTGATGTTTCCAATCTCACTAGCACTAACCTCCTCAGAAGTCGGATGGTGATGGCGTAGTAGGGATTGAAAGACAGAAAAAAGACTAACGCCTAAATTTGACGACGTCGTACGCTCTATTCTCGAGCTGACTCGATTAATGAATCGAAAGCAATACGAAGCCATTCGTAACAGCTTATCTAATGAGGAGTACTCATTAATAAGACTCCAAATTTCTGGAGTAGTCTTAACAGAATTTGGAGCGTTCTTAGTTGCGGCTAGAGTGAATTTAGGTTGAAAACACAAATTATTTACTGCAAAATTGAGCTCGTCATGAGACCTCGACCATGGTTCGACACTATCAGAAAGCCAAAGGGGGCCTTGCCACCATAAGCGATGCGAAGCTAACTTTGATGGCTCAATGCCTCGTGATATAACATCGGCGGGGTTAGCGGCTGAACGCACGTGATGCCAATATGCGTCAGGTAGCAGGGTGTGAATCTCTGAACACCTATTAGCGACAAAGACTCCCCATCTAGAGGGATGGTCTTTTAGCCAGAAAAGTACATCCGCTGAGTCTGACCATAGATGAAGACTATCAATCTTTGATGGGAAAGACTCGATGAACGTATGGCTCAATCTTGCAAGTAGCAACGCGGCGCAAAGTTCTAAGCGAGGGATACTTAGAGTTTTAAGTGGCGCTACTCGCGTTTTGGCCACTTGAAGTGTGACTAGAACTTTATTGTTTTGGATTAGGCGCAGATAGATTACCGCACCATATGCGAATTTGGATGCATCCGCAAACCCATGAACTTCAATAAGTTCACGATTTCGAGTGTATCCACTCCATCGAGGGATTTTAATCTCAGAAATAAAAGGGAGGTCTAGCAACCAGTTTTTCCAGCGATTAGAAATCTCGCAAGGAAGATTTTCATCCCATCCTATCTTAAGAATCCACAATGCCTGCATAATAATTTTTGCAGTTATCACAACAGGAGCTAACCATCCCATAGGATCAAAAATGCGTGCAATTCTGGACAGAACTGCACGTTTGGTAAATGGCAGTTCAAGAGAGGTATCCTCAATGTGAAAACTAAAATAGTCTGTATTAGGTTGCCAATCTATGCCTAAAATTGGTACAGATGTTTCTGAGGCAAATAATGAAATGGAATCTGAAGCTAACATATTCGAGGGTAAATAAGAAAGAACTTCAGCATTATTTGAGGTCCATTTTCGGAGGTTGAGATTACCTTGTTTAAAGAGTTGAATTAACTCTTCTTGTTTCTTCAAAGCTTCATCAAACGAATGTGCTCCTGAAAGCACATTGTCTGAATACATTTCCGATCGAACAGCTTCAGCTGCAATTGGATAAGTGTTGCCATAGTCTTCGGCTAGTTTCAAAAGCGTGCGTATAGCGAGAAAGGGTGAACAGGCCAAACCATACGTCACTGTAGTTAATCGATAAATTTGTATGGGTTCGCTCTTGTCAAAACGCCATAGAATCGACTGAAAAGGTTGATCACATTGTTCGACACCAATTTGTCTGAACATTTTCTCCACGTCAGCTGAAAGGGCGATCTTGTACCTACGCCAAGCACAGATCAAAGCAACGGGATTCTGAAGAAGATTAGGTCCTATGTGAAGAAGATCATTGAGCGAAACACCTGATTTTGTTTTACTCGAGCCATTGAACACAGTACGTAATTTGGTTGTCGTACTTGTTTCTTTCCACACACCGTGATGTGGTAAGAAGGCTTGGGAACAGTTAGCTAACGAGTCAGCATTCGAAGAGAGTGACATATGACCTAAGTCAATGTACTCTTGCATGAACTCCGTATAAGCTAATTTGAGTTTCTCGTCCTTAGCGAAGTTTGCTTCAAGGCGAGTGAGTGCGCGTAATGCGGCAGAGTAAGAGTTCTCGAGATGAGCAGAGCTCAACTGGTCTCGATTTTTCCAGGGTAGGCTTACTATGTACCGACCCGACTCATCCTGTCGAGTGGTTTTTTGATAGAAGTGCTCGCAAGCTTGTTCGTCAGGCGAGTAAGATTTCTTGTCGACGGGTATTTCCTCCGCCCTCCAAAAATCTTGTACGAGCTCCAATAGTTTGGCTTCATGCTCGCAGGTATTTGAGCAATGAAGAGAGATTGGCTCTAGCCCAATTTCTGGAGTTATGGATGGGAGATTACCTGTCAAGAGCCATCCAAGTTTGGAATTCAGAGCTATAGGTTGAAGCTTCTGACCCTTAATTATCTGGCTTTCAATGATTTGCGCATAAACGCTAGCACCGAGTAGAATATCGATACGTGAGGGATCGAGATACTTGGGGTCTGCTAGTTGCAGCCCTCGTAAGTATTCGAAATTTGTATTACCTCTTACAACGGGAGGCTTATACGACGAGAGTTTTGGCAAAACAATGCCATCAACTTCCAAGGAGAAAGTTGAATCGAAATGCGGTTGTATAGTAAGACAAGCAACTTTAGAAGAAACAGCCGCTGTCCTTTCACCTATACCTTGGATGTGCGTGTGACTGGTTCTACAGTTTAGAGAAAGCAAGTTACACATAGCTTGTGTAACAAGTGAGATTTGAGAACCAGGATCAATCAGCGCACGAACTAGAATTTTGGTTCCGTTAGGACCAAGGGCGTTAACCCTAGCGGTAGCTAAAAGTACGCCTGTACAATTAGTACTTTCTCCACTATTGAGGGAGACTGCTTGAGAAGCAGGTTTATCATCAACTTTTGTGATGACGTAATTGCCACAGTTGGGGCTGGAGGTGCTGGTCGCTGAGTCAATCTGATCAGTCTGCAACGGACTGATTGCTTGATTGTTGTCAGAGTGCACCATGGTATGATGCTTAGCTTTACAAAGAAAGCATCGGTAGTTGGAAGTACAACTTTTCACGTTGTGCCTCCCTAAACAGTTGAAACAAAGATTAGAAGATTTAATCAATTCCTTACGTTCAGGAACCGTTTTATTGATAAATCGTTCACATCGATTTGTAAAATGTGATTGATTACAAAATAAACATTTCTTTTTTGATGAGGAATTAGCTGAAGTTTGATGTGAATAGACCGACTGAGCATTGTCTTGCTCTGATTTACGAGGCTTTGAATTAGGTGATTGTGATTTAGGGTAGTTATTTGAAGATGATCTAGAGCCAGCTTCGATGGCTTCTAGTGTTAGAGTTTGACTACGAAGAAAGGCTTGAAGCTGTTCCATCGTTGGTGGATCGACGCTATCACCTAGGTGTCTTTCCCATTCTTTACGTGTATTTAAATCGAGTCGATTTATCGCAAAGTGAACGATTAAATCACTACCTAATGAGGCAGCTCGATCAAGGGATGTTAAACTGGCGATGGGATTGAAGATTTCCCTATAAATCCGTTTGATTTCCGATGAAATATCTGACTTCATAGATATGACTGCGAAGATTTCCGAGATATGAGAACTAACAATACGACGTTGATTTTCGTAATACTCGGTTAGAGTTGTCCATGCACGTTCATAATTATCACCAGCAATGGGAAGAGATTTGATTTTCTCAAGTGCCTCACCTGTAAGGTGAGTGCGAAGATAATGCAATTTTAGAACAGGCGTTAAGTCTTCGCGACGATGTATGACCGAACGAAAGACATCCCTAAAGTTCTCCCAATCAGAGAATTTCCCCGAAAACTTTGGTAAATCTACCTTCGGTAAAGATTGAAACGAAACGTTAGTTACATGAGCAGGATTTGTCGCAACTGGGGCAACATTCGAGTTGGAGGGGCCTTGAATGGCAACTCTTGTTCTAATAGTTTTTAAGTAATCAAGAAATTCTCCTCGGCGGACATAAAAACTATCCTCAACCAAATCACAAATATTAGAAGTAAAATAGACATGATCTTTATCAAGAACCTCAAGTTTCAGAATGGACTCATTATGTAACTGAAAAGTCGCATAATTCGCTTCAAGGCCGGCGAGACATGACTCCGCGTAACCTTCCGTCATGTTATCTTTACCCTTAGATTTGAAATTTTTAAAGGAGTTTGTAATTTTAGCTTGGAGTAACAACTGTCTAGTATGTAGTCCCTCCATTTTGAGATCAAGTTAATTAGACTAGTAACGAATTTGACTATTTGAGCTTAGGTTTAAGTAAACTACTCTTACCCACTCGAGAGTAAAGTAAGAAGTAGTGAGAGTAATTACATCTAAGTCTTAACCTAGGTTATAATACTTATGCTACAGTGAAGTTGAGAGGCGCTTGACGACGCGACGTTGACTGCGTCTGCTTTCGTTCCCACGATGAATCAGCTGATTATCCGTAACGTTGATGTGAAGAACTTGAAGTGAAGTTACTGCAGTCGTTGTGATCGCAGCTAGCTCCGCAACGTAGTCAGCTGTTGAAGATGCGTCCAGGTGCGGGTCAACAGTCGAAGTTGCAGTCCAAATTTGAATCAACAGGCAGCAGTATAACTGCAAGGTCCAAATTATAAGTATTTGCTAGGTCGAAATTGCATTCAATTTCTCAAGACTAGTTAAATATTACAAATTAAATTTAAATAAACTCAAACTCAATCAAATTGTATTAATCTCAAATTAAATTTAAATTTTCATTAAATGAAAAAAAGCACTAATTTGACTAGACAACAGTTGAAAAGTATTTTTAAATAAACAAATTGGAACGATACGTGTGTCCAAGTATTAGGACGAAGTATCCGAGCGCAATAGGATCGGCGTTGGGTGCGAAGAAGATGGACTCGTCCGAATACAGCTCCGATCCGTCGATGCGCGCCCCCTGTGGCGAATGATGGACTCGTCCGCCTCCTAATCCTCTTGGTGAAGACGTATGCGATTTCCCGGACGTAGCGCGTCCTGATTGTCGTCTTCTTGTAGACGACCCTCCTTCCCTCGTGGAAAGCTCACTATATATACGGCGAGTACGAGCTCGATGCAGTGAAAGCGAGCCAGCTCCACGTGGGTAGTCCTTGTTTCGAAGTGTGTGAGCCCCGTAGCGTGTACGCTGCACGCGGGTACTCCTTTGCTTGAGTGATGTGGACCCCGTGCGTGTACAATACACGCTGGTTGTCCGTTTTAGAAATGCTGTGGACCCCGAGCGTGTACAATGCACGCTGGTTGTCCAGGTCTTGATATGTGCCGGTCACCGTACGAACGCGGTGGCTCGAGAGCTGGCTTTACAGCGCACGCTCTTGGCTACAAGACAAGATGGCTGCCGGTCAACGTACGAACGCGATGACTCTAGAGCTGGCTTTACAGCGCACGCTCTTGGCAACGTCTTGGAGTCGATAGCGACGCACTCCAAGGCGTTTTCAGAAATGGGGAAAATAGCAATTGAATGTGCTATTTCCCCTAGGAAGCCTTAGAAGGTGGCTTCCGAGTACACACGACGGCGAATTAACGAGAGAGAGAGAGACAGCAACGTACGCGCGAAGTCGGCATGCTAGAGCACGCGACTGTTACGGCACTCGCGACCACGAACACTTTGATGCGTACCTGAAAGAAGAGTTGCTATCTCTACGCCACTCGAGAGTGGACGTAGAAGATAGGAAATGTTTCTTCTTCTGGTGTGGCCATGACGATGTCCTCCCACGATCCGGCTCGAAGGACCAATGTTTAATGTAAAATGGATGGATCGTGGACTGGAGGTTCAAAATATAGACGGCGTTTCGTGTGGAGAAAAGTAACTTTATTAAAGGCCGTTGTGCCGTTGGGCGTACAAGTGTGGCTGCTGTTCTCTCTCGGCCGTCGCGCGTGAACTGTCGCCGGCCGGCGCTGCGAGGTGCCGTCGGCGAGACTTTGTTGAGGAGGGGCGGTGAGAGAGGACCGCGTGGAGGGCGCTCATTGGCTGCGCACCGTATATTGCCTTTTAAGGCTTGGTGACGTCAGCGTCTCGCTGGTCGAGGCGCTGGATCGCCAACACTATTAAAACCCACATTCACTATTCTCCTGCCTTTTGGCACTGTACATAGTATTTAATTAAGTTGAATAAAACAATTAATTTAAGGCAAAGACTGCGTCAAGTGTTTTACTCTCCTGGCCTTCCAAACCTACAAACCATACAACGTGTCAGCGAATCAGTTACTCGTCTACAGGGGGCTAGACACCTTTTTTCTCTGAAATAAGAAGTCACATTTTAATACATAAATGTAAACTAATTATTTCATACTTTTTACATATAAAAGTGGGTATATTTACCTCACCTTAAAACTTTCTCCGATGGGCCTTTTATATGGTCCAGAACCATAGTCATTGATGAAACAAGTTTTTTCACTATCCGTAAGTTTTGAAATTTTCCTGTGGATGGATTGACTTCAGATTTGAACTAAATTACTCCTGAATAGTATAATTCTCATATGAGTGTAGGGATTTTTGATCTAATGAGAAAAAAAAATTGTGCTGTTTTTCAAGAGTTTTTTTTTAATTTTTTTAAATTTTTTATATTTTTTCATAATTTTTCTGATGTAAAAATTTTTCCAACATTTAATCCTAAATCCCTACACTCATATGAGAATTATACTATTCAGGAGTAATCTAGTTCAAATCTGGAGTCAATCCATCCACAGGAAAATTTCAAAGCTTACGGATAGTGAAAAAACTTGTTTCATCGATGACTATGGTTCTGGACCATATAAAAGGCCCATCGGAGAAAGTTTTAAGGTAAGGTAAATATACCCACTTTTATATGTAAAAAGTATGAAATAATTAGTTTACATTTATGTATTAAAATGTGACTACTTATTTCAGAGAAAAAAGGTGTCTAGCCCCCTCAAGAGAGGTACATAATTTATTGGATCAAATCTTTTTGCTATTGTAGTGCCAAACTTAAATTTTTTAGCTTCGAGATTTACTATACGAAGTAGCGGTGCATGTGTATCACCAACTATACATGGTTCGCAGAGGTTTGAGTATATAAACAATTGATCGGGAATCGCTCTTGCAAAACTAGCAGGATGTTTTGCCACAGATGTTACATCTGTCGAAGATACTTTTACTTTTGAAAAACCATCTTCAAAGCTTAGAATCCGTTTTACTGGATCACTAAACAAGACAGGCTTACAAGGCTTACTTTCGGGTTGTTTCTTAACAATTTCTTTTATAGTAATATAACCTCCTTTGTCATCGTAAAGTAATTTAGAGCATTCATTTTTATTATTGAATTGTAAAAGTGATTCGTTTATTGCACTTACAAGGCTATTTATTGAGTTGTATGTACCGTATTGAAAATATTTTTCTCGCTGGCCGGCCCGAGCTTCTATTAAGTTGGTATCACCATGGCGAAGATGTAAAGTTGTACAGGGCAGGTAAATTTCTGAGAGTCCGACTACCCACTTGCCGTGTAATACTATTTCACGAGGCACGTGTGTCGAGTAATTAGTTGTAGTGTTTAACGGGAAATATCTCATACTACCATTGCTAGGTAGTACAATACTAAATTCACTTCGATTCATTTTTACAATTTTTTCACACCTTTAGCAAGAATTGAATTTTTCGAGATAATCAATCCAACTTACAAAATATTGTTTTTTCGCTCCTTTACCACGGGTTTGTAAAATTTTGTGAATTTTGTATACTTGTTTATCGACGCGTTCTCTGTGAACAAGACTAAGTTCTTCTGGATAGAAAAATCCTTCTATATTTTCTCCGTCAAAATCAGCCAGTTTGTAGATAAATAAGTTTTGTCTTTTTAAAACGTACACAATATTAAAAATTTCTTCACTCCAAGATTTTGCTGCGTCTTTTTCAAATACTTTTTTTTCACGGCTTATACGTACGTTATCACCTGTTTTATATTTTGGTTTCTTTCGATGAACTTGTTTCCGCGTCGCACGTTCGACTAAATTTTTTCTAGCGATGTGAGCATTATAAATAGTTACTGCTGCTGGAGGCAATTTTATAGTACTGTGAGGTGTCTTGTTGTAGGCTGTTATGACGTCATGTATCGGTATGTATTTTTATATGTAAAATACCTATACATGCGTTCCTTGAGAGTACGTATAAAACGTTTAACTACAGCCGCTTTAACATCTGGGTTGCTCGCGACGCCAAAAATGATATCATTACCTTTCAAAAAATTTTGTAAAATACTTCCAACAAATTCTTTTTCCCCGCCGGTTTGTAACATTGCAGAAAAACGATTTTTATTATTTTCCAGTATTTTCTTTAAAGCTTTTGTAACTTCATGAGTTGATTGTCACGTAACGGTTCTGCCCATGCATATTTACTCAAAACATCTATGATAAATAAAATATAAGAGTACCCATCGTTGTAATTTTTAATCGATGTCATTTGCATTAGGTCGCCTTCCCAAACTTGATCACGGGCATTAACATCGTAAAATATCCGTGGAAATTTTCGTCTTATAGTTTTGTGTAATGCGTACGCGTCTTGTTTTGTTAATCATTTTTTAATTTTTTCATCTGCTATTTTATTTTCGTTTATTCTGATTAAATTGCTGACTCCGGAAAAACCTGTCTCATGTTGTGTATCAAAGTATTGGTTTTCAAAAATTTTCATGTTAATATTTTATCCAGAAAGCTTTCTATTTTCCTCGAGGTGTCAAAGAGGCAAATTTGTTATTTTTTCTCTTGTTTCTTTCAATGCTATAGTCTCCAGCTTTTATTACTGTATTGTATAATTCGGATAAAGATATATTGTTTTTACTTTCAAAAAGAAGAGTCTGGTCACTGTCAAGGGTTTCTTCAATAAGGGACTCTTTTTTGCTAGAGTTGCGAGAAAACGAACGATTAGCGAGTTCCCAAATTTCAGGATTTCCAATAAATTCTCGCGGAGTTGTAATATTTTTAAGTAAAGTTATAAATTATCTTCTACCTATAGCTTTTTTCTGTTTCTACAAGCATCGTTCACCAAGTCCACTATATTGGAATTTATTATTTTTTCACCATCTATGTACACTACACCACTTTCTCCCCATTTAATTCGATTACTATTATTTTTTAAATGGCTAAGCAATAACTGAGCCTTTTTTTGTTACAGTTTTGGCACACTTTATAAAATTGGATCATCGTCATGCCACTGGAATCTTCATAATTGGCTTTAGGTATGTGCACCTTCGTTTCTCTTCGGCGAAAAATAAGTATTTTTGCAAAACTCTTAAATAATCTTTTAATCTGTCGTGGTCGCTTGCGTATGTTTTTGAATCCAGGATTTTTCGCATTTCGTCATCTAGACGAGTCAAGTTATCTCCAATCGTTTGTGTACTTTCCAGAGCAGGCAGTGTAGCTGCGGTTGTCGAACTGTTTGTAGTATTAACAGAGGCGGGCTGACGGTCTCGAATTCTGTTGAGCTGTTCCTTAGATATTAATACCATTTTTTTTTGCTCTCTCCATTACTTTAAAATATGTTTGAAAATATTTATAATATAGGAGTAAGCAGAAATGGTAAAATACTTCCACCTTTTTGAACGAGAAAACGTTTCTTTCTACTCCAAGAATTTTTACGCAAACTTTTTTTGGCCAGTTTTCTCAAAACACTTTTATATTTTCTTAATTTTTGTTTTTCCACAGATTTTATCGATACAGCACCTTTGAGCACATTTAACGCACATTCACAAATATATTTTATTAATTTTTCATCTGTGGATCACAACAGAGCAAGACGTTGTTTCTTATCAGAATGTTTTAACGCTTCCAAAAGAGCAATATATTGTTTACCAAACGGTGGGTAGCGTTTTCTACGTCGGCGCCTGTAGACTGATCCATTGTTCATCACACACTGATAAATTATTCAAAACCTTTTGTAATTTTGTTTTTCGGGAAACGTGTTTGTATTTGATGAAAATTTATTTGTGAAATTTTTCCACTGTGATTTAGAATTTTTTTCATCTTTTTTATCCGAATTGTAAAGTCTGGTGTATGGAATATTGGTTTTTTCAGAACTTTTCGAACGATCTATCTCGACGGGTGTTCAAAGCACACTGAGATAAATTTGTAATTTTTCATTTATATATATGTATAAATGTTGCCTGCTAAAATATGTATAAAAAATAGATGGATCGGGGTAAAAAAAAATTAAAATACATTTGCATAGATACTGTGACTATATTTCGGTATATATACATACTGGTACTCATCGTCTGGAAAAATACAAGACCGAATTCTAAACTCATCTAGCGTGCTCTGTTTGCAGTCAATCATTAGATATTCGTGTCCTTTAACAGTTGTGTCTTGATAGGCCTCATGTAGAAATTTTGAATCTTCGGGGTAAATTTGTCTTGCGAGATGCTGTATTTGCGCTCTATCGCGTGAATTTTTAAATAGAACGATATACGATGCATTCAGGCTAATGTCGCGCGAATGCGTTGATTTCTGAAAAATATTCTGTGTAATAAACATTACACTAATGTTTTTATGGTGGTTGCCTTTAGTAAATAAATCAACTACAACAGTATTTCATGATTCTCGCATCAAATCGTCGATTACAACGAGCTTGTTCAATTGCGGGTCATTTGAATAATCTTCGGCTCTTGGTAAACCTTCACGAAATTCGATCTGTACACCGTCTTTTACATAATTTTCACGTTTATATCCATCTTGCCACTCGACGTAATAAAACAAGATTCTGTCAAACGAGACATCCGCCATTTGTAGACGAAAATTTTAAAATTTTTTCACAAACACTGTCTTTCCGCATCCTGTGGGACCGCAGATAAACTCGTCCATGGATGTTTCCATCTCACATCCATGATTAACAAAGAATAACTGACTTAACCGTCATTCAACCATGAGCCAATCATACACACACACGCGCACACACACACACACACACACACGTGCAGGCGGGCGGTCCTCCGCTTGTCCAGCCATAAATCGCTTAACGGAAGCCGCGCGAGTAAACAGCTTTTCCAGCCATATGCTCGACTACCCCTCCATCTACCAGCAGAGTAACCTTGGCTTTTCATCAGTTAAGATCGCTTGAGCTGCTCAACTCTTGTTGAATTTTACAATGAACTGTATTAATATTCGCGATCTGGAAAAATTAGTCGAGAATGTTCGGAAAGTTAAGATTTCTTGTTTTTTTACACCATCTTCATTTTATGTACAAATAATAGGTGAGGACGAAGCATACCAATTGCTTGAAAATGAGATGAATGTGTTTTACGATACAATTAGTTTTGTTATTCAAGAATCAATGTTATTCAAAATACAACGGAATACGTCAGTGAAAAAATTTAAAATACACGAAATGGAAGTAAGTATTTAAAGCTAACGTGTTTTAAAACAAATATTATTTAAAAAAATAGAATTTAAATTAACTATTTATTTACAGCCAGGAATGTATATAACGATTAGAGTGAAAAATCAATGAGTGCGGGGTGTTGCAGATGAAAATCTTTTACAGTGTAAAATTATAGATACAGGAAAAACTTTTAATTTATCTCGAACAAACGACAATATTGGAATTTTCGAGCTTGATCGTCGTTTCCTAGTTTTGCCACCAAGAGCAATTTTGTGCGGTTTGGGAAAAATGTTACCAATCTCTTCAAAAGGGAATTGCTGGACAGAACGAGCGTGTCAAATGTTTAAAACTTTGACAAAAGGACGACAACTACGTGCATATTTTTTACAAGGACTTTTTTCAAATAGTTTTTACATATTTTTGTCAAGTGTAGGAGTAGATAGTGGTAATGTTCATATCAACACAGCACTACGAGGGTCATTTGACAAGTACCTAGCCTCACCGCCAGATGGTGCCACTATCGCACCAGAAATACACTACAGTGCAGTATCTTCCTGTAAACGGTTACAGACGAAATTTCAGCCGGATCGGAGTTGTAGTTTATTTTTGAGAGCGTGTGAAAGCAAATGTGTCCGTTGATTTTTGAAAAAATGGAGAAAGAACAATATCGGTCGGTGATTCGATTCTTGTTTTTGGAAGGGAAATCGCGCAGTGAAATTAAAGAACGCTTGGATGCAGTGTATGGGGATGCTTCTCCTTCGATGGCGACCGTTAAATTTTGGTATAACGAGTTTCAACGTGGTCGTACGTCGGTTTTTGATGATCCACGCCCAGGTGCTCCGAAAACAGCCACTACGGAGGAGAACGTGACAAAAATACACGATATCGTTTTGTCAGACCGCCGATTAAAGGTGCACGAGATAGCTGCGATAGTAGGTATCTCAGAAGAACGCGTGTGGCATATCCTACATGAGATTTTAGGCATGAGGAAGCTGTCAGCAAGGTGGGTGCCGCGTTTGCTGACTGCAGACAACAAGCGCATCCGTGTGACCAGTTCAGAGCAGTGTTTGGAGCTGTTTAATCGCAATCCAAAAGTTTTTGCGTCGTTACGTGAGTGTCGACGAAACATGAATTCACTACTACACTCCAGAGACCAAGGAGCACTCAAAACAGTGGACCTTACCCGGTGAACCTGCTCCGAAGAAGGCGAAGACGGTCCCGTCGGCCGGAAAGGTGATGGCAACTGTTTTCTGGGATTCTCAAGGTGTGATTTTTATTGACTATCTGGAGAAGGGCAAAACGGTCACAGGACAGTACTACGCCGAACTATTGAGCCGATTTGATGCCGTGTTAGAAGAAAAACGGCCCCATTTGTCTAAAAAGAAAGTGCTTTTCCACCACGATAATGCACCGGCTCACACTTCTGCACTCGCCACGGCAAATTGGTCGAATTACGCTACGAACTGCTGCCCCATCCACCGTATTCTCCAGATTTGGCTCCGTGCGACTTTTTTTTGTTTCCGAACCTAAAAAATTCGCTCGCCGGGAAGAGATTCCACTCCAATAACGAAATAATCGCCGCCACGGAGGCCTATTTTGCAAACCAAGAGAAAACATTTTTTTCAACGGGGTTAAAAAAATTGGAACACCGCTGGACCAAGTGTATTCAACTAAAAGGAGACTACATTGAAAAATAAATTTTATTTTTTGTAAAATTTTGGTGTTTTCATTTGTAGGCTAGGTACTTATCAAATGACCCTCGTATATGCTTTCGATATCGCCGTAACCGATGTTGTGGGGTTACATCATCCCATTTGGCCATTCAATACTCCATGCAAGTGAAATAATTTGTTTTTAAAATAATTAAAGCATGCAGCTTCTAGTATTTAAAAGAAATGTAAATAATTTTAATTCATTACGAGAAATATTTTTTTCTCTATTCCTTGGGCGAAAGTACGCGTTTTCGCCGTTTGTTTACACTAGAAGAAGAAGCACTTATTCCCACTGCGTGCATCACTTGTTTCACGCGCGACCAAAAGCTCTGTGAGCAATGTTTTGAACAGCCTAACCCCATATACGATACAGCGGATTGTGACTTTGCCGCACAGAAGTCGCGAAAGTGTGCGACTTCGGCGCGGAACTGTCTCGCATCGGGAGCGTGGTGCTTTCAAGAAGGATGGCCTACTATGAATTCATGTTTATTTATTTGGAAATATCCTCTCTCTCTCTCCCCCTATGTCTCTTTACCTCTCTGTATTTTAGCCTACTGGCGGAACATTATGATATTTGTATACGTATTTTTATAAGTATTTTATTTAGTACATGCTCTCTTATTTATTATTTCAAAGATTATCTTTTTAGTTTTGTTTTGCATTGTTATGTTTTTGATAAATCTTTTATATCTCTTATGTATTTTACGATGTAATGAACTAAATTGTTATTTTATTCTATTGTAATTGACTGAAATTTATAATTTTATATCTTTTAATGTATTTTCTAATTTTTGCCGAAAAAGCAGAATAAAGATATATCTATTTATCTATCTATCTCTCTATCTCTCTATCCCTCTTTCTCTTGACTCACATGAGTATCTAACAACCTGCTTGTTCATGTATTTTCGATGCCCGCCCCAACCAGCAGCACTCGCTACGCTCATGCTACAAATGTTGGGCGGGCATCGAACACATATAAACGCGCACATCGAAAAAAACCAATTGCAACAGGTAAAATAAAATTGACAAATATAGCCTGCAAACTACAAGAACGACGTGAAGTCGCTAACGCTATCAAAGCATAGGGCGAAAGTAAAAACATGGCTGCGCAGAGTTGCTGTCACCAGGAAATATGATGATTTTCGACTTTTCCAGACTGATTAATTAACGTACTTTCGCCCGGGAATGGAGAAAAATACTATTTCTTACACGGGGGTTAAATGGAACACCTGCATGCACGTGATATGACGTCTTCGGCTTCGCCTCGGTCATCATATCACGTGCCTGCGAAAGTTCCATTTTCCCCCCTTGTAAGAAAATCTGCTATTTTTCAAATGACAAATAAATGTTTGAAACTGAAAAATCTAAAAAACTATACTAATGTAAAAAAGTATAAATGAAAAAAATTGTAAGCAAGTTTTTATGAAAATAAAATTATAGCTGTGAATAAAAGAAGTATAGAAATTTTCATTTGTATTACAATAATTAAATAAGGTTATAAAATAAATTATACGCATTTTTTTACAATAAAAATAAAATATCAATTTATTAAAAATTATTCTTAAATCTAAAATACAAGCATACAGTGATAATATTAACTAAATTATTCGTTACATATTTTTTATATTCTTACAAAGATTAGATTAAACATTGAATTCATTTTTATATTTATTGGGATAATTCAATAAGAGGAGGTGATGGTGGTGTATAATACCGAGGACAATCTATAATTCCTCTATTCTGATTTCTTCCTCTATTGAAATGGCGGGTGTTTTCACATCCAAACCAAATATTGATGATCTTATGCTTATCTATCGCGTTTAAAATATCTGCAACTGTCGTATCAAGATACAGCTTCGCGTCATTTATATACTTGACTTCGTGAAGCCCTGTTTTCATGCACATAGCGCGTTTACACCGTGTATTATTATAAAGCGGACAATACATGCTTCGGTATTATCCAACCATTTTTGCGTTTACAATAATATCGTTATTATATTTTAATTGCCTTACACTTTCAAACATTTGCCGGTATTCTTTTATTTTATTTTCTCTTTTTAATAGAACTAACGCGTGGATGAATCTATGCCAAGCTAATCCTTGCAATGAATTTTTGAATCGCGGATAATGCATGGAAGAAGGCGCATTGCAACTACCACATGCGCACAAGTCCTCTCCTCTTTTCCGAAGAAAAACTCGAGTTTCTGTAAAAAAATAAAAAAAAATTAAAAATTAAAAAATTTTGCTTCTTTTAAATCCATATGGGTATGATACTTTATCGGAAACAAATCATCTTATTTTCAAAACCACGGAGCATGTTTTTGTTTCTGTGCATGTTATGACTTCGTGTATCGCTGTTTTCCTAATAACATTATTCTGGACGATAATATTGTTGTTATCACAATTTCGTTGGTTAATTAATTTTAAAATCGAATCAAAATTAATTTTCGAAGAGTTTTCATAATTTAATCGAACGCCTTTTATTATAAACATTTCAATAGTATTGCCAGACTCTGTGTGTGCACGGTATGCGTAAAATTTAGGTCTACAGAGATAAAAGTTTGTATATATGCACCCTCACCATAGACTTCCAACTCGTCGGTTAAATCACCCAACAACGACCCAGTTGGTGGCTCGTATTCATCTTTTTTTACACGACTACTAATAAAATGATCGAATCGGTGTCATAGTATAAAACGTGCTTGTGCGGTTGTGTATGCAGCGATAGCTAAGTTTGTGCAGGGAGAATTCGAAGCTGACTCTTTTTTATAAATCCACGATACATACATTATATTTTCCGTAGCTGGAATGCAATTTTGTATAATTTTTTCTGGATCGTAAATTAATTGTATCAAATTTTCATAAGTTCTTATTATTGATGTTTGAGGTAGATTACCACGCTGGCTAAACTTTCCCCAAAACGAATTTAAGCAAAGTTTGGCAACCGAACGCATGCCGTTGTTTTAAGATATATTTTGCACGTCTAAGTCTACCCCTTCACGAATTTTGTAATTTAGAATATACTCTGCTTTTTCTTTTTCTGATACAACATTTTTCGGCCAACCGCTCGCTTCCTGTTTTGTTTTTAAAAATGTATTTACGTATTCGGAGTATAAGACCTCCCGACCGCGTCTCGGCATCGTATTTTGTAATTTGATACTGCCAAATAACATCAATTTTTAATATCGTATAACCTAATTGTATAGCTTTTTTTAGTTCTAAGGAAATCCATGTACCTACTAATTTTCTCTCGCTGCTATTGAGAAAACATTCTCCCTGGTACAAATTCTCGCTACATGTTCGACATAAAGAAAAAATTTATTTATTACTTACTTTGAACGGTAAAACTGGATGAAATAAATTTTTGGGTGGTAAGATATTCACATTTACCTCAATGTTTTTACAAAAGTTTTCAAAATTTATACCTGTTAATTCTAAACACTGCTTACCAACGAAAATTTCTGGGTGACCTATTGGAAAAACATCCGTTTTACATATAAACGGATATAAGGAGCAAACATCAAAATACTTTATAATTCATTTTCTGCTTGGCAATGCGTAGCTATATTGCCCGTACGCCCCCCATAAAACGCGTCTCGCGGATCTAAACTCAAGTTTTGAGCAAGTGGATGATGTCTTACAAAATTCTGAAAATCTGAATTTTGTTTAAATCCCTGTCAAAATCACACTCCCACATTTCTATTAATTTGTAACCAAATGAAATTATTTTTTCCGACATATTTTTGTGTTTTCAGACCGTTGACTCAAGCTTGTTTGGTCATTTTATTACGCTCCTCTGAAAAGCAGCGTGGACAACCATGGTAAAAGCATCCACGAAATTGATAAACTGTGCCTTTCGTGTTTAACTCGTGAAGGTAACCATCTACACGCGGTCCTTCGATCAGTACATGCTCGCGAGTTCTTCCAGCATGCACTATCTTGCACCCCTTACGTTTTTCCTCCCACAACAACCACTCGATAGATTTTTGTGAGTATTTATCGACTTGAACATAACCGTTGTGTGGAATGACTCCTACTGTATTTTTCTGTAGAAAATTTTTTCTATAAATGCGCGAGCACGCACTCGCGATAGTTACACTTTCGGTAAAAGGGTCGACTTTTCCGACTTGCAATAATATTTTACGAAATTTCATACAGGATTGTCTCAATATCGACATCCTGAATACAATATTTTTTTATTTCATATTTAAAATTAAATACGCTATCGCAAACACCTGCATACCATGTCTAGAACGCTTCGCGTTCTTCTTTCTCCATTGAATCGGGCGCATAATAACTAACATCCGGATAACTACCAATGTAATCTTGATTTTCTAACGTATTAAATAGATGTGGAAAAAAACCTTTTTCCACACCTTCGGCCAAGTCGAAAGTTTTAGGCAAACTCGACAATTTCATTGGTAAGTAATTTAAACTGTCGATGAATTTTGTAATACCGATCTCTATTTTTATTATGTTACGCCCGTTTAAAATAACTTCCGGAACCGAAAGTTTTTTATTTTCAACAATATATTTTAAAATAAATTGCGCATCAAACGCTTTAGCATTATGCGCAATACAAATCAAATTTTTAAATGACTTTTTCTTATATCTAATCGCGAAATATAAAAATTTACCTAAACACTCATTACCTTCGTACACATGTTGGCGAACTCCACAAAACTGACACAATTTTGTTAAATCATTCTCATGTACGCACGAATCACAACAGAGTTGAGCCACACATGAGTTTCGCACGTGTATGTGGGCTGACTCACCCGAAGGAGTATCTTGTCGCGTCTCAAAATCATAAAATATAAAACACGTTTCCGGTTGCCCCGTTTTTGTATTTTTATGCGCGATAGGATTCATCATGCATAAACTGTTTATGTCATGAATGATTTTACACTGATTGCAGTATGTTTTACCACATTCATGTTTCCTTTTAACTAAATCAAATAAGCTGTAACACTCGCAGCAAACTTTTAATGATGAGCAAATGGAATGTTTAACATTTTTACAGGTATTATTTCGCGCTCTTGATCCTACTTTCTTATGGTTGTTGAAACAATTTTGATTAAAAAATGTTCGGCCGCAGTCCTCACATTTTATATTTTCCGTCTTCTCGCCACACAGTGACGAGTTACAGGCGGCACATATCGCCTCACACTTGTGTTCGAGCAGCCGACAGTATAAACAATTGCATGGAATGCAATAATGTATACGTGATTTTATAGCTAATAAATTTAAAATTAAATTAAAATGATGCTGTTCAGCATAATATATTATATGAGGCGTTTCACGTCAACTGCCCCACCGCGGTTTTTGAGATATAAGATGTTTTGTAGTTTTTGAAGGTAAAAATGGAAAATTTCGAAAAAACTGCCTATATCATTTGAAAGCTGAGGAAAAAACACGTTGAAAACGCTTATCTAACAATTTTTTAAGTGCATTTTAGTATCATAAACATGAGTTGGAAATATCACGATTTGGCACTCGCGCGCCGATCCCCAAGGGGCTCCTAAACCCCAATAATGTTAATTTTGAAATATAATGGATCGATCCGAAGGAGGCAGGTAAAAAGAAAAAACAAGTTTTTACTTTAAATTTGTGCAACGTTTCGTTGGCATGTTCCGCCAACCTCTTCAGGCTTATTTTACCTAGCACATAACGTCATTGACGTTATGACGACACAAAGTGAAGTATTTACTACTCGCTCTCTCTCTCTCCCCCCTCTTTTTCTCTCTTCCTCTCTCTCTCTCGCCTCTTTTTCTCTCTCCCTCTCTCACACCAATAACTGCATTTAAATCGGTTTAATATTAATATACATTTTTAATTAAGTTTTATCCTTCTACGAAAAGTTTCTAGAAAGACGAACTTGAAATTGTAAAAGATATTTAAAAGTTTATTGTGTGAATCCGTTTGTGATAAAATTGTTAAATACAAATTAAACAGAAGACAGTAATGAAATTAATATGCACAAAGTCAAGTATTTACTACTCTCTCTCTCTCTCTCTCTCTCTCTCTCTCTCTCTCTCTCTCTCTCTCTCTCTCTCTCTCTCTCTCTCTCTCTCTCTCTCTCTCTCTCTCTCTCTCTCTCTCTCTCTCTCTCTCTCTCTCTCTCTCTCTCTCTCTCTCTCTCTCTCTCTCTCTCTCTCTCTCTCTCTCTCTCTCTCTCTCTCTCTCTCTCTCTCTCTCTCTCTCTCTCTCTCTCTCTCTCTCTCTCTCTCTCTCTCTCTCTCTCTCTCTCTCTCTCTCTCTCTCTCTCTCTCTCTCTCTCTCTCCTCTCCCCCCCCCTCTTTTTCTCTCTCTCTTTCTCACACCAAAAACTGCATTTAAATCCATTTAATACTAATATATATTTTTAATTAAGTTATATAACAACATTTTTTATATAACTACTTTTTACAAAAGTATAAACCTAGGCACGTAAGTAGTTATTGTGGCACCATGGGGCAGACAAACAAACCCCGCACCACGACACCCTGGTGGAGGGGGTATTATACATCCCCTCCCCCACCCACCAGTGTGTGGTGGTGGGGGTTTGTGTGTCTGCCCCATGGTGCCACAATATTCAAAATTCAAAATTATGATTTAAACTTAACTCTATGATTTCAAAATTTAAAATTATGATTTAAACTTAACTCTATGATTTCAAAATTTAAAATATAACTTGAACTTTTAGAATTTATATAATATTGAACTCTATGATTTAAAATTTAACTTTACAATTTAACTCTATAATATTAAACTCTATCTGTAAGAAACTAAGTGGTATTTTAGGATAGGAGTATGAAAGGTAAGTAAATACAAGTTTGATACATTTAAATCTTTTTATTCATTAAAAATATAATATTTTCTAAATGTAATGATACAAGCTCTTATATTAAAGCCATAACGTCATGAATGGGTATTGATATCGGTATATCATTTTTTTTAATCATTATTTCATCATAAACTTTATCAGAATCAGGTATGCCGAATTTTTCCACATAAGTTAATAAATCATCCTTAGAAAAATGCGTATATTGTGATGATTGCGAGTCTTGCAATTTTTCTTTGAAATAATGACAAAGTGTATTAATAATATATTCTATGTTACATGTTACATCTAATAAAAATCTCACTCTCACACGTATACAATGTTTTAATATTTTTAATCTATCGAAAGAAACTTTTTTAAATACTAAACTACGCCGGTACTGTTTCTTTGGTGTTTGATCACCTGACGTCTGTAAATCTTCTTCTTCTACAAGTTCAATTGCCTTGTCGCCATAACTCATAATAAGCCTTATGCTAAAACGGCTAAAGGGCATCTTTTTATCCAGCATATCACCATCTTCAGTTTCAAAGAACTTATCAATAACTGGAAAAATTTCTTCAAATAAACGCCAGTCAAACATAGTAAATGATATACCAACAAAGTCGTCACCACTAAGACGGATGATAGGTAGAAATTCACCACCAATTTCCTTATTTTCTAGGCCAATTGTAATTTTCTTAGTATAAGATTTGTTTAGTCCGTACACCATTGGCAACAGTTGATGACGACAATGATATTTGGAAACACTTTCTTGACCTGCCATTGTCTTGTATTTACGCTTGCCTTGACCAGCCATTCTTGTGTATTATTTTCAGCAGGAGTGATCGTGTGAACTAATGAATAGGTTGTGGTAGACGCTCTTTTTTATACTATTCATTCGGATGGTGGAGGGGTTTTCTATTGGAAGGGTAGGATAGTAGCGGGATGTGTTAGTAGTGGAGGGGTTGGCAATGGTAGTGGAGAAATGTGCCTCTATACAATTTTGAAACATAATTTCTAACAATTTGATCATTTTTGTGTAAGTTATGTCACGTCCTAAGACACGGCACGACTGGGATGTTTAACTCAACTAAGAGTTATGCTCTTTTTAGGCCTTAGCTGCGCTAGCTAGTAAACCTTGGACGAGCTGAGGAAAGGAGTGTAATATCAAATTTCACTATTATCGTTGAAACAAAATTTTGACTAATTTTTTTTTGGATTTAGGATTTTGGGTTTTTATAAGGACCAACGGTGGGTAGCACGAACGTCTTGTAAAGATCGTTTTCTTGACCGCACGTACCCCCGTATGGACAAGGAATAAGGTCACGAACCCAGGAAAATGATGTGTGTGGGAAAAACTAATTTTATCCAATCTCAGTTTCTCAGATTCGCCCTTCCCTATTAAGAGCAAAGCTCGCAATTGATTTTAAATTCCTTCTCTTTTTCTAAAATATTTTTATTATTTTTTTTTTTATTTTTGTAGTTAATATTCCTCACTTTTCCTTCCTTTATTTTGGAAATATTTCAAGCAATAAATTGATTCTCATAGGTAGATATGAATTCTCTTATAAATTTAGATATTCTTCGTAAACATAACCAGTGCGCTTACCCGTAAGGTCGTACAATCAAAGTTATGTTTACTTCAATTCTTTTCCAAACCAATAGGAGTATGCTTACCCGTAGGGTCGTAACAACATATGGCTTGGAAAATAAATATTTAGAGTATCTTAAATTGAAGATTTTTCTTTTCTTTATGTAATTTCAAGTGTAAATTAATTGAATCTTTGTAATTTAAATATTCTTCGTAAACATAACCAGTGCGCTTACCCGTAAGGTCGTACAATCAAAGTTATGTTTACTTTAATTCTTTTCCAAACCAATAGGAGTATGCTTACCCGTAGGGTCGTAACAACATATGGCTTGGAAAAATATTTTAGAGTATCTTAAATTGAAGATTTAAACTTTCTTATAAATTTAAATGTTCTTCGTAAACATAACCAGTGCGCTTACCCGTAAGGTCGTACAATCAAAGTTATGTTTACTTTAATTCTTTTCCAAACCAATAGGAGTATGCTTACCCTTAAGGTCGTAACAACATATGGTTTGGAAAGGTAATTTAGAAAATGTTAAACTGAAAATTTTATTTACCTTTTTATATCTTTTGGTTTTATATAATTTTTTTTTCTTTATAAAATTTCGATTGTAAACAAATCGAAGATTTAAACTTTCTTATAAATTTAAATGTTCTTCGTAAACATAACCAGTGCGCTTACCCTTAAGGTCGTACAATCAAAGTTATGTTTACTTTAATTCTTTTCCAAACCAATAGGAGTATGCTTACCCGTAGGGTCGTAACAACATATGGTTTGGAAAAATAATTTAGAGTAACTTAAATTGAAGATTTTGAATTTAGTATGATTTGGATATTTGGAAAATTTGAATAATATTGAAATTCTGAATTTTTGATTTGATTTTTCTTTATTTGAAAATAATTCTCTCTTTCTTATTAATTGTACAGTATCAGCAAAGCTTGTGAGGCTTGTGTTGATCTGACTTGGTCAGTTCAGAAAAGCTTGTGAGGCTTGTGGTGAACTGCACCCTGGACCAGTCAGCAAAGCTTGTGAGGCTTGTAAATCTGACTGACCAGCCAGCAGTGCGCGATCAGCGTATTTAAATGAGTTGCTCCTCCTCCTCTTCGGCTGGAAAAACTGCGGTGTCGAATCGGGTAGTTGCGTCATTTTATGATTACGTATTATTGGTGATATGTAAGGCGGCGAGGGATGCTTTGCATATCTCGTAATGTTGTGGTGCGGAAAAGCGGTGTCCAATGGTGTGAGGGCGGCATCCCTTTCCAACGTTGATTTTCAGTTGCGTGGGAGAAGTCCTATGCTTTAACACAGGGAGCGGTCGCTCATCCCTTCTCTAGGGTATTTTCCGGCGGCTCGTATCTTCTTTAAGGAGTGAGAGAGAACGCTATATGTGCGACAGAGAAAGAGAGATGAGAGAGACAGAAGATATACCTGTCTCCCTCACTCTTCAATCTTGTCACTGACTTTTTCACAGTTTTCTTCACTTTATTTAATATTGTTAGATATCGCAATTTCACAATTTAGTTACTATTTAATTTTAATAGGTATTTTTATAATAAGCTATTACAAATTTGAGCAGTGGTTATACGTTGATTAGAAGTGCAGTTATAGTGAATATAAAAAATCGAAAAATATAACTTTAGTTTTACAGAAAAATAATTAATATAATTTTACAATAATATGAAGTTTCATAAGAAATGGTAAAACTAGACAGTCAAGCTAAATATTATAAACATGGTTACAAAATTGTCGTAAATATCGCTATTATTTATTTAATTATAATGTTTTACTTAATATTAACGCAGTGACATAAATGATTCTCTTAGGGGTTACATAGAATGTGTTTTTAGATTATTTCCAATCATAAAATTTATTATTTTTATATTTATTCATCGATTAATTAAGTAATCAGTCTTTCAAGCTTTGGGTGTAAATGTTTGTAATTGCTAGAAAATGAAATTATTATAAGAATATAAAACTACTAAGTTTCCACAAGAAAAATAATAATAAATCATTGAAATTATGAACAAACAGTTATTTTTAAAGTGTTGTTTGGAGATGGACTTTATATGAAAATGTAAAGAAAAATTATTGCAGCTGAATTGTGTTGTTAGAAATTAAAAATGTAAAATAGTTAAGTAAATATAAGTCTTATAAGTTTCAAGATTGGAAAATAATATTTGTCGCAGGGTAAAGAAACGCAAGGTTTTCTTGAGAAAAAATTGTACTTTCGCTGTTTGTATATGCTACGCAGCATCTTAGGGAAGATAAGAGTTTCCAGATGTGCGAGACTTCCTGTGTAGGACCTTAGTAATGGTTTTCACATAAAATGTATTATTTTATTCAACTAATGAAATTTCCTATGCAGACTTTATAAAATATTAATTTGTTCATTCTAATTAGAACTCCAATAATTTCGTTAAATTATTTTACTGATTTTATACCCTTTTGTGGACTTTTTATTCATTTGAAATATTTGAATTTTAACCAATTACTTATTGTAATGTTACATGAAAAAAAAAAAAAATAATAAACATGTTACTGTTTATTTAGAATATTTCTATATATATATTTTATAAGGTTTGCATGAACAAAATAGAAATTCTTCATTAATTATATATATATATATATATATATATATATATATATATATATATATATATATATATATATATATATATATATATATATATATATATATATATATATATAATACATATAGGTTATAGTATAATTTTAACCTTGTTATAATTTCATTATTTGATTCCAAAAGAGAGTTTTAGTTACACTAACGAGATAATTATTTAATCATTACATAATACAAACAAGAGTAGTGTTTATTAATTTTTCATCTTTATTCTAAATCTATCGTTCGCTATAAATCAAATAATTTTCCTACTTATAATTATTGAGGTATTCAAAGTTATTTTAAAATGATTTCCTCGTGCTATTGTATGTTGAGGCCCGAAAAGTCGTTGGAAAATGCGTCTCCACGAGAAAGTTGGGGTGAGCTATTTTTAGTATGGGCCATGTGTACTGTAGCATCGAGATAGCGCATCCGCTCGGAAAAGTGTCCCTTAAAGCTAATTCACTCTGTGAAAGAGTATTTTCAATTTTGTGTATAGTTATTTTAAACTGAAAAACATTCATTTATTTATTTATTATGTTGTTAAAAATTTATTTATAACACGAAAATTTTTAATAGTAGCCGAATGCCTTGCTATTTAGTGGGCTTTCTTTTATAGAGGTACAAAAACAAAGATTGAAATGAGTTTTATTACTCAGGTAGAGAAAATAATCCTTCTGGAGTGTGGCTTAAAGTATTACTTATAAACTTAAATCTATTTTACAACGTTATATTTTATACACTTTTCATCCCACGCCTGAACGGTTGTTAGTTAATATGTATTGTACTTATTTAACTTAACTTATATATAAAATACAAAATATTAAGTCAACATATAAAAGTAAAATTATAATTAACAACTCATACTTAAGCTATTATTTAAACATATCTTCGTAGGAAATTTACCATAGTTTATAACTAGCGCGTTAATACAACTGAGGTGGTTTTAATAAAAATCATAATGCTGAATTATTGTAATTTTAACTAAGGGTACTATTACTATTTTTATGTAAATATCATTTTCTTATTCGGATTGTTTCATAATTATGTTGTGTTAATAATTAATTAGTGATGAACAGTTCTCTAGAGTGATTTACTTATTTTGTAATATTTTTCGATAAATGATTTAATACTATATTTTATTACACTCGTGGTCGTAGGTATAGTTGATTACAATATTTTATTTATTGGAAATAATGTTTGTTCTTCATCAAGAAGAAAAGAAAGTTTAGAGTCCGTTTAATATAAAGCCGAAATATAAGGAAAAGCGAAATTGTAAGTATTTAAAAATTCAGAAATTTTAAAGCATGCGCCGCGTCGGTGTTTTATGACAGCTTGAGACTCCGAGAAGCGCAGGTCACATCTACAACCCTTGGTGCAATAGTGTCGGTAGGGTAGTAGGTGTTCAGGGTTATGACTATGGTTCATGGCATAAAAATATATACAAAAAAAATTTTCCCATCGTAGACGGTTCCGTTACACCCCCCTACTAAAACGGTTGCTACTACAACAAGTGTAGCAAGCGTTACTCTGAGTAATAATGATAAGATATAATTTGGAATGATAAATGGATTTTATGATTATTGTAAAAGTACGAAAAATGAAAATATTTCTTTCTTATATCTTGATTAGAAGAATTAAACTAATTTATAAGACTTTATATCGAAACGTTGATTTTCGAGCAATTCATCAACATAATTTTGTATTTGTTGTAACAAAAATACTTCTTTAGATAACAGGAAAAACAAATATCAATCATTTGTATCACAAACAAAATTGAATTGATTTTTAAACTAACTTGAAATTCAAATGCACATTATTTCTAAATAATTTATAAAGGTAGTAAGGATAAAGATTCTTTGTTTTTATTGTCATCATCAGATACAACTTTGTCTCTCATAGGCTGAGTCGCAATATAGGTTTTATGCCTTTATGTTGGCTGACTAGCATTTGGTTAAATCTGAGCTTTAAAAACGGATTTGCCGCACGTGCTAGATTTCGTTTGTCTGAGATTGTGACGTATTGATCGTTATTTAATTGATACAATAGCCTTTAAGGTTTTCAAAAAGAAAACTTCTCATGATCTAAACGTAATAGAGAGAGTTTTGTATATGTGCAACAAGACATTTTTGCATGGTCACAAATTGTGATTCCAGAAGCTTTGTTATCTGCCTGTGTAATAAATAAATTAGAAAATGTGCTGAAGGTCAAATTTTGTTTTTATAAAAAAAAATTCTATTTCTATTGTTTGTGACTTCATTATCTATGAAGCAAAGATTTTGTTAAACAAATTTATAATTAATTAATAATAAATATGTTATTTCTGAATTTCTCGAAGATGTATGTCTTTAGAATATTAAAAATAATTTGTATATATAATTCTTCTCCCATAATAATCATCACCATGCATCCTGAATCCATCAAATAATTAATATTACAATAATAATGTTATTTGTTATATTATTTGAATTTCGAGTTTTTCAATATCAATTTAAATTTCCAAATTATACCTTTTGACAAATATAAATTTACAGCACGCCTTTTAGGATATATCTTGCATACACTCATTTGATATTCATGGTTGGGGTAATTGTTATAATTATTATTTTTTTTTTATTTTACTTCATCTGTAATCAGAGAGAACTACTAATATTTGATATAGAATGATTTAAATTTTAAAAATTATAAATAAGAATAAGCTGGAAATCTGGTAGAATATTGGTTAGGGAAAAAAAAAAGAGAAAAATTCAGTCTCTAGTCTAATTTTAAATGTCATTTGAAAAAAAAACCAAAAAAAAAGCAATAATTTTTTTCAAATTGGTAATAATTTTAATTCAAGATTTATTTCTGAATTAAATTCATGCTTTAATAAATTCTGTATAATATTTTTAATGTCGAAATGGTTATATATACAGTAGCTGGACTGGCAACACCTTTGTTTATGCAGATTATTTAGCAATGAATTACAAGTAATCAAATTTTTCTTCGATTCATTCGAGTTGATATTGAACTTGAAAGGTAATAGTTTGATATCCCGTGAATATCCAAATGGTAATTTAAGTGGCTTGAACATTAATTGAATCACAGGTGTGCTCTTTAATAAATTATGAAAATACTTCAAAGCTTGAAAAATAAAATTACATTTTGAAACTTTACCTTTATTGGTAAGAGAATTATTTTGTAAATTTTTATCTGGCTTTGAAATGTGATATGCTTTTGTATCCTTCGTTTCAAACGTATTGCAATCAGGTAAAATGCTATTTGTTTGATATTTGGTTTTATCATCACTTATATTTAAAAGGAAGTTATGTCTAGGAGAACTGGTGTTATTTCCAATAGCGTTATCAATGCTAAAATCAGAACCTATATTTTGATATTTTGAAAGCGCAGAAGCTTCGTCAAATATAATATCTGAGTTTGAAACTGGAGAATTAGAAAATGCTTTTAAATGGTTTGCTTCCTTGCAGCCTTTAGGCGCGATTGATGTTGGTAAAATTATAAATGATGTAAAATTATAGATTTTATTAGTACTATGTGAGTCACTTGAAACAACCAAGTCACTAGTGGAGTTTGGAATTACAATTATTTTATCTTGATTATTTAATGTCTTAGCATATTCGAGTGCTGCAAAATCAGATTCAGTAAGTGAATTGCTACTTGTATTGGTTTGATGTGATTTTCTGGTATCACAAGGATTTGATTTTGAAATTTTAATTGACTTGTTGGAACTAGTAATATTACTACAATCATTGCTACGTTGACTTGAATTATGAATTACATTATTTAAAGAACTTCTGTTAGAAAAATTGTTCTTATTTGTCTGAGGATTAGAAGAAACATCATTATTATTCGTATATAAATTTTTAAATTGTAATTTAGTTGTACAGCACTTAATTTCATTTGAAAATGATTGAGAATTATTACATGATTTAATTTTTTCAATGGAAACAGCATTCTGAACAGTTTCACGCAAAGTTTTACATGGTTTACAATATGAAACTGATTTTAATCCTTTTATAAAATGTTTAATAAGTACATTCTGAGCTGTTCTAGCAAATTTTATGTTATTAGTTAGTGTAGTTTCTGGATCACATTCTTTTGCCACTTCATTAGTTTTAATAATTAATCTATTCGCATACTGAATAATACCTTCGTTGGGCAGTTGGTAAACGTTCTGTAAGAAATCGTTTAATTTAATTAGTAAGTCATTTTCTAGAACTTCTTGAAACTTGTTAGCATCTGATTTATTTAATAGCTTATTGCTATCATTTAAGGTATTGGGTGACCAAATTTCGGATTTTTTATTTATTTGAATGGAAGACGATTGAGATTTATAATTAGATATTTCCTGTTCTACCGAAATAGCATGCTTAACGGTTTCGGTGAAAGTTCCACATGGATTAACGTAAGACCATAAATGAGGTTGTAGTCCTATTAGAAAATGTTCAATAAGTACATTCTGTATTGTTTTATTAAAATTTATGTTATTGTTTAGTATAAATTCTATGTCACATTTTTTCATTACTTTATTAGCTTTAATAATAAACCTGTTTGAGTACTGAGTTATACATTCAGTAGAAAATTGACAAATATTTTGCAAAGATTCATTTAATTTAGCCAATAGATCATTTTCTAAAATTTTTTGAAATTCATCAGTATCTAACTTGTCTAAATGTTTAATGTTGTCGTTTACGGTATTAAATGACCGGATTTCGGATTGAATCGGACGATTAGAACAATTAGTCGCGGTATGGCCTACTCCAGAGCAGAGTTGGCATCTTACTAGTTTGGGGCATTCTAAAGCTATATGCCCTAGCTTATGACATAGTTGGCAAATCTTTATTGTAGAGCATTGTGGTGCAATGTGACCACGTTTATGGCACAATTGGCAAACGGAAAACATTTTTAGAAATAGTAAGATACAGTGAGATTGGTATAGTAAGTAAATAATTTACCTTGAATGTGTAATAATTTTGTTTAAAAGCCTTCTATAATTTAGTAGAATAATAAAAAAAAACTATCATAATAAAATTCGGAGGATTTGGAAAGAGTAATAGTTTTTCAAAATTTAATAGAACAAATTTGAACGATCTAACAATTTAAAAGAGCATAGTAGGATTTAGAGAATTCCGAAAGAATAGTAATTTTCTTTATACAACTTTTACTTTGACAAAATTCAAAGGGTTTAGAAGATTTTCTTTTATTAAGTTCATATAAATAGCAAAATGCAGAGATGCAGAATCACTTCCGCACCCTTTAAATACCAATTTTTCAAAAGGGTAAATATAATAAAGAATAAAACTTTAATTTTCAAATTGGCATAAATTTTTTTCCACGATATTTAGTTATAATTTTAATTTCACAATTTTAATTTTATTCTCGTAAGGTTTTTAAATATGTTTTGAATTCTAATGCCTTTAATTTTTAATCTACAATAGTTTGGAAAACGTTTCATTAAAGATAAGTTGTAATTTAGAAGACTTGTTTTTTTTTTCAAATTAAGTTTCACTTAAGTCAAATGCAAAACTGTCTTGTGAGTTATATACTTATTGTTAGAACATCATTCGCTTTGTAAAGTAGTAAGGGTTAGAAAAGGTAAATGCAGATTTACTTTAATTTAGTAAAATTTCTTTTGAATAGTTATTATTGATTTAAAGATTTAGAAAAAAAAACTTAGCGAATATTATTTTCAATTTTTTGAATTCAAATAAAGACTTAGAAAAATAAAATTCAGTTTTGTAGATTAAAAACTTGAAACCTTTTTGTAATTTTTGTTTTTGTTTGTTTGTTTTTCAAAATATAGAATTACGATACGGTGGATTCAGAGAAAACAGTGGGTTTAGAATTTTTCTGATAACATAGTAGTTTCAGTTTCCCTTTTTTTGTAAATATAAACGTTTTATAAGACTTATCTTCTCTAAAATAGAGGTTTCTTTTCAATTTTTAATGCTTTAAGATATAGTGAATACAGTGGATTTGGTAATAAATTTTAGAAATTATTTTTCTTAACTTCTCTTCTCAATAATAGAGGGTTTTTAAGTTTGTGGATTTAGTAAGTTAAATTTTTAGATTTAGTATACTTTTGTATAGAAGTTTAATAATACTTCTCTTCCCTAATTTTATAGAGGATTCATAAGTTTGTAGATTTAGTAAATTTTATAGAAGTTTAATAATACTTCTCTTCTCTAATTTTTATAGAGGATTCAGATTTAGTAAATTTTGTAGAAGTTTAATAAAACTTCTCTTCTCTAGTTTATAGAGGATTCATAAATTTTGATTTAGTAAAGATTTAATAAAAATTTAGTTGAGAGGCCGTTGCACATAGTCATCTTCTTGTGACTCAGAGGCTTTGGGGCGTACACCAATATTTTGCAAAATTATTATTTTTTTGATTTAGTATAACGTTACTTAAAGATTTAGTCGAGAGGCCGTTGCGCGTGGTCATCTTTTTGTGACACAGAGGCTTTGGGGCGTTAACTAATATGATAAAATTATTTTTCAACTTAGTGACAAATTTTCAAACATGTTTTTTTTTTGTATAAAATGTTTTAATTTTAGATTTTGAAAATTTTGTTATTTGAGAATTCTTTAATTTCATTTTTTTTTATTTCATTTCGTTCAATTTCTTTAATTTTAGGTATGTATATATTTTTTTTCAATTCTCTTTTATTAGTTAGTCCAACTTATTTTTTTATCTCTTTACTAACATTTTCTTCAAATAATATTTAGTATAAGTATATTTCACTCATTTTGTATAATTTAAAGATGAAAAAGAATTCAGTAGGAGGTTGTTAAAAGAACTTGGGAAAAGAGACATTATAATTTTTCAGATTGTTACTGGAATTACAGAAATCAGAGATGGAAGATGTTTGAAGTTGAAATTTATTCACTGTTTTGATAGATACATAAATGCAGAACGTTCCATATTAATGGACACGTAGACGATCAAGTGCAACTAATAATTTACTAACTTAAAGCACGTTGAATCAAACCCACTAATGGCAACATAACTGAGGTTTCAAAGATTCACAAGGAAAACACTACGAACACGAATGTTGAACACATTTCCGGATATCATTGAAAGTACATTGACGAAAGGAAAAGTGCTAATTTGCTCTCCTTGTGAGACTCGGATTTTACCACTGAATGATCGGGTGAAGCGGTCTGCAGCGCTGCCACGTACTTTTCCTAGCGGCCGAAGTAATAGAATGCGCACAAACTTTCACTTATTTCTTTCCTACCTGAACAATAACAGATTTTCTAAATTCACAAAAAACTTTTAAATTTATAATTTTCTTAGTTCGATTTGTTCATTTCCTGATTTATTCATTAATTTTAATATTACTTATTAATTCATTTATTTATTCACGTATTATTTAAGTTTAGAAAAGTAAATGAGCTTGGTTGTCTTTTACACTTTGCACCAACTTTCATTAAATTTACACTTTATTAATTCTTTTATTACATAATGTAAGTAATATAGCAGAAAAAAAAACGACTAACATGACTCTAATTTACACATCCTTTCCATTTCCATCCCTCCGGGGCCTCCAAAATTTTTTATAGTCTTATGTCACGTCCTAAGACACGACACGACTGGGATGTTTAACTCAACTAAGAGTTATGCTCTTTTTAGGCCTTAGCTGCGCTAGCTAGTAAACCTTGGACGAGCTGAGGAAAGGAGTGTAATATCAAATTTCACTATTATCGTTGAAACAAAATTTTGACTAATTTTTTTTTGGATTTAGGATTTTGGGTTTTTATAAGGACCAACGGTGGGTAGCACGAACGTCTTGTAAAGATCGTTTTCTTGACCGCACGTACCGCCGTATGGACAAGGAATAAGGTCACGAACCCAGGAAAATGATGTGTGTGGGAAAAACTAATTTTATCCAATCTCAGTTTCTCAGATTCGCCCTTCCCTATTAAGAGCAAAGCTCGCAATTGATTTTAAATTCCTTCTCTTTTTCTAAAATATTTTTATTATTTTTTTTTTTTATTTTTGTAGTTAATATTCCTCACTTTTCCTTCCTTTATTTTGGAAATATTTCAAGCAATAAATTGATTCTCATAGGTAGATATGAATTCTCTTATAAATTTAGATATTCTTCGTAAACATAACCAGTGCGCTTACCCGTAAGGTCGTACAATCAAAGTTATGTTTACTTCAATTCTTTTCCAAACCAATAGGAGTATGCTTATCCGTAGGGTCGTAACAACATATGGCTTGGAAAAATAATTTAGAGTATCTTAAATTGAAGATTTTTCTTTTCTTTATGTAATTTCAAGTGTAAATTAATTGAATCTTTGTAATTTAAATATTCTTCGTAAACATAACCAGTGCGCTTACCCGTAAGGTCGTACAATCAAAGTTATGTTTACTTTAATTCTTTTCCAAACCAATAGGAGTATGCTTACCCGTAGGGTCGTAACAACATATGGCTTAGAAAAATATTTTAGAGTATCTTAAATTGAAGATTTAAACTTTCTTATAAATTTAAATGTTCTTCGTAAACATAACCAGTGCGCTTACCCGTAAGGTCGTACAATCAAAGTTATGTTTACTTTAATTCTTTTCCAAACCAATAGGAGTATGCTTACCCTTAAGGTCGTAACAACATATGGTTTGGAAAGGTAATTTAGAAAATGTTAAACTGAAAATTTTATTTACCTTTTTATATCTTTTGGTTTTATATAATTTTTTTTTCTTTATAAAATTTCGATTGTAAACAAATCGAAGATTTAAACTTTCTTATAAATTTAAATGTTCTTTGTAAACATAACCAGTGCGCTTACCCTTAAGGTCGTACAATCAAAGTTATGTTTACTTTAATTCTTTTCCAAACCAATAGGAGTATGCTTACCCGTAGGGTCGTAACAACATATGGTTTGGAAAAATAATTTAGAGTAACTTAAATTGAAGATTTTGAATTTAGTATGATTTGGATATTTGGAAAATTTGAATAATATTGAAATTCTGAATTTTTGATTTGATTTTTCTTTATTTGAAAATAATTCTCTCTTTCTTATTAATTGTACAGTATCAGCAAAGCTTGTGAGGCTTGTGTTGATCTGACTTGGTCAGTTCAGAAAAGCTTGTGAGGCTTGTGGTGAACTGCACCCTGGACCAGTCAGCAAAGCTTGTGAGGCTTGTAAATCTGACTGACCAGCCAGCAGTGCGCGTTCAGCGTATTTAAATGCGTTGCTCCTCCTCCTCTTCGGCTGGAAAAACTGCGGTGTCGAATCGGGTAGTTGCGTCATTTTATGATTACGTATTATTGGTGATATGTAAGGCGGCGAGGGATGCTTTGCATATCTCGTAATGTTGTGGTGCGGAAAAGCGGTGTCCAATGGTGTGAGGGCGGCATCCCTTTCCAACGTTGATTTTCAGTTGCGTGGGAGAAGTCCTATGCTTTAACACAGGGAGCGGTCGCTCATCCCTTCTCTAGGGTATTTTCCGGCGGCTCGTATCTTCTTTAAGGAGTGAGAGAGAACGCTATATGTGCGACAGAGAAAGAGAGATGAGAGAGACAGAAGATATACCTGTCTCTCTCACTCTTCAATCTTGTCACTGACTTTTTCACAGTTTTCTTCACTTTATTTAATATTGTTAGATATCGCAATTTCACAATTTAGTTACTATTTAATTTTAATAGGTATTTTTATAATAAGCTATTACAAATTTGAGCAGTGGTTATACGTTGATTAGAAGTGCAGTTATAGTGAATATAAAAAATCGAAAAATATAACTTTAGTTTTACAGAAAAATAATTAATATAATTTTACAATAATATGAAGTTTCATAAGAAATGGTAAAACTAGACAGTCAAGCTAAATATTATAAACATGGTTACAAAATTGTCGTAAATATCGCTATTATTTATTTAATTATAATGTTTTACTTAATATTAACGCAGTGACATAAATGATTCTCTTAGGGGTTACATAGAATGTGTTTTTAGATTATTTCCAATCATAAAATTTATTATTTTTATATTTATTCATCGATTAATTAAGTAATCAGTCTTTCAAGCTTTGGGTGTAAATGTTTGTAATTGCTAGAAAATGAAATTATTATAAGAATATAAAACTACTAAGTTTCCACAAGAAAAATAATAATAAATCATTGAAATTATGAACAAACAGTTATTTTTAAAGTGTTGTTTGGAGATGGACTTTATATGAAAATGTAAAGAAAAATTATTGCAGCTGAATTGTGTTGTTAGAAATTAAAAATGTAAAATAGTTAAGTAAATATAAGTCTTATAAGTTTCAAGATTGGAAAATAATATTTGTCGCAGGGTAAAGAAACGCAAGGTTTTCTTGAGAAAAAATTGTACTTTCGCTGTTTGTATATGCTACGCAGCATCTTAGGGGAAGATAAGAGTTTCCAGATGTGCGAGACTTCCTGTGTAGGACCTTAGTAATGGTTTTCACATAAAATGTATTATTTTATTCAACTAATGAAATTTCCTATGCAGACTTTATAAAATATTAATTTGTTCATTCTAATTAGAACTCCAATAATTTCGTTAAATTATTTTACTGATTTTATACCCTTTTGTGGACTTTTTATTCATTTGAAATATTTGAATTTTAACCAATTACTTATTGTAATGTTACATGAAAAAAAAAAAAATAATAAACATGTTACTGTTTATTTAGAATATTTCTATATATATATTTTATAAGGTTTGCATGAACAAAATAGAAATTCTTCATTAATTATATATATATATATATATATATATATATATATATATATATATATATATATAATACATATAGGTTATAGTATAATTTTAACCTTGTTATAATTTCATTATTTGATTCCAAAAGAGAGTTTTAGTTACACTAACGAGATAATTATTTAATCATTACATAATACAAACAAGAGTAGTGTTTATTAATTTTTCATCTTTATTCTAAATCTATCGTTCGCTATAAATCAAATAATTTTCCTACTTATAATTATTGAGGTATTCAAAGTTATTTTAAAATGATTTCCTCGTGCTATTGTATGTTGAGGCCCGAAAAGTCGTTGGAAAATGCGTCTCCACGAGAAAGTTGGGGTGAGCTATTTTTAGTATGGGCCATGTGTACTGTAGCATCGAGATAGCGCATCCGCTCGGAAAAGTGTCCCTTAAAGCTAATTCACTCTGTGAAAGAGTATTTTCAATTTTGTGTATAGTTATTTTAAACTGAAAAACATTCATTTATTTATTTATTATGTTGTTAAAAATTTATTTATAACACGAAAATTTTTAATAGTAGCCGAATGCCTTGCTATTTAGTGGGCTTTCTTTTATAGAGGTACAAAAACAAAGATTGAAATGAGTTTTATTACTCAGGTAGAGAAAATAATCCTTCTAGAGTGTGGCTTAAAGTATTACTTATAAACTTAAATCTATTTTACAACGTTATATTTTATACACTTTTCATCCCACGCCTGAACGGTTGTTAGTTAATATGTATTGTACTTATTTAACTTAACTTATATATAAAATACAAAATATTAAGTCAACATATAAAAGTAAAATTATAATTAACAACTCATACTTAAGCTATTATTTAAACATATCTTCGTAGGAAATTTACCATAGTTTATAACTAGCGCGTTAATACAACTGAGGTGGTTTTAATAAAAATCATAATGCTGAATTATTGTAATTTTAACTAAGGGTACTATTACTATTTTTATGTAAATATCATTTTCTTATTCGGATTGTTTCATAATTATGTTGTGTTAATAATTAATTAGTGATGAACAGTTCTCTAGAGTGATTTACTTATTTTGTAATATTTTTCGATAAATGATTTAATACTATATTTTATTACACTCGTGGTCGTAGGTATAGTTGATTACAATATTTTATTTATTGGAAATAATGTTTGTTCTTCATCAAGAAGAAAAGAAAGTTTACAGTCCGTTTAATATAAAGCCGAAATATAAGGAAAAGCGAAATTGTAAGTATTTAAAAATTCAGAAATTTTAAAGCATGCGCCGCGTCGGTGTTTTATGACAGCTTGAAACTCCGAGAAGCGCAGGTCACATCTACAACCCTTGGTGCAATAGTGTCGGTAGGGTAGTAGGTGTTCAGGGTTATGACTATGGTTCATCGCATAAAAATATATACAAAAAAAATTTTCCCATCGTAGACGGTTCCGTTACAGTTACAAGAAAAGTTTTCGAGAAAATGTCCAATTCCAAGGCCCACAGACATGTAATGTAAAAACATGAGTCAAAAATAACCACATGTATCTGAAGTTTCACTTTGTAGTTGTCGTGAATTCCATCGAAATTTTCTAACATTTCTCCGAATACGGTTTATATGATCGGGTATGTAAGGAGGTACACCAAAACTATCAAAGTACCAGGCATCACCGTTTTTATTGACGTAAGTTGCCACCCAATGCAAGCCAGGTTTATCGTGCCTTTGGGTGTTGAAAATAAAAGCTGTCGGTCTCGTCCAGACCAGGGGAATTTGATCTGCCGCAAAGACCCCCACAGCGTGAGTAAGAATTCGAGATAAAATCCGTTGAATTTGTATATTGTTCATCACAGAGGTTAATAGGTGGTTCAAAGAAAAAACTCTTCACCAACAGCTTCAGTTTTACCACGTGTTTTCAGCCACGTTTTTAACTTAGAGGCGTTATTCAAAGCACAACTAAACTTTGTGAAACCGTATTTTAAAGAATGTTGCATGCAGTAATTACCAGATGCTGTAAGTTTGTGAAATGGCGGACAATCTTCCTCAAACTCTAAATTTACAATGTGTCGTGTAGTGATTTTTCGTAAAATCGCCACTTTCATGCCACCACGAACATAAATATTGTTTGCTCTCTTGCAAATTTCTTCTAGGTTTTTGAACAAGACTTTTTCGGAAACACCTTGATCAAGCCAGTCCAAGCCGTGATGGTTCCGTGATAACCAATCGTTTTCTTTTCTAGCCTCTTGACATAGTACAGTTATTTGTCTATTCGGAGAAACAAACCAATGTCCTGTGAAATTTTGATTTAATGAAAGAACTGCCACTTCTTTTGATACCAGACGGTTTTTATAATCTTTGACACACTGTATATTTACGACGATATCCATCTTCATAGTTTTGTACAAATCAACATCCAATCAACGACTGACATATCAGAAGCATTTCCAAACCATTAACCTTTACCCCCCACTACTACTACTTTCCCCCACCATCTCACCCACTATAGTCCACGAGAACTTGACGTGACGAATCAATCTCAAGTATATTTTCATATTCAGCATAAATTATACAATTTACTGTACTGCTTAACGGATCATCAAAACGAACATCAATTCTCACACTACCATGTTTTACTAGATTCCAATGTGTGCTTTGATTTGCTGATAAATCAGGTGTTAAATCGAAAGCGAAAAGGCAATATCCATTGGCATAAGCTTCGCGTGAATAGAATTACCCTCATTTAAATAATGTATACCTGTACCAGAAAATAAAGTATGATATGCATCAACATACATATTATTCGTTTTAAAATCAGGTTGTAATGGTTTAGACGGTACTTGTACACCATCAATGTAGAGACACAAATAATTTATATTGAAATTTTTAAAATTAAATGGATTGAGACCCTTATCACCGTTAAAAGCTTTATTTTCTACAAAACCAACAATAATTCTTTTTGGTAATTGACCTAAAATGACATTATCCAATGTTTCTCCATGAATACCACTATGCATTGTAATAGCTTTTACTTCTACACATGTGAGGGGATATTTAGCTGTTGTTTTCGAAAGTGTTTTTCGAAAAAAAAGAAACTTTTTCGTGAGCCAATATAATACTTGGACTAAGTCTGACACGACGTACAAAGAGAGCAGCTTCGGTGATTCGAGCGGTGTAGAGTCCTGTCGGGTCCATAAGACAAAAACTATGTCGTGATCGTACGAGCCGCACACGTACTTCGACACCATTAATTAATAATTTGTTTTGATTGAAAACATCACAATGTAAATACCCAATCATATCTATGTTTTTCTCATCGCCCATAAGGATTCGGCGGTTTGTAAGACCCTCGTTTTCGTCATCTGTAGCATCCATTTTTCCAGGAGTGTCGGTCTACCATAGTGCACTGGTGAGATGAGATTTTTTAGCTGCAGATCCATAGTTTAATAAAGTTTCAATGTATGATCGATAAGCGTAGGCGTTATTGGGCGGGGAAACAGGTTTTTGATTAAAAAATCCATCAACTTGATTAAATATCGAGTGCATACAATTATTTACAGGACCAACATTTTTCAAGGTATTTTTATCTATGGTTTCAGGAGGTATTACTGTTTGTGCGATAGTTACACGAACACTAAGCTGAGTATGTGCAAGGTCGATATATTCACTAGTTCCCGGTATAGAAAACTCTATTGGCGACCCTTCAGTTAGCGAAGATATTCGCTTATATTGAACATAATTTGAATTTTCAATCGTTGTTTGAGTAGGGGGTACACTAAATAAATTCACTTCAGATTTAAGACATGTACACGAACCACTATGCAGAAAAGCCATTATTGTTCAAAAATATCTCGTGCAGTACGTTTTTCTTTCAAAGTTTTCCTTTTATTTTTACAGTATTCTTTTTTAATACCAAATTTTTTATTTGGTTTAACTTTGGAACGTTTTCTACTTTTGGTGTTAACGGCATCAGAGTTCTTAGTCAACTGTTGTTTCTGGGCCCGACGCTTAGTTTTATATCCTGAGCCACTTATCAGATTATCCAATTTTTCTTCGGCTTTTCTTTTGAGATTCTTTCCTGATTCTCGAATATTATTGCGAAAAGATTCTTTAAAAGGTTTTTCATGTGTAATGTCATCTAAAATATTTACACCTGTTCGTAAAGCCTATTTACCAACAGCTTTTCCTAGAGCCTCACCACCTTTTTTTACAAACGGTAAAACACTACGATAGACACCTTTTAAAAAGCTTCCAACACCTTTTCCTTTTTGCATAGCTGTATCTATTGTAATATAATTATTGAATGGATCGTGGGCACTTTGGTTATCATAAATTGTTTCAAAATAACCCATCTTATGCTGTTCTCTTAAAATGAAGTGTTACTGTCAACGTACCGTAATCGAATGCTATAGGGTTTCCATCTTGGTCCTTTATATTTATTGTGATCGATTGAAATGACGTAGATAACAATGGAATATACATTGGCGTGATAAAGTTTTTAATCTCAATGCTACCATATTTATACTCGTTCATATTAAGAGGAACTATGCGTAAAAGAGGTGTGTGTACATCACCTGTAATGTAAGGTTCACAAAGATCACTATACACTCTTATTATTGATGGTAAACCGCTAATAAGATCGGCAGGTCTTTGACCGGTAACTGTATCTCTAATTTTTTCAAGATTATGATTTTCAAAGCCAATAATTCTCAAGAGTTTTTCAGACAAAATTAAACTATGAAAACTCGTGTCACAAGTATCCTGGCAAGTTCGTTCAATTTCTATAAACTCTCCACGTTGTGCTTTGAATTGTAAGTGATTTTTTATGTTAGGTAAATTATTTATTTCTTGTAAAAGATTTTCCATATCTGTGTAAATTCCTGGAGATAAGTGTGCAATAACATCATTTTCTATTGATTCGTGTCTCAAATTATTTGGTGAAAACGACTCAGTTGTTTTTACACAGACCATACCCTCATAGCTATCGAGCGAAATATGTTGAAATGTGTGGGGTATCTGAATCTCACATAGAGCTACAGACCACTCACCGTGTAAATAAATATTTTGAGGTAGCTGCGTGGTAAAATGTGTTGTTTTATTTTCAGGAAACACATACATGCTGTTGTTACTAGATAATACTATGTAAAATTGTTCTCTCATTATATCTTTTTTAAATTGTTTGCTGAAACCCAGGAATTAAATTTATCGGGATAACCTTTCCAAGTTACAAAATATTTTTTGTTTTTCCCTTTACCTTTAGTTTTAAGAATCTTATCTATTTAAAAAGATTCTGTATTCAAATCTTTTTGTACTCTAGAAAGTTCTTCTTCGTAGAAAAAACCTTCGATTGGTTCACCGTCAAGTTCTTCCAAAGTATAAACAGGCGGTTGGCGTTTAGTAGATATACGTATAATTCGGAATAATTCCAAAGTCCATCCGCTTTCATATGCTTTCTTGAACACTAGTTTGGCGCGACTGACACGTACTAAGTTACCCACCTTATATTTAGGGTATCGCATACGGGTCGTGTTGTATCGTTGGGCTAGGTTTTGGTATGCTTTTACGGCATTGTACAAATTAACTTTAGCAGGAGTCATTTTAGTACCAGAATGCCAAGAATTATTGTAAGCATCAACAATTTTTTGTAAAATATCAATATATCTGTACGTATTTGTATGAGTAAAATATCGCCATAATCAACCCTTCAATGTTCTGTTAAACCTTTCAACCACAGCTGCTTTAATATCAGGATTTCTAACTACACGATAGTTTATACTGTTCTTTTTCAAAACTTGTTGCATCTCTTTGCCGAGAAATTCTTTACCTTTATCAGTTTGAAAGAGCATGGGGTGTTGTCCTTTACAACGTGTTAAAATACGTTCAAATGCTTTAGCGACACTTTCGATGTTTTGTTACGAATAGGTTCAACCCATGCAAATTTTGATAAAACGTCTATAACCACAAGTAGATATGTGTTGTCATTGTTATAGGTTTTTAATTATCGTAAATCAGCGAGATCTCCTTCCCACACATCAAAAGGTTTACGAACGTCATAAGACCTATGCGGAAAATGACGGTGTACAGGTTTATGTAGAGTATAAGCATCCTGACTTTCAAGCCATTTGATAATTTTTTTGCGATCGTGTTTTTTACCAATTGTTTTTAAAAGGTTGTACGCACCAGCATAGGCTGGTGATTTCGGTGGTCGATAGAAAAAATTATTTAACGTTTTTTCCATTTATCTTATTCTTAAACTTTTTTAGTTTCTTTTTTACGTTTCTTTTAATTATTTTTTTAATGTACAAAGAAAACTTGTCAAAAGTTATTTCACTTATCATATAACAAGTTATGACTAAAGCCACACCTCTCTCGTTAGTTGTAGCTGTTTCAGACAATAAACGTGCAAAGGCACGTTTGGCCAGCAAACAATCAGCTTTGCTACGATCGCTACTGTTTGCATATGCTATATCATGTTCACGACAATAATCGTCAAGTGGGTTGATACCTTTCTCACCTTTCTCTAACCTCTCGTTTAGACGTGTACCAGGTCCACAAAAATGGTATCCTGGAGCATGTATTTCAAAAGGTAAAGAATTGATTAAATTATCTACAAGACTTGATTCTGGGTGTGTGATCAAATCTTCTTCAATGTTTACTCTAGGCGATCCCATGGAAGAATACGAACTTTTGTAACGTGTCTAGGTGTTTCTTGGGGGTGTAATCTTTTTTTCAACTTTCTTGGTGTTGCTCTATTGGCTGGTTTTTCATTTGTTTCTTCACTATTAGATTGTTGAGTTTCTTCTTCGTTGTCGTCACTATCAGGTTGTGGTGAAGAAACAAGTTCCCAAATTTTATTGTTACCAATAAATTCTCGTGGTATATTTGCTCTGCGAAGCGCTTCGGTAAACTGCCTATAACCACTTGACAACGGCTGTTTTCTATTTCTCAGAGCATGGTTAATCAAATCTACTATATTTCCACTTTTGACGACACTGCCATCTATGGTAATCTTACCAAGATCATCCCATGTGACATCACCAGAAGCAGACAATCGCAGTAATAACTGTTTTGCTTTAAATCGAAGCGTTGATGGTACACTGTTTATTATGTTATCATCTACTTTTCTGCTATCTTCATTGGTATCTTCGTTATTATTTACTCTGCTTACTTTATCGATATCTCCAGGGGTGGTTACGTCGCTCACGTGAAACTTTTTTGCACCATCATTTGATTTATAATACATAAAACGGTCTAATGTTTGTTGGTACATCGCATATTTTTCACGATCATCTTGAATTGATGTCGAATTTATAATTTCGCTCATTTCTTTGTCTAGTAGCGACGAAAGTGTACCCGGTGTTTGCATAGAAGCCAATTTTTCACCTGATAAACGATGGTGTAAATTGTTTATACTTTCTTCAGGGATCAAAATCATTTTTCTTGCATGCTCCATAGTTTATCACAGGTACCAAGATGAGTGGTAAACAAGTCTGGTATTTGATAATCAACTTTTTTTTATTTTTCAAACTTTGCGAAGAATCAGTTAATTTTCTTAAGAGTAAAACGTACTTTTTCAATTTATTTTTATAGTTTTTGTTCAAAGGCACGTTACCACGTAAAATATTTAAGCCACATTCGCAAATGAGAATAACAAGTTTTTTATCTGCTTCGCGTAACACGTCGTTAACTTTTATCGAAATGAAGCAGAGATTTTAAAGTATTTAAATTTTTTTGTCCAAGACGCTTGCGTCTACTCGAACCCATTACAATCGTACGACTAGTATATTATTCCCAAGTTCGCTAGCTTTTATAGATTTCTTGGGAACATAAACATAGTGATATTTATCAAACGGAAATATATTACTATGAAAACGACAATTATCAGGTGTACCTTGGCGTAAGTCAACTAATAAATAGGAGCGTGCTTGTTTAGTTGCATCAAGATAAGTCTCTTGTAGAAATTGTGGATTTTCAGGACACAGTTGGCGAGCTAGATACTGTATCTGAGATTTATCTCTAGGTTTTTGAAAATAACTATATAATTAGAATTTAACGATATTTCACGCTGGCCCTTATGGAAAAGGTTTTGTGTGATGAATATTACGCTTAAATTATTATGATGACTACCCTTGGTAAAAATATTGGCAATAACGCCACCACCACCACCACCACCACCCGAAGACTCCCTCATTAAGTCGTCTATAATTATCAATTTTGGTCTAGGATCGTCGACAAAGTCTGAATTTTTTGGTAAACCCTCGTGAAATTCGACATCATCACTCAGTTCTTTATACGTTGATTGCCATTCGGAATAGTAAACTATTATTCGGTCAAAGTGTACGTTACTCATACTATCTATATGTTTTAAAAAGTTTTTAACAATCACGGTTTTCCCACATGATGTGGGACCACAAACCATAGATGTCCGAGGATGTTTCCACCGTGGATCCATGACAAAAACTGTTTCGTTAAAGGAGATAATATTTTTTATAAGTCTCGAGGTTTGTGGCGGCGGCGGCGGCGGCGCGCGCGTGTCACAAGCTTTTTGAGAAATCAGATTGCTGATGAACCGACAAGCTAATTTGAAGTGACAAGCTAATTTGAAGTGACAAGCTAATTTGAAGTGGTAAGCTAATTTGAAGTGATAAGGTAATTGAAGTAACAAGCTAGTTTGTAGCTACAAAACTTGTGATAAATGTGCTCAACGAGTATCAAAAAGCTTAATGTGAATCAATAAGCCTAATGTGAATCGAAAAGCTTGATGTGTTATATCAAACTATTTAATGTACCTCTTGAGCCTTTCGTCACTGCCGCTACCACTTTCGACAGATTTATTTATGCTAACTTTATTACTTTAAAATAGAGATAATTAAGAAACAAACAGATTTTTAATTGAAATATAATTAATTTATTACGGTCATATACCTAACGTGTCAAAGGTAAGGAAAAAGAAGATTGATATTTTAATACATTTATTGATTAATATTTTTGTTCATAACATGATCAATATCCTTCAACTGTAAAGATGCAAGTTCATACATCAAAATATAGGCATCATCTATTAACATACTTAAATTATTTTTTTCAAGATTTTATGTAACTTATTAACATTATGGGTATAAAATGTGCTTGTTATAGAATGTATATCATAAAATGTAAACTGTGTATATTGTGATAATTGATTTTTTTCTTGTAATTTCTCTTTCGTATAGCTACAAATTTCATTAAATACATATTTTATATCTTTGGACGCATTTAACAGATATTTAATCCTATTGTCTACGTTTCTAGAGATGTGTTTGCACTGATCATAGATTGTTTTATTATACACCAATCTTGATTGAAAGCATATCTTTGTTGGTGGATCACCGCTATGATTTTTCTCTTGTGTTTCGTCTATCAGCTCAAAAGCTTTATCAGAAAAACTTATCATGAACCTTATGCTAAAGCTGGTACCACAAGATATTTTTTGATCAACCATTTCGTTTCCATCAGATTCAAAGAATTCGTCAATCCTGGGAAAACCTTCTTCAAAGCATATCCACTCGGTATGCGTACGTGGTATACCCGCAATATTTTGACCACTTAAACGAACAACAGGTTTGAAATCACCACAGCCAATAACATGGCTTTCTAGACCAACTGTAAGTTTCTTACAATACGATTTATTTAATCCATACAGTATGGATAGTATTTGGCGACATTGGAACTTAGAGTTTTGATTACTATTCTGAGCAAACATTTTTCAGTATTATCATACTTTAGTAGGATCCAAGATTAAAATGACAGATAATTAAAGTACCCCTTTATATATAAAGTATCCATAAATACTCACACTCTAACAACCCTTCCTAATCTTTGAGAATGTAATCATTTCTAGATTGAGTATGTGTGTGGGTGTGTGTGTGTGTGTGCGCGCGTGTGTGCGTGTGAGTGTGTGTGTGTGTGTGAGTGTGAGGGTATGGTGTTATGAGTGTTCATAAACCATTAAATTAATTATATGTATAATGATTTATAAAGTTTAAGTATTTTTGCTTCCTCCTAGAGGAAGCTTTGTGATAGTAAAAAAAAAGTTTATGAGATAATGTGTTAGAAATGTTATTTAGCAAATTTGGAATAGAAATACACTATTTTTAGAAAATGTCCGTATGGATGTGTGTGTGTGTGTGTGTGTGTGTCCGTATACGCTGATATCTCATGATCTACTCGACCGATTTTAACGGGAGAGTGATCATTTTTTTAGATTTTGCTTCCACAATTGGGGTCAATATTCTATTTTTGTAAAATTTAATTTTTTTTATAGCCATTTTTTAATTTTCAAAATTTTTATTTTTGATTTTTTAATATTTAGAACAAATATTGTTTATATATCATGAATTCTCTGTATGTAGGATAAAATTATCTACAATTTGAAAAAAAAAGTCGGTAGCTATATTTCGACATAAGTTATTGATGAAACGTAATTTTTTGTAAATAGGTTATATTTCGAAATTAAAAAAAGATATTAACATCAATATTTTTTTGGTTATAAAGGATATTATGTACTATAACTTACTAAATTTTTAGGTTTTTTTATTCATCATTTTTTGAGAAAAAAAATAATTTATAAAAAAAGTTATTTTTTTTGTCGTTCAATAACTATAGTAAAATTGGCTTAATCACTTTGAAATTTTTTGTAGGGGTAGATTTTGTATACCAATCGAGTGAGTTCTTTGGGAAAAAGGATTGATCCATAAATTTCGGAGATATTTGAGGTTAAAATTTTTTTCAATTTTTTTAAATCGTAATTTCTCGAGAACGGCTCTATGTATCTAAATGGGGTGGGTGGCATTCGAAAGAGAATTAAATTACCTATATTTTCTAAAAAATTAATTCTCTAGCTATCACGGTTCTTTTGTTATTAACAAAAACGTAAAAATTGAAAAATGAAAAAAAATGAGTTTTATATGTTCAACTATTACAAGAGTAAAATTGTCTTATTCGCTTCAAAATTCATTGTAGAGGTATATTATTGATAGTTCTCGGATGAGTTCTTTTGGCAAAATGATTGGTTCATAAATTTCAGAAATATTTGAGGTAAACACAATCAAAGAACAACTTTAGAATATTTTTTTTATTTTGAACCAATGTACGACGAGAAGCCGTTGACAGTGGACTTGAAGAAGAAAAATTTAATGAAGAATAGAACTTGAAGAAGATTGTTTTCCATTCATATAAGAATTAAAATTACAAACAAATAAATTGCAAATGGAACCTCAATGAATAGCTATGAAAAAATTACAAGTTAATATTTTCCATAAAATTTTTCCAATTTTTTTCGTGAAATAGTATATTACACACCTAGGCAGTAAAAATAAGAAATGAACTTCGGCTTCGCCTCGGCCGACATTTACATGTGATCTGAGGCTTTCTTTTTTACTGGCCAAGATCTGTATACTATTTTTCCGGTCGGAGGACAGAAAAATTTATTTTTCGAATTTTAATTTAATAAAAGGAATCAAAAAATTAGTTTGAGGAAGCTGCGTGCCAATGAATTGGCAGCGGTTTTTTACATTATGAACCATATAAAAATCATTCCTAAAATAAGAAACAACAAGTATTTTACAAAATTTTAAAAAGTATTTATCATAATGAGATATATTTAAAAATACTGATAAAGAGGTCATAGGTTGACAAGAAAATACGGTATTTATTTTGATGTGTTTTTATTCAGCTTCAATTTTTCAATTTCACTTTTTAATTCATTAATTTGATTCTGTTGCTGTTCAAACTTCCGCTCAAAATTATGATTTACTAATAATAAATGTTTTGTAATTTTATTTAATTGTTTACATAGATTATCTTTTTTTCTAAGTAATTTTTCTGTATGATGCACATTACAGTCAAGAATAAGTTTTATGTATTTGTTACTTTTTTCTAAGTCATCTAAATTTTTTAAATCTCTATTTATTGATTCAACAGTATTGAATAATGAATTTTCATTGGTCCAATGATCTTCGTCATATGCTTCGAGAGTTTCGACTCGTTCAATGACATTTAAAATTGCCATATGTGTACGAGTTTCATCGAAGACCATGTTGAAATCAGGTATCATCTAACAAGTTATTTTCCATTTTAAAATTCACCTTGTCACAATATTAACAACTTAAGAGAGAGTGGTAGTATTTAATACTTTAAGAAGAACTCACTTTAATGTGCGATAGAAGTATGTCTGGATGATGAAGTGTATTTCTACGATCACTCAAACCAAATTTATAAGTATGTAACAGCGTACTCGTTCAACTAATCTTTGATAGTTTCTGGGGCGCATACAAACTGAACTGTGGTGTAAATATCGTTTAAGACGGCTTATATACACACCAAAGAGCATGAATCTACGGATTTTACGGTGGGGACGGAATAAAAGAATGCAGAGCAACGCAGCGAAATTTTGAGCAATAGGCACTTTTGAATTTAAAAAGTCTAAAAACATAATCGCAGCTTAATATATTATAATGAAAAATCACCAAAAATCTTTTTAAAACACTCAGAATTATACAAAATTCCATAAAATAATTTCTACGACTAAGTTATAAAATACGGTAAATAGATGGATACAATGTGTAGTAAAACTATGTTACTCTGAACTGATATGAAAATTGATTGGGTTGATCAATACATCGATCGGCCTGTGAAGTTCCAAAATACCACCAATAAAAAGAGAATGTTGCACCTAACAATAAAGCACAATACCGCGAATTCATGTGAATGTAACTTTCCAAGATATCCGTACCAATACCTTACTAATACCGAATCAATAACAAAATTAACTGGTTAATGCAAGTTATAAATATGCGGAACTATGAGAGGGTAAAGTGGGTAGTAAAAAAGTGTAATACCGCGAGCTAATATAACCATCGATTAGACTGATCAATGTATCGATAACAAAATCGATCAACCAATGAGGTTCCAAAACATTTTCATTTAAAAGAAGATATAGCACCTTATAAAAAAATCTAATGCCGCAAATCGATCTGACTATAATTTCCAGTGGAAAATCATGCCAATATCGAGCCAATATGTTGATCAGTGTACTAAACTCTCTCTATTTTCTCATCTTGTATTGAGGTTTACGTAAAGGGTTGTTTGCGTGCTTGATAATAACAATAAATTAATTTTTATTGTAGTTTTTCGTAGCATGTATCAGGAACATATAAGCTAAGAAGGTGTCACATATGTAATAGTCATAAGTAGGGTATTATACTGTCTGATCCGTTGATTATTATGACGGACTACTAACCATACAAGTGATAACGTCTCATCCGTTGTACTTGTCATAAGAAACAAACAGCGAAAAGAGTTTAAGTAGTTGTAATGATCATCGATTGGATCAATCGACATCTCGATAACGAAATCGATCGTTCTGTGAGGTTCCAAAATATCTCCAATAAAAAGAGAATGTTGCACCTAACAATAAAGTACAATACCGCGAATTAATGTGAATGTAACTTTCCAAGATATCCGTACCAATACCTTACTAATACCGAGTCAATAAAAAAATTAATTGGTTAATAAAAGTTATAAATATGCGGTACTGTTAGAGGGTAAAGTGGGTAGTAAAAAAGTATCATACCGCGAGCTGATATAACCATCGATTAAACTGATCAATGTATCGATAACGAAATCGATCGAGCAATGAGGTTCCAAAACATCTTCATTTAAAAGAAGATATGGTACCTTATACAAAAGTCTAATACCGCGGATCGATCTAACCGTAATTTCCGGTAGTAAATCGTGCCAATACCGTACCAATACGTTGATCAGTGTACTAAACTCTCTCTATTTTCTCATCCTGCCTTGAAGTTTTCGTAGAGGGGAGATTGTGTACTTGGAAATCATAATAAATGAATTTTTATTACAGTTTTTTGCAGTATCTATCAGTAAAATATAAGTTAAGAAAGTGGTACATGTGAATATAGTCATAAGTAAACCATTATACCGGCTGGTCAGTTCGCCATTATGACGGACTACTTGGCATAGAAGCGACGACACCTCATTCGTTGCACTTATGATAAGAGACAGCCAACGAAAAATCTTCAAGGCGATACACAAAAAGTAGGTGTAGCTTAACGTGTGCTAGTGGGAGTGGCCCCTAATGCAGTTGTTATCATTCTATTTTTGTAGCTTTTTAATAAACTTACTCACTCAGATGTTTCTCTGCTAACTCGGGTCGATTTAATTTTATATTAATATTAACTTTTTATGTAAAATTAATAAATAGACATTTCCTAAACATAGTTTTGTAATAAATAAACTTAAATAAACAATAATTAAACATAAACTAATAATTTAAAATATTTCTTTGGTAAAACGCTGTACAAGCGCTGAATCAGTGCTTATATGAACTTTTCTCAAATAATTTATAAATTATTTGGATAATATAGTAGACAAATGTCTCTGATATCGGCTGAGATTGAATGTTTTCGTGAGAAAAGAATTTTAAAGTATTCGCCAGACGTAATAAGAGTAAACCGAGGGTTTTGTTCCATCCAAGTTATTTGAAAAATAATTTCTACTTCCTCTGTCATGTGTAATATGAATCCAGAATCCGATTTTCTGCAAGTTTCTACAGACTCTAGACGTGATAAGACTGTAGCTTATGCTTCAGTTTTCACAAACTTTTACAAAAATGATGGTTAGAGCACCCTGTTGTGTTGTCTACCGCAAGTTTTCGACACGACAAGATCTCTCTCTCTCTCTCTCTCTCTCTCTCTCTCTCTACCCTATTATGCAGAATATTGGGGAAGTACGCGTCGATATCGACGCTTACCCCGAGCTGGTTCACAACATTGCTTCGCCGCCACAAGAGCTGGCGAATTTCGTGAATAATTTGATCGATATGGGGGAGCAAAGAATTGCTGACAATATACGGCAAGAAGGCGTGCAACCTCTGGTACTCCAGGAGGCTCTGTTAGAAGAGCAGGCTCGTCAAATACAATTAGAGGAGGACGCTGCACTTGCAGATTTGTGGCAAGATGCTTTCGATGAGGCTGCCGCTGAGGAGGTGGACAGCGGCTTCGAGAGCGATAGTATTGAGGAGGAAGATCAGGAGAATGACCAACCAATGGATGTGGTGGAGGCTGAGGAAATAGATTCCGACGCCGAAACCATCGATAATAATCACCCTGATCAAGTGGAAGATATCGAAAGTGAAAGTGAAAGTGACAATGATAACAAGTTAGATATCGATGAAGTGACACTGCGACATGCGATGTGTGTGCGACGAAGATTTTTTCGCGGGGTATAACATTTATTACGGTTACAACGCGACGAAGAGATGTCTCGTATGTGTCGGCGATTACGTGGTATTCAGCAGCGTATAAGTCGCCGTCGCCGAGACGTGGTGTATGATGCACCACGTCGCTATCGCGACATTTGCTACGGCTGTGGTAAACGGTTTTTGTGCCAGAGTAGTCGTTGGATTCGTTGTGCATCTTGCGGATTCTGGTTGTGCCCGGCCTGCAATGAAGACACAGTGCACTGCCAGAACGAGAGGCAATTTTTGCCATGATGGCGCACACACACACACATCGAGGAGTTGTAAATAGTTTATAGTGACAAAGTGAACCGTATACTTAAGTGACAAAGTGTTTGGAATATAATTTAACTCGAATGACAAAGTGCTTAGTTATTAGCATAATGTTTAGTTCTAAGTGACAGTGGTAAAAACTATGACAAAGTGACAAAGTGTGTAGTAATTAATAACAACCGCCACAATAGCCGAAGGGCCGGAAAATGACGATGTAAGTATTCTTATAATTATTTAAATATTGTTTTGTGTTGAATGTGATTGGATCGTGGATTGTAGAGGTTCAGAAAGAGAAGGCGTTTCGTGTGGAGACAAGTGACTTTATTAATGCGTGTCCGTTGTGCCTCGTAGCGTACATTGATGTTGAGTACAATGTTGAGTTGCTGCTCTCTCTCTCTCTCGGCCGTCGCGCGTGATACTGTCTGAAGGAGCCGGCCGGCGCGGCGAGGCACCGTCGGCAGGCGTCTTGGTAGATGGAGGGGCGGTAGAGAGAGACACGTGGAGAGCGCCGAGTGGCGCGACTCTCTCGCGTGTGTGTCTGTGGCCGGAAAGGGGGGCGCTCTCGCTGAGTCGTGAACATTCCGCCCACCTTCGCCAGATTGGCGAACGGTCCCTAATCCGAAGGTTGGAGACGTATGACTTTGGCGATGGGGCGTCGTAGCGTTGTGGTGGCCGTGCGGAGATCAACCACATGGACGTGGCCATCGCTCCCTGGGTGGATGGCTGTGATTTGTGCGATGGGCCACTTTGCTGGTGGCGTGAGCTCATTGCGAATGAGCACTAAATCCCCAATTGCGACGGAGGACTGAAGATGTTTCCACTTCTGACGGGATTGCAAGGACGTCAGGTAGTCCGTTGACCATCTCTTCCAGAAGTGCTGGGCCAGCTGACTGATCAAGATGGGCTTTCCTGCTGGAACGTTGTCGCTGGTGACATCTCCTTCAGGAACTACAAATGAAGATCTTTGTATGAGAAAGTATGACGGTGATAGGAAGTCAAGGTCAGAAGGATCGTCAGTGAGAGCGGTTAAAGGTCTGGAGTTAAGGCATGCTTCAATGCGACACATAAGAGTAGCAAGTTCAGAGAAAGTGAGAACTTGATCCCCAATGACTCGGCGCATGTGATGTTTAGCCGATTTAACGGCTGCTTCCCAAATGCCTCCAAAATGGGGAGCACTGGGAGGATTGAAAATCCAGGAGGTTCCTTCTTTTGTAAGAGACCAAACAACTCGAGAAGAGAATTCTGACGAAGCATCTACCATCTGTCTTAGTTGAACATCTGCCCCGACGAAGTTAGTACCTTGGTCAGAGTATAACTCCTTGCAATGACCTCGACGAGCCGTGAAACGATGAAAAGCGGCGATGAACGCCTCACTTGAATAATCCTCAACTACCTCAATATGAACGGCTCTGGTGGCCATACAAATGAAGATAGCAATATAACCTTTCATCGTGCCTTTACCTCTAGATTTAGTGAGACGCAGATGAATAGGCCCGGCGTAATCGACGCCAGAGCGTTCGAAAGGTGACGACTGACAAACACGAGCTTTGGGTAATTCGCCCATTAATTGGGAGGGCACTCGCGCAGCATAGCGAGAGCAAGTAGTACATGCTCTGATGACTCTTTTAACTTCAGCTCGTCCCTTAACAATCCAGTATCGTCGTCTGAGTGTAGCAAGGGTTAACTGAACACCACCATGAAGCGTACGTTGGTGAGCGTCCCTGATTAATAAAGTAGTAAAGTGACACTTAGCAGGTAAAATAAGAGGATGCTTAGCATCTTCTTCGAGAAGAGAGTGAGAGAGTCGACCGCCCACCCTGAGCAAATGATTTTTTATCATGGGGTTTAGCGGTGACAGAGGGCTTTTAGCCGAAAGTTTATCTGTCCTTGCTAACTGATAAATATCAAACTTAAAATAGGCTTTCTGAATTAGGTAGATCAAACAAAGTTTGCTGTTCTCAATCTCACTATCGCTGACCTCTTTTGAACTCGAAGAGTCTTGGCATAGTAGGGATTGAAGAACAGAGATAAAGCTAACACCTAAATTTGAAGATGTCGCACGCTCCATTTTCGAGCAGACTCGATTAATGAAACGAAAGCAATACGAAGCCATCCGTAACAATTTATCTAACGAAGAGTAATTATTAATAAGGCTCCAAATTTCTAGAGTGGTCTCAACAGAATTTGGAGTGCTCTTACTTGCGACTACAGTGTAATTAGGTTGCAAATTCAAACTATTTACGGTAAAGTTGAGCTCGTCATGAGAGCTCGACCAAGGTTCATGATTATCAGAGAGCCAGGAGGGGCTTTGCCACCATAAGCGATGTGAAGCTAGTTTTGAAGGCTCAATACCTCGTGATATAACGTCAGCGGGGTTATCGGCTGATCGTACATGGTGCCAATAGGCTTCAGGTAATAGAGTGTGAATTTCCGAACACCTGTTAGCTACAAAAACACCCCATCTAGATGGGTGATCCTTTAACCAAAAGAGAACATCTGCCGAGTCTGACCATAGATGAATACTTGCGATCTTAATAAGGAATGATTCGATGAAAGTTTGCACCAAACGAGCAAGTAGCAACGCAGCGCACAGTTCTAGGCGAGGTATGCTTAGAGTTTTAAGCGGGGCTACTCGCGTTTTAGCCACTTGAAGGGTGACAAGTACCTTTTGGTCTTGAATTAAGCGCATGTAGACTACTGCACCATACGCAAATTTGGATGCGTCTGCGAATCCGTGTATTTCGAGAAGTTCACACTGAAGTGTGTATCCACTCCAGCGAGGGATTTTGATCTCTGAGATCGAAGGAAGATCTTGTAACCAGTTTTGCCAACGATTAGAAGTTTCCGAAGGAAGATCCTCATCCCAACTAACCTTTAGAATCCATAGCGATTGCATAATAATTTTTGCAGTGATCACTACAGGCGCTAACCATCCCAAAGGATCAAAGATCCGAGCAATTCTCGAAAGAACTGAACGTTTAGTAAATGGTAGTTCCAAGGGGGAATTCTCGATGTGAAAACTAAAATAGTCTGTGTTAGGTTGCCAATCTATACCTAAAATAGGTACAGATGTTTCTGAAGCAAATAAAGAGATCGTAACTGCAGCTAACATATTCGAGGGTAGGAAGGAAAGCACTTCAGAGTTATTCGAAGTCCACTTTCGTAGATTAAGATGACCCTGCTTAAAGAGTTGAACCAGCTCATCTTGTTTCTGCAGTGCTTCTTCAAGAGAGTGTGCTCCAGACAACACATAATCAGAATACATTTCTGAACGAACAGCTTCAGCTGCGATCGGGTGATTTTTGCCATAATCTTCGGCTAATTTCAGTAGCGTGCGTATGGTTAGAAAAGGCGAACATGCCAAGCCATACGTCACTGTTGTCAATCGATAAGTTTGAATGGGTTCACTCTTGTCAAAACGCCATAAAATCGACTGAAAGGGTTGATCACATTGCTCGACACCAATCTGCCTGAACATTTTCTCCACGTCAGCTGATAGAGCGATCTTATACCTACGCCAGGCACAGATCAAAGCGACGGGATTTTGAAGTAGATTTGGTCCAACGTGTAGAAGATCGTTGACCGAGACACCTGACTTGGTTTTACTCGAGCCATTAAACACAGTACGTAATTTGGTAGTCGTACTAGTTTCCTTCCAAACACTATGATGTGGTAAGAAGGCTTGAGAGTTGTTCGAAAATGAATCAGAATTTGAAGAGAGAGACATGTGACCTAAGTCAATGTATTCCTTCATAAATTCTGTATAAGCTATTTTGAGTTTCTCGTCTTTAACGAAGTTTGATTCTAGACGAGTGAGTGCGCGTAATGCGGCTGAATGAGATTTCTCGAGATGAGCAGAGCTCAACTGGTCACGATTTTTCCAGGGTAGGCTTACAATATATTGCCCTGTTTTATCTTGACGAGTTGATTTTTGATAAAATTCCTCGCAGACTTGTTCGTCTGGCGAGTAAGATTTTTTGTCATTGACTATCTCCTCCGCCCTCCAAAAATTTTGTACGAGCTCCAATAGTTTGGCTTCTTGCTCGCAGGTATTTGAGCAATGAAGGGATATTGAATCTAGCCCTATTTCTGGAGTTGTGGATGCGAGATTACCTGTCAAGAGCCATCCAAGTTTGGAACTAAGTGCTATCGGCTGAAGACTTTGGCCCTTAACAATTTGATTTTCAATGATTTGCGCATAAGCGCTAGCACCGAGTAGAATATCGATACGTGAAGGTTCGAGATACTTGGGGTCTGCTAGTTGCAGCCCTCTTAAGTATTCGAAATTTGTATTACCCCTTATGACGGGAGGCTTATACGACGAGAGTTTTGGCAAAACAATGCCATCAACTTCCAAGGAGAAAGTTGAATCGAAATGCGATTGTATAGTAAGACGAGCAACTTTAGAAGAAACAGCAGCTGTCTTTTCACCTATACCTTGGATGTGCGTGTGACTGGTTCTACAATTTAGAGATAGCAAGTTACACATAGCTTGTGTAACAAGTGAGATTTGAGATCCAGGGTCAATCAGCGCACGCAGTTGAATTTTGGTTCCGTTAGGACCAAGGGCGTTAACCCTAGCGGTAGCTAAAACTACTCCTGTACAATTAGTACTTTCTCCACTATTGAGGGAGACTGCTTGAGAAGCAGGTTTATCATCAACTTTTGTGATGAAAGCTTGAGAAGCAGGTTTGTCATCAACTTTTGTGATGAAAGCTTGAGAAGCAGGTTTGTCATCAACTTTTGTGATGAAAGCTTGAGAAGCAGGTTTGTCATCAACTTTTGTGATGAAAGCTTGAGAAGCAGGTTTGTCATCAACTTTTGTGATGACGAAATTGCCACAGTTGGGGCTAGAGGTGCTGGTCGCTGAGTCAATCTGATCTGTCTGCAACGAACTAATTGCTTGATTGTTGTCAGAGTGCACCAGATTGTGATGCTTAGCTTTACAAAGAAAGCATCGGTAGTTGGAAGTACAATTTTTAACGTTGTGCGTCCCTAGACAATTGTAACAAAGGTTTGAAGATTTAATTAATCCCTTTCGTTCAGGAACCGTTTTATTGAGAAACCGTTCACATCGATTTGTAAAATGAGATTGATTACAAAATGAACATTTCTGTTTTGAGGGATTCGTCGGAGAAGTCTGATGAGAATAAACCGACTGAGCATTGTCATGCTCTGATTTGCGAGGTTTTGAATTAGAGGTTTGAGCTTTGGGGTTAGTATTAGAAGACGATCTAGTACCTGCTTCGATGGCCTCTAAGGTGAGGGTTTGACTTCGAAGAAAGGCTTGAAGTTGTTCTATTGTGGGTGGATCGACGCTATCCCCTAAGTGTCTTTCCCATTCCTTTCTTGTATTTAAAACAAGCCGATTCAACGTAAAATGAACAATTAAATCATTACCTAACGAAGCCGCTCTATTTAGAGAGGTCAGACTAGCGATGGGATTGGAAATTTCCCTATAAATCCGTTTGATTTCTGATGAAATATCTGACTTCATAGATTTGACTGCGAAGATTTCCGAGATATGAGAGCTAACAATACGCCGCTGATTTTCGTAAAACTCGGTTAGAGTTGTCCATGCACGTTCATAATTGTCACCAGCAATGGGAAGAGATTTGATTTTCTCAAGTGCCTCACCTGTAAGGTGAGTGCGAAGATAATGCAATTTTAGAACAGGCGTTAAGTCTTCGCGACGATGTATGACCGAACGAAAGACATCCCTAAAGTTCTCCCAATCAGAGAATTTCCCTGAAAACTTTGGTAAATCTACCTTCGGTAAAGATTGAAATGAAACGTTAGTTACATGAGCAGGATTTGTCGCAACTGGGGCAACATTCGAGTTGGAGGGGCCTTGATTGGCAACTCTTGTTCTAATAGTTTTTAAGTAATCAAGAAATTCTCCTCGGCGGACATAAAAACTATCCTCAACCAAATCACAGAGCTTAGTTGAGAAATAGGCATGATTTATATCAAGAGCCTCGAGTTTCAGAATTGACTCGCGATGTAACTGAAAAGTCGCATAATTCGCTTCAAGGCCGGCGAGACATGATTCCGCGTAACCTTCCGTCATGTTATCTTTACCCTTAGATTTGAAATTTTTAAAGGAGTTTGTAATTTTAGCTTGGAGTAACAACTGTCTAGTATGTAGTCCCTCCATTTTGAGATCAAGTTAATTAGACTAGTAACGAATTTGACTATTTGAGCTTAGGTTTAAGTAAACTACTCTTACCCACTCGAGAGTAAAGTAAGAAGTAGTGAGAGTAATTACATCTAAGTCTTAACCTAGGTTATAATACTTATGCTACAGTGAAAGTTGAGATGCGCTTGACGACGCGACGTTGACTGCGTCTGCTTTCGTTCCCACGATGAATCAGCTGATGATCCGTAACGTTGATGTGAAGAACTTGAAGTGAAGTTACTGCAGACGTTGTGATCGCAGCTAGCTCCGCAACGTAGTCAGCTGTTGAAGATGCGTCCAGGTGCGGGTCAACAGTCGAAGTTGCAGTCCAAATTTGAATCAACAGGCAGCAGTATAACTGCAAGGTGCAAGTGAAATAAGTATTTGCTAGGTCGAAATTGCATTCAATTTCTCAAGACTAGTTAGATATTACAATAAATTTTATAATAAACTCAAACTCAATCAAATTGTATTAATCTCAAATTAAATTTAAATTTTCATTAAATGAAAAAAAAAACACTAATTTGACTAGACAATAGTTGAAAAGTATTTTTAAATAAACAAATTGGACCGATACGTGTGTCCAAGTATTAGGACGAAGTATCCAAGCGCAATCGGATCGACGATAGATGCGAAGAAGATGGACTCGTCCGAGAACAGCTCTGATCCGTTGATGTGCGCGACCCCTGTGGCGAAGTTGAACTCGTCCTCCTCCTAATCCTCTTGGTGAAGACGTATTCGATGTCCTGGACGTAGCGCGCCCTGTTCTTCGTCTTCTTGTATACGTCTCTTCTTCCCTCGTGGAAAGCTCGCTATATGCACGGCAAGCACCGCGCAGCTTGATGGAGAGGCAGCGAGCAGGCTCCACGTGGGTAGACCCTGACTTGAGGTGTGTAAACCTCGTAGCGTGTACGCTGCACGCGGGTACTACGTGACTTGGCTTATGTGAGCCCCGTAGCGTGTACGCTGCACGCGGGTACTCCGTAGAGAAATGCTGTGGACCCCGAGCGTGTACAATGCACGCTGGTTGTCCGAGTCTTGTGGTCTGCCGGTCACCGTACGAGCGCGGTGACTCGAGAGCTGGCTTTACAGCGCACGCTCTTGGCTACAAGACAAGATGGCTGCCGGTCACCGTACGAACGCGGTGACTCGAGAGCTGGCTTTACAGCGCACGCTCTTGGCAATGTCTTGGAGTCGTTAGCGACGCACTCCAAGGCGTTTTTAGAGATGGGGAGAACAGCAATTGAGAATGCTATTTCCCCAAGTAAGCCTTAGTAATAGGCTTACTCGCGCGCGACGGTGTGATAACGAGAGAGAGAGAGACAGCAACGTACGCGCGAAGTCGGCATGCGGGCACATGCGACTTATTCGGCACTCACGACCACGAACACTTTTGATGCGTACCTGTATGGGAGAAAGGTAGCTTTCCCTATGCCACTCGAGAGTAGACATAGAAGAAAGAGAGACTTTTCCTCCTTGATGTGGCCATTGCTGCAGATTTCCTCCCACGATCCGGCTCGAAGGACCAAATGTTTTGTGTTGAATGTGATTGGATCGTGGATTGTAGAGGTTCAGAAAGAGAAGGCGTTTCGTGTGGAGACAAGTGACTTTATTAATGCGTGTCCGTTGTGCCTCGTAGCGTACATTGATGTTGAGTACAATGTTGAGTTGCTGCTCTCTCTCTCGGCCGTCGCGCGTGATACTGTCTGAATGAGCCGGCCGGCGCGGCGAGGCACCGTCGGCAGGCGTCTTGGTAGATGGAGGGGCGGTAGAGAGAGACACGTGGAGAGCGCCGAGTGGCGCGACTCTCCCGTGTGTGTGTCTGTGGCCGGAAAGGGGGGCGCTCTCGCTGAGTCGTGAACAAATATTATTATTAAAAATGTGTGCGTGTGTATAATTATTTTTAAATATTGTGTGTGTGTATGTATGTGTGTGTGTGTGTGTGCGTGCGTGCGTGCATGCGTGCGCGCGCGTGTGTATGTGTGGATGTGTGTGCGTACATGTGTGTGTCGACACAGGGGGAAGCTGCAGCTGCTCCCCACTACTACTACCGATGGTGGGGAGCTATAGCTCGTAGCCGTGGCAGACTGCACGGTCGTGTAGTTTGCCCGCAGCAGCGGGCCGTGTCAGACGGGGAATCCCTGCGCCGTCTGGTACTTGCGTGTATAGTGAGCGCTCTGAATGCGAGCGCTGTACGGTAAGATTGTGGAGATCCTGCCGATCTCGTCTCTCTCTTTCTCTCTCGCGCGTGCGTGTGTGTGTGTGTGTGTGTGTGTGTGTGTGTGTGTGTGTGTGTGTGTGTGTGTGCGTGTGTGTGTGAGTGTTTTCGGAATTTTCGCAATTTTCGGAAAAAATAAGAATGTATAGATATTAAAAAAACCCCATTCAATCGCCAACATGTATATGTATGTGAATGTAGAAGTAAGTAATTTCTACTATTATTTGTTATAGGATCACTATTTCAAATACGTTTTGTCGGTAGCTATTTTCTTTCCAACTTGAAGACCTGAATTTTATTTTCCTTGAAAACATTGTATGTTGCAATCGAAATTGTATTTAAATAACGATATTTAATGTACAAATTTCAAAAATTCAACAAATGAAAGTTACGCAATCAATTCCTATAAAGTCAAGTATTTTATCATTAATCTATTTTCGGAGTAAATAAATTTTGTTTCCTCCTAGAGGAAGCTTTGTGATAGTAATTTTTTGAGTTGTTGTAAAAACATGTTATAACTGTTTTTCGAGGTGTTAGGAATCAAAATATATGATTTTTGAAAAATGTCTGTATAAATGTGTGTGTGTGTCCGTGTGCGCGCGCGCGCGCGCGTGTCCGCGTGTGTGTGTGTGTGTGTGTGCGCGCGCGCGTGTCCGTGTCCGTGTCCGTGTGTGTGTGTGTGTGTGTGTGTGTGTGTGTGTGTGTGTGTGTGTGTGTGTGTGTGTGTGTGTGTGTGTGTGTGTGTGTGTGTGTGTGTGTGTGTGCGCGGGCGCGCCCGGATCTCAGCTTCTACTCGGTCGATTTTAACCGGATAGGTCTCATTTTTTTTTCGTTTTTTGTTGTGTGATGGTGGGTCAAAAATTCGTTTTTTGATTGGCAGATGCGTTATTGGTTTATTTCGAATTTTCGGTTTTCTCAAAATTGATTTTTGCTTTTTTTAATGATCAGATCGAGATATTTGAAACGAATGGACAGCTTTCGAAAGAGTATTAAAATACCTATATTTTCTAAAAAAACAAATTTCTCTAGCTATCACGGTTCGTTTGTTATTAACAAAACGTGTTTTTTTAAAGCTTATAACTCCATTATAGCTCCTAATCTAAACAGTCAATTTTTTTGAAAAAATCATGATAATGCAGAATATCAATAGCTAGGGTGACGACACCAGTATTGGAACAGTCACCAGTTAACAAACATTTTCTTTATATATATATATATAAATATATATGAAAATATCAAGCTTACTATGTATTGTTTATCTAATATGACGATAATTTTCGAATCCTTGAAAATTTTTATTTCATTTTATATAAAGATTCTGCACAAAAGAAATTATCTCGTTAAGAATAAGATTTTATTCCTATCGAGATAATTTCTACTAAATTTCGAATTAAATCGCCGCTATTAATTGTTCCTTCACTGGCGATATATTCCTTCACTGACACGTATTTAGATACTAAGATTGCGTGTTCCTTTACTGGGTTTTAGGAGATATTTACAGATTTTCATTCAACAAAGTTTTTACTTTGATTCTTTATTCAAAATTTGCTCACCGACGTAAAGTTTGAACATTTTAGAATGTAAATTTCAAAAGGATTTTACTTTGAATCCATTTTTAAACGACTTAATTAAGTAACAGAAGTTACAATTTCCTTATTCATTCCTTCACTAGTGAAGTTACCCCATAATCTGTAAAAATTCGAGCCCATTTTGTCGAAATTTCAGAAATATTTGAGATTAAATTTTTGTTAACCTTTTCTTCAAATCGTAAATTCTCGTGAACTGCTGCATGTATCAGCTCCAAATTTATAGACAATTTTGTATCTGATATAGTGTAACGGGCTAAAAGCTGTCCTCAGTGCGCTATATCTCAACGCGGACTTGCCGATCGCTTCTGCCTTAGCTGAGGCAGCTGCTCGTCCCCCGTGCGCGACGACTTGGAGAGAGAGAGAGAGAGAGAGAGAGAGAGAGAGAGAGAGAGAGAGAGAGAGAGAGAGAGAGAGAGAGAGAGAGAGAGTCGAAGTGAAGTGCACGAGGGTCGCGGAGTGGGTGCAGTGTAGTGCACGAGAGTGAGAGAGAGAGACGCAGCACGGCTCCGAGAACCTCCTTCGCCGGTGGTTGAGGGAGAGAGAGAGAGCCACACTCGACCGAGGCAGCGAAAGAGCGAGAGAGAGCAGCGCGACCGAGCTCACTCACGGGAGCGAGTGAGAGAGAGCATCGCGGCCGATACTCGCAGGAGCGAGAGAGAGAGGGGGAAAGGCAAGGCCCGTAGCAGCGAAGAAGGAGAGAGAGAGAGAGAGAGAGACAGCGACGCACTGCCGCAGGCACCGCCGAGAGCGTTCAACCGCGCCTTCTCGCTGCAACTGAGGAGGTAAGTCCTGGCCAGGCGAGCGCGCGCTTCCTCCGCGGACGACGAGCGTCCAGGAAGCGGAGACGCACGAGCGAGCGAGGCCGCCGACGCGCGCGTGAGCGCCGATCGTGCGCAGCGATCGGCCGACGTCGGCGCGAGCCGCTATTGGGCGTACGGGTGTGCGGCAGAGAACACACGTACTTCGCGTGCGCGGGCGCACCACCCGAATCGGCGCGTACCTAGAGTACGCGCCGCGCATGTAAATAGTGAACAGCCTCCAGAGGCAATAAAGATAATTCGTTGCTTTTACTTGTTCGCGTATTATTTCACGCATCCTACTTTCGATTCCCTATTCGGTGGCACGGTGAAGAATACCACCGGCCTCCGCGGTCGCGAGTACGTAGTACTCGCGTGATAACTGGGCAGCTGGGGCAGCACGCTCGAGAGAGAGCGCGACGACGAAGTCGCGCGTTGTAACGGAGCGAAAAGGCGCGGCTGCTGCTGAAGCAGTCGATGGCGAGCAACAGCACGGAGCTGACGGGCCGCTCATCGTCTAGGGTTGGCACGAGTAAGTGCTCGAGCCTGTTAATTGCTGTGCCGTTCTTCGGCAAGTCCGCGTACAGCTGCCCCAGCTGCTCAGTTATCACGCGAGTACTACGTACTCGCGACCGCGGCGGCCGGCGGTATTCTTCACCGTGCCACCGAATAGGGAATTGAAAGTAGGATGCGTGAAATAATACACGAACAAGTGAAAGCAAAGAATTATTTTTATTGCTCCTGGAGGCTGGACACTATTTACACGCGCAGCGCGTACTTTAGGTACGCGCCGATTCGGGTGGTGCGCCCGCGCACGCGAAGTACGTGTGTGCTCTGCCGCGCACCCGTACGCGCAAAAAGGGCTCGCGCCAACGTCGCCGCGCACGATCGGCGCTCACGCGCGCGTCGGCGGCCTCGCTCGCTCGCCCGTCTCCGCTTCCTGGACGCTCGTCGTCCGCGGGAGAAGCGCGCGCTCGCCTGGCCAGGACTTACCACCTCAGCTGCAGCGAGATGGCGCGGTTGAACGCGCTCGGCGGTGCCTGCTGCAGCGCGTCGTTGTGTCTCTGTCTCTCCTTCTTCGCTGCTACGGGCCTCGCCTCTCTCTCTCTCTCTCTCTCTCTCTCTCTCTCTCTCTCTCTCTCTCTCTCTCTCTCTCTCTCTCTCTCTCTCTCTCTCTCGCTCCTGCGAGTATCGGCCGCGATGCTCTCTCTCACTCGCTCCCGTGTGTGAGCTCGGCCGACGCTGCTCTCTCTCGCTCTTTCGCTGCCTCGGCCGAGTGTGGCTCTCTCTCTCCCTCTCCCTCAACCACCGGCGAACGAGGTTCTCGGAGCCGTGCTGCGTCTCTCTCTCTTACTCTCGTGCACTACACTGCCCCCACTCCGCGTTCCTCGTGCACTTCACTTCGACTCTCTCTCTCTCTCTCTCTCTCTCTCTCTCTCTCTCTCTCTCTCTCTCTCTCTCTCTCTCTCTCTCTCTCTCTCTTCCCAAGTCGTCTCGCACGGGGGACGAGCAGCTGCCTCAGCTACGGCAGAAGCGATACTGCCGGGCTCTGTCTCTCGCTCTCCTTCCCCCTCGCGCAAGGTTGTCGCGAGTTTTCATTTCGGGGCTCATTGTGAGTCGTAGTTGAGCTCGGTACTTTACACGTACACACACACACACGCAAGCCCCCGCAGTCATACGAGGACAAGCCCGACTCTACTTGCGAATCCTCATGCCGCAATTGTTGGCCTTGCCATCTCCAAGGCCGCGGTATGTTTATGTTTTCGGTCAACTACCAGTGTGTATACTGTGCGTCGGAGATCGGCTCGATCCGAGCTCCGTGATCGCGCACATACACCCACACAGACACGCCTGCCGTTACAATAGATAATATGTGTGCGAATTTTCATCAAGATCGTACCATTAGTTTTTCAGATATTTGATTTTGAATATTATCGTATTTTGCAAAGTCATTTTCTTTGTCGCACGATAACTAGAGAAAACAAAAATTGATTTAATTATATTGAAATTTTGTGGAGATGTAGAGTTTTATATATTATCGTGTAAGTCGTTTAGGTAAAGGAATTGTCTCATGATTTTTAGAGATATATAAGGTTCAAATTTTTTTATGGTTTTTTCAAAATCGTAATTTCTCAATGACGACTTCATGTATTAGCCTAAAATTTAGGACTATTTTATATGGATATAGGCAATACCTGTGTAAAATTTCATCCAGATTGTACGATTATTTTTTTAGATGTTTGATATAGTGACGTGGTGCCTCCCAGTCTGCGCTAGTTGTAAAGTATTTCGGTACGGAAGCGCGCGTACCTGGCGCCCTATAATTATTGTGTAGATATTTCTTTTAGTTTTAATAAACGCACCTTACTGGTGCTTTCCACTTTCATTATCGCGTGTTGATTCACTGTGTATGCGAGTGAGAGTGCATGTAAGCGTGAATATTATAAAACCTTTAGTCACTTGGTGGAAACTCTCGCGTCGTGGAGGAGTTTCTCACATCGCGTTTGCCCTGATCCCCAGCAATCGTGATAATATTTAAAATTTTAGTATTTTTGAAAATGACTCTCTTTATTGTCGCGCAATATAACTACATTAAAATTTTTTTAGTTTCTTTGAACTTTGGTGGAGCTGTAGAGTTTTCATATTATTTATTAGAACAGTTATTAGGGTAAAAGAATTCGTTTATGAATTTCAGAGATATTTGAGGTTAAAACTATTTTAGCCCTCTTTTAAAATCGTAATTATTCGGGAACGCATTTATGTATACTAGAAAATGGAAATGACATGCGCTATGCGCTATGCGCGTATTGTGTACCTGATTTTGTTTTGTAATAGCCATTTATTATCCGTACATCGGAAATTTCAAAAAGAGCACACAAATACGGACAGGCACACTAATAGAGACAAGTACCCTATGTGTGAAATTTCACGAAGAAAATATAATTTGAAGTAAAGGTTATTTAGGAATTTTAAAAGGTTTTGACGATAATATTACAATCGGTTATTTTATTTATTTTTCACACAGAATTAAAAAAAAAAATCACACCTATTATTTTATTCATATTTTATACATAATTTAGAAATTAATACTTTTTAATCTTCATAAATGAATTTAATTATAATTATGTCATAAATTGTTTGCAAAAATTATAAATTTTGTTATTAAAAATTAATTAAAGATTATTTAATTAAAGATAAATTAATTATTAGAAACACTTTATCGACAACTCTTGTATATATTTTTATCTTACCTCAATAAAGAATATAAAAGTGCAATATTTCGAACTGTCACGGCCTGCCGTACCGACGTTAGTAATTAGTAAGTTCGTTGTAGTGAACCTTAGAGGACCCGTCGATGCAGAATTGGAGCTTCGTCGACGAGACGACGAGCGAGCCGGCGCAAAAGAGCCCGGCATCCATCTTGTGGTTATCGGTCGGAGATAAGCGCGTACGGAAGCGAGTTCACGGAGATATCGTCTTTCCCACGATAAGTAGTGAGGTCTTTCACTGTTTCAATCTCAGGAGTGCAGACGGGATGCCTCCTGAGGCTATTATCGTTGTTCGAGGAATGTGTCGTTCCGTTCTTTCGTCGGAAACACAAGAAGAATTCAGAAACAGTGCGATAGGCTAGATCAACCTGTCGCACTCCCAAACCAGCAACATCCTCGTGTAGTAAACCTGTTCGCCTGGCATGAGAGCAGCAGAGAAGATCACGAGAGATGATACTACGAAGCCAGATGAGCAGCGAGGATGTCCGCGAGAAACATAGGCCACACCGAATCAATCTATCCTATCAGAACGGTAAGCGTGCACGTATCATCCGCGCCATGGGTAATTACGTGTGACCGAGCAGCTTGCACACGAACCAGAGCTCCGGTGAGGAGTTAGAGTCCCTGGCGGAAATAAAGCGCGGGTCTCCGGCTTGCGTGTTGCACGGCAAATAACCAGATTAGGTTTAGCATTGCACGACGTTATAGTCTCCGAGAGTTGAACTGAAGTACCCGGAGTTAAACTGCTAACGTGCAGGTGAAACGCGTCTTAGCCCTAATAACCACACCGTGACAGAACTTAAAGAGAAAAAATTCATTTGCTTTTAAGATATTGCATTTTGGAATTGAAAATCATTTAAACCACGACATTTTTTATAAATTACGCAAAAGAAAGTTGTCATATCTATTCCCAGATAGTTAATTATTTTTATTATAATTGAATTAGAACGATACTTACTTTTTCTGACAATATCTTTTACATTATATGATTGAGATGTTAATGGTTCAACGGACAATTTTTACGTTTACATCCACAATGTGGCCTGGTGAATTTGCTTACTCTATTTATTATAATATTTATAATAATAAGCCAACTATCCCAAAAGTTCTTAAGAATTAAAAAACTCTTCAAAAAGTTTTCCACAGAAATTTGAATATCCTTCTAAAAATCATTGAGATACTGTACACTCTAAATCTAAAAGTGTAAACATTGACGCAAGAAAGTAGTAACATAGTAATTTACTCTTTTACAAAGGAGAAACTGTTAACTTTATACTTTTAAAAGTAGAAAACATAATTTACTCATTAAAGAGTAAATATATAACTTTACTCTTTCCTAAAAGAGTAATCTTGAGTATTTCTACTTTATAAAAGTAGAAAATGTGACCCCAACATATGAAAAGAATAAATACATAATTTTACTCTTTTCTAAACGAGTAATCTAGAAGATTTCTATTTTATAAAAGTAGAAAAATTATCCCTGTGATCCAAAATGAGTAAATGATTATTAAAGCCTTAAATTAGTTCTACTATAAGACTGCTATATGATAATATCATTAATTATTTTTGTAGATTCGCAATTATTTATTATTTATAACATTAGCAGATTTTTTTACATAAACAAACAATTATTTTACTTTAAATGCAAAATAGATGATACGTAACCATTTATATATTGTATAAGATATGAAAGTAGATTACAAAAGTTATTAAAAGTCTAATACAAGTGTGCAGTGACAGTTGAATTAAATTTTTAGTACTTGAACTTTTATTGGAAACTTTCTACTTAAAATAGTAGGAAACGATACTAAAGAAAAAGTAAGTGCATATTAACTCATATATACAAAAAAACATTTAGTTTACAAGTTTAAATCAACTTTTAAAGGAAGCAAAAGATATACCATTGTGCATAGAAACATTATGCATCCTTTACTTCTACCAGAAAGCTATCATCATCAACCATCGTCTATATCACACAATAATATAATTGACATTTTATTTTCTAAAGTCAAAACTGTTACGGTTACGCAATACAATAAATTTATCTGTTAATTTTTCTTTATATATTAAAATTTTTTAATATTTCTTCACATATTGTATTTTTAAAATAAACATATATTAATTAGAAACATAAAAAGCATATAGGAAATTTCTTTTTATTAATTGAAGCTGAAATGTTTACTTGATTTGTACTTCGTAATATATTGACCAAAGATTGAGAATCTGAAAATGAATTAATCACACAAAGTATCTATTTGTTATTTTCTTAAATTTTATATATGTAATGTAATATTTACAGAATATATGGCTCCTCTGAAAAATTTGGCGCCCCTCACCATGAGCCAATAATTAATTCTATTATTCTCAACACTTGGATTTGTTGAAATTATAACTAGAACTCGGTCAAAAATATCCAGCTAGGAAACCCAGTTGGATCCATGTCACATGGGAAATCCAGCTGGATCCGGGTGGATTTACACAGATTTCAATAGATTAGATTAGACCACTTGTATTAATAACCCATCATTGCTATACGACTTGTAAAATGTGAGAAAAAAAGCTTTTTCAATATTTCTTTATAGTAGACATATAAGTTCTTGAAACTATTATTGAAACTACTTAAATTAATAACCCATCATTGACACACATAATCTTGTAAAATTAAAAATGCAACCAGTTTATGAACTAAGAATCACTGAGAATAAGAGCTTTCTTGACATTCTTGTATAGATAAAACTTTTTGAAATTATTATCTGAATCTTGTCTAGAAAAATATTTACTAAGAACTCTGAAACATTTTGACGTCCCCCATGGTGAGAAATCATATATTAGATTAACTGAGCACTTTTATTCGTTGAAATTTTCACAATAACATATCGTTTCTACTTTTTTCAGTATTCCCATGTTCATTAGACATAATCTTTTTATTGGTACTTGACTAAATATGTACAACAGCACTCACAGCACTGATATCGACTAAGTTTTTTGAAGATGACAGATGCTTTTTAAACCAAGGCTCAGACCAATATTTCAAATCGGCATTATAAATTATATTGTATATTTATAACCTTGTAACGATGCACCTTGTCAGTAGGCGCATCGGTACGAAAATGCGAATGCGAGAAGCTTTCTCTCTCCTAGAACGCGTGCGCTAGAGAGAGAGAAAGCCGACAATCCTGTCAACGGCATGGGAGAGCCAGCATACGAGTGTATACATACATGTACACACGTATGTACACACGTACCGGAGCTCATACAGCGAGGAGAGAGAGCAGGAAACTGAGTAGCTGACTTCCCTGTCCACCGAGCACCGCGACCACGCGTCGCGCAGGACGCGCAAGCTACAGCGCGCCCCACCGCGCCGACTATACAGCACACGGCGAGCGAGTATAAATGCCGCCTCGCACGCCGTGGAAAAGTATTCTCTCAGCCCAGGGCCGTACTTGCTAAGCCCTGGAGCCCGCCGATGGAGCGGAGTATAGGACGATTCCCCCGGGTATACGAGCGCACTCATTACCCGGGTGTTGTCCACAAGTAGTGGGAGCGCACTCGCCTACTCGTGGAGAACCGCGCCCGCGACCACCGTAGTCTAGTTATTCGTAAACTTGTATCTAATGTCGCGCTCCGCTGTTTTATATGTTACAGATCTCTGCCAAACGCGACTCGTAGTCACCTATGATGAATGTACTATTTTTTATTATTAACATTAAGTTGAATAAATTGTTATTTTTTCCTACTTATCTGGCTTTGTAAATTTGTTTTAATCGCTCTCTCCATTCGAATTCTGCTCGATTATCTATCCTCCTGAGAGAGCAATCCTTTCGCATGAATACTACCGTTTCATGGCGCCCGAACAGGGACTAGTTTTTTTCAATTCACGCGGAATAATGAAAGAAAATCATTCAACTAACATCTAATATTGAAATAAATTATACAAAGCAAAATAAGAATTTTTTTTTTTCGAAACCTGTTAATACTAGCAATTATGGGAAAGTCGGATGGATTTATAAGCTCCGAAAGGAGCAACTCATAGACGAACTCGCGAAACTAAAGATCGATAATACAGGAAATGTGGCGGTATTACGACAACGCCTAGTAGCGATAGCGAAAATAAGTCCGGAACATTTTAAAAATCAACCGGAGTACGTGGAAGAGTACGATGAGGGATAAGATAGGACCCGCGATTTGGAGGAACAGACAAATAACGCATCGACAACACAGAACACGCAAACACCATTTGTAATACCGAACCGGGATAATGCCGCGGCACATATAAATTACATAACCGTGGAAAACAGGACCGCGAAAACTCTAGACCAGATGCGAAAATGGAATTGTCACTTCGACGGTAGCGACGTGTATGGGTTTCTAGAGAGAGTTGAGGAGTTACGGAAGGCATAGGGCTTCACAGATGCGGATCTTCTAATAGGGTTTCCGGAATTATTACGGGGGGAAGCTCAACTTTGGTATCGAAATTTAGAAAATATAAATAATTATACGGAACTTAAAGAATCGTTGTGCAGTTTCTATATACCACCTGGAGAGCGACGAAATCTTGATCGACAAATAAGCGAACGTAAGCAGTTAAATGGCGAAGTATTTAGAAGCTACGCCACGTCACTTAGTACACTAATGTGCCGTCGAGGAGACATAAATCTCGAGACATAACTCGATAACATTTATTATAACATGCGCGCCGAATTACGATTGCACACTCGACGGGCGGATTTTAACAACGTCAATGAACTCATCCGACTTGTAGAAGAAATAGAGGAAGTATTGGCACAAACGGTTAAAGAAATAAAAGGAGAAAGACCGAGGAATAATGCCGGGAATATTATGGAAATTACGACCACATACTACCGGAACACGTGCTGCTGGAGATGCAAACAACGCCGACATAGGAGAATGAACTGTCGAAATAACCAGAGGAAATTTTGTTCATATTGTGGAACAGACGGTATACTAACACGCGATTGCCGGTGTCGCAGTGATATAGACGCGCCGGAAAACGAAAAAAGGGTCGGACCCACATCAGGACAGGACCGACCAGCGCAAACAAGACCCCCGATGTCGACAGCCGCTATTTCGTTCGAATCAACGCCGGCCAAGAGAAATTTCGAGGCCTAATAGATCCCGGATCAATAGGCTCATACATAAAACCGCGCGCAGCGAATAAATGCCTGACGCAAGGGTGGATAAATCAAGCGGAACGAAAGGCAGCGCGGATGGCCGATGGTACACCTGTCACTCTTGAAAGTAGTATGTCTGGAGAGTGCAGGGTACAAGGCAAAAAATTACGACACCGTTTCTTGGTTTTGGAAGGGTTAACAACCGATTTTTTACTCGGAATGGACATACTCGTTAATCTGGGGCTACAACTAACGTTGAACGGGAGAAAGATCACAGCAGGAGAAACAGACGGTGAGGCAGGGCTATAGTCCGTCGGAGAACCAGTAGGTTTATCTCAGTTAACGGTAACCGAGGAGGAACAACTAGAGAAGTTCATAGAACAAAGAATGGCCGAGTTTGAAAATATTAAAGGTGTTACGCCATTAATCCAACATAAAATCAGGGTTATCGATCAGACACCCATTAAACGGAGATACCGACCCAGAAATCCGGCAATGCAAGAAATAATTAACCAAGAAGTCGAGAAAATGTTAGAAGAGGGGATAATTCAATCGTCAGGAAGCCCGTGGAGCTTCCCAGTCGTAATTACGAAAAAGAAAAACGGAAAACGCAGATTTTGTATCAATTTCCAAAAGATAAATCGAATTTCAGAGAAGGATGCTTACCCGCTTCCGCATATCAATGCAATCCTAGATAAACTCAGAGGAGCAAAATATCTATCCTCGATCGATTTAAAAAACGGCTACTGGCAGGTAGCCTTAACGCCAGAAAGTTGCGCGATAACCGCGTTTACGGTACCGGGGAAAGGCTTGTTAGAGTTTAACGTCATGCCCTTCGGACTTCACGCGGTCCCAGCAACGTTTCAACGTCTGCTAGATCAAGTAATTACACCCGAAATGGCACCGAATGCCTTTGCATACTTAGATGACATCATCATAGTAACAGATACGTTTGAGAAACACATAGAAAAATTAACTGAAGTATTTCAACGGCTTCGGGAAGCACGATTTAAACCAAATCCCGCGAAATGCCATTTTGCCCGGAACAGATTGACATATCTAGGGCACGTAGTAGACCGGGAGGGCTTGCGCACTGACCCCGAAAAAGTCGCAGCCATTGCTAATTTGCTACCCCCGGCAAACATGAAAGAATTTAAAAAATTCATGGGTCATTTATCGTGGTATCGCCGTTTCATCAAAAACGTGTCACAAATAGCTTCACCGCTGAATAAATTACTTAAAAAGAAAATTAAATGGTATTGGAACAACGCACAACAAGAGGCTTTCGAGGAATTAAAACGTAGACTAACGGAAGCCCCCGTACTAACATGTCCGGACTGGACCAAACCATTTATTCTACAGACTGATGCAAGTCTGCAAGGACTAGGGGCCATGCTTGCACAAAGCGGCGGCACAAAGGAGTATGTCATTCCATACGTGAGCCGATCACTGAATGAAGCAGAGAAAAATTATTCCGTAACGGAACTAGAGTATTTAGCCGTGAAATAGGGGATTTGGAAAATGCGCCATTACTTGGAACGTTATCAGTTTACCGTAATAACCGACCACCAATCTCTAAAATGGCTCAATAAGATAGAAAATCCATCGGGTAGGCTAGCTCGCAGGGCAATGGAATTAAGTCAGTGGGATTTCGAGGTTCGTTATCGCAAAGGCAGCGAAAATACCGTGGCAGACATACTTTCACGACAGCCATTAGACTTAGGCGCGATCGATGCGAAAAAAGATGATTGGTACGTACATAAAATCACCGCCGTACAAACAAAACCGGACGAATATCCAGAATACAGTATACTGTCGCATTCTCCATTCGCTCGATTTGAAAGAGAATGATCCTTCCGACGAATGGAAAATATGCGTCGCAAAGTCAGAACAGGAACGCGTGTTAAAAGAAAATCACGACAATCTTACCGCTGGTCACTTAGGTATCGCAAAAACAGTACACAGACTAGCGCGATCCTATTATTGGCCGGGAATGTTCAAAGACACGACAAAGTACGTTAGATCATGCTTAAGCTGCCAACGTCATAAAGCGCAGCAACAAGCACCGCCCTGTAAAATGCACGCCACGTACGTCGACCAACCGTGGGAGATGGTTTCTATTGATTTGGTGGGCCCACTCCCTTGGTCTAACACCGGACACTCAATATTACTAGTAATGCAGGACCGACTCATGAAATGGATAGAATTAAAAGCATTACGTAAAGCTACCAGAGCCACGATCGCTAAAACAGTAAAAGAACAGATCATTTTTCGATTTGGCTGTCCGAGAACTATTCTAAGCGACAACGGCAAACCATTTATTAGTCGAGACTTTTAAAAGACGCCGAAATCCAACATCGGAAGACACCACCGTATACACCGCAATGCAACCCCGTCGAACGTGCAAATCGTACCGTTAAAACCATGATAGGGCAATACACCAGTAGAAACCAAAAAACATGGAATTTGCATCTAAACGAAATAGCATTCGCGTTTCACTCCGCGTAGAGTGAGGCAACGAATTATACACCTGCATATTTAAATTATGGCCGCGAAATCATATCACCTGGAAGTTTGCATCAAGAAGTAAGAGTAGGTTCGGGGAAAACATTAAAAGATAGGGTAGAAGAGTTAAAAGACGCGATCGAGGTAGCAAAAACAAGCACCGCAAGGAGCTTTAACAGACAACAAAAACATTATAATCTTAGAAGACGCGATTGGCATCCGATGGTAGGAGACCTAGTTTTAAAAAGACAGATCACTCTTTCCAATAAAGCCAAAGCGGTCAACGCAAAATTACTAGATAAGTTTGTCGGGCCATATACGGTAAAAAGACGCATAAGTCCAGTAATATTCGATCTACGAGACGAGAGGGGGAAATTAGTACGGAATATTCACGCAAAAGACCTCAAACCCTTCGTCAAACCGGTATAAAAGCGAGCGAAAAATTGTAAGGGCAGCTAGTCCACGATGGTAGCCCAAGCGTCAAACATTATACACGAAACAGCGAAAATAGAATTGTAAGAATAAAATTGTACAGGTGATCAACCTTAAAAGTAAACAAAGCGATAGGCGAAAATTAACGACAATTTTTTCAAAGGAGCTCAGTTCGAATTCAACCGGCAACCAGTAACTATGAGGGTAATAGAGGCCATCAACGAGCTCCTCCGAGAATGGGACGAACCATATATTCCCGAGGGTACGCAACACCAACGAGCTCGGGAATATGTGCCAACACCTCGGCCCATCCTCGAGGAGCAAGAAGTAGAAACGGCACTCGCGCCGTGGAGACAAAACCGCGACCGCACTCCCCGATAAAGAAGTTAACCGTCGCCCGCCGCAACTACACCTTCATCAGCAGCATACTCGAAAGCGACCGCTGCCCCTGCGGGAAGGCAGAATTTTTTTGGGGTGCACCAGCGGACGGTGCCGCTTTACTCTCGGGTGTCTCCGGGGCAGCGAAGCAAACACACACCAAGGCGGAGAGAGACGTGTTTCTATACGGCCAGGAGGAGCAACCAGCACCACAACAACCAAGGCTGCTACCGAACTCAGCTACGGGGTGGAGACGATCGTACACCCCGTTCAACCGCTCCACAACGTGGCTACCGCACCGGCTGGTGAAGCTGCCAAACGGGCCAGAGGTACAGATGCCTATCGGGGTAACCTAGTATCGGGTAACACACGACAGTTGGCGTTGGCACCTGCGGCTCGATAAAATCAATGGTAACGTGGGACACTTAGGGAAACCCTGCCGTGTAAATATAGTTGTTTTGTTATTTTTAATTATTTTATTATAAACCGTACGCGCATAGAGTAAAGCAGGCAGGCTTCACTCTCCTTAGCGGGGGGGAAATGTAACGATGCACCTTAGGCGCACCGGTACGAAAATGTGAATGCGAGAAGCTTTCTCCTCCTAGAACGCGTGCGCTAGAGAGAGAAAGCCGACAAACCTGTCAACGATACGGGAGAGCGAGCATACGAGGGTGTACATACATGTACACACGTATGTACACACATACCGGAGCTCGTACAGCGAGGAGAGAAAGCAGGCAACTGAATAGCTGACTTCCCTCTCCACCGAGCCCCGCGACCACGAGTCGCGCAGGACGCGCAAGCTACAGCGCGCCCCACCACGCCGACTATACAGCACACGGCGAGCGAGTATAAATGCCGTCTCGCGCGCCGTGGAAAATCATTCTCTCAGCCCAGGGTCGTACTTGCTAAGCCCTGGAGCCCGCCGACGGAAGGGAGTATACGAGCGCACTCGTTACTCTGCACCCGAAGCGTCGCTGAGACGATTCCCCGAGGTATACGAGCGCACTCGTTACCCGGGTGTTGTCCACGAGTAGTGGGAGCGCACTCGCCTACTCGTGGAGAACCGCGCCCGCAACCACCGTATTCTAGTTATTCGTAAACTTGTATGTAATGTCGCGCTCCGCTGTTTTATATGTTACAGATCTCCGCCAAACGCGACTCGTAGTCACCTATGATGAATGTACTATTTTTTATTATTAAAATTAATTTGAATAAATTGTTATTTTTTCCTACTTATCTGGCTTTGTAAATTTATTTTAATCGCGCTCACCATTCGAATTCTGCTCGATTAGCTATCCTCATGAGAGAGCAATCCTTTCGCATGAATACTACCACGTAACACGTCATACTATATTTTATTTATTATTACACAAAACACTGAAAATTATATTGTATATTTCTAGCCTCGGTTATCATTCAGTAATATTTTCTTCTATGCAAAAGTGTATTATGAAGTTAATGAACATCATAACACGTAATTACTTATTAATACATACTTGAGCTATTTTCAAAACATTTCAAGCTGATTTTAAGTAGAGTTTTAAATTTTGATATAACACTTCATGCAACACATTTTACCGGTCTTTTATTTTTTTATATTACGCAAAACACTGATTAGATGCCATTTTTTAATAACTATGTTATTTGTTGTCTATAACATTTGATTATATGTGCACTTCATGCAACACATCATACCGGTATTTTATTTTATTTAACACCAAACTCTGATTACATGCCATTTTTTAATCACTATGTTATTTGTTATCAATAAAATTTGATTATATATGTACTTCATGAAACACATCATACTGGTATTTTATTTTATTTATTACACAAAACACTGATTAGATGTCATTTTCTAATAATCACAACATTTTTATTATGAATATAATTTTCAACTAGATAGACGATCTATGAAAATCACAATTTTCTTTTCTTATTTTGAAAAACTTACTTCAAAACATAATACTTCTTTCGTACTTTGAGTCCAATACTGTCTAAATAAACATCTTAGTTGTTGTTTGTTTTATGTGTGATTCATTGAAAGCAATGAAACTGTCATTTTCTTTATTGACATCCAAGTACTCTATTTACCTTGTCAAATATGAACACAAATTTTTAATATTCTTTTAAAATTATATCTCATATGAAAAATTTTTATGTTGAGAATATATAGATACATCTTGAAAAATATTGTGTTGTAAATAGTATTTGCCTGCTCTTCCATAATAATGTTGGTTTGGTTTTTCTTTCTTCAGTAGTACTATTCGCCTTGTTAAGACCGGCGTCAGCGCCCCTCGCGGCCAAAATTCGAACTGCTTATTGAAGGATAAACACAGCTGATTAGCATGAGCGGTATACGAAACAAAGATTACACAGCCACACAAAAAAAATGTCAAAACCCACGGACCAGACCATGTACACCTTATGTTTTTGAGGTCGCTGAATCCGAATCCGGGGTCGATCTGATCCCATCATCTCAGGGTCAAGGTCATTTCAAGGTCAAATCTACCAAATTAAGGGAAACCATGTTTTAGCAGTACATACATCTGTTTTTGGGGTCGCTGAATCCGAATCCGTAGTCCGTTTGAGCCCATCACCTTAGGGTGAAGGTCATGTCAAGGTCAACAAAATTAACGGCAACCAAGTTTTAACAATACATACATATGATTTTGGGATCGCTGAATCCGAATCCGTAGTCCCTTTGATCCCATCACCTCAGGGTGAAGGTCATGTCAAGGTCAAATTTACAAAATTAACGGCAACCAAATTTTAACAGTACGTACATATGTTTTTGGGATCACTGAATCCGAGTCCGGCGACCATTTGGCCCCATAACCTCAGGGTCAAGGTCATTTCAAGGTCAAATGTACAAAATCATGCAAAACAAACCGAACTTCATGCCATTTATTTTTTCTTACTGTACCTTGCACGTTTCTCACCAAATGATCGGTGCAAAGGTTTCCTTTACGTTTCTTCCCAGTAGTTTTACAATCTCTTTTCAACATCCAGCAATAGTCGGCCAGCATACTAGTATCCCATCTACCTTGATAACGCTTCTCCATTACTCTAACATCTTGGTGAAAAAGCTCTCCCTGTTCTTCACTATTCTCTCCACAGTTTTCAGGAAAACAATCCAAGTGATTGTGTAGAAAATGTAATTTGTAATTCATTAGGCAACCCATTTTCCCAAAGTTCCCAACCATTTTAGATACAATTAATTTGTAATTTGGGCTTCTGCGATTACCCAAAAAGTTTTTAATAACTGCCTTAAAGCTAAGCCATGCAGCTTTTTCAATTTTGGTCATGGAACTAATAAACTGATCAACAGCCATCATTTTTCTAATTTCTAGACCATCAAAAATACCTTCCTTCAATTTCGCATCTGATTTACGTGGAAATTTGCTTTCCAAGTATTTGAAACACTGGCCATCTTTATCTAAAGCCTTAACGAATTGTTTCATAACACCAAGTTTTGTGTGTAATGGCGGAATGAGAAGTTTTTTCGGGTCAACCAATGGAGTAGCTATAACTTTATTCTTTCCGACTTTGAGAGATTCTTTCAGGCCATTTATGATTTGTATAGTGCTTTGCACGGTCTCTACTATCCCATAAGCACAAGAACATGGCGTCTTTGTAAATCCAGACTGCTGTCCTAACAATATTCCAGAAACTTCCAAATCACCACATGTACGCCATTTATGCTTGTCATACTGAATTTTTTGTAGTATAATTTTGAGATTATCGTATGTTTCCTTCATTGTGGTGGAGAGCGCTATAGGAACTGAGGCATAGTGGGATACTATTGTGTAGTAATACAACTTTCAAACTTCTGTTTGATGAATCTATGAACAATCTCCATTCTTCGTCTTTATATACATTAGGCTTAATTTCATTCATTAAACCTTTTACATCTTTACAATACACTATTTTATTGTTACGTCCGTGATGTATCTCCAAAATTAAATTAACATACATAATTTTCATCAGTAATTTTGTGACACTAAAACGAAGTGTACGCTAATTTCGACAACGTTGCGTTTCAATACAAACGGCACCGAGACGAGGAAAGTCCAATTACATAAGTGTACTGTGACGTATATTAGAAATTCAAACTCAAACATTCATTTTTCTGACCCACAAAACGATGCGAATGCGAATATTAACAACATAGCGTTTCGGCTACGCAAGAGCCAGCACGACGTATCGAACCACTGACTTTGTGAAAGAAGACGCTCGTCGACACTTTGTTTAGACTCAGCACTTTTCAACTGTGAAATCGCAAGGATAATTTTTAAATGTTTACTTAATTTTTTTAATAAGATGATCTCGACCCATCGTCAAGATCATCTTTAACACAAATTACTTGATTAATAAATACGGCGACTTTCACCACACAATGTAGTACCTCGCAATTAATTCGCGAACTCCGGATCACTCCAGCCGACAAAAGGAGTAGTTATTTGTAAAGGCCAATAAGAGCCTAAATTATTTTACAAGTTAATTAAATGTCAGTTAATATATACAAGCAGTATAAAGTCAATTTATTTAGTACAATTTATTTACAGAACCCTCCACAATAAAAGAGTAAGTATCCAAATATAACCAAAATAATAAAACCACATATACATACAAAAAAAAAATATATATATATATAACAACTTCATAAGAGTATTATCTCGAATGTCAGGACTTCACAGTGGTTTTGGTACAAATCGAACGAAAGTTCACTAGATCATCTAAATCAAGCTATAACGGTTGAAAATAGATCAAATAAATTCTTGAAAGACGGGAAAATACTCTTATAACATTGATGACTAATATAGAATAAGTCCGAGCTTCTTGCTTTGCAGTAAGAAGTTGGGGGATCATTGTAGCATGAATCGCCCAAACTTCTGAAGATAAGTAAGTACGGCTCGTCGAGTTACTAAAAAACTATATAACAATTTATAATTGCAATAGCAAGTGACAAAATAAGGTTCCATATTAAAATCAAAAATATATTACGCGAAAAATAAGAAATGCAAATACTGTCTTAAGCCAAGGAAGAAAATTGAAAATAAATCAATAATAAAAGGATTTAAGGCAAAAATAACTAAACAAAAGAAAAGTATACAAACAAGAATATTATAAACATTACATACAAAAAGAAATACAACAAAATAAGAAAATAACAAAGAAATAATTAAATATATAAACAACAGGAAAAGTGCTAATATATAAGAGAAAAATAGTATTAATCAAAAGTGTTCAAGATAAATAAATATTGTATTTTAAATAATAAGATATAAAAATATCAGGAAATCAATTAAAACGCAAAAATAAGCGATACATATATAAAAGTGACAAATAAATAAATTATATCGTGAAATAAAATTACAAAAAAAAACACAAGAAATAGTCGAACTAATAATAAAACGATATTTAAAAAGAAATATTAAATATAGCATAGGCAAAAGAGTAATATGTCATGTCATATCAGAAAAACGCAGGAAATAAGGGAAACGAAGGGATTTTAACCAGACACACAACCCAAAGAAATCCAGAACTTAAAAAGCAAATAGACGAGAAAAGTAAAGAAGCTAATATTTTTGGAAGAAAACCAAGAGTACCAAGATCACCTCCGAGCATAAACTTGCCTAAAAATTTATCACATACTTACGTTAACGTACCAATTGACTCAAAAACAGAGGGGAAAACGGAAAAAGTTTCAATTCCAACGACTTCGAAAGCAGATCTTAACGTATCAGAAAAAACAGATTCACAATTTTCAGTTAATTTAAACAAAAAACCGAATATTACAAGACCTACACAAGAACAAGATATATCTGAAAAAAATATTAATAATCTTTTAATTCCGGAATTAAAACAGCATATTACATCACCAACTAATTTTCATACACCGAATATACCAAGTCAGAGCCCCCCATTTTTTGAGGATTCAATATATTTTGAAAACGGCAGGCAAAACGACTACACGGACATAGAAGGACTACTTAATGAACAAAGTTTGATTTTAGCTAGAGATAATAATACAAGTAATAACGGACAGCCAGAAATTCAAATAAACAAAGATCCAATAAATCTCGAAACAGAAATGGCAAACCAAAAGCTTAAACTACCACTCAAAGATGTCGCAAAAATAGTTCCGGAATTTGATGGAAAAAATATGGAACCAGAAGAATATATAGAAAGACTTCAACAGGCAAAAGGCATTATTGACAACGCAGATGAAGAAAACTTAGTTCGACTTTTAAAAATAAAATTAAAAGGTGAAGTATATAAAGCCCTAAGGAAAGCAAACATTACTCCTATGGACATTTTAATTGAGTCCATACGTAAAATTTATCCGAGTAAGGAGGATATACATACACTTTATGGAAAATTGATTAGAATAAATCAAGAACCGAACGTAACAGTATTGGAATATGATAACAAGATTACAGAAATAGGTACCAAAATTAAAGATTTAAAAGCATCAGAACCAGGTATTACAGAAGGAAATTTTACAACTTTTAAACCCCAATTAGAAACAGACATATTAAATTATTTTAAAGACGGTCTAAAAAGTGAAATACGATTTGTATTAGGAGAACACGAAACGATACAGAGTGCAATACAAAGAGCAATAGATATAGAAGCAAACACAGAAAAAAGAATTATGATGAGAAAAGATAACGCAAATATATTATATAGTTTCGAAAAACCAAATACCGCATCATTGCCAAATTTGTAATAATTCTGAACACGAAGCACTATGCAACAACGCATTATGTGTATATTGTAAAAATAAGGATCATTTATCATATCTCTGCAATGTCGCAAAAGAGAAAATAGAATTGATCTGTAAATTTTGCAGTTCAAGGGGACATTCGATAAATATTTGTAAATTAAATCATTTAAAAGTAAGTCATTGTCAATATTGCCAAGATATGGGTCACACAGTTATAAGTTGCCCACTGATCAAAAAATATGAACTCTGCTGGAAATGCAAGGAAAGAGGTCACAGTCCGAATGTGTGTAAAAGAAAGGCTAACGTCATCGAAATTTGCGAATTCTGCGATAACACGAACCACACAATGAAGAACTGCCCGTCGGTAGTATGTCAGAGGTGCAATAAACCGGGACACATAATGAAATACTGTCAGGTAACAAGGAAAATGTTTTGGTGTACAATTTGTAAGATAGAAGGTCACGAAGCCTCGGATTGCCAGACGGCGGGAATTATGACGATGTAAGGTAAACAACAGACATTTGAAAATAAGATAACTTGTCAAATTTGCGAGGCAATCGCACATACAGCAGCACATTGCCCAGATCGGAATACAAGTTGACGAATGAATAAAAATTACACAAATATCAATCCAAATTATAGAAATTTAGAAAATAAATACACTTACCACATACCAAGTAATTCAAGAAACTAAAACGGATTCAACAATCCCCAACAACAAAGTTATCACCCAAGAAATACGAGTTTTAATGAACAAATAAATATACGTAACGAAAGAAAACAATATTGTGAATTTTGTAAAAGATCGGGACACACGGTAGTAAATTGCAGGAAATTACAAAGAATAGAAACAACACCAACATGTGCGTATTGTAAGAGAAAAGGTCACACAATTGAAAACTGCACTACATTAAAGAGTGTAGAATGTAGGATAGGGAAATTCTGCAATTTTTGCAAAAGTACGACGCATTCATTGGAAGAATGTTTTAGAAAACCAAATTATGAACAAACGAATCCGGGAAACGAATAAACTCCTCCAGAAATGATTAGACTAGGGGGACAAACGAGAATACACTCAAAAGTAATGCAGACATTAAAATAAGTACATTTAATGGTGATAATGTGGCGAATATGAATTACAACAAAGGTAAAAACAATAACACTGATTTATTCATTTCAAGGGATTCGAGTGAAATTACTGGAAACATGAGGGAAAATAAGATAATCGACAAAACTGAAAATAAAAATGTTGACGAAATAAACTTGATTAATTCTAACGAATCAGAAACAAATAACCGAAAATAAGAAAATGCAAGGAAAAATCACAGCATCAAAAATCGCAATGTATTTTCTAGAATTGGAAAACTCTTTGCAGTATATTGAAATAAAAAATTCATATACAGATAAAACGTGTAATTTACTTGTAGACAGTGGAGCTCAATTAAATATTATCAAGAGAAATCAGACACCTTCTAATCCGTGAATTCTAATGAAATTTTAGAAAATAAGAAAATTCATTTATCTGGTATCACAGATTGAAACATTAGGAGTAATAAAAATGAACATTAATGGATTAAATATAGATTTTCATTTCGCATCAGAAAAGTTTTGCCTACTTTATGACAGAATTTTAGGAATAAAAATTCTTATGGAACAAAAATTAAGACTGGACGAAGGTTATTTACAGATAAATAATAACAGAATCAAACTAAAACCAGCTCATAAACTAAACCGTAATCTCAATATAGTAACTGAAAACCCACAAAAAACGGATAAAGAAACTAAATCAAGAATAACGATAGAACAAAAGGAATTTTTAAGGAAAATGTTACAAAATACGGATGAAACACAAAATTTAAACCATAATTCATAAAGAGAGTCAACAGCTAGTACAAGTAAGCGAACAAACTAAAAATTTTTAAATTGAGGACGAAATTGGAAAGTCATCTTGTCTAGTATCATACGAACCCGAATTAATTGATAAAAATTAAGTACATGTAAAATCGGAATTAACATTTTATGATGACGTCACAAAAATTTTAAATACAATTCCAATATTAAAGGCAGAAGAAAAGGAGTTACAACAAAAGATGTTAAACGAAATTTTATCAGAAAATAAGCATTTGCACTACAAAAATATTTTGCAAAACAACGAAAATAATATTAAATCATTAATAAATAATATTAATATTGCTTTTGAAAATAATGACCAGACAATCGATTTTGAGGAAATAGAATCAACAGACTATAAACAATTTTTGACAATAATAAATAAAATGATTGAAGTAGATTTAGAAGAATATAATAAACTTTATGGAAATGAAAAGAATATAGCTTTATCTCTAATGAAATAGACAGTTTGCCTGAGGTTCTTCAAATAACAGAAGACTTTAACATAGACCAAAATGAGATTTTAAATTTGGGATCAAGAAATTTTATAGAGAAAAATGATTCAATACAAGATTTAAAAGAATATAACAGAGAAGAAAAGTTATTAGAAAAAATACATTACCAAAACTTGCCTGAAAATAATAAAACAATGATTAGAGATCTAGTACTGAAAAATAAAGATATATTTTGGCTAGAGGGAGACAGTTTAGGATCATGTAACGTAGAACAACATGAAATTAATTTAACTGACGATAAACCAGTATATGGGAGCGTCCAGCAGAAACGGGCCACCGAGCGCGCGCGGTGCCCTTTTTCGCGTAAAAGGCGCTCTGTTTAACTCGTTCATAATCGTATGCTGGATCTTTGAAAAAAAAAACCAAGGACCTATATCGATAGATTTTTTCCTGCTCTTTCCAATGGTGCGATTGTTTTTATTGCGAAACGCTTTCTTCCGGACGAAAACTCGAGTTGAATATTGGAAGCCATTTTTCTCAAAGTATATCATGTTTTTTTTCAAAATAAACTACACCATTGGAAAGTACAACTCTTAAGCTTCAAAACTCTATCTTGGAGAAGTTGGAGAAATAAAGGGTTTAAAAGTAACAACATGAAAAAGAGCGTCGTGGGTCCGCGCGAGCCCCTCGCGCCCGTGCGTACGGCACGTTTAAGTGCACGCTCTATTCAATACGCTAATAATCGTGTACCAAGTCTCTGAAAAAAGAACTAAGGACATATATCGATAGATTTTTTCCTGCTCTTTCCAATGGTGCTATTATTTTTATTCCGAAATGCTTCTGTTCGGGATTAGTACCCGAAGTGCCCGCTAGATGGCAAGCACCAAACGCGCTACCTTCAATGAAAAACATCACCCCGCGGGCTTAAATAGAGGCCTGCGTCGCCCACTAGCCAGGTGCTTTATGCACATGCCTTACTACTTTGCCCCTTTGTCTTATTGCCTTAATAAAAAAAAGCTTAATAAAATGCCTAACATTTTAAATCGTTGTTGTAATCCATTTGATGAAATAAAGCATTCATCGAAACTTAGGTTTGTTTCCGATAAACTTAGAGCTTGTTATCCGCATTTAACTGATAGAAACAAAATATGCGATTCTTCTCGAATAAAATCTAATGCTCAGTTTGAAGAAGAGAGTGAGATTTCAATAGAAGACTCTAAAGAAATTATTTTTAATTTGAAAAAAGACAATACATGGAACTCAATTGTTTCATTGTATTAAATTATTAAATGATGCCAAAAAGTTAGAACTTAAAAGATTTTCAGCGTCAGAAGATTCTCAATTATATCCACCGATCAAAAAAGAAAAAGTACTTAAAACTCAAACAAAGAAAGAAGCGGATGTCGCAAAAAGGACAATTCTTATAAAATCAAAAAAATGTAAAAAATTAGAATTTAAAGGAAAAGGTAATATTGTTATGCCAGATTAAACAATCTATAAGGTTATTTTAAATTTCTGTTTCACTGCTTTCAGTGCGTTCGTGGATATTTTTATGTTTAATATATGTTTTTCAAATTTTGTTATATAAATGAACAAAGTTCATTGTAATATTATACTAACTGTTACAACTAGATCCACAAAATTATGTCCACGCATTGGCATTGTAAGTTACAAAACATTTTATATTTACAAAAAAGAAAGGGCGAAATAGCACATCGCGTGTATTAATCCGCCCTTGAGCATAGCGTAAAAAGTTCGGGCAGCCGCTGTCTTTTTTTTTATCTTACTATTTTTGAACTTTTCATGTTTCAACTTAAAAATATAATATTTTTATAGTTTAAGACTTGTACTTTTGAAGAATATAATTCATTTTGAAGAAAAGACTGATATTTTATTGAAAAAATAGAGTTTAAACATTCAAATTGAATTTTCAACTAGAAGGAAGCATTTCGGAATAAAAATAATAGCACAATTGGAAAGAGCAGGAAAAAATCTATCGATATATGTCCTTAGTTCTTTTTTCAGAGACTTGGTATACGATTATTAGCGAATTGAATAGAGCGTGCACTTAAACGTGCCGTACGCACGGGCGCGAGGGGCTCGCGCGGACCCTCGGCGCTGTCTTTTTCATGTTGTTACTTTTAAACCCTTTATTTCTCTAACTTCTCCAAGATAGGGATTTGAAGCTTAAGAGTTGTACTTTCCAATGGTGTAGTTTATTTTGAAAAAAAAACATGATATACTTTGAGAAAAATGGCTTTCAATATTCAACTCGAGTTTTCGTCCGGAAGAACGCGTTTCGCAATAAAAACAATGGCGCAATTGGAAAGAGCAGAAAAAAATCTATCGATTTAGGTGCTTGGTTTTTTTTTCAAAGACGCAGCATACGATTATGAGCGAGTTAAACAGAGCGCCTTTTACGCGAAAAAAGGCACCGCGCGCGCTCGGTGGCCCGTTTCTGCTGGACGCTCCCATATGTAAAACAATTCCCTTTACCTCATAAGTTAAAAGATATCGCAGTAGAGGAAACTCAAAAATTAATAACAAACAACCTCGTAAGAAACTCAAAAAGTGCTTTTAATGCTCCAGCATGGATTGTAGCGAAAAAACAGTTAGTAGACGGGAAAAAATGATGGCGTTTGGTAATAGATTACAGAAAACTAAACGAAAAAACGGTTCACGATCCATATTTGCTTCCAAATATTACAGAAATATTCGACCAATTAGGAAAAACTAAATACTATCATGTTATTGATTTGAAATCAGGTTTTCATCAAATTCCAATGAAGCCAAGTGATATTCATAAAACAGCATTTAGTATACATCCATTGGGACGTTTTGTATTTCACTTACTATCTTTCGGATTGAGAAATTCACCGTGCACATTTCAGAGAGTTCTATTAAGACCGTATTAACGGTTTTAGGCGATTTGATCGGTAAAATATGCTTTGTGTTTATCGATGATATAATCATTTTTGGCAAAACTATAACAGAAGTAAATGACAGATTTAACACAGTCGCACAAAACCTACGGGAAGCAAATTTAACATTTGAACCGGAAAAATGTGAATTCCTCAAAAATGAAGTATGTTATTTAAGTCATATTATAAGTGAACACGGAATAAAACCTGACCCAAAGAAGGTAGAAGCAGTACAAAAATTCCCTACACCGAAAAATGTTAAAAACATTAGAGAATTTCTAGGACTTTCAGGTTATTATAGAAGATTTACAAAAAATTACGCAAAAGTAACAAAACACTTAAATATATTACTCGAAAAGGACGTAAAATTTTATTGGGAAAATGACCAACAAAGATCTTTTGGGGAAATTGAAGAATTATTATGTACAGCACCAGTCTTAGAATATCCACGGTTTGACGAACCATTTATCATGACCACGGATGCTTCGAATTTCGCTTTAGGTGCAGTTTTGTCACAAGGCGAAATTGGCACAGACCCAGCCATAGTTTATGCGTCAAGAAGTTTGCATAAAGCCTAAATTAAATATCACACGTATAAAAAAGAAGTTTTGGCCATAATGTTTGCAATAAAAACCTTTAGAAATTATGTTTAGGGAAATAAGTTTACAATAGTTACAGACCACAAACCTTTATTATGGTTAAAAACGGCCGATAATAACACTAGAGTCCAAAAATGGAGACTAAAATCAGCGTTATTCCTAGGGCGGGGTGAGAGGGGCTGTCGCGCCGGGACCCGCGCTGATAGGGGCCCCGCGATGCTGGCCCAGACAGACCATCGGGAATTCGGGAGAGCTCTCGGCGCCTGATTCTAAAAACGTCTTACACTCGAGATACACAAAACGCGAGAACAACTTTGTCTCGGGAAACGCGAAATCGATACAACACTGTTCTCGGGCGGGAACAACTTTGTCTCACACAACTTTGTCACACTGTGAAGTCCGGAATAAAGGAAATAACGAATAATATTTGGTTTAAAGTTTATTTTATTTGGAAAAGTATGATTACCAATATTGTTGCTGCTTGCAATTCCTTCGATGTATAATTTTTAGTTAATTGAACTTCCCTCACAATATATGCTATCACTGTATATTCGCTCGTACAATTATTCCGCTTATGTTAGTATACTTTAGTGTGTCTGTTGCTATGAATTATGCCCTCGTATGTCGTCTGGGGCAGACGGAGCTCGCCAGTTCACCTCTATTACGGTTGTTACTGTGACTGATTTGCGTGACACACATCGCTTCTTTTATAATACAAAATAATTAGGTTGATGATGATTTTAACGCTGAATCAAAATCATCTATTTAAACAAATTGAATAAACATTTTGACATAAATCGTTTGGTTTCGAAGTTGAGAGTTGCTGAGTCTACATAAAAGTTCTGACGCGCGTACACCTTCGCGAAGTAAGTGGCTCGCTACGTCATGCTGTTGCGTTGTCGAAATGCTGCGTCATTTAAATTCGCAATCACATAATTTTGTGTGTCAAAGAAAATTACTGATCCTAATATGAATATAACATTTAAATTTAGAGATACGTTACAGACGTGTCGATTTGTCAACGGCGCTTGCGTGGCTAATGTTTTTATTTCTGATGACACTCTGCGATGATGATGCGCTAAACGCGTTTGAATTTTCCGGGAAGAGTGTCATCAGAAGCAAAAACTATGGCCGCGCAAGTGCCGCACAGTGGGAACAAATCGTTTTTTTGTGACAAAATCAATTATGTCCAGATCGAGTAAAGATATCTTCAATTTTTCTTTTTAAATAAAGGTGATGATATGTAGAATATGGAAAAACTATTCCCGATATGGAATTTTTATATCCTAACCTCAAAAAACTTGCCTAAACATGCATACTTTCGATAAAAAAACAGAAAATTCGAGCCAAAAAGAAAAAAAATTTTTTTTAGTGACAGAACACTTTTCTGATGTATTTCGATCTACTGAACACGATTATCCTGGTGCCATCAACCAAAAATCAAAACATTTTAGGAAAAAAGCTATATTTGTCGATATTTGGAGATATTTGTGGATATCTATCGCTTTTTTCTAAAATGTTTTGATTTTTGGTTGATGGGACCAGGATAATCGTGGTCAGCAGATCAAAATACACCAGAAAAGTGTCCTGTCACTAAAAAAAAATTTCTTTTTTTTTCGGCTCGAATTTTCTGTTTTTTTTTTTCGAAAGCATGCATGTTTAGGCAATTTTTTTGAGGTTAGGATATAAAAAGCTGAACACGATTATCCTGGTGCCATCAACCAAAAATCAAAACATTTTAGAAAAAAAGCGACAGATATCCACAAACATCGCCAAATATCGATAAATATCGCTTTTTTCCTCAACCAAAAATAAAAACATTTTAGGAAAAAAGCGATATTTATCGATATTTGGCGATGTTTGTGGATATCTGTCGCTTTTTTCTAAAATGTTTTGATTTTTGGTTGATAAGACCAGGATAATCGTGTTCAGGGGATCAAAATACATCGGAAAAGTGTCTTGTCACAATAAAAAAATTTTTTTTTTGGCTCGAATTTTTGTTATTATTTTCAAAATACGCATGTTTAGGCAAGTTTTTTGAGGTTAGGATATATACATCTGGACACACACACACACACACACACACACACACACACACACACACACACACACACACACACACACACACACACACACACACACACACACACACACACACACACACACACACACACACACACACACACACACGCAAGCACGCACGCACGCGCTCATCCATACATTTTTAAAAAATCATGTATTTTGGTTCCTCACACCTCGAATATCAATTATAACATGTTTTTACAACAACTCAAAAAATTACTATCACAAAGCTTCCTCTAGGAGGACGCAAAATTTTGAATAAGTCTAATAGTTATGAATAGTGTAGAGGAAATGCACTCTAAATTGTATTGAAACTTTGTTATCAATTAGAAATCTTGTGTAAACTCGTAGTGCTTGTGTTCGGTACAGTTTGGTTACTAAAAGGTTTTATTATTGAAACGGCATTGAAATTAGTTTATTCTCAGAACTTAGTTCTTATTCTAGAATCTTGTATAAACTCGTAGTGGTTGTGTTCGGCACAGTTTATTTATGAAAAGATTTTTTAAAGCTATGGCGTTCGTGACATTGGATGAGCACCGCATCCTGCGAGATGCAACAGAGAGGGCTGAGTTCGAGGGAACTAAAATTCTGATGCCATATAGCAAAACAAAGGCATCGTCTCAAACCAACGATGAAACAGCGGCTAGTGTAACTGATGGAGATGTGACTGAAACAAACAGGGCGAACTCGGTACCGAAAGCGACAGAAGGCGAGGCAAAACAAACAGATGCTGCAAGCGAGAGAAACGGCAGCGAACAGCGACAGGTTGAAAGCGACGGAATAAAAGTGACTGAAGTAAACGACGAGATTTTGAGAGGTAAATCCAGCATAATAGGCGTACAGAAATTAAATCACAAAATATATGTGAATAAAAATATGATATCAACATTTAATAAAGAAAATCTAGCTAGTAAAAATATTAATGAAAATAATTCTGCAGCAATACAGCAACAACTCGAAACCATATCATTGCAGATGGTTGAGTTTAACCGTATGATAAGCGAACTTGTAAGCGACAGTAAGATGAAGGGTGAGCGACTGAGACAACTGGAACAGTGTTTGGAAGCGACTGAAGCTGAGGTAGAAAAATCCAATAATATTAAATCAACTGATAATAATTATATGTTTGAAAGAAAGAATTTTCATAACTCTACCGCAGTAGCTCCTGAATCTAACAAGATTAGGACGAATGATATATCGTTAATAGTACAAAAAGAAATTAAGAAATTAAATCTAGATCTAGATCGCGACAGAAAGTTAAGCGATATAAATAAAGCGTCTGAAAATGAAAGACCAACGTGTGACGTAGAGTTGGAAGAAAAATCGAACAAATCGCAAGTCAATAATCAGGCAATGCTTTGCCATGTGCATATGGGACATGCATCATTTGGATACTTGAAGGAATTGCAAAAGAGATTTCCAAAGATTGAACATTTGAAAAGAACAGTTTTTAACGAATCAATTCGAAATTGCGAAGTGTGTATGATCTCAAAAATAAACTCATTACCATTCAAGACAGTGCGACAGAGAGCGACAGAACCTTTACAGATCATGCTGATGTCACAGGTATGATAAGCCCTGCTACGTACTCGAAACGATACAAATACATTCCCTAGCGGAAATGAAAAATGCTAATAACTATAAAAAACTGCGAATAACTTCGAATAACTGTAAATAACTGTAAATAACTGAAAATAACTGAAAATAATTGTTTGGTTAGAGAGGTAAATAACGGTTATTTTCAGTAATTTTCAGTAATTTTCAGTTATTTACAGTTATTTACTGTTATTTACAGTTATTTACAGTTATTTACAGTTTCTTACAGTTTTTTACAGTTATTTACAGATATTTACAGTTTCTTACAGTTATTTACAGTTATTTATAATTTTGTTGATGAGATAATTTTTTTAGCAGCAAATGGCAGTCAGATTAGAATATACTGTAAAATAGGACGTTAATGGTTTTTACTGCCCATGTAGTAAAGAAAAACAAATACCAATTATTTATCCAACGTTTCGAACGATTTATTTTCATCCCTCTTCAAGGTCTATAAACAATATACAAATAAAAAACACAAGTTTACTTAAGAATCACATACTTAAGACGAATAATTTACAACGCTTACCAAAACATATCGTAAAAAACTATGTTTAAGTGGGCATCCTAAGTGACCACTAGTCAATATGAAATTATAAATACGATTTCGTTGTATTTATACTCGACTATGCCACAGTCTGAATCATGCAAGGGAGGGGGTAAGAGAGATATGCTATTGTACAACGATGACACGACGCGTATATGTAAATGTGAACGGTATTATTATTCTAAACATAGAATGGATTTTATAGCTATAGCTTATAATTATTAATAAACGTTTTATATTCTGACTTTAGGAAATTAGTATCAAACTGTCTGTTTAAGCTATTATGTTGTGAGTGAGTGTGGAGCATTTCTGATAATAATCTTTTCTTTAAATTTTGTTCATGATCTAGAATTTTAATGTTATTGAAATCAATTTTATGATTTGTAATCGCTATGTGTTCATATAAAACTGATCTGTCTCTCTTAAACTTACAATCACATGCATGTTCTTTACTTCTTATAATTAATTTTCGGGATGTTTGTCCCACGTAAGAAGCATCACAATCGCCGCAGTTAATTTTGTAAACAACATGAGCTTTTTCATTTTTTTGGTATTTGTCTTTTCATAATCTAATTATCTGATTAAATTTATTGGAAATTGAGTTAATCATGATTAAGTTATTCTTATTGCAGATATTTTTTAATTCAGAGTCAAGATATTTAATATATGGAAAAACCAAAATACTATTGTAATTGATAATAATATCAATTACAATAGTAATTCTATTCTAATAATAGAATTACAGGTATTTTTGTTATTATTTTTAAATTGTAGCAAACGTTTATTTATGTGTTTATTTATAAAGTAAATAGGATAATCATTTTCCAATAATAAATCTCTAATTAGATTAAGATTATTCTCATGAAACTTTATATCAGCTAAGTTAATACATTTATCAACTAATGAACAAATTATACCAATTTTATTACTAACAGGATGGTGAGAATTAAAGTTTAGAAATCTACCTGAAAAAGTTGGTTTCCTGTACCAGTCCATGGAAATTTTTTGTTTATTTTGAATAATCAGAATATCAAGAAAACTTATTTTATTGTTGTTAGACCTCTCCACTGTGAATTGTAAATTATTATCAAAGCTATTAAATAAGTTAACGGTATAGTCTATCATCCGCTCCGGTACACAAATAATGATATCATCTACATATCTATAGTAGAAAGGCACAGGAAAGCAAATTTTTGATAACGCTCGATTTTCTAAATCCTCCATAACTATATCTGCTAAGATCGGGCTTAAGGGGTTACCCATAGCAGCGCCAAAAATTTGTTTATAATACATATCATTAAATATAAAATAATTATTATGGAGGATAAAACTAATAACATTGATAAAATCGCTACAACTGAGTTCGCAAAAGTTATACAATTGATTCCATCGCTTTTCTAATGAGTCCAAAATTAAGTAATCCGCAACGTTTGTGAACAAGCTAATAACATCTAAACTAATAATAGTATATCCAGCAGGTACAGATACGTTTTCGATTTTTTGTTTAAGGTCTAGGCTGTTATTTACATGTGAAGTCGGTCTTTTAAGATTATTAAAGAGAAACTTGGCTAACATTTTGGATAAGTAATATGTGGGTGTGTTAATCGCAGAAATAATCGGTCTAACAGGAAAATTGGTTTTATGTATTTTTACAAGACCATAAGCTCTAGCTATTGTACATTTGTTTGAGATAGGTTGTAATTTTTAAAAGATAGTTGTGTGTTTTAGGTTTTTTATAAGAGCATCAGAGTTTTTTTCCAATAAAGGAAGAGGATTTTTCTTGATAATATTGTAATATTTAGAAGCAGAAAATAGGTTGATCATTTTTTCGACGTATTTGTCTTTTTCAATAACAACAGTACTATTGCCTTTATCTGCTCGAGTTACTAAGAGATTATTTTCTTTGATTAAAAATTCTTTTGTGCTTTTTAAGTCAATCTTGAGTTTTTTAGCGAAAAAATCTAAACTAAATTTTTTATTATTGTGTTTGTTTAATATATTGATTATCTTATTTCTTATGTTTTTGGAATATTTCGAATCTACTGTTTTTTCGTTCAAAAAATATTCTAGACTTTTAATAATTTCTAGAGTATTCTTTTTGTTTAAATCTACAGTAAAATTAAATTTGTCTCCAAGTCGTAATATATTTATCTTATGTCTAATGACAAATGGTTAGTGAACTTGTCAAATGTCGAACTACCTGTGTACGTTATAAATATATTACGACTCTAGAAATACTCTAGAAATTATTAAAAGTCTAGAATATTTTTTGAACGAAAAAACAGTAGATTCGAAATATTCCAAAAACATAAGAAATAAGATAATCAATATATTAAACAAACACAATAATAAAAAATTTAGTTTAGATTTTTTCGATAAAAAACTTAAGATTGACTTAAAAAGCACAAAAGAATTTCTAATCAAAGAAAATAATTTCTTAGTAACTCGAGCAGATAAAGGCAATAGTACTGTTGTTATTGAAAAAGACAAATACGTCGAAAAAATGATCAACCTATTTTCTGATTCTAAATATTACAATATTATCAAGAAAAATCCTCTTCCTTCATTGGAAAGAAACACTGATGCTCTTATAAAAAACCTAAAACACACAACTATCTTTCAAAAATTACAACCTATCTCAAACAAATGTACAATAGCTAGAGCTTATGGTCTTGTAAAAATACATAAAACCAATTTTCCTGTTAGACCGATTATTTCTGCGATTAACACACCCACATATTACTTATCCAAAATGTTAGCCAAGTTTCTCTTTAATAATCTTAAAAGACCGACTTCACATGTAAATAACAGCCTAGACCTTAAACAAAAAATCGAAAACGTATCTGTACCTGCTGGATATACTATTATTAGTTTAGATGTTATTAGCTTGTTCACAAACGTTGCGGATTACTTAATTTTGGACTCATTAGAAAAGCGATGGAATCAATTGTACAACTTTTGCGAACTCAGTTGTAGCGATTTTATCAATGTTATTAGTTTTATCCTCCATAATAATTATTTTATTTTTAATGATATGTATTATAAACAAATTTTTGGCGCTGCTATGGGTAACCCCTTAAGCCCGATCTTAGCAGATATAGTTATGGAGGATTTAGAAAATCGAGCGATATCAAAAATTTGCTTTCCTGTGCCTTTCTACTATAGATATGTAGATGATATCATTATTTGTGTACCGGAGCGGATGATAGACTATACCGTTAACTTATTTAATAGCTTTGATAATAATTTACAATTCACAGTGGAGAGGTCTAACAACAATAAAATAAGTTTTCTTGATATTCTGATTATTCAAAATAAACAAAAAATTTCCATGGACTGGTACAGGAAACCAACTTTTTCAGGTAGATTTCTAAACTTTAATTCTCACCATCCTATTAGTAATGAAATTGGTATAATTTGTTCAGTAGTTGATAAATGTATTAACTTAGCTGATATACAGTTTCATGAGAATAATCTTAATCTAATTAGAGATTTATTATTGGAAAATGATTATCCTATTTACTTTATAAATAAACACATAAATAAACGTTTGCTACAATTTAAAAATAATAACAAAAATACCTGTAATTCTAATAATATCAATTACAATAGTATTTTGATTTTTCCATATATTAAATATCTTAACTCTGAATTAAAAAATATCTGCAATAAGAATAACTTAATCATGATTAACTCAGTTTCCAATAAATTTAATCAGATAATTAGATTAGGAAAAGACAAATACCAAAAAAATGAAAAAGCTCATGTTGTTTACAAAATTAACTGCGGCAATTGTGATGCTTCTTACGTGGGACAAACATCCCGAAAATTAATTATAAGAAGTAAAGAACATGCAAGTGATTGTAAGTTTAAGAGAGACAGATCAGTTTTATATGAACACATAGCGATTACAAATCATAAAATTGATTTCAATAATATTAAAATTCTAGATCATGAACAAAATTTAAAGAAAAGATTATTATCAGAAATGCTCCATATTCACTCACAACATAATAGCTTAAACAGACAGTTTGATACTAATTTCCTAAAGTCAGAATATAAAACGTTTAATAATAATTATAAGCTATAGCTATAAAATCCATTCTATGTTTAGAATAATAATACCGTTCACATTTACATATACGCGTCGTGTCATCGTTGTACAATAGCATATCTCTCTTACCCCCTCCCTTGCATGGTTCACACTGTGGCATAGTCGAGTATAAATACGACGAAATCGTATTTATAATTTCATATTGACTAGTGGTCACTTAAGATGCCCACTTAAACATAGTTTTTTACGATAGGTTTTGGTAAGCGTTGTAAATCATTCGTCTTAGGTATGTGATTCTTAAGTAAACTTGTGTTTTTTATTTGTATATTGTTTATAGACCTTGAAGAGGGACGAAAATAAATCGTCCGAAACGTTGGATAAATAATTGGTATTTGTTTTTCTTTACTACATGGGCAGTAGAAACCATTAACGTCCTATCTTACAATTTGTTGATGAGAAATAAAATTGTTATTATAGCTAAAAAACTTAAATGTGTATAACTGCAAATATCTGTAAATAACTATAAATAACTGTAAAAAACTGTGAAAAACTGTAAGAAAATGTTAATAACTGTAAATAACAGCAAAGAACTGTAAATGATTGTTAATAACTATTGTTAGTATTTTTTTTCCTACAATTATTAATTTACATAAGTTTGAATAACTGTAAGTAATTGTAAATATCTGTGAATAACTGTAACTATAAAGAACTGAAAATAACCATTATTTACGTCTCAAATCAAACAGTTATTTTCAATTATTTACAGTTATTCACAAAATCGATTTCCACTAGGGTTTCTGTCTTCGTGGATGATTTTTCTCGTTTAGCCATGGCTTATTCAATGAAAACAAAAGATGAGATAGGGTACTGTTTCGAATCTTTTGTGCGAAGTGCCCAAAATCTGTTAGGTAAAGACGCAAAGGTTTGTTACTTGCGAAGCGATCAGAGAACAGAATTCACTGGTGGTTATACAACTGAAGTTTTGAAGCGACTGGGTGTTGAATTACAGTTAGCGTGTCCTGTACGCCACAACATAATGGTGTTTCTGAAAGAGTCAACCAAACGATCGAGAGGAATGTGCAAGCAGTGATGTATGATTCTGGACTTCCGGAAAATATCTGGGATCTGGCATCAAATGCAGCAGTATATGCATACAACAGAACACAACATGCGTCAAATAATATAGAATCGCGTATTCATGTCTTTAAACCAAATCACAGAGTAGATATTACACAACTAAAGCATTTTTGATGTATTGCATACATGAAAATACAGCGAAAGATTGGTCCAAAATTTAGATTTATTGAAAGAAGGGTTGTATTAGTAAGATACAAAGAGACCGGTTACCTACTACTCAAACCAGAAGAAGGAAAAATCTACGAGAGCCGTGATGTCAATTTCAATGACCTTGTGTTAAGAATGAAGCTTGTGTTAAGAAACAAATACAGAAAGACAGAGATAAGCGACTGGGAGACTGTGAACTCCGAAATAGATACAAACACCTGGTTTGTTGAATTTGAAACTGAAACAACCGAAACGGAGAGAGAGACAAAAAGAGGTCGTGGTCGCCCGCGAAAGTTAAAAGAAATCACACCTAAGGAGACAGAATCAAGTGACGAAACGGTTCATGCTCTATTGGCCGAAATAAATGGTGATCCTGCAAATTATGAAGAAGCCATGAAAACGACTGATAGATTAAAATGGACTGAAGCGATTAAGCAAGAAATTGACTCAATGTACAAAAGTAAGGTATGGAAATTGGTTGACGTTATAGTCAACTGAATAACTTTAACAAGGTTTTATACAGAAGACTATATGAGAAGATTATTTCTGGTTGTATAGTGTATTTATTGTACTTTATTATTCTTCAAAATTACAAAAACAAAGATACACTTGCCTCATTTTGTCCGTTCGTAGAATATTGTATACTTGATTATATTTGCATTGATATCATTATAGTTGCTATTGTTTTATTCAAAACACAGTAGTTGGATGTAAAAAATATGTATACCGCATAAATTTATAGTTCCAAATTTTGGGATATGATGTTGAATAAAAAATTTCAATTATTTACTCATGTTTTTGAGCTCGTTTAAGTGATATTAAAATAGTTTTTAAGATAAGAAATATTAAATACACATTTGTTTGTATTTTACTTTACACAACCCGCACAAGGGGTTGTAAAACTGTACACACATGATACATTGGGTATGCGTTAAATCTCTTCAATTTTTGTAATAAAATTTTATATGATCATACTGTCAAAATTATGTAATTAGGTCCAGGCGGAAATAATAACTGCAAATAACTGTTAAAAGCTGTACATAACTGTTTATAACTGCAAATAACTGCTAATAACTGAAATAAACAGTTACGTTTGAGACAGTATATTCAGTTTTTTGCAGTTATTAGCAGTTATTAACAGTTATTTGCAGTTATTTTCCGTTTCATTAAATATACACTGTAGAAATAAAGGTGCTATCAATAGTTATTAACAGTTACAAACAGTTATTTGCAGTTATTTGCAGTTAAAGTTATTATTATAGTGAAAAAATTAACTGTTTATAACTGCAAATAACTGCAAATAACTGCAAATAACTGCTAATAACTGATAATAACTGTTAATAACTGTTGATAGCACCTCTATTTCTACAGTGTTTATTTAAAAAACTACAAATAACTGTAAATAACTGCAAAAAACTGCAAATAACTGTTAATAATTGCTAACAACTGCTAAAAGCTGATTATACTGTCTCAAACCTAACTGTTTATTTCAGTTATTTGCAGTTCCTTGCAGTTATTAACAGATTTGCAAAACCTATTTCCGCTAGAGGAGTTTGGTAAAGACATAATATTTTAATACTTATTGATAGCAGAATAAAAAGTAACTCCAACGTTTTTAGGAATAAGCTCAGTAACTAGTGGCACATTAATGTAACTAATGATCTCGTTCATGCGTTTGCATATGTGTATGTGTAATTTAACGATTTGTCTATAAAACTCTATTAACAAACAATGAAATTGATGACAATATAATAAGATTTACTGCAAATTCATATATACACGTGCGTAATGTGCAAATACATGTTTAAAGTTTCATATCCTAGTAGACGATTATTACGTTCTAGTTTTTAAATACAATTTACTTATAAATTCGTAATGTTGAACTTATTAGAAATTAAAATACTTGATAAGTAAAAATAAAATGTAACTTTCAGAATATAAACAATATTTGTTTAAGATTTAATTCTTCAAAAAAATACCTTCAAATCTTAATGATCCTTACAGATAAATATCCAGATGTATTCCAAATTTATATAACTTTTGTATTCGAAAATAAAATTCGGAAAGATCTTTTCAATACTTATTTAAAATACTATATATTTAATAACAAAATTATATTTTATATGATTTTAAAATAAAGAAAAATAATAAAGAATATTTATGAACTTATTGTTGAAAACAAGACAAAAATTGATAATTTTCGAAAATTTTTCAAACGTTCGAAAAAACTATATTTATATTCCGAATAGTCAAATCACTACTGCACTCGTTAAATTCCTTATTGAGAATGCTACATTGAGAAGCATTTCCGTAACTTATATTACCATGTTTCCCAATATCTAATGGAAAAAAAATTCTTTAAATAAAATTTGTCATTTTCATTCAAATTCAATTGGCGAATATTGCAAAACTGCCCTTAAAAATTTAAGAAAAATGGAATTGAATTATTTGTTTATTTATATAATCCAGAAATTTATAAAGGTTAATCCTATTGTAGAAATAAATTATATTACCTGTGTGTTGGTCCAGCATACAGAAGTTAAGAACTACAATTCATGATAACTTACATCCTGAAAACAATATAAAGTTTTTGTTAGTATAACAGTAGTGCACTTTTCATAACACATGCAATAACAATTTATTATATTGCTTAGTGTCTAAAAAATATTTTTACAGAGCCCAATAGTTTAATTGAATTTTCAACAGTTTAAACAATTTCTAAAACATTTGATTGAAACAAATGATAAATATTTATTCTAATAATAATAAATATGGCTGTTATCGATTTTTTAAAATCTTCTTCCAACAGTTGGCTATCAGATTCTAATATTTTAAAATTATCCTTCAGAAAGGTATAAAATAATTTTGTAGCTATAATATAGCCATTTTTATTGCTTGTATTGTGTTTTAGTAATATTGTATTTGGTATATTTTTATTTCAAATATAGTCTATTACCGTTTAATTTGTTAAATATGATTTTTAGATACTGTTAGTGATAAGAATAAACGCAAAAATTTTATGTTAATTCAACGGTCGATTTTCAGCCACAAAGTATTTTTATATATTATCTTTAGAAGTTTTTCTTGTAATTTTTGAAGAAATTAAGATTATTATTGTATGCACCTTCGCAAGCTATTATTCCATAATTAAGAATACTATGAAAGAAAATGTAATAGAGTATTCTAAAATGTTTTTATCTGCATAGTCTTAGCAACTTCAGTGAAAATAAGATAATAATATTTAGTTTAATCTATTATACATTTAATAACCATTTAATTAATATACTCAAAAATGACGGCAAGATACTTACTGCCCTTTATCCTAGTAATTATTAGAATGTATATGAATTGGAGTACTAGATTTAGTTACTCAAAAAAATAACTAAAAATCTAGACGATCCTTACAACTAGATATTCCAAATGTATTCCAAATTTATGCAACGTTTGAGTTCCAAAATAAAATTTGGAAAGGTTATTTTCAGTACTTATGTTGAAGTACTAAATATCTAATGGAAATAGTATATCATATACGATTCAAAACCAAAATAAAAATATAAAGAACATTCATAAAATCATTTTAAAAGAGCAAGAGTAAAATTGAAAATTAAAAGAAACTATAATAGAAAATCTTATATATAATCGGAGGGGACAAATCACTACCGTACTCGTTAACTTCTAAATTTAGAATGCTATACTGTGAAGCTTTTCGATAACTTAAATTACTATGTTTTCAAATATGTAATGAAACAGAAAGGTTTTTAATAACATAGTTCATGTAAAATGCAATTCAGTATAACGTTAGTCGATTTTGCAAAACTATCCTTATAAGTTCAACGAAGATTGGAGTTTATTCTGTTAACATTATTATATATTAGAAAGAGACAGAGTTAATAATAGTTACCAGAGGTTAATTTGTATTTAATCAACTATTTACAATTCATACATCATTGTATATGTAAATTGTTATTATTACGGGTAAAACTTTTAAAATAAAAACAAACGAATCTTTCTTTGTTTGGCTATTTTAATAAAAAAATAGCGTAGGATATTACCTAATTTTTTGTAAGGATGTTTTGTTGTTCTGATAATATTAAATACACTGACAAAAGCTCTTATTTATGTCTTGATCAAATAGCATATTACCCATTGTACGCATATATTGACGCTGATGAAAATACGAGCATGCCTAATCACGTACTCGTTTACGTTAGTCAAAGCAATAGGGAGAAGAGGTTACAGAAATTCCATGCCGGATAAAAAAAAAGGGCTGTATAGGAAATTAAATTCTGAATCACGTTTCTGTTTCATACAACCGCAGCCGAAGTGGCGAACTTGGTCAAAAAAATTCGTAAAGTTGGAAAAAACGGTTTTTCGCCAATAAAAAAAAACTATAACTCGGATCAAAAAAAATTAAATGAGGAAGTTGTAGGTATTAAAAAGATCTATCGATTCATGTAAATACATGTATATCGATTTTTGTTACTTTTCGAGATATATCGAAAAAATCGGGTTCTCTAGTACTCGGTCAATTTTATGCCCGGATACTTTATATTTACTGTAAGTATAGCCCACAGTAAGACAAATAAGCACGTTTTTGAAAAATTTAAAAAATATTCATTATTTTTCGAGATATATCGATTTTTCGAGAAAAAGGTACTCTCCAAAATTGGCTATTTCTCGTCGACGGATGGTCGTACAGTAACGATCGAGCACTTTTATTTTTCGAGATGAGTTGTTCTATCATGTTATTATACAATTATAATGAATTTTTCAGTTTTAATGCTCAAAAAATTGCTTTGAAAAAGTATCCTCTTTTTTGGACGTGTTTTTTTCGTATAGCTTTTTCAATTTTTATTTTATAGTAATGGCTATTATGGCAATCGATTACTGACATTTTTTCACGTATTTAAAAAAAAAAAGTTTCTACAACCTTCTGGAGCCGAGATAATGTTTTTATTTTAAAAAAATCTAGAGGACGCAATTAACATGTTACAGCGATGGGGTTTGTGGAAGGTTACTATCGAATACGTATATTTTCAATAAAAAATACTAGGATATGGTTTATTGATTGCTAGTATTAATAATTAAGTGATAAATTCAAGCGCGCGGGCGCTTCGTGCGTCAGCTGTGGAGGGCGGCGGAGTGGGGATAGCGCCAAGCGGACGCTCGCAAATCTGATTTCATACATTCAAAATCGACCGTGCTTACAAAATCTTCATTATCTCGGCTTCTAAATGACGAACAAAAATCCTTTGTACTTAATCTGGGGTAGCTCGACGAGATGAACACGAATATCACGATTTCGTTCGCCTTCCCGAATGGAAATAATAATCGTACAACTATGTTACAATCTAGTACATCATTGTAAATTCTCGCACCATTTGGTACGTTTCGATACGTTTTGATTAAGATTCGGGCATTTGTACGGGATCGTACCTAAACGTACCGAATCGTACGGAAATGAATGTGAGGGTACTCGAAGATACAGCCTCGTACAGAAACCTACAGAAACTTACATATGCTGAGAAAAATTATTTTTTGTCTCAAAAAATTTCTTGCCTAAACGTACCGAAACGTACCACAACATGCGGAAACGTACTCCAGCGTACAAAAACGTACGAAAATGTAAGTTAATGTACGTGAATATACGATGTCGTAAAGAAAATTATGAGAACTTGAAATATACTGGAAAATATTTATTATTTCAAAAGTTTTTGTAGAATAAAAACTTTCGTAAAATATTACATTTTACAATTCTGTACGTTTACGCATGTGATCGTATATTTCTGTAAGGTCACGTATGTTGTTGTACATTGCTTTACGTTTTCGTACGTTTTGGTACATGTCAGTACGTTTCGGTACGTTTAGGTACGTTTCGATACGTTTCAGTACGTGTCGATATGTTTCGGTGCGTTTCGATGCCTTTTGGTACAAAATATTTCATATTGATACATTCATTTGGTACATACAAGTATCTTTCCATTCATTTTCGTACGTACATGTATGTCACTGTACATCACCGTACGTTCCTGCAAGTTTACGTACGATTCGATACGATTTGGTACGTTTTAGTAGGTTTTCGTATAAAATGTCCGAATCTTAATCAAAACGTACCGAAACGTACCGAATCGTACGGAAAGGTACAAAAACATAGATACACGTAAAGGAACGTGCCGAAACATACGATAATTTACATTGTAGTACCGTTTATTTTTTCCATTCGGGTTAAGAGCAAAATTATTCCGGAATTTTTTTATTTTCGTTAAGTTATAATTTTTGTTGTACTATTTTCGTTATTTTAATACATGTTTATTATTACAACAGAATTTTGCTTGTAAGACTTTAACTTTTCTACTACAAAATTATTTTTATTATCTCAGTAATTAATTATTTATGAAAAGAAATTAAACAAATTAATAATAACATAAATTTGAAAAATATACTTTATTAAAATATTATTTTATTACATAATTATTTATAAAATATGTATACATTCATCATAATGAAAATAGTCTTCTATAAATGTCTTATGTTCACAAAGCTTTTCTCATCTTTGCTGGATTATTATCTTCCTCATTTTTTGTCCCCCTTCTTCCATATTTAGGTCAAGAAGAGTCCTCGTCTATTTCGATGTTGGGAGCAGTTTCGAAATTTTCACATTGTGTTGCGTCACAATGTGAGCGAACTCTTGTACATTTAAGGAAATTTTTTCTACAACCACATGGGTTTGTTTTACAACCACTTGCACAGCTACATGATATTTTTTTGATTATTTCATCGGGTATCAACGATTCTTCACTATAAACTGGCATTATCATATTCCCTGTAATTTTCCACCCCCACAGTGTTACATCGTTTTCATTGACCAACCATTGCTGTAATTGCAAATAAACTCTGTAGACATGTTATTTGGCAGCTCCTTCAGTAGGTGGAAGATTTTCTAATTTAAATGAAGCTCGAGACGTAGATCGTGTGAAATGCTCATAGCGATGTTCGTTAAGCTTTACATTAATTTTATTGCTATATAACAGAGAAATTATCTTATACATATTCTTAGCAATTTCATCACGTGGAGCATTTTTTTTATAGAAAACATCTAATAATTGAAGATAAGCATGATTAGAATTAAATACTTCTACTAATTTGTTTTTTCCTTGTTTGTAAAATGAAGAGAGTGTGTCACAACCCGATACGGCGTGTAAGAAGACTACATACTTTGATAATTCTAAATGTTTAAAACTGTTATTAGAGTACCATCGATCTACGTCTCGCCCCTTTCCTTTTTTCAAAAATAAAATCGTCTTTGTAATAAGAATTAACTGCGTTAAAAGTACAAGTAGATCTATATCCTCTCCAACTATGACAATATTATTTTCTGAACTGAAATTTGCGGCAGTTTTAACAATTAATAAATCAGCATCTTCTTCTGCTATTTTAGTTTCAAATCCAACATTTTGCAATCCAACACAAAGCATGTTAATAAGCCTTTCTTTATTGCTACTGTTAGACAAAAAGACCGCCTGCTTTTCAGTGATTTTTGTATTTTCATCAAAATAAAATTCTCTAGATACATTGCTACGTTGACGTCTCAAACTTTTCCACGTTTTTAAACTGCCGCTCGTGTCTTCTGGATATCCATCAAATACTATTATTGCTTTTTTATATTGTTGTTCTACGTGTCGTAAAATAACGAAAATAGTACAACAAAAATTATAACTTAACGAAAATAAAAAAATTCCGGAATAATTTTGCTCTTAAGGCGAACGAAATCGTGATATTCGTGTTCATCTCGTCGAGCTACTCCAGACTAAGTACAAAGGATTGTTGTGCGTCATTTAGAAGCCGAGATAATGAAGATTTTGTAAGCATGATCAATTTTGAATGTACGAAATCAGATTTTCGAGCGCCCGCTCGGCGCTATCCCCACTCCGCCGCCCTCCACAGCTGACGTAGGAAGCGTCCGCGCGCTTGAATTTATCACTTAATTATTAATACTAGCAATCAATAAACCATATCCTAGTATTTTTTTATTGAAAATATAGGTATTCGATAGTAACCTCCCACATACCCCATCGCTGTAACATGTTAATTGCGTCCTCTAGATCTTTTTAAAATAAAAACATTATCGCGGCTCCAGAAAGTCGTGAAACATTTTTTTTTTAAATACGTAAAAAAATGTCAGTAATCGATTGCCATAATAGCCATTACTATAAAACAAAAATAGAAAAAGCTATGCGAAAAAACACGTCCAAAAAAGAGGATACTTTGTCAAAGTTATTTTTTGAGCATTATAATTGGAAAATTCGTTATAATTGTATAATAACATGATAGAACAACTCATCTAGAAAAATAAAAGTGCTCGATCGTTACTGTACGACCATCCGTCGACGAGAAATAGCCAATTTTGGAGAGTGCCTTTTTCTCGAAAAATCGATATATCTCGAAAAATAATAAATATTTTTAAATTTTTCAAAAACGTGCTTTTTTGTCTTGCCATGAGCTATACTTATAGTAAATATAAAGTATCCAGGCATAAAATTGACCGTGTACTAGAGAATCCGATTTTTAGAGATTTTTTCGATATATCCCGAAAAGTAACAAAAATCGATATACATGTATTTACATAAATCGATAGGTCTTTTTAATACCTACAACTTCCTCATTTAACTTTTTTTGATCCGAGTTATAGTTTTTTTTCTTATTGGCGAAAACCCGTTTTTTCCAACTTTACGAATTTTTTTGACCAAGTTCGCCACTTCGGCTGCGGTTGTATGAAACAGAAACGTGATTCAGAATTAAATTTCCTATACAGCCATATTTTTGTTATCCGGGATGGAATATCTGTAAATTTAACATTAGGCCGTGACAGATTACTTGGACTACGTTGTAAGGGGGCCAGTCCGAGTTAAAATGTCGAAAATATTTTTTTTTTTTTTTTATTTTTTCTTATTCCGGTAGCTAACTTGCGAAAAATATGTTCATATATCTCTTTTTTTTAAATTAAATTTTAACAAGGATAAGGCACATCCTCTCCGTTCCAAAGAAAAAACCGCTGCCAAATCATTGCCACGTAGCTTCCTCAAACTTAATTTACTGATACCTTTAATTAATTTTTAATTCCAATATTTAAAATTTAGTACTTTATTTTGTACGGTGGTACTATGTTAAATGGTTTGTGACTTTTTATTTTTACTCTTTCTATTTTTTATCATTAAAAAGCCATTATTATTATACAATTTTATATTTTACAAAAAAGAATTCATTGCCCACAAAAAACAGAAAAAAATGATCATCATGACCAGATATTCGAGATTAAAAATTTTAATGTTTTTTAATACTGATATCTCAGAGAATATTTGATCAATTTGAAATTTTAACCAATTATTACAATTATTTATTGAAATATTTAGTTAAATTTTCAAGAGATTATCTTTATTTCTTTTGATAAAAAAGTTACATAAAAAACGGTTTTACTAAAAAATGTTTAGCATCGATAACGGAAACCACCACAATGCTAGTAGTGATGGATACATTTTTATTTATGAATTGTGAAATTTGTCTATTGGAAAACGTTGTTGATATTGAAATAGCTTAAGGTGATGTTAGATACCGACATAATTTTCAAACGAGTACATCTCATGAAAATACAAATAGAATCATCAAAAAAAATCTGAGTATAGTATTAACATATACGGAGCGCTTGACAAACGTGTTTTTCCAAAAAAATATGAGAATTTATTTAATTAAATAAAAACCGTACTGTCGGTAAGTAGGAATCTGCAATTGACCTACTTTTCAAACGAGCATATCTAACGAAAATGCTAATAGAATCACTCAAAAAAATTCCTGGATATAGTGTTTATGTCTACGGAGCGCTTGACAAAATTTGTTTTCCGAATAAACGCTTGAATGTTGATTTCAAAAATATTCAAATTCACAGTTTCACATGGCCTTAAAAGAACAGGTAAGTAATGAAACTAAAGTTCAGACTTTCAAGTTCATAAAATATTTATTGATCTAGAAATGATCAATTTCATTTGAGACTGATATTTTCTGGAGATCACAGATATTTCGTTGATCACAATGTCTTAAAAATATAATTTATTCTAAATTTAAGTTTGTAAATTTTTACAAACTTAAGGGTAGACTGAAGTCAAAAATAAAAAATACAGTTATCATATAAAATTTATTAGAAAAATGTTATCTCTATATATGTATATATGAAAATCTATCTTTTGCTATATTTTTATCTTAAAATATTAAAAATTTTGCCAGCAATCTCCTTCAAGGTTGTCACGGAGTGGTTATTATGGCTAAGACGCGTTTCACATGCACGTCTTAGCGGTTCAACTCCGGGTCTTTCGGTTCAACTCTCGGAGACCCAATGGCCAGATTAGGCAAGCAGACGCCACAATGTTGAGCAATGCTAAACCTAATCTGGTTACTTACCTCGCAATACGCAAGTCGGAGACTCGCGCTTTATTTCTGCCAGGGATCCGAACTCCTTACCAGGTCCCTGGTTCGTGTGCTAGCTGCGCAGATGTAAAACGATACTTTCTCTCTAACATAACGACTGCGGAGGCGGCAGGGAACGAGGAATGACTAAGGTCGCGAAATAATAACTCTGACGGTTAAAGTTAATAACAAAAGACAACCCTGTTGAAAATATCCATGTGGATTTTACACTGATTTCCACATGGAATCGATATGGAATCCATATGGAATCTATACGGATTCCATATGGATTCCATGTCGATTCCATGTGGAAATCAGTCCCAAATCGTCCTGTGGACTTCCACATGGAATTCCATATAGATTTCTATATGAATTTTTCTACAAACATTTGTAAAACAAAATCCGTATGGATTTCCATGTAGATTTCCATGGGGAAATCCAGGTAAAAACGACATGATCCATATAGATTTCCACATGGATTTCCATATGGTATTTTAATGTTTATAAAAATGTTTATTTATAAAATTGTTATATTTTTTTTTACTAGGATACATATTTTTGACAACAAGTACTGTAGAATCTTTTCGAAGAATTACATAAGAGGAAATTATAGTTTATAATTTTTTATGCTTTACTGATATGGTAAAAGACGTATCCCTAGTAAAAGAATTTAAAACTTTTATAAATAAACATTTTTATAAACATTTAAATTACCACATGGAAATCCATATGGAAATCTATATGGATCATATCGTTTTTACCTGGATTTCTCCATGGAAATCTACATGGTAATCCATACGGATTTTGTTTTACAAATGTTTGTAGAAAAATTCATATAGAAATCTATATGGAATTCCATGTGGAAATCCACAGGACGATTTGGGACTGATTTCCACATGGAATCGACGTGGAATCCATATGGAATCCGTATAGATTCCATATGGATTCCATATGGATTCCATGTGGAAATCAATGTAAAATCCACATGGATATTTTCAACAGGGAATAATAGGTAGTTAGACAGTTGAAGTGTTGTGTTAAATTCCCTACCTAACGGTGCGTCAGCACAGTATTATAGACGTCAACAGTGTCGGAGGCTGACGTCACGCTCGCGGTAATTTACGCCGCGCATGTGAGGTATAATACACCACTCGTGCATGGAATTCTACGCGCGTGCTCGCCGAGTAAAGCGGCGAGGTGAGAGAGTAGTCGCGATCTCCGGGCGAAGCGCATACACGTATAAGTGGGAGAGAAAGGGTAGACGGTGGTGCTGCTCCTACGCGCACCTGTTGTGCGCATTCGTCGGCTTCGAAATAATCGATGGTTCGACTTTGTCACCAATCTTGGTTGTACGAGAGCCCAGGGTCTTCACTCCCTTCACACTGGCTCTCTCCGTGCTGTTTCTTAATTAAATCCACTGCCCAGGAGCGGCGAACCTAAGCGAGCGGCCACGCATTATTACTCGCTTACCATGTTAGAGACTTGGATGAAATCAACTTGGTGGCCTAGTTTCCTCGCTTGTATCCTTGCGACTCGTCTGGCTTCGTAGTTTGGTCCTTAATGATCCCTCGGACTGTAGCAATACCAGCGAGCGGACGTTCTGCACGAGGAAGTCGCTTTGTATTGACAGTATGGCAGGTAGAATCAGCCTGTCGCACTGTCTCGGAATACTTCACGTATTTTCCAGGTAAGTACGTAAAGTCACACTATGTCGGTGGAGAACTGACCTCAGTAAAGTACACTAGTTCATTACTGAGGTTGAATGGACGACAAGACTAATTGCCAATCGTGAAAATCGCGATATCAAGATCTGCGAACTCGAACTCGTGTCTCTATCGCGAGCGTTAACAACCAAATGGAGGGCCCTCTCGCACCGGCATGTTCGTCATATCGTCGATGCAGCTCCAATTGTGCATCGACGCGCCAGCTAACATTCGTTACCACGAAAGTAGTAATTACCGTCGTCGGTGCGGCAGGCCATGACAAGGTACACAGAATCACAGGAGTTTCCAACAGTCGGCTGCGTTGAAATTTTTATTGTACAGTTTGGAGTTCGATGGAACTTTGATTTATAACCTATAAAAAACAAAATTATATTAGAAAATCTTTAGTTTAAGGCGATGTGTAGTTGAAGAGTTGACTCCACGTTACCGACTTACCGCTTTTTCATAATTTTAATTTTTTTAATCATTAAAGACTAAATATTTTGAAAAAAGGACTTAGATACAGTGTAAGTTATCGAATAAAGAATAATCTATTAAATTGTTTAGCAAATATGTTAATTATTGACAGAGATTTTTAGTTTCCTATATTTGGGAACTAAAAATGTTCGAGGATAATGAAAAGTTTTGCACCAAAATTGAATGAAATGTTTGTCTTTGGCTAACTTACGGTGAACCATGGCCCTCCTTTGGAAAACATACAAAAAGAATAATTTTATATTTTATTATGGTCGTACAACTATATATACAGAAAACATAACCAATGGAGCCTATTCCGCCGCATGGTGCGCTGCTATTACCCCCATGTGCTTAGCAGTAATAGCAGTGCACCACACGGCGAATAGACCCCATGCGGAACATCCTACATGTGTCACGTGACCTCTCACTCTGTCTCTCTCGCTCTCGTGCGGCCTCAGGACAGTGACCGGGTCGTACTTCGGTTGTTTACTGACAAGGAAACACTTCCAAGTGTACGTCACCGATTTCGATGATTTTAATATATGTTGTAGAACATAAAAAAATAAGAGACCCGTGCTTTTTTTATCTGCTAATTCGCAGGTTCAAGGGGTGAAAATCACCCCTAAAGTTCACCCCCGAAAACGGCTTTTCCTAAATATCTCGGCTTGAAATCAATATTTTTCGATGAAACAAAATGGAGGTTATGTCTTATGAAAAGCACAAGCAATCCACGGTGATTTGAGCAGAGAGTGATACATCTCCTATTTTATAAGGGGTAAAAGCACAGCTTTTTGTCATAATTTTGTAATAAAAAATTATAAATAGACTAGAAAAAGTGGAAAAAATTTATTAATACATAAATTCAAAAATTAAAGTTGACCTGCTTCGGAATTTTTATAAATGTCTCCCTTCATGGGGGTAAACCCCCCTAACACCAAATAACTATTAACATGTACTTCAAACCATAAAATTTCATAATAGATTTTGCATAGGGATTTTCAAGGTCGCCGATTACAAATCCGTCGTCAGATTAAAAAAACTCAAAATAGCAGATCCAATATGGCGGATGAAATTGTCAAAAAAATCTCTAATTTTCATAAAACCGTACATCTAGGGGTTCTGGAGGTCGCTGATTAAAAATCTGCTGTTAGTTTTTCAAGATAAAAAATAGCGATTTATGCATAGCATGATAGAATATACCAGAAATGCTTAAACCGTTAAATCCTATTCGGTAAGAATTGATCCCACGTTTTTGCTTGAAAAATGTTTAAATTGCAGAATATAAGGCTATCAAATTTTCCATTACTACTGAAACATTAAATACATTTTATTTTACTATTTTCACAATAATTTCAATGCCATTATTGTTCTATAAGTGTTATTCTCTATGTGATAAGCATGATTTAAATAAAAATGATATTTACAATTTATAAGATATTTAAGAATACACTTGAACTTGAGCCAATTCTCCAGAACTCATCGAGTCTTTATTATTCGATTATGGTCAGTTCAGATTTAAGTTTTGAATTAGCTGCTGTAACGGGCGCCGATATAAGGTAAGGGAATCAGGTATACTGCGTCGCGAGATCCGAATCTCGCGCGCTTGCACGTATCGTGATCAACAGAGCGCCACGCGGAACAAGCCAGAAGCAGATGGAGAAGAAGACGAAGCCGCCGCGCCGCTACGAACGTGAGCGCGCGGCCATGTCGATTCTCGCCGTGACACACGAAAGTAGTCGCCGTCACGGTCACGCGTAGTAAAAGAGGTCGGGTTAGCGTTTTGTGCCTCCACCGCTGCAACTGTGACCGCCACAGCGCCGTCATCCAACGCGAGTGAGCGTGAGAGAGAGAGAGAGAGAGAGAGAAGTAGGAGCACTACAGGGATGGGAACAGTGAGCCGAGCTCCATTCCCGCCCTTTGTCCCTCGCAGTGAGTGCAGAGGCGAACGAGCGAGAGAGATAGCTGCGATGGCCGGCCGGCCTACGAACGTAAGTCTCGCATAATGCATTCTTCCGTAAATATTGTAGCGGAGTAATCTGTTGCCGTCGCCCATCGGCGGCCGCGAGCGTGCGTGCGATTTAGAGTCTCGGCCTGCGGATACTCAAGTGTTGATGATTGTTCGGGTTTACGCCCCTTCGCGCGATCAACGATAAACCCCTTTGTCTTGTTTTATCTTAAATAGTCGAGTCACGAGTACTTATTGAGCGCGCCTTAACCTATGCATGATTACCCGAATACCGCCCTCTACCCTTTTCAGCAGCTGCAGCTAGTCGCAGGCATTGCTTCCTAGAGGAACATCGGTAGCGGGAGTAAGTATCTCAATAGCCGCTTGATAGGTTAACTTAGCGGCGTTGTGCGGGAAAGACCGGCTGCTCTGGTAACGCTAGGTCATAGCGAGCAGCAGGTAGTTTGCGGGCAGCAGTTTGCAGCAGCGACAGAGCGCATCGCCGGTTCGAGTAGAAAGCGGCGTAGGCTTTATACGATAGAAGCCGGGCTCGCATGTTCGGAACCTGCGCCGAGGCGCTTCTGCCGGACTACAGGTAATTCTACAACGGTGAGTTTCCCGGGTGTAGAATACAGCCGCATATTACCCCGCGAACCCCTGAGAGGGATTAATACCCTCTCTACAACTGAACCCCGTTATGACTGGCGCCCTTAACGTGTTGGAAAGCATAGGTTAGGGAATAATTCGATTATTTAAACAGGTCGAGACTCGCGTTGCGAATAATTAATTATCGAGAGCGATAATTAATTACTACAAAAGTGTATAGTGTGTGCAAGGGTAACCAACTGGTGGTTTATAACCTTGCTTGGAGGGAATAACCTGGCCTGCACGTACTTAGCGAGGACATTGCTTGTGAAGGCCGAGCATTGTTGAAGTACTTAGTGAGGGCAACAAAGAGATTAATTAACAATTATTTATTATTCATTACACTATTTATGAATTTTTTTTTTATCAATAATAGATTTTTAGAGTTCGATCTCTTTATTAGGCAACTCACGTGCACGCCGGGGCGTAAAGTAGCAGATTACGCACCGAATTCGCATTTTAAGGGATATTAGCGGAAATTTCCGCATTTTTGGGGAAATACGCGCGAGCGCGGACGCGGGGAACGGCCTAGAGGTCGCGCGCAGTAATTTTCAGGCCGCGCATGCGTAGAAACCGAAAAAAAGTTGAATATCACTATCGCGGAATCATTAGCGCATCTCACTGGGAGGTGCGCGCATCCACTAATTTCGAGTTTGCGCATGCGCAAAGGGTCGAAAAATTAAAATTTTTATTTAGCACGCGGAATCGGTAGCGCATCTCACTGGGAGGTGCGTGCATCATTCATTTCGAGTTTGCAAATGCGCAAAGGGCCGAAAAATTGTAGATATATATAGTTACAAACAGTCACTGAGCGTACTGTTATGATATTTAAAAATTATAGCGGGCTTATGTATCGACTAGACTGTAGTCATATATCGCACACTATCTTCGATATGTCTCGAACATGCATGTAGATAGGGGAGCGCTCGACACACGTCTCTATCTTCCGGTTAATAGTGGATTTAAGTCAGCCATGTGCGTGGTCCGAAATACTTTTCTGTATCCGACAATCTCGACTCATTCATAATAATTATTTTACATTCTAATTAATAATAATATAGAGAATCATGTTGAGTTTAATTATTGAATTAGTATATTACATACCTAGGCCAGTAAAATAAGAAATGTCTTAGATCACATGTAATTGTCGAGTGAGGCGAAGCCGAGGTTGACAAACATGTGATCTGAGGCTTTCTTTTTTATTGGCAAAGGTGTGTATACTATTTTTCTGCTCGACGGCGCTGGAAAGCGATAACTTCGTTTCCCGCAGCGGCCGGGAAGTTGGCGCTTTCCGGCCGAAGGGCAGAAAATTATTTTTTGTCCTTGAGGACATAAACAATCATACCCCCCTATGAATCCTAAACATAACCTACAGAGGTTATGGGCCCACGGCCACGTGTTTGAATACAAGTGAGTAGCTAGTAGTGTGTGAATTGTGTGAAAAGTCGCAAAAGAAAAGAGGTTAAGATGAATACGAATAATTCTTCACCATTCACAAATTTCACAAAGTTGAATTCAGATAACTACAATAGCTGGAAGCTAGACATGAAAGTTCTTTCAATTGATAGAGGGACATGGGAATTTGTCAGTGACACAGCGGAAGAATTGCCGACGGACGCAACAACTGCTTGTGAAACAGATTTTAATAGAAGAAAAGAAAAAGCATATACGACTATGTACCAAAGCTTTGAGAAATAATTTCATGCGTTAATTGCCAACACATTGGATGGAGAAGAAGCATGGGAAATATTGAAAGAAAACTTTGAACCAAAATCAAGAGCAAGACTTGCTGGCCTTGTAGATGAATTTTACGATTTGAAATTTAACCAAGAAGAAGAAACAATTGGAATTTATTTTAAGAAAGTGACTGAAAAAGCCCTATTAATTAAAGATGCAGGTTTTGAAATACCGGATATGCTACAATATTTTCAACTAATAAGAAAATTACCAAGTGACTATGATCATCTAGTTCATGTACTTTATAGAACAGAAGATGAAGATTTTAAGTTTAAAAATATTGAAAAACAATTGATAACAGAAGAAGGGAGAATTAGACAAAAGAGAAAAGACGAAGGGTTAGACAATGTTATGAACGCATATCATACTGCAGAAAAAAAGGATGATAAAAATTATAGTTCAGATATGAAAAATAAGGCAAGTAATAAAAACAAGGGTACGTATGATAAAAACCAAAATGCTCAGAAAAGTCAAAGAAATCTTATGTGTAACTATTGTAAACGAACTGGTCATATAAAGAGAGATTGTCACGTACTAAAGCGTAAAGAAGAGAATAAGAGAGGTACTAATAATAGTAACAATCATTATAATGACACCAAATCTTTTTATACAGATGATACCTCAAGAGAAGATCATGAAGTATATGTGAATAGTATAAACAAATTTGATGAATGGATTATAGACAGTGGAGCAACGTCTCATTTTTGTAAAGAAAAAATTTTTTATCTAAACTTTATTGAATTTCCAAGTACAGAAGTTCTAGTAGGTGATAACGCCAAGTCTAATGTAACTGGGAAAGGAGATGTTACCTTATATTTAAGAGAAAATAGAAGATTTACTGAATTTAAATTAAAAAATGTCTTATATGCTCCAAACATGAGGAAAAACTTGATAAGCGGAGCATGTATGGATATTGCAGGATTTGAAATTAAATGGAAAGATAATAAAATGGAAATATACAATGACTTAGGTAAATATTTTTTCACAGCCCACAGAAAAGAGCGATTTTATGTAGTAACTGCATATTATGAAAAAAATGAAGATAAAATATATAATACAAGTGTAATTAGCGATGCAATGAAAATACATAGAAGATTCTGCCATATAAATATGAATTACATAAATCAAATGGAAAGGAATGAAGTAGAGGCATGGAGAAATTCAGTAATTAAGTAGTCCAGTGTGACGTATGCCAAGTTAGCAAAACGACTCGTTCATCCTTCAAACCGATACCAAGTATAATGTCAAGCAACATATTGGAGAGAGTATACATGGATGTATGGGGACCATCTCCAGTAACGTCGTTAGGTGGTGGTAGTTATTTCTTATCGATTATTGATGATTATTCTAGAAAAGTTTTTGTTTATATAATGAAAAAAAAATCAGTAGTTTTCAAATGTTTTGAAGATTTTATAAATGAGATTGAGAGACAACATAATTATAAAATTAAAGCAGTTCGTACAGATAATGGTATGGAATTTTGTAACGATGAATTTAAGGAGTTTCTGAAGAAGAATGGAATAAAACCAGAGAGAACGTCAACGTACACACGAGAGCAGAATGGAGTAGTTGAGAGGTTCAACCGTACAGCGTTAGAAGGTGTTAGGTCAATGCTTCAAGACAATGGATTGCAACTAAGATTTTGGGGAGAAGCATTGCACACTTTTGTGCACGTTAAAAATAGAAGTACACACAAACTCTTGAAGAATAGTACGCCAGAAGAAAAATGGTGGGGAAAGAAGCCATCGGTAAGACATTTAAAAATTTCCGGATCGCTCGCATATGTATATATACCGAAGCCTAAAAGAAATAAATTAGAAGCAAAAGCGGATATAGGTATCCTAGTTGGATACGCTGCAAATACAAGAGGTTTTCAAGTATACTTACCAAAATTAGAAAAAGTTGTAGAATCAATACACGTTAAAGTAGAAGAAAGCAAAAATGGTGTGAATGTGTTATTCGGTAAAAGTATAAACAAGAGTAACAATTATACAATCCAGTTTGATGATGAAAAAATTATTGAAGATAAAGATACAAATAATTTGCAGAATAAGGAGATCAGAGAACTAGATCATTAAGGTAACAATTTCAGAGAGATAGATATATCACAGTGGCAAAGAACTGAAAATCCAAGGAAAATGGAAAAAAGAGTCGACGTTTATTATTTCTCTCCCGGAGATAATATTCGAATGAGATCAATGAACGATGTCAAGAAATATTGTGAAGAGAAAGGTTTAAATTTCGATTCAGATAAATTTCATTTTAGTCCCATAGCGCCAATTAATGATGGAAATAAAGGAGAGGCAGTAGAAAAGGACGAAACTGACTCAAGTTTCGAGTCAGCTGAAGGAGGAATTACGATTAGAGAAGAAGTTCATTTTGTTGACATTCCAAGGACGTACGCAGAGAGTCAATCATCGCCAAAGAAACATTTTTGGAAAAAAGAAATGAGTGAAGAAATTGACACAATAAGATCCAGAAGGGTATAGGCACTTGTCGATTTACCACCAGGCTGCAATGTTATAGGTAACAGGTGGGTGTATACTTTAAAAACAGATTGTAAAAATAAAATTAGGAGATATAAGGCACGTTTAGTAGCTCAAGGCTTCCTTCAAATTTTTTGTATAAATTATAATGAGTCATATTCACCTGCAATTAACTTTTCATTAATTAGATTTTTCTTTATATTGTTTGTATCGACTATGTCCTGGAAACATAGACAGTTAGACGTAAAGTCAGCATATCTATACGGAAATTTGAAAGAAAAAATATATATGAAGCAACCCAAAGACTTTGAAGTTCCTGGTCAGGAAAGTAAAGTTTGTTTGCTACTTAAAGCGATTTATGGTTTACATCAAAGCGGCAAAGAATGGTTTGATGAAATTTATAGTATTTTAAAGTCACTAGGTTTTGTTAAGTTAGAATGGTGTAACTGCGTTTATACATTAGATAAAAAGGTATTTTTATTATTGTATGTCGATGATTTTGTTTTATTTGCAGAAAAAGATGAACTAATTAATAATGTAATTATGAAATTAAAAACAAGAGTAGATATCCAATTATTAGGTGTAAATTTTGAGAAAATTGAAGAAAAATTCTATTTACATCAAATCACATATATAGAGAAATTAATGAATAAATTTAGAGAATTACCACGAAGTAATGTAAATTTACCTTTAAAAGTAGGTATTGTACCGCCGAGAGAAGTAGGAGAGATTATTGAAAACAATATTATAAATAAGTTCCCATATAGAACTTTAATTGGATGCTTATTGTTCTTGTCTGATAGGAGTAGACCAGATATTTCATTTGCGGTTAATCTCATGTTACAATTTTGCAACGCTTATAATTTTGAACATTGGAAGATTGTTGTAGATATTATGAACTATATTTTCAATACCAAAGAGTACAAATTGAATCTATCAAATGTTAAAGATACCGGTTTAATTTCGTATTCAGATGCAAATTGGGGATCTAATTTAATGCAGAGATACTCGACTAGCGCTTATATTATTTTTCTTAACAATATTCCTTTATTATGGAAATCGATAAAGCAAAAATGTATAGCCTTAAGCACAATGGAATCAGAATTTATTACGTTAGTCAAGAGCGTAAGAGAATTAGTTTGGTTTTCAAATGTGTTAAGTTGTTCCAATATACATAACCATGTAATGAGGAAACCAATTCAATTTTGTGATAATGAATCTGCGATACATTATAGTAAAAATAGAGTGGAGAATATAAAAACTAAACACAGTGATATAAAACTTCAATTTATTAGAGATTGGATTAAGATAGAGAAATTTGAATTAAAATATACAAGTAGTAAGTCTAATATAGCAGATTTTCTAACTAAGCCAATCTCGCAAGTTAGTCATAAAAAAATACTTTTTGATTATATTTTCTTATTTTCGAAATAAATCAGCGTCTGTTTGAGGGGACGTTTGTAGATATATATAGTTACAAACAGTCACTGAGCGTACTGTTATGATATTTACAAATTATAGCGGGCTTATGTATCGACTAGACTGTAGTCATATATCGCACACTATCACCGATATGTCTCGAACATGCGTGTAGATAGGGGAGCGCTCGACAGACGTCTCTATTTTCAGTTTAAGAGTGGAATTAAGTCAGCCATGTGCGTGCTCCGAAACACTTTTCTGTATCCGACAATCTCGACTCATTCATAATAATTATTTTACATTCTAATTAAGAATAATAAAGAGAATCATGTTGAGTTTAATTATTGAATATTATTTTTTTTCCTTGAGGACATAAACACTCATACCCTCCTATCAATCCGAAACATAACCTACAAAAATTAGATTTTTGTTTTTGGACGTGGAATCGTTTGCGCGTGCGCTGGTGAAACTATTACACCTAGTGATTTTAGTGCCGCGTATGCGCAGCGTGCGGAAAACGCAATTTTCAATTTTTCGACACGGAATCGTTTGCTCGCGTGCCGAATAGATTTGCGCAGGAAGTAGAAGTTAAAAAAGTCAATTAGTTTATTTGCACTTAGCAATTAAAGACATATAACCCCGCGAAAATGCTTACGCATCCGCGAAATCGCGACTGCACCGATTTTATCGTTTGCGCATGCGCCGAATCGTTTGCGCATGCGATAAAAACGTTTGCACATTGCGCAAACAAGCGAATTACGTTTGCGCAATAACCATAAAGCGACACAACCTCCAAGCAAGCAGGTTAAAAAGCAAATTACCCGGGTCTAGCGATTAGAGACCGAGCCACCAGTTGAGAACATTCGTGTTTTCCTAATCGGTGGTAATCCAGTAGGTACCTTGTGAAGGATACCACTGGCAGTGCAAAAGCACTTTCAAGTTCCGCGTTATTGAACGGAAAATCCCATTGCGCAAAAATTCGCGAGCAACTGTGATGACGTATTACATCCAGGAAGCCGTGGAGGATTGGGCAGATTCTCTCACACATAATGAGATTGACAGCTGCCTGGCGCAGCTTGAAGTAAGGCGCTATGGCACAGTCTTCAGAAAGAAGGACAGACTGTCTAAGTGGGTGTTGGGAATGCATTGCCCAAATGACTTTGATGAGACAGAGGAGCCGGGAGACGCGATCGTCCGACGGAAATCACTGAGGTTAAGTCTTTTGGGCAAACACCTAGTAGAAGACGACGGCACCTTCGTAGAAACCTCCAGATGGGACGTACATCCATTGGAGGCAGTACTGAAGTGCGAGCCGATATTGAAACTACTGAGGAGCAGCAGCACGATTTCCAACTGCTGGAAGCGATGGTGATGACCGCTTCGGTGCTGCACCGGCCTCATCCTGAGGGGTTATACACCGTGCAGACGGATGCGAGTGACGTGGGCCTAGGTGCAGTGCTACTCCAAGAGTTAGAAGGGCAGGAGAGGGTGACCGAGTTTGCGAGCCGTGTGCTAACATCGGCAGAGCATAACTATAGCGTTACCGAGCGACAGTGCCTCGCGGTAGTATGGGCCATCCAAAAGTTTCGCCCATAGATCGGGTGTTACGAGTTTAAGGTGGTGGCCGATCACAGCAGCATGCGATGGCTCTGCCGGTTGAAAATCCCAACGAGCAGTTTGGCTCGTTGGGCATTGGAGCTGCAAGGCCACAAGTTTACCGTCGAACACCGCTAAGGCGCCTTGAACCACGTGGCAGACGCCCTCTCTCGTATGTATGAGGATGAGGACGGGCTAGAAGTGGCTGCGGTGTCGTGGTTCACTGGCACCGAGGACACGTGGTACCAGGAGTGGTGCGGCAAGGTCAAAGAGCAGCCCAATGACTACCCTACCTACAAACTCGTAGCAGGCAGTCTCTGTCGGTACCGTCCCAACTCAGAGATAGACTCAACCCTCGGCGACGATGACGATGCCTCGAAACTGGTGGTGCAAGAAGAGCATCGTCGCGAGTTGTTACAGGAATGCCACGACGACTCCACCGCTGGACATCTCGGCAGAGAGAAGATGTTCGCCAGAGTCGTGCTGCGCTACTATTGGCCGCGCTACTACGCGGAAACACAGGAGTACGTGCGAAACTGCGAGACGTGCCAGTGCTTCAAGGTGGAACAAAGGGCTCCAGCCGGCCTTATGGGGCGCCGGGTAATCGACAAACCCTGGCAGATCGTGGCTGGAGACATCATCGGACCGTTGCCTCGATGCTCCAAAGGTTGCGAGTACATCCTTTTCGCCGGTGGGTAGAGGCATCTCCCATACGTAAGGCCAACGCCAAGACGGTGATAGCGGAACTAAGTCGGAAGATCTTTCTTCGATTCGGTTGTCCGGAAGTCTTCCTGTCTGACAACGGCACAGAGTTTAAGAACCATACCGTGGAAGACTTCCTGCGGGAGCGTGGAGTGCACCACACCCACACTCCCCCCTATCACCCTCAGGCTAATCCGGTAGAATGAGCCAACCGTACCCTAAAGACGATGGTCGCTTCCTATCTTAAGGAGCGGCATAGTACATGGGATGAGAAGCTTCCGGAACTTCTCTTCGCCATGAATACGGCTGAGCAAAGTTCTACTGGGATGAGCCCAGCTCTAATGCTCTATGGGAGACAGCCAGAACCCCCTGGCACGCAACGAAGGATGCAAGAGGTAGCAGCAGACAACCCCGCTCAAGAAGAAAATTTGGCTCGCTGGAAGGAGCGAATGGAGGCCCTTCCAGAGTTACACACGCGTGACGCTTCTAGAGCGCGCGCGGCTCAAGAACGCCAAGCCGGCTATTATGACGCCGGCAGGCGCGAGCCAACTCTCAAACCAGGTGGCAGTGTGGAAGCGCACCCATCCCCTATCCTCGGCCGCCAAGGGCATTGCGGTGAAGCTAACGCCGAAGTACGAAGGTCCGTATTGGATTACGGATGCCCTTTGACCTAACACCTACAAATTGGTAGGCGACGGCGGTGAGGTAGAAGAGGTGGTGGCTGCGGAACAGCTGAAAAGCTACCACGTTGCTTCGCCAGAACCCGAAGAGCCGGAAGGGATGGTCAACGCGGAGGCCGCGCCAACGAGTGGGCCCCCCGGCGACACCCTTACGGACGAAACGCTTCCGAGGAGACGCGGGAGGCCCCTGGGTGCTCGAGCAGTGGTATTAGACCAACTCGAGCAGACCCTGGTGGAATCGTCCGCCTCACCTCCTCTACGGAGGGGACGTGGAAGACCCGCGGGAGCCCGAGCAGTGGTAGTAGACCCATTCGGGCCAAATCCGGTGATCCCATCCGCCGCAGCCCAACCGCAGCGAGGACGCGGGCGCCCTCGGAAAGCCACCTGACCCTTCCGCTTCCCTACGTCGCGGCCGGTGGGAAACCTCAGCGAGCCTGCGAGGTCTAAAATACCAACATCCGCACCCACGTTAGACTTTGCCTCCTGATTTCAGCGCCCTTTCCTTCCTCGATGTAACGTCCGAGGAGACGTCAAATCTGGGTGGGGGGTGTAACGGGCGCCGATATTGGGTAAGGGTATCACGTATACTGCGTCGCGAGATCCGAATCTCGCTTTCTTGCACGTATCGTGATCGACAGAGCGCCACGCGGGACAAGCCAGAAGCAGATGGAGAAGAAGACGAAGCCGCGGCACCACTACGAACATGAGCGCGCGGCCATGTCGATTCTCGCCGTGACACGCGAAAGTAGTCGCCGTCACGGTCACGCGTAGTAAAAGAGGTCGGTTTAGCGTTTTGTGCCTCCACCGCTGCAACTGTGACCGCCACAGGCGCCACCATCCACTGCGGGGGAGCGTGAGAGAGAGAGAGAGAGAGAGAGAGAGAGAGAGAGAAATAGAAGCGCTACAGGAACGGGAACAGTGAGACGAGCTCCATTCCCGCCCTCTCCCCCTCGCAGCGAGTGCAGAGGCGAACGAGCGAGAGAGATAGCTGCGATGGCCGGCCGGCCTACGAACGTAAGTCTCGCATAATGCGCTCTTCTGTAAATATTGTCGCAGAGTAATCTGTTGCCGTCGCGCATCGGCGGCCGCGAGCGTGCGTGCGATTTAGAGTCTCGGCCTGCGCGTACTCAATTGTTGATGATTGTTCGGGTTCGCGCCCATTCGCGCGATCAACTTGGTTGAATAAACCCCTTTGTCTTATTTTATCTTAAATAGTCGAGTCACGAGTACTTATTGAGCGCGTCTTAACCTATGCATGATTTTCCGAATGCCGCCCTCTACCCCTTTCAGCATCTGCAGCTAGTCGCGAGCATTGTCTCCTAGAGGGACATCGGTAGCCGGAGTAAGTATCTTAATAGCCGCTTGAGAGGTTAACTCAGCGGAGTTGTGCGGGAAAGACCGGCTGCGCTGGTAACGTTAGGTCATAGCGAGCAGCAGGTAGTTCGCTGGCAGCAGTTGGGAGCAGCGGCAGAGCGCATCGCCGGTTCTAGTAGAAGGCGGCCTAGGCTTTCTACAATAGAAGCCGGGCTCGCATGTGTCGATGCGCTTCTGCCGGACTACAGGTAATTCAACAACGGTGAGTTGCCCGGGCGTAGAATACACCCGTATATGACCCCGCGAACACCCTCTCTACAACTGAACCCCGTTACACTACATAAGAACAACTATAATATTTTACTACAAATACTCTTCAAAAAATAATTTCAACTTAAGATATTAACATAAAGCTAGTGCCATATAATAAAGGCATAGTAAGTATTACTGTTTGATTAGTATTCATAAGGGCAAGATGCTTTATTAACTAAATAAACCGCTGCCAATAGATTGGCAATTAGCGTCCTTTATCTTAATTTAATATTTTTCTGGTGAAAATTTTTATATTTTTTAACACGTGTTATACGTGATCATACGTATTATAATACGCCCTTTCATATGTTATTAATAAGCCAGAAAATTATGGTCTCTATAATATGTATTATAGTTCGTACTATAATACGTATTAAAACACATAAAAACCATTGTAAAAATATAAATTTTTAAATTTAAATAAATTAATTATTTGACATTTTAAAAATATTCAATATAAATTATAAATTAATTCAAATGAAAATCAATATATTAAATGACGTAATAAATTTAAGAATTTCAATTTAAATTAAATTTTAATTTAGATTAAAATTTATGAAATTAAAAAATTTAAGAAATTTATTTAAATTTTTAAATTAATTTTTTTATTTATATTTTTAAAATGGTTTGTACGTGATTTAATACATATTGTATAATATGTATTATAGCATCATCATTTTCTGACGTATTAATATGTATGCGAAAGGAAAATTTTTCTCACACATCTTTGACAGTATCAATACATGGATGTAAGAGAGCACAAGGATATAAAATTAAATGTATTTATAAAATTACAGTCTTTCTAAATATAATCGTATAATATAACAGTATTTATAAGTCCGATATAATTATTGGTAAAATTTAATTCACCTAACATAAAAACAAATTAATTGTCACAAGGTTTTTTTCAAAATAACGTCTACCAGTATTTTTTTAAGATGTCGTAACGTATTTTTGTTTAAATTTGTTTTTAATAAATTTTTTTATAGTTATTTAACAAATATTTAGTATTGTTTAAAATGTGAACAGATCAATCACAAGAAAAATGTCTGAAAAATGGTTGTATTGTTACTCTTTTTTATTGTAATGTAAAAAAAAACTTTGTCATGAAAGAAAAAGTACAAAACAAATTAATAAAAATGTTCTTAAATTATTTTTAAAGTACTATTCGTAATTTTAACATAAATAACAAAATATTTTCAATTAAACGTTTACAGATAAAACTTACAATAAGCCAATATGCGTGTCAATCCAAAAAACATTTTAAATTTGTTACTACTGTCTTTTCAAATGATGAAACTTCCTGATACGTCAGTGAATGAAGAGGAAATAAGTATGAAGAACGTCATCGAGAATATGTTATTTAATTCCATTGATGAGTTTAATAATATAGAAATTATGGAAGAAAATACTTTAGATTTTCAAGAGCCCTTTAGAGAAGTTAACATGGAAATAGTTGAAGATGATGACAGAGATTGGGGATATAACGACGACATAGAACAGTGTACGATACCCAATAAGCAAAAATCTGGGGTAAAAGAATTCTTTAAGTAGTACCGAATGTTCGCTTGAGGATGATTTTTTAAGTATTCACAAAGTATTCTTATAGATTACTTTGTATAAAATATTTCCAAAAATATTTGTAATAAAACAAAATAATATCAATGGAAAGTAATCACAAGTAATCATAAAGTAATCGCTAAGTATTTTAAAAGATTATTAGTATTAGTAAATCATAACATATGTAGACGATTCGAATTATAACATTTAAGTGTTCGTCGATGGCGCAAACGGTTAAGACTTCGCCTCTCAACCCGAAGACCCAGGTTCAAATCCCCATACCGGCAGGATTTTTTTCATCGTTAAAATTGAATTTTATTAATTTATTGTTAATCTTATCTACTTATTTCTATAGAAAAATCGATAAATTATAAATTTATAATATTAATAAAACTTTTGTGTATTAAAAAATGTTCTATATCAACGTAAGGGATTCTTTGTGAAGTCTTTGTGAATGCTTCGTAGAGTTTTTATGAATTCTTTAAGAACACTTTTAACTATTAAAAAAATGTCGGGGTTATTAATTTGGCAAAAAATATTTCCGTAAAGAATTCTTTGTTAATACTTAAAGAATCAGTACCGATGGGACATTTGAGATCGGATAAACTGGCCCAATAAGAATTCTTTATGATTACTTTCATGAAAAAAGCGTTCATAAAGTAGTCCTAAAGAGTTCATTAAAAATTCTTTTTGCTTATTGGGTAGATACTGAAGAGTTATCACACGATTACAAAGAAAGAGCAGTAAACTTTTAGAGAAGTGGACATAACAAGAATCTTGCTTTAAAAACGGTGCAAAACCAATTTCGTATGGTTTCGTCGATAACCCAATTAAAACGTTGGGCTCAACAGTTAAATAAAGGAGCTACATACAAAGAAACTAGGGAGGCTGCGCCCCCCAGCGTACCTTCGGCACGGCATCCCCCCCCCCCCCCCCGCCACACAGACCTGCTTCGCTTCGCTCGTCACCCGCCTCCTCCCTATGTAAAAACTTCGTTTTTACATAATAGGCACGACCGCAATACTCAGGAGAACCTTGTATTTTTATAAAAGCGAAAATTGATTAATAATGTCATTACGAAGGGCAATGCACTCATGATTTTGCATACTTTAAAAAAAAAAATAGTTTTTGTTACCATATGGCAAACAGTAAAGCTAATAAGCGAAAAATTTACCGTCTAAAAAACATTAGTGACCGCCTCTTACAGACATGTTACCGCGCAATGGTTCTCAAGTCATGTCATATTGTTCGTGTATAACGTATTACGTATAATAGATAGATGTTTATGCAAAGTTATGACAATGCGAGCTTGATTTTACGCAATTCGCAATAATCGCAATAAACGATATAAAAATTACAACATCATATATTCACATGAGTAACGTGTATAGCATCGCCAATCACGTGATGGCGGGGACACTGCGGGCTTGTTGGCTTTACCTGTTACAATCCGAGTCGGGATCTGGGAGCAGAAGGGCGCTTTCTGCAATGGTCGCCTCGTTGACCAATTAAATTGTGGGTTCGTTGTCCGATTAAGCGCTGAAACGCAAGAAATTGCGGGAACTTTGAAATGAAAACTCGAACTTGAAGAGATAAAATTTAACTTCGAAGTTTTATTCAATTAATAAATACTTTTGAACTTTTAACAAAATATAAAGACTTTTAAACGTGACTCGATATAATTCAAAATGACCTTGGATATTATGCTCTGAGGCACTTGCACAGAGACCTCGGAGTGACTCCTGCAGGCCGGTGAGGGGGCCCTATTTATATTCTAAATTGCAGGTGGAATTCCAGGTTGGTGGTGGGAGTGGAACCAATCAGAACTATTTCCCTTCCTCAAGTGGGAGTGGCTTCGCTGGAGAATTCTACTTTAATCCGGTTTTGTCCTTGAGAGTGGGAGTGGCCGCGCTGGATAATTCTAGTTTATTCTGGATCGTCCTCGAGAGTGGGGGTAGCTAGGTCAGTTATAACTGGATTTATGTGGCTCCCTCTGTTGACCTTGATGACTCTAAAAATAGAAGGAAAACAGGAAGAGGGGGGGAAGAGACAAACAACTCTTGGAAAATATGGAGTAAATATTTCCAGGAATAATGCGAAGTAAACAACTCTAGGAATTATATGGAGTAAACAACTCTAGGAATTATATGGAGAAAACAACTCTAGGAATTATGTAGAGTAAACAACTCTAGGAATTATATATTTAGAAAAGGAATGAGCCTTTCCATGAGCGAGTTTTATCCTCTTATAATTTATTTAATCTTAATATTAATAGACTCTAAATCTTAATTATTATTATTAATGCCTAAATTAATTGTTATTAGTTCATTTGACTCGCAAGCTATTAATTATCAAATTGTTGATCACCTATCCATTATTTATTTACGTACGGTATTCGTATTTATCGTCAGTCATTTATTTTCTATGCGCGTTATCGTAATTCGTTTATTATTTATTTGTTATTTATTTACGGAACCGTTGATATAATTAATCTGAAACAAATTAATGATTTTATTGTTAAAATCTCCAACAGGTTTTTATTTTATGGGAATACGTACTGCAATCATTTTCTACCCCTTTGACAGGAGTGTGGCTTCTCTGTACTCCATCCGCTGCCAAGTTATTCTTGTTGTATTTATGTTTTTGGCCTAGGGCGAAGAGCTCCTGTAGACGACATTACGGCATCCTAAACACCTGCAGCTAGCGTTTTTTATTAGGACTATATGTTGGATTGATTGACATATTTTATGTGGACATTGACAACCTCTGAACTCGTTGAAAAAATTATCTGGTGATTAGCTTACTGTAAGAAAGTTTATTGGCTTATACTTTTCAGCTAGTATCTATCCTGCAATAATTTCCTACCCCTTTGACAGGAGTGTGGCTTCTCTGTACTCCCTCCGTTGCTAAGTTATTCTTGTTGTAATTATGTTTTTGGCCTAGGGCGAAGAGTTCCTGCAGAAGACAACACGTCTTCATATAATTGTTCTTTCCTCGAGGGCGTCATTATATGACCATCATAAAGCAGGAGATTTTCAAAAAAATCGGACCAAATTGGGAACGGCAACTTTGTGAAAGTCCACAATAGCATTACAGTGGTTATCCTTGAGTGAAGGGCTTCCTGATGCACACATCGTGGCAGCTTCATCTTTCTATAGATTATCAATGGAAGTTGATCTAGTCTGTATTTATTTTAATTCACTGTGACCACTTTGTGGTCTCTTCTTTGAATAATTATTATTTCAGTAATCTACTGCTTTCAACCATTACTATAGCTTCATTTTTTGTTTTAGGGTTTTTATTATCCTTTCAGAAAAAGCAGTAACTATAAGAGGCGACCGGTCAAATTTAACAGATCTATTCCTCATTCATTGATGTGGTTGATATTTACTTTGAGGATGTCTTTTCAAACTTCATTTAGAAGAACATAAGAATGATAGAAATCTGCTTTTATAATGCATTTCAGGCATCTTATGTATTTTTAAGCTGATTTTATCTTTTTTTTTGTAGGTATAGTTTAATAAAAAGAAAGAAATAAATCATGCAATTTCTCAGATTTAATTCAGGCACTGCTTGTGTATTTTTTATAGAACTGTATTTTTATTTTTTTTATTAAATTACATGTACTTTCAAAAAGACAGAGTCAACTCAAAAATACATGGAATGTCTGAGATGCATTACTGTTTCTATCATTCTTAGTCTTTTGGATTAAGTACGGACACATCACCTCAAAGTAAATATCGATAACATTGAATGCTCAACACACCTGCTAAATCTGACAAGTGGCTTTTATATTGTAGGAGCCGGATGAATTTTCTTATTAAGTTTTTAATTTTGGTCCGTATACTGTAGTGTAGTGTAGTGTGAGTGTGTCTGAAACTTTTATACATCTATAGCTTGTCCCGCCATAATAATAAATCTGAGTACGTGTAAAAATTGTGAAAAAAGTTATTTTAATCTGTAAAATTCAGTCGAATTGTAGTAGTTAATGAACAATGAGCTTATCTATTAACTACCAGTATTAATTGATTTTTAGAGGTTATAGTGAACTTTTCATAATTCTGACAGGTTTCCAGAATATTTATTTAAGCATACTCTATAAATCTTTCGGACAGGCTCACACTACATGAAAAGATAAATTAATCCTGCTCCTGTAATGTTATAAAAGCCACCAGTCAGATTTAGCAGGTGTACTCATCATTCAGTGTTGTCGATGTTTAGTTGGCGTAAATGTGCTTAAGTATAAAAATAATAGAACTCTGCTTCTATAATATATTTCAGGAATCGTATATTTTTTTAAGCAAATTTCATCTTTCTAGAAGTAGGTATAATTTAATAAAAAAAAATATCCGTGCGATATGTAGTCCATTATTCCACCGTGTTTATCGCACTTGCTACGCTCGAGCGCTAACCTCACGGTGCGATAATGAACTGCTTAGCGCACGGATAGGCGTGACAGCGGACTTAAGGCAAACAGTGTTATAAAAAATTGTACGATACTAATGCGTTAAGTAACACACTACACGCCGTGAAAAGATCCTCGCTACGCTTGGGTCTTAACTTTGCGCCATGAAATAATGGGCCACTTATCGCACTTGTATCGTAATGTATTAGTACGATAAATTTTTTATCGATATTTATTCATTAATTAAAAAACCTCTTCAATTCATTGGCCCGTAGTTTCCTCAACCTTAATATGTTGATTCCTTTAATTAATATTTAATAACGAAATTTATAAATCTACGACTACAAAGAATTTTGAAGCGTTTAAGTCATTGTTACTCCTGTAATCGTTGGATATACAAAAATCAATTTTCATTTTTCAATTTTTTTCTAAAAAACGAACCAACAAAATGAATTAAAATATTACAGATTATATTTATTTATATTATCCATTATCATGATTATTCTCAAAAAAAATTGACCGTTTAGTTTGGAAGTTATAAGCATCTAAAAAAAAACACGTTATGGTTAATAATTTTTTTAGAAAATATAGGTATTTTAATTCTCTTTCGAACGCTACCCATCCGATTCGAATAACTCGATCCTATCATTAAAAAAAAATCAAAAAGCAGTTTTGAGAAAAATCGAGAATTTGAAAAAAAAAAAACAAAAACACATCGCCCCAATAAAAAAAAAACGGATTTTGACCGGAAAATGAGACCTGCCCGGTCAAAATTAAGCAATTGAGATCTAGGCGTACACACACACACACACACACACACACACACACACACACCCACGCACGCACGCACGCACGCACGCACGCACGCACGCATGCACGCACGCACGCACACACGCACACACACACAGACACTTTTCAAAAACCATGTATTTTGATTCCTAACATCTCGGAACACAATTATAACATGTTTTTACAACAACTTAAAAATTTAATGTCACAAAGCTTCCTCTAGGAGGAAGCAAAATGTTTAATTCAGAAATAAATGAAATCTATGAATTCGTTTTTGAATTCGTATTGTCTACTTTAGTAGCAAGCAGGGTCAAACCTTTCTTACTATAATAATTGTTGTAAAATTATATATATTAAGGAAGTCCATACCAACAAATTGTCAATTTCTGTACCAAGATTGATACCTCGATTTTTTTTCTATCCATTTTATAGCTACAATTTTATTAAAGTAAAATTTCTTTTTTTTTTTAGTTGGATTAAATAAAGTGTAAATAAATTAAAATAAAATAATTAACTTCTTTAGTAAGGTCGTATTTTAGAAAGAAGTTTATATATATCGCTGTTGATATATATATATATTTTTTTTTTAATATATCAGTAATTTTATTTCAGGTGGGGGGGCTTCGCCCCCCACACCCCCCTGACTAGGGGGCTTCGCCCCCTACGCCTCCACCAGGGGCTCTGCCCCTGGACCCCGTCCTGCGCCCCACATCAAACCCGCCATACCTCATTACCTACCAACAACAAACTTTATTGTTTCTTTTATTTTGTTTTATTTAGATGGGACATTTCAGTATAATAACTATATCCTGAAGGATTTTCATTCATGGTCACAAAATGATTTTGTAGATTCATTCGTTATCGAATATCATTTAATGTGTAATATCAGGAATATGGTTACGAGTCGTGAGGATGGAATATTATATTTGCTTATTCTTTGGCTCAATTTTATATTTAACGAAAAATTTGATCTTTGTTTTTTAATTTTATTTTTAAGGTTTAAACTTGAAGAACTTCTATTAATCACACTGTTAATAGAAGATTAGATTATATACAATATTAGCTGCCTGTCTACGACCAAGTTTTAGAAAAAAATGTTTTGTTTCTTGGACCAACTTAGAATAATTTTAAGTAAAAAAACATTTAGGGATTTAATCTTTTAATTTTTGTTACTTCAACATCAATTTATATTTCTTATTATATATTTTTATTAGTGTTTTAGTTTACGTAATATTTGGCATTTTGTAAACAATAGATATTTCTTTTTTTTAAATTATGTTTTCAATGTGTTTATCTCATTTTATAGCACAGTGTGACCTAAGTCCGCACTTAAGTAACGCCTACCCGTGACTTAAGTAGTCGATTATTGCACCGTGAGGTTAGCGCGCGAGCGTAGCGAGTGGACTGATTAAGGTACGGATATGCGTGACAGCGGACTTAGGTAAACGTGCTGTAAAATATCGTACGATACATGTGACTTCAGTGGCAGTATCGTAATGTACTATTTTAACATTGTAATTAAATGTAATTTTATATCTTATGATTATATTTTTATAATTATATGATCTTTCGAATGTTATATTGATTTTTCCGATATTATTTAAAGCTATTGCATTGAATAATTCTTTGTCAAATCGAATCATGTTAAATAAGCGAAAATTGAATATGTAAAGTGTCGTATTTATAGGTTTAGATAATCAGGATTGATTGTACATTAAAATATTAATTGGGAAAAAGTTTTGTTTCGATGTTATCCATAAGTATATCTTTTGCATTCAACATTTTTGTGTAAAATCAAATCGTTGAAATAAGCGAAAATCGTCCATTTTATGTATGTTTTGGCGTTAAAAATTGTTTGTTTGGATTTAACTCGTCGGGAATTGATTGTACAAAAAAATGTTTAATAGGAAAAAGTTTTGTTTTCATATTATCTATAACTTTTACATTCAACATTTTTGTATAAAATCAAATCCTGTCAAGTAATAGCAAAAAAACGACTATTTTTGATGATTTTAGCGATTTTTTCGCTATTACATTGTTAAATATTGTTCATAGAAAAAAATGTTCAATGTAAAAAAGACGTCTTTTAATTAGTTTTAGCAGATGCATTTGTTGTTTTTGACTTAAATTTAATTTTGTTCACCGTATGCTCAAAAATCGATTTTTTCAAATTTTTATTTGCCCTGGCGTTTTTTTATTTATCGATCGATTTGGCTCGGTAGAGAACTGTCAGTTACTTATAATGAGACGAGTATATTCCCCAAAGCCCGTTTGAATCCGTCGAAATTTCGCTGAGATAATCGGGTTACTTAATCACATACATACGTATAGACATACATACATCTCTGAAAACGCTTAAAATGCACTTCTTTTGGGTGGAAAATAGTTTTTATGTTGTAAATTTCAGAATTTGAAGTGTTACAATTTTCAATATAAGGCTCTCCCGAGAAGCGGTCGTGCCTAAAAATTGGAAGAATTTGTAATTTTGTCTTGGAAATTTTTAAAAATGCCATAGATTCAGGTTTTATCGTACACGATAATGATTTATGAAGGTGGGCACTCGAAACAAAGCAACACATTGGTTTCGATGACGTACGTTTCAAAGCATCACAGAAATGGTTATTAAACTTTAAGAAAGCTCATAGGATAGTTAATAGAAAGATAAATAAATTTGTGACAAAAAGAACTTTAGAAAATGCTGATTATTTACATAGGGTAGCTGATGCTTTCGTCGTTGAGGTTAAAAATATTATAAAAGATAAAGGTTTAGCTAATGTTTACAATATGGATCTAAGCGGATTTCAAATAGAGATGCATTCAGGGAGCACCTTAGCTGTCGAGGAAGAGAAACAAATACAATGCCTGGTGCAGTGTGTTTCCTCAACAACTCACAGTTACACTATTCAACCACTTATATCTGGCGATGGATCACTTCTTTCACCTCTATTTATGGTACTGAAAGAAAGAAGTGGGGAATTTGGACCAGTAGTGGAGGAAAATCTTCTCCGACCCGTCAACGCCTATGTAATGGTATCTAAATCTGGAAAATTAACATCAAGTAAGAAATTATATTTCTTATTGTAAAGTTATTCGAATATAAAAATATAATATGAATTTGTTGCAGATCTGCTGCAATTTTTCAAAGGACCACATTGGATTGAAATCGGCAACCAGTGGTGTTATTTTCGGGTCTTGGGCCCGGGAAAGTATTTGCTCAGGAATGTTAGAGCTGTAACAATTTCATTTTTAGACGATTCCACTGGTTGATGATTTCAATTCAATGAGTGCGTGGTTCTTTAAGCAAAATGTCGGTAGCTTGGTAGCCGATACCTTCTGAAAAATTTGGAATGCAACTGTGACTAGCATGCATAAAGAAAGTACAGCAGACTTGCAGTGTGTAAAATACTGTTAATTCGTGAATTTCTTGATCGAGAGTAGAGTGACATCAGTTACTACGATGAATCATGTACTTAAATGATCGTCGCATCATTCAGATGTGATAGTGGTTTACATACATACTTCCATACATAATAATAGAATGCAGTGTAATTTACTTCTACAAGGTTTGAGCAGCCTTACTGTAATTTTTTTAAAGCAAGCACAATTGCAGCGTTATCGTGCAATTTTTTGGACGCTGATTTATAATGGTTCAGTTCAGTTCCGTGAATGTGTTGATATCACGCTTTATTTAAAAATTTAAAAATTGTAATAGTTATGTTATAAAACTGAAATAAACTAAACTTAATCACTGTAGAATAGCCCAACTAACGATTATCAGATTGTTAAAATTTTTTAATACAAAATACATTGTAAGAGTATAATCCCATACAAAAATAAAAAAAATAACGTTAAAATATTTATTGCAGATCATTTTAAAGTTTGGCTCAAGGAAGTATATTTTCCAAACGTAATAAGTGTCCTCTTACTTGATTCATGGAGTGGACACTGTCCTAAAGTAAATGAAAAAGTAAAACCAGCTAATAAAAAAGTTATCATTAAAAAAATCCCACAAGGAACTACTGGAAAAATACAGCCGTTAGACGTTTATGGATTCAGAATATGGAAAAATTACGTTAAGCATTTTTCGGATAATGTTGTATTAATGAACGAAGACTTAAATCTGCACTTAAGAAATAACATAATTAAACTTCAATCATTAATACATAATCAACTGTCTTTCCCAAGGTACACAAATTTATTTCAGTTCTCTTGGTATAAGAGTGGTTACATTAAAAAGATACCTGAAAAATTCGATAATCCTGTTCATTTTGCATTCAGAGATAGATCCAACGTAAAATCTGAAATATCAGGATGTTCCAATGTTGGAATCGTTAAATGTTCCTGGTGTAAGAAAACATTATGCCTTCAACATTTCTTTAAATACTATCATTACTGTACTGATTATAAAGAATAGATATGAATGAGAAATGTAAAATTTTTTATTAACCGGAAATATACAATCACATGTATGTTTATATTTATATATAAATAAAAATATATATCACTGATAAAAAATATATGTAGAAGGGAATGTAGATACAACTATAGCAAGACTATTAAATCACTTTATTTCCATTTAAAACTTCTCTTCCGTTATAGTGTTTAAAAACACAGGCCTTCAGCCTATTTGAGGTTTAAAAGTTTGGGATTATAAAGCTTCGGTGTTTGGGATTTAAAAGTACAGGCCTTTAGCCTGTCTGAGGTTCAAGGGTTATGCGGATTTAAAAACACAGGCCTTAGGCCTGTCTGGGGTATAACGATTTCGGGATATCGAGTTAGAAAGCACAGGCCTTCAAACTGTCTGGAGTATAAGAGTTTGGGGTTATAAGGCTTATGAGCTTCGGGATTTAAAAGCACAGGCCTTCGGTCTGACCTTGGTTTAGTAATTTTTAGGATTTAACGGTTTAAGCATTTCTGGTACGTTGTATCGTGCTATACATAATCCGCTACTTTTTATTTTGAAAAACTGAGAGTAGATTTGTAATCAGCAACCTCAATAACCCCTAGATGTAAGGTTTTATGAAAATTAGAGATTTTTTTGACAATTTCCTCCATCATATTGAATCCGCCATTTTGAATTTTTTAAATCTGACGACAGATTTGTGATCAGCGACCTTGAAAATCCCTATGCACAAATCTAATATGAAATTTAGGTTTGAAATATATGTTAATAGTTATTTGGTGTTTGGGGTGGTTTACCCCCATGAAGAGTGAAATTTATAAAAATGCCGAAACGGGTCAACTTTAATTTTTTATTTTATGTATTAATAAATTTTTTATACTTTTTCTAGTCTATTTATAATTTTTTATTACAAAATTATGACAAAAAAACTGTGTTTTTACCCCGTAAAAAATAGGAGATGTATCACTCTCCGCTCAAATCACCGTGGATTGCTTGTGCTTTTCATAAGAAATAACCTCCATTTTGTTTCATCGAAAAATATTGATTGCAAGCCTAGATATTTAGAAAAAACTGTTTTCAGGGGTGAACTTTAGGTGTGATTTTCATCTCTTGAACCTGCGAATTAGCAGATAAAAAAAACACGGGTCTCTTATTTTTTTATGTTCTTCAACATATATCAAAATCATCGAAATCGGTGAGGTCCACCTGGGAGTGTTTCCTTGTGAGAGTACGCCGAGAAGGAACGTGGTGATGTGAATCGTGAGTTAAGTTTTAAGTGTTGGAGCAAGAAAGAGCTCATTGTCTTCCTCTTCGACGGCCGCCAGTAGTGCCTACCACGCACCTAACCTAATCTTTGCAGATGATGCTCCAGAGGCCATCAGCCGGCAGCAGAATCATCCAGTCTCGAGACCCTAATATAGGTACAGAAAAAGTGTCTCAAGTAGATGTAGCTACAGCTTGACCACTATGTGGAGAACACATTTGAGTCTGGTGTATTGCAAGACTCGAAAACGGCCCATCAATCTGAAAAACGCAAAAAATGTACATAACTCGCACGATGGACATCTCAATAATCTGAGTCATCAGAAGCACGTTCAGATGCCTCTGCAGAAAGACGCCAAGCATTGTCCCAGGTACGTCGACCCACCGTCGTGGTCATCGTCCTCCCCTCCAGGAAGCCAGACCTCTTCGAGCAGATGAGGAATGAGGTGCAATTTGAAGTAGTGAGAAAAGTAATAAAGCAGATTTGCGCTCACATCACCCGTCCAGGTACGGCCATCAAGCAGAGAAGCCGATGCCAAGTATGAATGACTCCAAAAAACTCCATGTCAGTGAGACAGCCTTCACTGTTGATTAGTTGTCAAATGCTCTAGTCTCGGAGGCGCAAATCTCTAGAAGTTGATGTGGGTCAACAGCGATAGCAGCAGCAGTATAGCAGTAGTCGAATGATGCAGTGAATGAGCAGTGAGGTGATGAGGTGAGACAACAAGGGGCCACGATCCATGACATAAGAAGGCAATCTGCTGCAGACTGCCCTCGCGAGTTCTAAAGTACAAGTCATTCTACAGTCAGTTAAGTTGAAGGAGTTTTCACACACACATAAGCTGCAGCAGAAGCAGAGAACGTCGCTTGAAATTCTCAGTTCAACAAATAAAGTAATATTGGCACTTATAACAAGTCCCAGTGTAAGGCAAGACAACAAGAGTTCGCGATCTATGACTTAAAAGACAATCTGGCACAGGCTGCCCCGCCACTTGCCAAGTAATTCTTCAGTCATTAAAGTTGAATAAGTTTTCGCACACAAACGCTACAGCAAAAGCAGAGAACGTCGCTTGAAATTCTCAGTTCAACAAATAAAATAGTATTGACACATATGACAAATCCCAGTGTGATGTATGATCATTTGATTGATCGAGAGCCAAGTTGTTTGTACTTTTGTACTTTTCATAATGTGCCCCCTTCATCATATTGTGTGGATGGTACATCGTTGGAGATGGCACAACAAAAATCTTTCCCGGAGAATATTTGCCAAGGTGGAAGTCCACTTTCTCTCTGTTGGATCTTGATTGCGCCTATAAAAGATACAGCAGAAGAAGAGAACATCACTTGAAAGTTATATAGGCCAGCAGATGATATTTGACTATTAATTTATGGTGAGCATTTAATCGGTTTTTAACAGTATAAAGGCAATGCACCTCAAAGTAAATATTAACTACAGTGAATTTTGAATATGTCTGCTAAATTTGACAAGTGGCTTCTATATTCTAAGAGCAGTATAAATATTCTTTTAAAATTTTAAATGTTAGTGTCTATAATTAAATGACTTTTCTCTGTGAAAACCTGAATTCCAATATAATGTGAGTACATCCCGAGCTTCGCTCGGGCGACAAATAATACCCGTGCAAAAATGACTCGCTTTACGCACTAGTTGCGTAATGTACTATTTTAAACCAATGCTGATCCGTTGTAATTTCTTTCAGAAGCAGAGCTCAGCACATGAACTCGGATAAACCAATCAAGTGTCTGGATGACACATCGTTGGAGATGGCACGGTGGGTAACACCTGCCTACTGATCTACACAACAGACAACTTTCCCGGAAAATATTTGCCCACGGTAGAAGTCCACCTACTCTCTCTTGAATTTTGATTTAACACAATACATCATACGTTACATCATACTTTAGTACATGTGTACCTATGTGTTGGTGCTGCTATGCCCCGGTGATGACAAAGAAAAAGACATCCCTATTGAAAAATATCGCGCGATTATCGTGCGATGAATCGCGCGATTCTTCGCGCGATTAGTCGCGCGAAGATCGTGCCAGTTTATCGACCATTTTCTGCCGCGATAATCGCGCGAGTTAGCCGAAATTCAACATTAAAAAATAAGTTTTATTTTCACAACTGTGTACGTGCTTGCATAATTGACAAACATTATGACTGTAAATGTATCACCCTACTGAAAAATCTCACGTGAGATCTCACGCCAAAATCTCATCTGACCTTTTTCGTCATTCATAATTAAATTTCACTAGAAATTTAACTTTTTTTCTATTTCATAATTAAATTTCTCTTTTCGGTGGGCGATAACGGAGTCTAGACGGTGCGCTCCGTAGTTTTTGGTCTAGAGGTCTCGAACCGCATCCAATGCGCGGTGTAGGTGTTCAGGGTTGCCGATGTCGGAGTCTACGTGGGGCGCTCCATAGGTTTCTGCCTCTAGGTATTGAAACTCATTGTATGCGTGGTCTACCCGCATGAATTCAGAAAAAAACTATTTCAAATAATTTCTCGAAGTAAGTTTTAGACTTAGTTCTGTTTTTTAAAACACTACTGAAATGTTGAAGTTCGTTATTAGCTAACAAAATTAATATTACTTAAGTCTTATACTTCTTTGATAAAATATATTTTTATTATAAATAGAGGTTATAACTGTATAAGTATATATAAAAAATGCTATAACTGTATAAGTATATATAAATAATAGATATGAAACATACCTGCAACATTACAATAAGATATAAGAGCACTGATGATATTTTGCTTAAGGGGGTGTGGAATGCAAAATTGTCCTTGAAATTTTTCCTCAAAACTTTGCGGAATGATAGATAATTACATTACGGAGGGCAAGCGGATTTGAATAAGTCGTTAATCGTAGTAACAATCGAGTTATAACGAATTACTTCTGTCCGGCCGGTGTGGTAGGTCGCATAATAGAGATCGGTATTCTACATCCCCTTAATGTGGGGAAAGAAAAACGACGTTTAACGAGTCTCGTGCTCGCACCCTCGACGTCGACCCGTGATAGCAAATTCACACTAGGCCGGCGTCGAGCGCGCCCACGTTTACTCGATATTAGTAGCTACCGCTAGAACAGTCACGATGGCGACGGCGACAGGGCGCGCGAGGAGGCGACGTCTTGGCGATGATGTCCCCGTTGAGAGAAAGCTGAAATTTCGCGCCAAGCCTCATATAACAGAACAAAGTCCAAAGTATCTTGCAAATTTGTGACCTGACTGGTCTTGGCGAATTCACATATAGTTATAAAATCACTTCACATATGAAAGAGTATTGACATGTGGATGGCTTTACTAGTTTATAAATTTTAATCGGTTTTTAAATAAATTGTTTGTACATTCATTATTTTATTTAATATAATTGAGGTTTTTTGTCCACCACTCACTGTTATAGTGTAAGATATATTTTAAAATATTTTAAATATATTTATTCATTTTGTTATTTTGTTATAGGCACATCTCTTTTGATATTCACAATTCAGATGTTCAATGATAGGTTTAAGCCTTGGGTGGGTATAGCGTAAGAAATATATTTGGACCCAATGAACTAAATAATATTGTAGATCTCTTATACAAGAGGACCAAAATCAACTTTAATCATGTGTAAAATGTAGCTAAAGAGACCAAGTACCTACCCGGTTGTAAATATTCACCTGGTTTTCACCTGAATTTCCACCTGAATTATCACCTGAATTTCCACCTAAATTTTACGTGAAATTCGTGTAAAATGTATGCGAAAACCACCCAAATTTTATGTGATTTATACCTGTATTTCACGTGTCAAAATTCTAAAAACGTCAGGTGAATTTCACGTGATTTTCACCCGATGCTCACGTGAACTTCACCGGAGATAAATTAAAGCTTCCTTCTTGTGACATCGTTTTTTCAGGTGAATTTCACGTGATTTACATGTGAATCCACACGAATTTCACATTTATTTCACCTATATTCCGTAGTATTTTCGGGTGAATTTAACCTGAAATTCACGTGATTTTCACCCAATATTCACGTGAACTTCACCACAGATAAATTAAAGCTTCTTTCTCTTGTTATCGTTTTCTCAGGTGAATTTCACGTGATTTTCACCCAATATTCATGTGAACTTTATATAGACCCTATTGAAAGTATCCATCGGGATTTCCATATAGAAATATACATGGATTCCATATGGACACTCATATGGAAATCCACCTGAAAATCTGTTCCAAAACGTCATATGCAAATCTGTATGAAAATCCATGTGAAAATCCATATGAAAATCCATGTACAAATCTATGTAGAGATGCAATTAAAAATCTGCCCTGAACCTGGATTATTTATGGACATACTACTGCAGATACGATTTGAACTTCGCCGAGAACCATCATTGGAATATATATAAAAAAGGCTATATCGGTATTAGTATATATAACTAATGGATATGATACATACCTAGCTGCAACATTACAATAAGATATAAGATCACTGATGATATTTTGCTTAATGTGGAGAAAGAAGTAACGACGTTTAACGAGCCTCGTGCTCGCGCTACTCGACAACGACCCGTGATATCAAATTCACACGAGGCCGGAGCCGAGCGCCCCTACGTGTACTCGATTATTAGCAGCTACCATGAATAGTTGGGACGGGCGGTTAAACTCGGCGACAGCGCGAGAAGTCGACATCTTGGCGATGATGGTGCTCTTCAAAGAAACAGCTCAAATTTTTAAAATGGTTTATGCTTTGTAAGTTTACTGATAATTATTATTTCACAAAATTTTTTCAGATTCTTTATTAAAAATCCTTAAAAATGAGCCCTACTAAAACAATATTGGCGAACAACCCTCTTTTGTAAAGAATTGTATATTTTTTAAATACCAATAGAAACCAATCATTTGTATTTCTGACAACCAGATGGATTTGAGATTTTAATGTTATTCATATATCTAATGTTATAGATCTTGTCAATAAGTTTCTCAAAGCAGAAAAAATACATTCAACATCTATTTTCAACAATATTTTCACCAGGCTTGTAAGTAAAAATATTCATCTTTATTTTCCTAAATTTTCAATGGGAGCCGGTTACACTGTTATTAAACTCTATATGTATTTTTCATATCTACTCGAAAGAAAATTTCATAAGTTATCGAGTGTTATGTGTGCCAAATGAAAAAGTATATTACTATAAAAAAGTTTAAATCAAAGTAGTTGAAAGACAATTTAGCAATTGTGTATTCCGATGCCCAGACAAGAACTTCTTACTCAATTATTTTCAAATAAAATATGGTTTTCTTATTAAGTCTGCGCTTCATGTAATTTCATAAATTATGTAATTTACAATCTTATAAATCATTAAGATCCATAATTCAATTATTTATTTGTGACTTATTCACTGAATAGTTTATGAAATTTCATGAAGCGAGGGCTTAATAAGAACACCATATTATATTGGACTATTATTGAGTAAGAAGTTCGTGTCTGGGCATCGGAATATACAATTGTTAAATTGTCTTTCAACCACTTTGATTTAAACTTTTTATAATAATATACTTTATCATTTGGGACACATAATACTGGATAACTTATGAAATTTTCTTTCCAGTAGATATGAAAATACATATAGAATTTATTAACAGTGTAACCGGCTCCCATTGAAAATTTAGGAAAGTAAAGATGAATATTTTTACTTACAGGCCTGTTGAAAATATTGTTGGAAATAGATGTTTAATGTATTTTTCCTGCTTTGAGAAAACTTAGTGACAAGATCCATGCCATTAGATATATGAATAACATTAAGATCTCAAATCCGTCTGGTGGTCAGAAATACAAATTATTGGTTTCTATTGATATTTAAAAAATATAGAATGCTTTTCAACAGGGTTTTCTAACAATGCTTCGAGGCTTATTGGAAAAGCTCTTAAATAAGGACTCAATAAAGCTTTTGTCGCATGCAAAATATTCTGCTTTATCAAATGGATCATAATTCATAATATAAATATAACTATATTCTTAAAATAAAAAACAAATTTTTTAAAATTTTGAGCTGCTGACTTCATGTGAAATGCATTATAAATACCTATACTATATAATGTAATGTACGTCGGCACAACACTCGTCACAACCTCGGAGATGACAGCGTGGATAGCAGCAGAAGGTCTTTCTCGACGTAGATGCAGCCACCAGTAACCACCACACTCTCACGTTCGAACTTACGTCGTCGTAACCCTTGAAGCACGCGAGAGCACCGGTCTATTAGACGACGTTCGATAACTGCCGCCGGCCGCGCGTACATGTGTAGAAAGTAATAGAGAGAGAGAGAGAGAGAGAGAGAGAGAGAGAGAGAGAGAGAGAGAGTCAGCTGTCAGTGAGGCTCCTGTCACGTATGCGCGTACGATCGCGTTCGACTGCGTTCGAGCGCGTTCAACCGCGGTTATGCGCACGCGCTCGCTTCTCTTCGTCCGCACGCGATCAAACGCTCTTATGTGCCGGGAGCCTTATGCGCACGCGCTCGCTTCTCTCATTGGTCGTCATAGCTCCCAACCAATGAGAGAAGCGAGCGCGTGCGCATAACCGCGGTCTAACGCGCTCGAACGCAGTCGAACGCGATCGTACGCGCCTATGTGACAGGAGCCTCACTGACAGCTCTCTCTCTCTCTCTCTCTCTCTCTCTCTCTCTATTACTTTCTACACATGTACGCGCGGCCGGCAGCAGTTATCGAACGTCGTCTAATAGACCGGTGCTCTCGCGTGCTTCAAGGGTTACGACGACGTAAGTTCGAACGTGAGAGTGTGGTGGTTACTGGTGGCTGCATCTACGTCGAGAAAGACCTTCTGCTGCTATCCACGCTGTCATCTCCGAGGTTGTGATGAGTGTTGTGCTGACGTTGCCGGTCGAGTAAGGTGTGATATTCGTGGTTATGTTTCCCACGTTTACATCTAGGTGAGATCAGTGCACCCACTTTTTCATGTATTTTTGCGTCTGTCTCGTGTTTCTTCATTTTCTTATGCTAGTTGTGCTACGAGGGAGCTGTGCATTACCTGATGGCGAAAGCTATTTCATCCTCCTCTGACAGTCATGGCAAATTCTTCTTCCTGATCCAGTGATCCCTGCTACAATGCACTTGATGCTAGAAAAGTCCTTTTTGCAAGTTTGTTGCCGTCTCCTCAACTGGTGAGTAACATTCCAATATTTAATAGTTAGCTAATGTTACTTCAAGCAATGTTTATTCTTCTATAGGGTTGACTTGGTGCGACTTATCTGTATATGCATTTCCAAGGATGACACTTGGTATAGTAAGTACTTTCCCAATGATTTATTGTTAAAAATAAAAGGTTTTTTATTAACATATTTATATTTATATTTATACTTATATTTATAAAATAACTTCACATATTAAAGAGTATTGACAGGTGCATGTGTTCGATTGACATTGTTTATTCTGTTTTGTATAATTTAATATTTATGGATTGCAAGTTTTCCACATATAAAAGTATAAATTATTGTTATATAATTATATAATATTTATACTTTACCATTGAAATACAGTTAACTGTTTGTAAAAGGCTATGTAATAAATATAATATTGTTTGAAATTTACTGCCGTTGTATTTAGAGTACAAGCTGTAAGCTATATTTTAATGATCAAGTAGCATTTAGTAATAATGTATGGATTTCTTCTAACAATGAAAGTTATATAACAGTAACTTGTAATATTCTATATGTAGAATACTTGCAAAGCATAACTATAACTTTAACTTCAAAAAAAAAAAAGAAAAAACAGAATGACTATTTACAGTTCCAAGACACGCACAACTAATATTCAATTTATATTGTTATGTTTCAGGTAGCAGTATGAAAGAACACTGACAGTTCATATGATTTTAGATCTGACACTATCACTGCTGTCCTTATAATACCACACTTATGTTTAACGAATAATAGGTGAACCATTATTATAAAAATTTTCTTGCCTGGCCTCGTATCTTATTATAGTAATTTCAACTTGACATATTTCAATTGGGAATGATTGTTCGATAATTATTTTTTAGTTATTTATAATAAGAACATTTAATTAGAGTTTATAAAATTCCTCATAATTTGTACGGTGTGTTTTAAATTGTTCGTATAAGTATGATTAAGGAAATTGTAAAAATTGGACAATAGATGAACTATATAGGATACGCTAGTTCATTCCAGCCTGGTGTTAGGCTGGAATAAACTAGCATATCCAATATAGTTTGTCGGATGTCCAATTTTTTCCATTTCCTACCTCATCCATAATTTGGAGTTTACCTTCATAGCTTATAGTTTGCAAAAGGCTATGTCATAAGTATAATGTGTTTTAAATTTACTGCTGCATTTAGGTTACAAACTGTAAGCTATATTCTAATGATTAATTAGCATTTAGCAACAATGTATGGATTTCTTCTTTCGATGTAAGTTATATAACAGTAACTTAGAGGCACACGCATGTCAATAATCTTTAATATGTGAAGTTATTTTATAATTATATGTGAATTGGCCATAATAATATATGCTTTTTATTTTCTTGTACACGGAGAAAAATTTATTTGTAAACTTTACTCTTTTTATAAGAAAATTTATTATTTTTATAGTTTAGTACTGGGACACATTCGACATGTAGGATCTTTACTGTTATAAATAGTAATTTTTATAATTTTCATAGCAAATTTTATTTTTTAAAGAATAATTTTTACTACATTTGTAGCAAATTTTATTATCTGAAATAGTAATATTTATTATTTTTGCAGCAGTCATAAAAAGTACTATTTGAAATAGTAAAATTTGCTACAAAAATAATAAAAATTAATATTTAAAACAAGATAAATCCCCATGTTGAGTATGTCCCAGCACTACTATAAAAATAATAAATTTTCTTATAAAGATTAAAGTTTAGAAATAAATTTTGCTCCGTGTAATGAATCAACTAATATTCAATCTGTTTTTGTTAGCAGTATGAAAGAATACTGACATTTCATATGACATTACATTATATAGTATAGGTATTTATAATGCATTTCACATGAAGTCAGCAGCTCAAAATTTTAAAAAATTTGTTTTTTATTTTAAGAATATAGTTATATTTATATTATGAATTATGATCCATTTGATAAAGCAGAATATTTTGCATGCGACAAAAGCTTTATTGAGTCCTTATTTAAGAGCTTTTCCAATAAGCCTCGAAGCATTGTTAGAAAACCCTGTTGAAAAGCATTCTATATTTTTTAAATATCAATAGAAACCAATAATTTGTATTTCTGACCACCAGACGGATTTGAGATCTTAATGTTATTCATATATCTAATGGCATGGATCTTGTCACTAAGTTTTCTCAAAGCAGGAAAAATACATTAAACATCTATTTCCAACAATATTTTCAACAGGCCTGTAAGTAAAAATATTCATCTTTACTTTCCTAAATTTTCAATGGGAGCCGGTTACACTGTTAATAAATTCTATATGTATTTTTCATATCTACTGGAAAGAAAATTTCATAAGTTATCCAGTATTATGTGTCCCAAATGATAAAGTATATTATTATAAAAAAGTTTAAATCAAAGTGGTTGAAAGACAATTTAACAATTGTATATTCCGATGCCCAGACACGAACTTCTTACTCAATAATAGTCCAATATAATATGGTGTTCTTATTAAGCCCTCGCTTCATGAAATTTCATAAACTATTCAGTGAATAAGTCACAAATAAATAATTGAATTATGGATCTTAATGATTTATAAGATTGTAAATTACATAATTTATGAAATTACATGAAGCGCAGACTTAATAAGAAAACCATATTTTATTTGAAAATAATTGAGTAAGAAGTTCTTGTCTGGGCATCGGAATACACAATTGCTAAATTGTCTTTCAACTACTTTGATTTAAACTTTTTATAGTAATATACTTTTTCATTTGGCACACATAACACTCGATAACTTATGAAATTTTCTTTCGAGTAGATATGAAAAATACATATAGAGTTTAATAACAGTGTAACCGGCTCCCATTGAAAATTTAGGAAAATAAAGATGAATATTTTTACTTACAAGCCTGGTGAAAATATTGTTGAAAATAGATGTTGAATGTATTTTTTCTGCTTTGAGAAACTTATTGACAAGATCTATAACATTAGATATATGAATAACATTAAAATCTCAAATCCATCTGGTTGTCAGAAATACAAATGATTGGTTTCTATTGGTATTTAAAAAATATACAATTCTTTACAAAAGAGGGTTGTTCGCCAATATTGTTTTAGTAGGGCTCATTTTTAAGGATTTTTAATAAAGAATCTGAAAAAATTTTGTGAAATAATAATTATCAGTAAACTTACAAAGCATAAACCATTTTAAAAATTTGAGCTGTTTCTTTGAAGAGCACCATCATCGCCAAGATGTCGACTTCTCGCGCTGTCGCCGAGTTTAACCGCCCGTCCCAACTATTCATGGTAGCTGCTAATAATCGAGTACACGTAGGGGCGCTCGGCTCCGGCCTCGTGTGAATTTGATATCACGGGTCGTTGTCGAGTAGCGCGAGCACGAGGCTCGTTAAACGTCGTTACTTCTTTCTCCACATTAAGCAAAATATCATCAGTGATCTTATATCTTATTGTAATGTTGCAGCTAGGTATGTATCATATCCATTAGTTATATATACTAATACCGATATAGCCTTTTTTATATATATTCCAATGATGGTTCTCGGCGAAGTTCAAATCGTATCTGCAGTAGTATGTCCATAAATAATCCAGGTTCAGGGCAGATTTTTAATTGCATCTCTACATAGATTTGTACATGGATTTTCATATGGATTTTCACATGGATTTTCATACAGATTTGCATATGACGTTTTGGAACAGATTTTCAGGTGGATTTCCATATGAGTGTCCATATGGAATCCATGTATATTTCTATATGGAAATCCCGATGGATACTTTCAATAGGGTCTATATAAAGTTCACATGAATATTGGGTGAAAATCACGTGAAATTCACCTGAGAAAACGATAACAAGAGAAAGAAGCTTTAATTTATCTGTGGTGAAGTTCACGTGAATATTGGGTGAAAATCACGTGAATTTCAGGTTAAATTCACCCGAAAATACTACGGAATATAGGTGAAATAAATGTGAAATTCGTGTGGATTCACATGTAAATCACGTGAAATTCACCTGAAAAAACGATGTCACAAGAAGGAAGCTTTAATTTATCTCCGGTGAAGTTCACGTGAGCATCGGGTGAAAATCACGTGAAATTCACCTGACGTTTTTAGAATTTTGACACGTGAAATACAGGTATAAATCACATAAAATTTGGGTGGTTTTCGCATACATTTTACACGAATTTCACGTAAAATTTAGGTGGAAATTCAGGTGATAATTCAGGTGGAAATTCAGGTGAAAACCAGGTGAATATTTACAACCGGGTAGGTACTTGGTCTCTTTAGCTACATTTTACACATGATTAAAGTTGATTTTGGTCCTCTTGTATAAGAGATCTACAATATTATTTAGTTCATTGGGTCCAAATATATTTCTTACGCTATACCCACCCAAGGCTTAAACCTATCATTGAACATCTGAATTGTGAATATCAAAAGAGATGTGCCTATAACAAAATAACAAAATGAATAAATATATTTAAAATATTTTAAAATATATCTTACACTATAACAGTGAGTGGTGGACAAAAAACCTCAATTATATTAAATAAAATAATGAATGTACAAACAATTTATTTAAAAACCGATTAAAATTTATAAACTAGTAAAGCCATCCACATGTCAATACTCTTTCATATGTGAAGTGATTTTATAACTATATGTGAATTCGCCAAGACCAGTCAGGTCACAAATTTGCAAGATACTTTGGACTTTGTTCTGTTATATGAGGCTTGGCGCGAAATTTCAGCTTTCTCTCAACGGGGACATCATCGCCAAGACGTCGCCTCCTCGCGCGCCCTGTCGCCGTCGCCATCGTGACTGTTCTAGCGGTAGCTACTAATATCGAGTAAACGTGGGCGCGCTCGACGCCGGCCTAGTGTGAATTTGCTATCACGGGTCGACGTCGAGGGTGCGAGCACGAGACTCGTTAACCGTCGTTTTTCTTTCCCACATTAAGGGGATGTAGAATACCGATCTCTATTATGCGACCTACACACCGGCCGGACAGAAGTAATTCGTTATAACTCGATTGTTACTACGATTAACGACTTATTCAAATCCGCTTGCCCTCCGTAATGTAATTATCTATCATTCCGCAAAGTTTTGAGGAAAAATTTCAAGGACAATTTTGCCTCAAAACTTTGCAGAACGATAGATAATTACATTACGGAGGGCAAGCGGATTTGAATAAGTCGTTAATCGTAGTAACAATCTAGTTATAACGAATTACTTCTGTCCGGTCGGTACGGTAGGTCGCATAATAGAGGTCGGTATTCCACACACCCCCTTAAGCAAAATATCATCAGTGCTCTTATATCTTATTGTAATGTTGCAGGTATGTTTCATATCTATTATTTATATATACTTATACAGTTATAGCATTTTTTATATATACTTATACAGTTATAACCTCTATTTATAATAAAAATATATTTTATCAAAGAAGTATAAGACTTAAGTAATATTAATTTTGTTAGCTAATAACGAACTTCAACATTTCAGTAGTGTTTTAAAAAACAGAACTAAGTCTAAAACTTACTTCGAGAAATTATTTGAAATAGTTTTTTCTGAATTCATGCGGGTAGACCACGCATACAATGAGTTTCAATACCTAGAGGCAGAAACCTATGGAGCGCCCCACGTAGACTCCGACATCGGCAACCCTGAACACCTACACCGCGCATTGGATGCGGTTCGAGACCTCTAGACCAAAAACTACGGAGCGCACCGTCTAGACTCCGTTATCGCCCACCGAAAAGAGAAATTTAATTATGAAATAGAAAAAAAGTTAAATTTCTAGTGAAATTTAATTATGAATGACGAAAAAGGTCAGATGAGATTTTGGCGTGAGATCTCACGTGAGATTTTTCAGTAGGGTGATACATTTACAGTCATAATGTTTGTCAATTATGCAAGCACGTACACAGTTGTGAAAATAAAACTTATTTTTTAATGTTGAATTTCGGCTAACTCGCGCGATTATCGCGCGATTATCGCGGCAGAAAATGGTCGATAAACTGGCACGATCTTCGCGCGATTAGTCGCGCGGAGAATCGCGCGATTCGTCGCACGATAATCGCGCGATATTTTTCAATAGGGATTACACCGAATAATAGCACACGCATACCTGCCAATAATAACAAAACCAGAGATTGCAAGCGACGACTACTGATGGGAACAACAAGAGGTTATATTGATATCTCAAGTACTTCAGCTTCTAGGTGAGGTCAGTAATCATTAGTATTTCCTTTACTTGGCAATTAATTAATCACATTAATTGTTTTCTTGTACACCACAAGTGGATGAGGATGATTCAGGCTATGTGTGTGAATGTTCCAGGTGACTGTGAAGATGACAGCGAGATTTAGGATATTCACATACGGTTTTCTTTGACTGACTTTCACTCTCCAACAGGAATGCTTTTACATGTTAAATCATCTACAATGTGAAACTAGGTGAGCTGGCTTCCACTAAATTTTCTTAATATGTTTTGATGGTACATAAACAGTCGTATTTCAGGTGTAGGTTCTTCCAAATGCAGATTGCCTTGAGAGTTCGGAGAAACTTACTTTCTATACAATTTAATTCTCTCGGAGGAGAATACAGGAAAAGTGCTTCTATCTAATCCTCACTGAATGCTGCGTCCAAGATGAAGGATAAAATGGCTTCAAGGATGTGACGATGATCCATGAGCTGAAATTTCCTTTACTGCAGGCTGCTGGTGACAAGTGGATAACCTTGACTGAGAGGCTTCCTGATACGCGAAGCTCGAGAGCATCATGTGCTTGCAACGTATTCATGGAACATGATCTCCAGTCTATTTATTTGCTACGTCATTTACATAAGTTTACGTTCTGCTACGAGGGCCTTTTTTTAAATCGATTTTATGTCTTCAAACTCAAAATGTGAATTAAATTTGCCTCTGGTTTTTTGCATGATTCTTATTAATTGAAAGGTAATTTCAAACCACTGTATGAAATTTCAGAGCTTTGCCTTTTATAATTTATGAGAAAAAGGCTAAACTATTTTCGCATTTTCATATTTTGGACAACGCGTTGGATGAAATATTTGATTGCACTAAATGCTTTTGCCTTCTCCTACTAAATTCAGGAAGGTACAGCTTTGAAATTTCTTATAGTGCCTTCCAATGACTTGTAAATTAAGAATATTTTTACAAAACTAATTAAAAAAATTTATTTTAAATTTTCCTTAATTTAAGGTAGTTCTCTAGGTTTTGAAGATATCTAAAGGGTTACTGAAACTGTGCATAACTATTAATTAATACTTCAAAAAATTGTATCCGAAGGATTAGGTCAGCTTGCCAGCGAAAAATTGGAGACCTATTTTAAAACCGGCAACAATAACATAGTCTCACATGGCCCGAAGGTTTAATGAGGCCCCAAGTGAAAGGTTTTTTTATTGATGTCAATCTATCATAAATTTGAAAAATGAGATTCTAATAGTTTTGTATGTAAGCTTTCAAAATATGCAAAGAAAAATACAGGTTGACAGCCAAAATCATAAAATATTAAGTATTAAATTTGGCGATATCTCGTAGGTTAATTTAGAATTCACTACGATGCTTAGCAATGACGCAACTCGTTCTAATAAACACAAGAAATATTACTATATGATTATTCGAATTATGTCCAATGGTTTTTGACCGGTTTCCTTTTTATTTATCAATATTATTTTATAAATTGTCCTTTTCTAGGTCCTCTTTTTATCCTAGTGTGACATCCGTCGTCACGTAGTATGGTGATATCCGTCATCGACATAATAATAATGTATATCGCGTTAATATAAAATCGCGGTCGCCGTTAGCAGTTTTGTAAGCGTTTGACAAAATTACGCGTAGGCTCCCAACTTACGCGTAATACTTATTTCATCTTTTTATCTTCTCGTCGGGTATATAACCGCGTCAAAACGAGGAGACAATGTCACTCCCGACTTCCTCCGGTGCGCTGCTACATAGTCGATTACGGCCGAAATACTGGAGACTCGAATACCCGCTGCAAGGTTCCAGCGTTAAGAAGGCAACACCAGTTCACGAATCAACGAACAACTCAACAAAGAATTCAGATTAACTGTAAGTTTACGCTAAAAAGCTCCGTTGCAGTATTGCATCGAAACCGTAACTTAGAATATAATGATTTATATTTAACTCAACTATTATACACGAAAAGCTTCAGTACGTAATTGTACTAAAGTGTAACAAATCTACTACACTCCGCAACAAAATTATCGCAACAAAATTTTTTATCGAAAAATTGCCATTTTTCAAATGCTTGTAACTCGGTCAATTTTCATTGTATTGAGATAATTTTTTTTTTTGTAGGGAATTATGTGGACTTTCAGGAAAAAATAATGTCCAATTGCTGCGAGATAATGCCACATTGCTATGTCTTAATCAGGCCTACCAACTTTTTTTCTTAAAAAACGCAATAGTTTGCACGTTTACCTGGATTACCAAAAATTTTTTTTCAAAAAACCACAAATACCATCTTAAAGTACACTTTCCAACGAGTATTTTAAATAAAAAGTAGACCCTCTACGTTTTTTGTTGACCGAGTTCTGCCATTTTAAAGATATTCCTATGTTTTAGCCAAATACCGCCAACATCAGCATTACCCGATACGTACCGCGAGGAGGTTGTTGGTCGGACTTATGCATCATTGTGGCCCTGAAAAGGGCCGATTGTGTGAACCGTTTCTTACATTAGGGACCCCGCGGCTCGTCACTTCCGCAGTATTTTTTGACTCCAAACCCTATGCGCCTAAGGCCTTTAGTACCGTGTATTGCCACCTCGCTGACGAATTACCTCTCCTAAACGTTCTTGCATATTAATGCATGCTCTAATTGAATCTTGAGGTATCTCATGCCAAATTTCATTCAGAATTCTTTCAAGCTCTTGGAGGTTAGCAGGAGGTCTCTCTCAGTTACGTAATCGCCTACCCATCATCTCCCACACATGCTCTATAGGATTGAGATCTGGGCTGTTAGCAGGATGAGGCAATACCTCTACGTTGTTTTCTTCCAAGTAAGTACGAGTTATCCTTGCAGTATGGGGGCGTGCATTATTCTGCATCAAGATGAAATGACGGCCCATTTGCCGATTTCAGCTCCCGAAATCGGCCTTTTTCAGGGCTACAATGATGCGTAAGTCCGAACAACAACCTCCTCGCGGTACGCATCGGGTAATGCTGATGTTGGCGGTATTTGGCTAAAACATAGGAATATCTTTAAAATGGCATAACTTGGTAATCCAGGTAAACGTGCAAACTATTGCGTTTTTTAAGAAAAAAAAGTTGGTAGGCCTGATTAAGACATAGCAATTTGGCATTATCTCGCAGCTATTGGACATCATTGGAGTTACAAGCATTTGAAAAATGGCAATTTTTCGATGAAAAATTTTGTTGCGATAGTTTTGTTGCGGAGTGTATATATTAAAAAGCCAAAATGTCAGTCCGTCCGGCAGCCCATCTTTACCCAGTAGTTCATTTATATAAAGGGTTAAGTAATGAGTTAAGTAAACGGTATAGTAAACGGTTAAGTAAAGGGTTAAGTAAAGGGTTTAAAAATGATTAAGTAAATAGCTAAGTAAAGGGTTCAGTAAAGGGTTAAAAAGGGTTAAATAAAGGGTTAAAAAGAGTTTTAAAAATGGTTAAAAAGGGGGAATAAAAAAGGTTTAAAAGGGTTAAAAATGTGTTAAGAAAAGGTTTAAGAGAAGGGTTCAAATGATGAGTTAAAGTATGGGTTAAGTAATGAGTTAATTAAAGAGTTAGATAATAAAAACTTAAATGAATGACGAGCAGCGCCGATCTTACGTATTATGAGACCTGGGGCAAATATTTATTGCGGAGCCTATTTAAGGGGAGGATTTCCTCATCAAATCAAATTTCCTCATCAAATTCGGAACTGCTTGAAAAAGTACAAATATTGCCAAAAAATACAAATATAGCCAAGGGAGTCGATGTATACAAAACGATTATTTAAATAATTTTTAAACCCAGGTAAGCGGGGGCTATGAGATCCGCGCATGTTAGGGAATTACGTAGACGTACAACAATAAGCAAGGCAATTATTTCAACAATTTTAAACCCAAGTAGTCGAGCCATATGAGGTCAACGCATGTAAGGGAGTCATGTAGACATGAAAAAAACCGCTTCCAATACATTGGCCCGTGGCTTCCTCAAACTTAATTTGCTTATTCCTTTAATGAATTCTTAATAACAAAATTTATAATTTTTGCAACAATTTATGACATAATTATAATTAAATTCATTTATAAAGATTAAAAATTATTAATTTTTAAATTATGTATAAAATATGAATAAAATAATATGTATGATTTTTTTTTAAATTATGTGTGAAAAATAAAGAAAATAATTGATTGTAATATTATCGTCAAAACCTTTTAAAATTCCTAAATAACTTCAACTTCAAATTATATTTTCTTTGTAAAATTTCACACATAGTATACTTGTCTCTAGTAGTATGCCTGTCCGTATTTGTGTGCTCTTTCTGGAATTTCCGATGTAAGAAAAAGGCTCTAACCTTAATAATAATAAATGGCTATTACAAAACAAAATCAGGTATACAACACGCGCGCATCGACGCATAGCGCATAGCACATGTCATTTCCATTTTTTAGTATACATAAATGCATTCCCGAATAATTAGGATTTTAAAAGGGAGATAAAATAGTTTAACCTCATATATCACTGAAATTCATAAACGAATTCTTTTACCCTAAGAAATTTTCTAATAAATAATAGAAAAACTCTAAATTTCCACCAAATTTCAAAGAAATTAAAACAATTTTAATGTAGTTATATTGTGCGACAACAAAGGGAGTCATTTTCAAAAATACTAAAATTTTAAATATCAATCATCTCAAAAAATAACCATATAATCTGGATGACATTTTACACAGGTATTACCTATATTGCATATAAAGTAATCTACAAATTTCAAGCTGATACATAAAGTCGTCATTGAGAAATTACGATTTTGAAAAAAAACAAAACAGAATTTTAACCTTAAATATCTGTAAAAATCATGAGACAATTGTTTTACCTAAATGACTTATACGATAATATATATACTCTACATTTCCACAAAATTTCAACATAATTAAACCAATTTTTTAATTTTGTTTTCTCTAGTTATCATGCAACAAAGAAAACTAGGGGGACCGAGCCCCCCCTGCGTGTCTCGCTGCGCTCGACACGCCAACACCCTGCGCCCCACACACACCTGTTCCTCGCTTCGCTCGTCGTCCGCCCCCTCCCTATGTAAAAACTTCGTTTTTACATAATGCGCACGACCGCAATGCTCAGAAAAATCTTATAATTTTATTACTGTATTAATTGTAATACTTATTTTCATCGTTATTATCATTAGAATACACATAAATACATCTCAGTAGAATAATTTAAATTGAAATTATGCATTTACTATTACATATTTATTATTTTTTTGTAGAAAGTTTGCCTTATAATTCTACAAATATAGATATCTGCAGAAAACTTTTCAAATAGTCTATGATTCATATAAATTAATTAAGTATTATTAATTGATATGATTAAAGTATACATAGGAATATTAAATATATAAGTACTATGATTGAAATTATATTTAAAATTAAAAACATTGTTTTCATTATTCCTATTTGAATTATAATAATAGTTTTTATTTTTATTTATGCAAATGTTGAATAGAAAAAAAGTTTTATTTCAATGTTATCAACAACTTTTGTATTAGAAATTTTTGTGTTAAGTAAAATGCTTTTGAATAACATAAGGAAAAATACCGTTTCATTACTTCCGATTAATACAAAAATATAAAGTTAAATTTTACACAGTTTAACGAAAACTGTAGACTAAACGCTCACTGATGTTCGTATAACTTATTCTATTCAATAAGCACTCTTTAAAAATGGTAATAATTTTTTTCATGACTGTACAAATAATAATATAGCTAATATAAAACTTTCTACGAAGGTATAAAATAAGGCAAGTATAGACTTTTTTTCTGGATATTCTATAAAGAATAACACAATTTGTATAGTCCTTTTATTTCTTCGAATCTCATCCATTCAATAAGCACTCTCTACAAATGGTAATAATTTTTTTCATGACTGTAAAAATAATCTATAAAATAATAATATTTATGATTTTGTAAAAGAAATCAAATAAATACGAACGAAAAAGTGTTTTAATTCTTTGAGTCATTGTATGCTGGACAAATTATATGTAAGTGCATTGAACTTGTTCACTGCAAACCAAACAAACGAAAGTTGTGAAATCTATTATCGATACTACTGTCGATCGAAACTACTGTATGACTGTTCTCAGAAATGTATTCAAAATTGTTCATCTTTCTGAGCTATACAAATTAAATACAAAAAAGTACTGAAATCAATTTATTGTAGTCAAGTACCGGCCATAAGTTAACGTGACTGACATAATAGAACTTTTCGTATCTGGCGTGTAAAATTACAATACATTTTACGCCCACGTTGTAACTTCAAAATTATTCAACCAGCGTACTCTTACAAAACTTTATAGAACCTACACACTTTACGCCCGTGTGAGCGAAAATTATTTTAATTATATAACTATAATGCCTTCTCTTTATTTCTAAAATTCATAAGAATTTTTTCAGATATTTACGAAAAGTCAAAGCCTGTATAAAAATATTACATAGTTACCAACACATCACTATTTTTCACTATTCTTTCTCAATTTTGTACTTTCTATAATATTACGCACCTTGGGAGGAAAAGAGAAGTCTAGAGCTGCTCTAGCAGGGGTGGTCCTCCGATCTCCCATACATACTTTGCGGGCCCGACGATTTGCAGTTTCAAAGTGTAAGACATGGTAATTTTCATATAAATATTCATATGTTTAAAGATCAGATAAAATGTATAAATGGGTTGCTTCTACATATTAACTACTGATCCGTGAATCTATCACTCTGTTTTTAAATAAATAGAAAGTGCAAACCCTCCTGAAAGTATCATATGAGATCTCATATGTAATCCCATAATATATAAAATTGTAGATGACATATCGTCGGGCCCGCCAAGTATGTATGGGAGATCGGAGGACCACCCCTGCTAGAGCAGCTCTAGACTTCTCTTTTCCTCCCAAGGTGCGTAATATTATAGAAAGTTCAAAATTGAGAAAGAATAATGAAAAATAGTGATGTGTTGGTAACTATGTAATTTTTTTATATAGGCTTTGACTTTTTGTTTATATCTGAAAAAATTCTTATGAATTTTTGAAATAAAGAAAAGGCATTATACCTATATAATTAAAATAATTTTCGCCCACACGGGCGTTAAGTGCGTAGGTTCTATAAAGTTTTGTAAGAGTATGTGGGCTATTGGGCGTTAAGTAGTATTTTATGCTGCTGGCTGAATAATTTTGAAGTTACAATGCGGGCGTAAAATGTAATTTTACACGCGAGATACGAAAAGTTCTATTATGTCAGTCAAGTTAACGTATGGCCGGTACTTGACTAAAATAAATTGATTTCAGTACTTTCTTGTGTTTAACTAGTATAGCTCAGAAAGATGAACAAATGTGAATACATTTCTGAGAACAGTCGTACAGTAGTCTCCGAGAGTTGTTTGCATTACTTGACTATCGATAATTGATTTCACAACTTTCGTTTGTTTGATTTGCAGTGAACAATTTGAATGTACTTACATATAATTTGTCCAGCATACAATGACTCAAAGAATTAAAAGACCTTTTCATTCGTATTTATTTGTTTTCTTTTACAAAATCATAAATATTATTATTTTATAGATTATTTGTACAGTCATGAAAAAAATTATTACCATTTGTAGAGAGTGCTTATTGAATAGATGAGATTCGAAGAAATAAAAGAACTAGACAAGTGTGTTGTTTTTTATAGATTATCCAGAAAAAACGTCTATACTTGTCTTATTTTATACTTTCGTAGAAAGTTTTATATTAGCAATATTATTATTTGTACAGTCATGAAAAAAATGATTACCATTTGTAAAGGATGCTTATTGAATAGAAGAGAGTAGAAGAATTAAAAGGACTAGACAAATTATGTTGTTATAGAACGTACTTAAAAAATTAGCTTTTACAAACCGTGTTGATTGTTTTAAAAAAATATTCAAGCTGTCATTAAAGTTTGTGGTACTCATGTTGACGGATGTTGAGAGAGAGGGAGGGAGAGAGAGTGAGGTGGGAAAGAGAAGGAGGAAGAGAGTTTATACAGTCATGAAAAAAATTATTACCATTTGTAGAGAGTCCTTATTGAATAGATGAGACTAAAGGAAATAAAAGGACTAGACAAATTGTGTTGTTAGAATTTAAGGTACTTAAAAAATAGCTTTTAAAAAGCGTGTTGATTGTTTTAAAAATATATTTAAGCTCTCATTAAAGTTTTTGGTACTCAATTTCACGGATGTTGAGTGATAGGGAGAGAGAAGGGCGAGAGGGCGAGAGAGAGAGAGAGAGAGAGAGAGAGAGAGAGAGAGAGAGAGAGAGAGAGAGAGAGAGAGAGAGAGAGAGCGAGAGAGAGAGAGAGAGAGAGAGAGAGAGAGAGAGAGAGAGAGAGAGAGAGAGAGAGAGAGAGAGAGAGAGAGAGAGAGAGAGAGAGAGAGAGAGAGAGAGAGAGAGAGAGAGAGAGAGAGAGAGAGAGAGAGAGAGAGAGAGAGAGAGAGAGAGAGAGAGAGAGAGAGAGAGAGAGAGAGAGAGAGAGAGAGAGAGAGAGAGAGAGAGAGAGAGAGAGAGAGAGAGAGAGAGAGAGAGAGAGAGAGAGAGAGACAGAGAGAGAGAGAGAGAGAGAGAGATAAAAGGCGGGAGGGCGGAAGAGACTAATACTTGTCTTAGTTTAAACTTTTTTGTAAAATGTTTTTTAAATATATTTTACAACTTCTTAAGAGAAAATAATAATTGCACAGAGTGATAACATTATGAGGATTTAGTATAATATATTTGTAATATCATTAGTAAAAGATAGTATTGTTATTCATAAAAGTTTTAAATTTAAATGTTCCTTTAAGGAGCTCGATAAAATGATTTCAATAGTAAAATTTTTTGAAATAGTATAATCAAATACGTATATTCCTAGGTATGATGATAATTTAACAATACTATTAATTATTGTAAAGTCATATGAAACTATCATTCTCTTTATGTTTTCAGTTTGTAGGAAAAACTTATATACGGCCGAATCCATCTTAAATCAGGTGGCCCGCGTATGCCTATGTCACCGATCATTTTGGGATAAAAGTATTAATGTTCTCCAAAAATTATTTAACCCTTATATTTTTATTTTTTTGTTGCAACAAAATTTCATGCGTTCAGCAATGTCGCAAAATTCCGAGAAAATCCTTACTTAGAAATAAATTTTTTCAATGTAATTTTCAAACAGCTACTGCTTCACCAGTTTTTTAAGCTTTATAGCGTGCAACACATAATTCCACTCAGGTTTGAGCCCTCTTTCATGGTCTGTATGTTATTTTTCAAAAAAAAAAAAATAAAATATACCCGAGTTATGCACTTTTTACTGAAAAATGCAGTTTTTAAAAAAATGCGTTTTTCTCGAAAAAGCCTATTTTTTTTCTCAATTTTCTTTTCTCATGATAGAGGATATAAACAGCTATCTAGGCGTGTTTGTGAGATTCACGGGTTTTCTGCTGGGATAGCGATCACTAATGAGATAACACACAAACAAATTTTTCACGCTTAGCGCTTATATATAGTAATATAATAATGATATAACAGTTAATATAAAGATGTTTATCTTTGTGCGTGATATACAGGAATGCACATATGTATGTATTTTTTTTTTCTATTTATGTCTTTTAGATGTTTTATTTTTATAACTACCTTTGTTTTTCGGCTTCATTGTTCTTACTTCAGTAAGGGAACGATCAGCGGCCTTTGCTGTCAAACAATGTACTTTATCATTGCACGTTTCTTTAATCCATAAATCTCTATATTTTTTAACGTGCTCTACAAAATCGTTGCTATTTTGAATGAATTTTTCATGGGGCTCTCGAAGATTATGCAAAGTAGCATAATGCTTTATAAGTCCACCCACACCATCTACAGCTCCTTTACCGTACCCAGTAGCAGTTAGTCTAGGAGCAGGGTACGTTTTCGTCGGACTTGCATGGCCATGAGATCACCAAAGCGATTCTTATATATTTTTGCTTGCTGAACACCATTTTCGAGGGTGGAATGTCCAAAAGTGTACAGGTAATTTGTTATTAACAATTTAATTGTTTAAATGACTTTAAAAAAATAACTAATTAAGCTATCGAGTTCCAACAAAGACAAAAATGTTCCGAATAGTATAAGGAGTAATCTCCAATTTGAATTTGTCGAAAATATGAATCAAAACCGAAGATATTGCAAAATTATTGCAAAAAGAGGGCCATTTTACGCGCATACGCGCTATGCGCGCAGTATTTCGGCCATAGCTTCGGTTCTTTTTGAAATTTTTAACTATATGCAGTCTCATTTTAAAGAAGAAGCTTTGTTCTAATATGTGATGCGAAAATAGTTGCTTCAAATTTGCGAGCATTAATGCTAGACCGGTATAAAGCGTATAATTGTGCCGTGAATACTTAATATTTTTTAACGCTCGTTTCGTTAGTTTACAACATTAAATATTAGCAAAAAACGTCTGGATTTTACTTTGCAAGGCCAGCCCCGTTTCTTGAGCTCCAATAAACTTTAATATTTTAATTTATTTTAAACAAAAATGGCAATTGAAATACCGCGAAATATCGTGACCCTTGCGCATAGTGCACGATCGAGAGATGTTTTCATGATCAATAAAGATCTAGTAACGTACACGCTTGGGGGCACCGTTTTTTCTTATCCCTGGTAAAAATTTAATAAAAAACCTACCTTCCTTGGCAAAAATCATTCAAGTTACGAAATTTGTATGTAAATGGCACGTAAATCGCTCCGACTTTCGGGTGTATATTGTACGGGACTTTCTCATATTACTGTATCCAACAGTATCTATTTAGTTTTAAAGGTAAATGCAAGTTTATCCCTAATAAACTAATAGTACTTAATTATCATAAGAAATAGTTAAATTTTGTAAGTTACATTTTTTTTTAAATCTTTTCATTAGAAAGAATCACTTACTGTAACTTTCATATTTTGAATTTGGCGCTAAACTGTGAGCGCAGGTGCAGCGCAGATCCCCTGATTTTCAAGTTTTTACATGTTTAACACAAGTTTAACACTGCTTAGATAAAAAATTGTATCTGCTGAACCCGATAAAATATGGCTGGAAAGAAGAAGACGATATGCTGTTACCTTTACAGATACAAATTCTTTTGCCGCGTGCCGATGAACTTATTTACAACTGCACGTGTAAAATATGTTCGACAAAATCGTGTGTTTATATATCATCAGCAATACCTTGTTGTTCATTTTGTATTTGTAAAAAGAAGAACACTTGTAAAAATACATATAGTGAAAATTAAAACTAAAAAGTAGACGATATATTTATCTAATAAAATGAACCTGAAAAAGTCCCGTACAATATACACCCGAAAGTCGGAGCGATTTACGTGCCATTTACATACAAATTTCGTAACTTGAATGATTTTTGCCAAGAAAGGTTGGTTTTCTATTAAATTCTTACCAGGGATAAGAAAAAACGGTGCACCCAAGCGTGTACGTTACTAGATCTTTATCGATCATGTAAACGTCTCTCGATCGTGCACTATGCCAAGGGTCACGATATTTCGCGGTATTTCAATTGCTATTTTTGTTTAAAATAAATTAAAATATTAAAGTTTATTGTAGCTCAGGGAACGAGGCCGGCCTTGCAAAGTAAAGTCCAGACGTTTTTTGCTAATATTTAATGTTGTAAACTAACGAAACGAGCGTTTAAAAAAAAATTAAGTATTCACGGCACAATTATACGCTTTATACCGGTCTAGCATTAATGCTCGCAAATTTGAAGCCACTATTTTCGCATCACGTATTAGAACAAAGTTTCTTCTTTAAAATGAGACTGCATATAGTTAAAAATTTCAAAAAGAACCGAAGCTATGGCCGAAATACTGCGCGCATAGCGCGTATGCGCGTAAAATAGGCCTCTTTTTGCAATAATTTTGCAATATCTTCGGTTTTGATTCATATTTTCGACAAATTCAAATTGGAGATTACTCCTTATATTATTCGGAACATTTTTGTCTTTGTTGGAACTCGATAGCTTAATTAGTTATTTTTTTACAGTCATTTAAACAATTAAATTGTTAATAACAAATTATCTGTACACTTTTGGACATTCCACCCTCGAAAATCGTGTTCAGCAAGCAAAAATATATAAGAATCGCTTTGGTGATCTCATGGCCATGCAAAACATACCCTGCTCCTAGACTAAGTAGCATTTTATATCAAATTGTCCTCGTTTCAATTGACATAATTGAAAGCGATTTTTAAAGTGGCTAGTGGCGCTGTCTGATACAATGGTAATTTTTTTTATTGAATCACAACCATTGGCTTTCAAGTTGGTTATAATTGCTTTTACTGCTAGCAAAGCATACGCTGAATCATGTTTTCGGTCATCACTAGTGACTGCGAAGCTTTGTGTCGAATCCCCTTGATAAGAGATTGAAAATTAACATTATATCAGACGGTGCCGCTAGCCACTTTAAAAATCGCTTTCAATTATATGAATTAAAACGAGCACAATTTGATATAAAATGGTTGTTCTCTGGTACTAAGCATGGTAAAGGAGCTGTAGATGGTGTGGGTGTACTTATAAAGCATTATGCTACTTCGCATAGTCTTCGAGAGCCCCATGAAAAATCCATTCATAATGCCAACGATTTTGTAGAGCACGTTCAAAAATATACAGATGCAATTAAAATAATATATTTACAAGACGTTGACGTAGAAGAGTTTAGAAAACTAAAAAAATGTTGATGGGCTTGCTACTCCTAAGTATCCTGGAATTTGAAAAACTCATTTATGGATTAACGAAAAGGCCAATGATAAAGTACATTGTTTGACAGCAATGACCTCTGATCATACCCTTACTGAAGTAAGAATAACGAAGCCGAAAAACAAAGGTAGTTATAAAAATAAAAAATCTAAAAGACATAAATAAAAAAAATACATACATATGAGCATACCTGTATATTACTTATATACGCATAAAGATAAACATCTTTATATTAACTGTTATGTCATTCTTATATCACTATATATAAGCGCTATGCGTGAAAAATTTGTTTGTGTGTTATCTCATTAGTGATCGCTATCCCAGCGGAAAACCCGTGAATTTCACAAACACGCCTAGATAGCTATTTACGTCCTCTATCATGATAAAAGAAAATTGAGAAAAAAAATAGGCTTTTTCCAGAAAAACGCATTTTTCTAAAAACGGCATTTTTCAGTAAAAAGTGCATAACTCGGGTATTTTCTATTTTTTTTTTAAATAACATACAGACCATAAAAGAGGGCTCAAACCTGAGTGGAATTATGTGTTGCACGCTAAAAAGCTTAAAAAACTGGTGAAGCAATAGCTGTTTGAAAATGACATTGAAAAAATTTATTTCTATGTAAGGATTTTCTCGGAATTTTGCGACATTGCTGAACGCATGAAATTTTGTTGTAACAAAAAAATAAAAATATACGGGTTAAATAATTTTTGGAGAACATTAATACTTTTATCCCAAAATAATCGGCGACATAGGCATACGCGGGCCACCTGATTTGAGATGGATTCGGCCATACATACCTTATTTTATACTTTCAATGATTATTGTTAAGAAGACAAATTACATAAATACTAACGGGATCGATATTATTTTGAACAAATTAGATCTTAAATCGAAGCTTTTAGTTCATATTTTTATAATTTTTCAGAGCATATTATAAGTATTGTAACGTGGCAGATTGCCTGGGAGGGAATCACGCGCATTTGGGGAAATACGGCGGCTGCGGCGAGCAACGTTCGACGCGCGATGTTGTATACACGCACACCTCTACGTGCGCACTGACCTCCCGCTATTCCGAGTCCTTTAGTGCACGCCTGTACCACACTCCCCTCCCACGCCCCGTCGGCCAGGAGTTAGAGGCGACCAGCAGCACCTACAGCAGGAACGATCTGGAGCTGGAGCGAAGCGAGCCTTGCTCTCCCATGCCGTTGACAGCAGCAGACGACGCCACAGATAGAGAGAGAGACGGGCAGCGGCAGTTCTCGACCGTCGGCAGTCGCGCGCGCGAGCATCGGCAGTGGGCAGGGCCGCTCGCTCGCACGCCGCGGTGAAGACGACGGCCAGTTGAGGAACTGAGGGAGCGAGGGAGGAGCACAAGAGTCTCCGGCCGGCACACCCATTCCGTTGCCTACCGTCGTGTCGCGTGCCGCAAAAACGTGTTTCGCGATACGAAACCCTCGCGTCCATCAGTGCCACCGCTGAGCGTCGTCGTTGCCGACAGTGATCAAGAGAGCTGCAACGGCAGTCGACGTCGTGCGTCTGATGAGCGAGCAAGCGAGAGAGAGAGAGAGCAGCCTGCAGCAGCAGAGACTCCTGGTCGAGGTTTGTCCCCGATCTATTCCCCGTACCCGGTTTCCCGTAACGAAGTGTGTGTGCGCGTCCGCGTCGAGAGTACGAGACTCCGAAATCGCGCCAGCTGCAGCCCGCGCTGGAGCTGTAGCTTAGAGTGAGGGTTTCTGCTCCCGGCAGAGCTAGTCCGCGGAAATTAGTTTGGTGCGAGTGACGCATGCATCTGGCACCCGTATAGATGTAGTTATTAGATTTAATTTCAATTAATAAATATTCAGTTAGCTTTCTGTTACGAGTATTTATTCCAGTTAATTACCCGCGAACCTCTGTCCTGATCTCCGGCAGAGTGTTACAGTATTTTCATTTTTTGGTACGAGAAATTGATTATTAAAGCCTTAAATTAGTTCTACTATAAGACTGCTATATGATAATATCATTAATTATTTTTGTAGCTTCGCAATTATTTTTCATTTATAACATTAGCAGATTTTTTTACATAAATAAACAGTTATTTTACTTTAAATACAAAATAGATGATACGTAAACATTTATATATTGTATAAGATATGATGGTAGATTACAAAAGTTATTAAAAGTCTAATACAAGTGTGCAGTGACAGTTGAATTAAAGTTTTAGTACTTGAACTTTTATTGGAAACTTTCTACTTAAAATAGTAGGGAACGATACTAAAGAAAAAGTAAGTCCATATTAACTCATATATACAAAAAAACACTTAGTGTACAGATTTAAATCAACTTTTAAAGGAAGCAAAAGATGTACTATTGTACATAAAAACATTATGGATCCTTTACTTCTACCAGAAAGCTATCATCATCAACCATCGTCTGAATCTCACTATGATATAATTGACATTTTATTTTTTAAAGTCAAAACTGTTACGCTTACGCAAAACAATAAATTTATCTGTTAATTTTTCTTTATATATTAAAATTTTTTAATTTTTCTTTATATATTGTATTTTTAAAATAAACATAGTTTAAATAAAAACATAAAAAGCATATAGGAAATTTCTTTTTATTTATTAAAGCTGGAATGTTTACTTGATTTGTACTTCGTAATATATTCACCAAAGACTGAGAATCTGAAAATGAAATAATCACACAAAGTATCTATTTGTTATTTTCTTAAATTTTATATATGTAGTGTAATATTTACAGAATACATGGCTCCTCTGAAAAATTTGGCGCCCCTCACCATGAGCCAATAATTAATTATATTATTCTCAACACTTGGATTTCTTGAAATTATCACTAGAACCCGGTCAAAAATATCCAGCTAGGAAACCCAGTTGGATCCATGTCACATGGGAAATCCAGCTGAATCCGGGTGGATTTTCACAGATTTCAGTAGATTAGATTAGATTAGACCACTTGTATTACTAAACCATCATTGCTAGACGACTTGTAAAATGTGAGAAAAAAAGCTTTCTCAATATTTCTTTATAGCAGAGATATAAGTTCTTGAAATTATTATTGAAACTACTTAAATTAATAACACATCATTGACACACATAATCTTGTAAAATTAAAAATGCAACCAGTTTATGAACTAAGAATCACTGAGAATAAAAGCTTTCTTGACATTCTTGTATAGATAAAACTTTTTGAAATTATTATCTGAATCTTGTCTAGAAAGATATTTACTAAGAACTCTGAAACATTTTGACGTCCCCCATCATGAGAAATCATATATTAGATTAACTGAGCACTTTTATTCGTTGAAATTTCATAATAACATATCATTTTTACTTTTTTCAGTATTCCCATGTTCATTACACATAATCTTTTTATTGGCACTTAAATAAATATGTACAACAGCACAGCACTGATATCGACTAAGTTTTTTGAAGATAACAGATGCTTTTCAAACCAAGGCTCAGACAAAGATTTCAAATCGGCATTATAAATTATATTGTATATTTATAACATCACATGTCACTCAGCAATATTTTCTTCTATGCAAAAACTTATTAGTAAGATTATGAGCCTCATAACACATTTTAAGAGGAAGTTTTAAAATTTGATATAACACTTCATGCAACACATTTTTCCGGTATTTTATTTTTTTATATTATGCAAAACACTGATTAGATGCCATTTTTTAATCACTATGTTATTTGTTATCTATAACATTTGATTATATGTGTACTTCATGCAACACATCATACCGGTATTTTATTTTATTTAACACCAAACTCTGATTACATGCCATTTTTTAATCACTATTTATTTGTTATCAATAAAATTTGATTATATATGTACTTCATGCAACACATCATGCTGGTATTTTATTTTATTTATTACACAAAACACTGATTAGATGTCATTTTCTAATAATCACAACATTTTTATTATCAATATAACTTCCAACTAGATAAGACGATCTATGAAAATCACAATTTTCTTTTCTTATTTTGAAAAACTTACTTCAAAACATAATACTTCTTTCGTACTTTGAGTCCAATACTGTCTAGATAAACATCTTAGTTGTTGTTTGTTTTATGTGTGATTCATTGAAAGCAATGAAACTGCCATTTTCTTCATTGACATCGACTTACTCTATTTGCCCTGTCAAATATGAAGACAAATTTTTAATATTCTTCTAAAATTATATCTTATATGAAAAATTTTCATGTTGAGAATATATAGATACATCTTGAAAAATATTTTGTCGTAAGTAGTATTTGCCTGCTCTTCCATAATAATATTGGTTTGGTTTTTCTTTCTTGAGTAGTATTATTCGCCATGTTAAGACCAGCGTCAGCGCCGCTCGCGGCCAAAATTCGAACTGCTTATTAAAGGATAAATACAGCTGATTAGCATGAGCGGTATACGAACCAAAGATTATATAATTAGAAAATAAAATAAGTAGTGATCCAATGAATGTCTTAAAATCATTTATGGATTTGTCTGATATTATCATATATATTGGCAATGGAACAAGACCTTATGTGGAAGGCGAAAGAGTTTATAAGGCTAATCATATAATATTTTGTGGGTTATCTAAAGGAAGTAATGATTGCTCAGCAGAGATAATAGTACTGTGCCTAAAAACGTCGGGTTTACAAGAATCTCCTCATGAAATAAGAGTAAAGATCTCTTCAAATGTAAGTACTGATGAAAATATCATTCATTGTGTGTGCTCTTGTAAAGCTGGTATTTTGGGAAAATGCAAACACTCTGTTGCAGTTTTAATTCACCTTCATAAGTCAGTTCAAAATTATTGTTTTGTTTATTTTCTTAATGATGAGTAAATATTTAAAGCATTTACTTATAAAATAAGTTAATTCTTTTAAGAACTCCATCATATATTATTCAAGATGCATCTTGCACGGATTTAAAACAACAGAGGGGTAAGCTAAAACAGACAGCTTCAAAAATGTATGAAGCTGTAGAATTGAAGCATTTTTGCCACTTGAAGAAAACACATTCCAAATTCCTCAAAGTGAAATGTTCTTGTAAATCCGATGTTTTTAGGCACAGTGCTATTATCTCTGCTGAGCAATCATTACTTTCTTTGGCTAACCCACAAAATATTATATGATTAGCCTTATAAACTCTTTCGCCTTTCACATAAGGTCTTGTTCCATTGCCAATATATCTGATAATATCAGACAAATCAATAAACGATTTCAAGACGTTCATCGGATCACTACATCTTTTATTTTCTAATTAAACAATCTTTGTTTCGTTTACCGCTCATGCTAATCAGCTGTGTTTATCCTTAATAAGCAGTTCAAATTTTGACCGCGAGGTGCGCTGACTCTGGTCTTAACAATACGAATATACTTACTATATTCTTTAATATAAATTATTCTATTCCTAAGTGTCTGTTCTTGTATTAAAATTTTTTCTTGTCCATTAATAATAAAATAACCACCAGGGTCATGAGGGCATTCGTTCATGTTTGCTAATTCAAAATTAGATTTTTCAGACAGTACACAATTAGAACTCAACATTATTGGCTAAATTACATATATCTCCATATTTCCAAAATGACTCAAAAAAAATCTTCTGATATAATATCTGTAAGATAATAATTAATGAATTCTTCTTTGTTAAAAACTATTTTTTATCAGTGATCTATTTACTTGGTAATATCCTTATATTTTCTGATATACTCTGTAAAAATAAAAACAAGATTTCACAAAGTAACAATACTTATTATAAACTTTCTTGATTTATAACTTTATAATAAATAGTATATTATTATGCTATACGTGGGCTATACGATACGTGGGCCGGAAATTGGATTTCCGGGGCGTGCGTGGTATGACGCCCGAGGAGAAACCGAGGGCGTCATGATGCACGCCCAGGGCATCCAATTTCCGGTCCAAGTATTGTATACTATTTTTCTTGCACCCCGGCCGAAAGTACGTTCTGTAATTATTAAATAATTGATGAAATTGCGTTGTCGTCTGCTAGCTGTGTTTGAGTGTTAGTTTTTCTTTCGACCCGCTCGATAGTAGTGCCTCTCTCGGCCGCTTTGGGTAGCTCGGCCGATATTACCGACTGTTTTTTCTTTCGGCCCGGCGTGGAGAGCTGGTTTTTTGGGCGTCTGCTACTTTCGCTGTTGCAGAGATGGTTTGATGCCCGCCCGACATTCTCAAGACCGAGGCGAAGCCGAAGTTTTGCTGGTCGGGACGGGCATCAGAAACACATTCATTAAAAAAAGAAAGAAATAAGGTGATGAAATAAGTACAATAAAGTTTGATTTTAATAATTTAAACTTTTTCAATATATTGACATCAAATATTAATACAATAATTATACAAGATTTATATTTAAATTAATAAACTTTGGTCTTAATAATTTAAACTTTCAATATATTAATCTCAATATAAAATAAATGTTTTGTTTTCTTTACAAATGATTTTCTTTATCAGATTTGTAATTATTAATATTTACAATGAAATTGCCGTTGATAGTACAATTTTTAATTTTAATATACGATTTGTTTAAAGTTGAATTTATTTGATCATTCAATGAGTTATTCTGATCTTGATTTTGATTTTTATCTGCATTCAGTGATTTATTTTGATTTTGGTTTTGATTTTTATCTTGAACTTGAGGATTTAAATTTTTAAGAATTCTTTTTGATTCATTGGTGTTGGTTTGCGGTTGAAGAGTTGTTGTATTGCTTGTTGTCGTAGTAGGTTTTTGATCTGAAATAAAGTTTTTTACGAATGGAAAGTAGTACAGGTGGCATCGACTCTATACATTAGTATTTTTTATGCTTACCTGAAGTTGAATTGAAGTTGTTCGTAGTGATTTCTTCTTCGAAATCTGACCAATATAAATTGTAATCAGATTCACCTTTGTCGGGTGTAGTATTTGTCTTTTGTTTCGAATGAGACATTTCATCTTGAATTTGAGGATTTAAATTTTCAAGAATTCTTTTTTACATGGAGGTGCTTGAGTAGTTACTTTATCTTTGAATCTTACTTTCACTGGTGTTTTTGAAAGAAATTTTTTGCTGTTGTGGTTTGTCGAGGGTTGATTTTCATTGTTTTCCGGTGTAAGTATTTTCTTATTGCTGGCTGTGGTAAAGTTGAGTTGTTGGTCTGAATTAAAATTTGTTAGGAATGAAAGGTAGTACAGATGGCATCGAGCAAACTTATCTAGTATATTAATATTTTTATGCTTACTTGGAATTGGATGGAACTGGTTCGTAGTGAATTCCTGGTTGGAATGCAACCAATTTAAATGCTAGTCGGAGTCAGCTTCATTGGGTGTAGTACTTGTTTTTGGTTTCTGATGAGTGTTTGTCGTAACTGTATGGATAATACCATTAAAACTCATTTGTCTATTATGTAGTGAATTTTCTATATAGCATTGTGCTATAGCCTCCGAACGCCACCTTCCTAGTTGTTTGATCATTTGCATGTTTGCACCGGATTCAGAAAGAAGAGTTGCTGATGTTCTTCTAAAGGAGTGACCTGTGTACTTCTTTGGATTTTTTAATTTTAAATGAGAAGCAAAAGTCTGCGTTACTTCGCGTATCTTATTTTTTCCAATGACTTGACGAGTACATTTGCCTTTGTTGTAGTGAATGAAAAACCTGTCTGTAAACTGTTCGGTTGGTCTTAAGAAAATCTAATGTTTAACCTTGTTCATGTTATAACATGTTCATGGTGCAAAAAATCGCTATGTTTACAACATTTTTTTCATGAATATCATTATTGTAAAACATATAATACATGATCGTCAGAATAATTAGCTAGCTTGCCGTCTGCTGTTGGCTGACCCGTAGGATTTAAAATTGGTCGTTGTGCTGCTTAGAAATTGGTAGAATTGTATAAGAATTTGTATTAAAAGATAATAAATTGTAAAAATCTGTAAGAATTTGTAAAAATTTAAACTTTTATACAGTAACTTACATTTTGTAACATATATTAATTATATTTGTAATACATAATAATTTACATTTTATTACGTTTTAGTATTTTTTCTTTACATCTTTGAAAATATTTTATTTATAGCTTTATTTAAATAAAAGTACAATTATAAATTATTATAAAAGTATAATTATGAACTATTTGAAAAAAGTGTACAAATATGTGATACGATGTAAAATGTGTATCAAAATTTGTATATAAACGTAAAAAGATGTAATTAAAAGTACAAATATATAATAAAATGTAAAAAGATGTACGAAAGTGTAAGAATGCCTATAAAATTTGAACTAAGAGTACAAATTAAAAAGTAATAGAACGTAGACAAATGTAAAGAAAAGTAAGAAATTATTAAAAAATGGTATGAATTGTGGTAAAATGTAAAAGCGTCCGAAGTCCAGTAGAAAAGTACAATTTGTTACGTTTTCTTATACATTTTTACAAACAACATTATCATACACTTGTTTATCGTACGATAAACAAGTGTATGATAAAAAAATAATAAATAATAGAATAACATAACAAAACATTGTTACATTATTATACACTTATTTACATAATATAATTTCCGCTAGGGGATCTACATACTATTTTTCGTGGAATTTAAAATATTTCTAAAAAAGTTTTCGTCATATTGAATTCACTATTTTCAAATTTTTATTGTGGATCTAACTGTGGATTCCGATTAACGACTTCAAGAACCCATTTTAAGGAAAAAAATAATTGCCAAACAAATATACCTAATTCATTTGTGTTAGGGGCGGTTTACCACCTCTTAAGGGGTTGTTTCGCGAAGAATGCCCAAACACACCAACTGTTTTTTATTGTAGTTGGCAAAAATAATGTTTTGACCTATTTTTAATTATTTTATGAATTCTCACAACAAAAATTATTCTTAAAAAAACACAATTTCACCTTCTAAAAAATAAGGGATGCAACCCTTAATGTTCATACTACCACGGATTTCTTGACTTTTCGATAAGAAACTCTTTCCATTTTGTTTCGTTAAAAAAAGGTAAGTAGGAGTCGAGATATATCAAAAAAACGTTTCTTGTGGGTAAACTTTAGGGGTGATTTTAACCCTTATAAAGCGTTTCTCAGCCGATAAAAAAAATGGTTTCGTGAATCTCGCATGGAGGTCTACTTTTTAATATGGGTTTGGAATTTTTTTGAATTTGACAGTTCGGGTACTTTCCTTGTTAGTAATATCAATATTGTCTTTTGTATTTAAAGTATTTCGAAGCATACTCCATATACTCCATAGAGTTGGCGGTTTCAATTTTAGTTTTAAGGTGTTAAAGTAAACAATTAAATTGTTTTCTTCGGAGTTTGTTGAAAGTGAATTTTTATTTTCTTCTTTCCATTTTTTGTAAGCGTTATAGACTAGGAGGTAGCGTTCGGAAGATTTCTTTGGTAATGTTTCTGACTCTACAATTATTTTTGCCTTTTGGTCAAAATTTTTTAATATTTCTTCTTCGTCTTCAGAACCATCGGATGAGGATTCATCTGTGTTTGTTTCTTTGAAAGACATTTTTTTATCTCAATGGAAATTGAGAAATTGCACGTAATTTTATTGCTTTCAATCTTGACTTTTTTGGTTAAGCACGTTTTAGGTTAGAAGGCGGACACTATCACTGCATGTGAACGCAGTATCTATTGCTACATTTCTCGAGAGAATTTCTAGGCAATAGCAATTCATTTTTACATTTCTCAAGAGAATTTCAGTCAGAGTGCGTGTCGAGCTATTCATTTTTCTGTAAGATATCGTGCAGCCAGAGTGCTGGGACTGGCGTAGTGTCACTTAATTGTTTCTACATGACTCGAGAGTACGTGTAGGAAACAAGAAAAAAAAAACAATGACCACGATCAAACAACACCACTTTTTATTTCAACTAACTCTTTTTTCTCGTCACCCGTGCACTTTCCTCTGACTATTTCGTACGTGTCAACAGTGAGAGCGAGTGTGCGCTCGGACGTGCGAGTGAGACAGAGTGGCTCATGTGCGCGGCGGCGCTCAAGCGCAGCGGGTCGGGAAACTTCGGCAGCCAATCAGAGCGCGCGATTGATCAAAAATAGGGTGTGAAAGTTAACTTTCGGCTCGGAGATGCGGGCCGAAAGTACGTACTTTCGGGTGGGGGAGTAAGAAAAATTTGTTAATTATCTGATTATAATATATTGCTATTGCCCATTGATATTCACAGCTGCCTATATAGGTTATTTTCCAATCCACTTGAAGATTTAAAAATTTCTTGAAACTCATGGATATACAGAAGATTCGGTTAGCCTACTCTACTTTTTCGATGAACTTGAATAATTATTAATAGTTAATGAACTCTTCTGTTAAAAACTATTTTTTACAGTGATCGATTTACTTGGTAATAATCCTTATATTTTCTGGTGTACTCTGTAAAAATAAAAACAAGATTTCACAAAGTAACAATACTTATAAACTTTATTGATTTATAACTTTATAATAAAAGTTTGCTACTTATCTGATTATAATATATTGCTATTGCCCATTGATATTCACAGCTGATTATATAGGTTATATTTTTCCAATCAAATCCAAAATGAAATAATCTGTATATATATCTGTATGTTTATATATAACAAGTACTTATCTAACTAATAAAAGTTATTTTCCCCGTTGATTGGTACACATAATACTTCTCATAATTAGTTGACTTCTTGAGATACTTGAAATATATAATATTATTATTAACAAACTCACTAAATTATAACATTTTTATATAAAAATACTGACATGTTATATGTAAGGTTAAGCGTCGACAGATGCGGGTGTTTATATATACTATATATATAAATATATATAGATATACAAGCGTAAAATAGGCGATAACCGGAAGAGTCGTAAGAGCTGCAAACCGGTAATCGGAATAAGGAGAAGAAAAGTTCGGAAAGCAAACAGCACATAAAAGAATTCAGCTCTCTATATCTTTTGAACCAGATAATCTTTTTATATAAGAGCTTTTGATTTGAGTAGAGCAACGAAATGGCTTTCGATTAAGAGGGATATGTTATATAGTAAAAACTAATGCAATATACGTAAAAGCGCATTGAACTTTTCGTACATCTATTTCAATGTATATGTAGAACGGGTCGCTCCTTTAGGCTTCTTCTATACTTGCCTTTGGTGCGTTCCCGCGCACACGCACACCCACATCGACACGCACACGCATACGCAGACGCACGCACGCACGCACGCCAAAAAATGTTTAAACCCAAGTAGGCGGGGAATATCAGATCCACGCATGTTCGGGAAATACATAGACGTACAACAATAAGTAAGACAATTATTTAAGCAATTTTTAAGCACAAGTAGACGGGGAATATGACGTCCACGCATGTAAGGAAATCATGTAGACATAAAAAAATATGCAAACTGATTATTTGAATAATTTTTAAACCCAAGTAGCTGGTGGACGCGAGGTCCACGCATATTGGAGAATTACGTAGATGTGCAACAATAAGCAAAACAATTATATAACAATTTAAAACCCAAGTAGCCGGGCGATATGTGGTCAACGCATGTAAGGGAGTCATGTAGAAATGAAAAAATATGCAAATCGATTATTTAAATAATTTTTAAACCCAAGTAGCTGGGGGACGCGAGGTCCACGCATATTAGGGAATTACGTAGACGTGCAACAATTAGCAAGACAATAGTTTAAAAAATTTTAAACCCAAGTAGCAGAGGGATATGAGGTCCATACATGTAAGGGAGTCATGTAGACATGAAAAAATATGCAAAACGATTATTTAAATAATTTTTAAACCCATGTAGCTGGGGGACGCAAGATCCACGCATATTAGATAGTCGTGTAGAGATGAAAAAATAAGCAAAACTATTATTTAAATAATATTATTCCCATCTCTACTATAATGGCCCTTTTATAGCCTGAGAAGCGACGCAAATGTGGCGTCTGAATCCCTCTATAAAGTACTTTATTCCCGCACATGCGAGAATAATGTAACACAGCCTAATTTTTTACGTTTATTGTGAATTGGATTAAAACTAACAAAATGATATAACATGTTAAAACAAAGTAACTTTTTAAATCTATGAAATGGCCACAGTGGATGTGGTCCCTACGAAAAAACACATCTCGCTTTGCTACGCTCGTTTGGGCAGTGAACTCACACGCGGGAATAATCTGCAACTTTAGTCCTTCGTTACATTATGTAGTATTTAAACCCAAGTAGCCGGGGGATGCGAGTTCCACGTATATTATGAAGTCACGTAGAGGTACGACGTAAGCAAAACTTTTATTTCCAAAATTCTTAACTTCTATAACTTGACTCCCTTATATGCGTAGACCCCGCGTCCTCCGGCTACTTGGGTTTGAAAATTATTTAAATAATCGTTTTGCATATTTTTTCATTTCTACATGACTTTCTTAGATATCTGGACCTCATATCCCCCAGCTACATGGGTTTAAAATTGTTTAAATAAATGTCTTGCTCATTATTGCACGTCTACGTAATTCCCTAATATACGTGGACCTCATATCCCCCGGCTACTTCGGTTTAAAAATTGTTTAAATAATTGACTTGCTTATTCTTGCACGTCTACGTGATTTCCTAATATGCGTGGACGTCGCGTCCCTCGGATATTTGGGTTTAAAAATTATTTAAATAATCATTTTCCTTATTGCTTCCTCTTAGAGGAAGCTTTGTGACAGTAATTTTTTCAGTTATTGTAAAAACATGTTATAATGGTTTTTCGGGGTGTTAGGAATCGAAATGCATGATTTTTGACAAATGCGTGTGTGTGTGTGCGTGCGTGCGTGCGTGTGCGTATCCGTGTCGGTGTGGGTGCGCGTGTGCGTGTGCGTGTGGGTGTGCGTGTGTGTTGTTGTGTGTTGTAACAATGAATTTACTTTGGGAAGAAGTGTGTGGGGGAGGGATCGGGGGAAAGGTAATTTTGGAAGGGGTGGAAATGAATGTGCGCAACACTACGATTTAATATAAAAGAAATATAACACTATTTTATTTAATCACAGTAAATACAAAACGTTGAGCGCCAGCCGCACAGACACGGCACACGATATCGGTGGCTTTCGCACGTGAGATAAAATCCGCGAGGTTTCACGACGCGAGGCTCGACACGCGCACTTTTCACTCGCGGCACATCCGACTACCTACTTCACACACAGATCCTTTATAGATGAGAGGTAGAATGCTTCGTGCTCTCCTACTTTGCTATTCCAAACTTCTGTAGCTAGCTGCTAAAATTACTACTTGCGCAAAATTTGATACTGATAGGTTCAAGGCCCAGTACAGAGTGAGTGAGCGCGTCCCTTGAGCCCGCGCTGCCGCTCTCGATCGTGGCTGTCGCAGCGCCCTCGTCGGTGCCCCCTCTCACCCCCTTGATCACCGCTTGCTAGTTCTCTCTCTCGTCTCTCCACGTGCGCGCTAGCTATCGGCGTCGTATCCACCGGCGCTTCGTGCGCACGAGTTATATGAGTCACCACATAGGTACTTAGACGCATCGGCCAGCCAACCTCCCTATTGCTCCGAATGGAATCTGCATGGACAAAGAGAATCCAGAAGACAATGAAGATGCGATATATACTTTTCATATATACTTTATACATATACTCTCTTTATACTCTCTTACTGCACTTCGCATCGACGATCGCCAGTCTCTGTCGGGCATCCAACCTGTAACGACGTTTTAATAAATCATTATTCTAATCAGCACCCTTTGTTCGATTACTTACTTTGGCGAGTGTAACAGACAAAAATGTTCACGCTTTTAATTACAGCATTATCATAAAAGGAGGAAATGATTACAATTTAAAAGTAAACAAGGATAAACCTAAAGTACAATACATGGTGAAAATTAATAAATCAAACGCAGAAACACATTTACTTAAATCTTTCAAGGAAAATATTAAACCCGATAAGCAATATGGTATCTACTTTACGACCGAAGAATTGGAAGGAATTACGTATAGAATATTGAAGGATCATTTCAATGAAAAATTAAAACTAATCAAAACAACCACGTATACCCCTACGATTGATAAAAATAATTTCATAAGAGAACTCGAGACATATCATAATCAAAATCATAACGGTATTCGAGAGACCTTATTACACTTTAAGAGAAAACTCTATACACTTAATATGGATCGACTTATACAAAATTTTATAAATCAATGTGAGATATGCTTAGAGCATAAGTATGAGAGAAACCCATATGAAACAGAAACATACGGCCCTATTATAGCTAGAAGAGCGCTCGAACATATACAGATGGACGTATTTTATTTCAACAAGGGTAAATTTTTAACAATTATAGATATTTTTTCCAAATATGCTCAAGCCTATTATCTACCAGATGGAAATGCCACGATCATGATAAACAAATTGAGACACTTTGCCTCACACCATAACTTTCCGGATAAAATTACGACAGACAACGGAAGTGAATTCAACTCAACAGTATTTAAGGAGTTTTGCCGCATACATAAAATTCAATATCATCTGACAACGATAAATAGACATACATCGAATGAACCCATAGAAAGACTGCATTCAACCCTAAAGGAAAAATTAAGTATTTTATCCAATCAAAATCCAAAAGAAACAGTGAAAAATCTTATGATCACCGCTCTCTTAATATACAATCAGAGTATACACTCTACAACTAACTATACACCTTTTACACTGTTTTATGGACCTTATGACGCACTACAGAAACACATTATCGAGCCCGATGCCGATACCATAGAAAGATATAATGAAATCAGAAAAAATGAAATTTTACCTTTTTATGACACACTATATAGAAACCAAAAAGAGCAACAAAAGTTACCTAATAGTCCTGACAAATAGTTAGAAAATAAAGAAATTTACATGAAAACACATCAACAACAACGTGACAAAACCGCACCACGATATCAAAAATTACTTGTAGAGATACAACAAGGCCCCTCGTTAGGTTGCTATATTCATGGTCAAGAACGCCAATATAATTTACGAAGTGCCAAAAGAATAACAAAAACTTCTTCTTTGCAGGACAATGAAGACGGCACTAATCTTGATGCTCACAGCTCTGCTCGCGGAGAGTAGCGAAATCAACCAACATAAGACGCATTACGATTACTTAATAAAATTAAAAGATCATTTATTTTCAATGAACAAATATTCGACTTAGAATTGTTAACATATGACCAAATATCGGATATACGTGTACATTTATTGGCAATCTACTCTCAGAAAGAATTAATATTACACTACCATAATTTGCTAGATTTTCGCTTTGCTCAGGGATCAATTGCATTCACACAAAATCTTATTGTATACACTATCAAAATCCCTATCCTTAATCCTATCGAATTTTCACTCCATCAAAGACTTGCTATAATAAATTACAACAATCAGACAGAAGTTATCACCACGCCACACAGTGGGAAAAAATGGACAAAATTCTTGTGACAGCTCAGTTTTTGACGAATCTTGATAATTTTTATTTTTAAATACTCTTAATCTTCTAGAGAATAATGTGTCACTCCGAAAATTACGATAATATTGCCCAAAAATAAATAGCGGCGATAATATATTTTTAACGGAAAAATTCTAACTCTATCATCTATTTTATGTACTTTAGATACGTAAAATTTGCCGGAAACCCATGGGTGGGAAGGGAGATTTATTTCTCTCATCGTTCTCCACCCCCACAAGGTTCTCAAACCTTACTATGGATGAAAATTAAAATAATTATAAATAATAATACAAAAAATGTATAAGAAATAATAAAATTTATCTGGTATTTATATATATATATATATATATATATATATATATATATATATATATATATATATATATATATATATATATATATATATATATATATATATATAATAAATTAAAATAATAAATAAAAAAAAATATACATGTAATAGATAGGTTGATGGTAAATAATAATAATATCAATTTGCATAGGAAACTATTTTTTTTAATTTTTTCCTTGTAATTAATTTACACGTATATTCATAATATACAAATTATAGGCAAGAATAAGTTTGGTCACAATAAGATTTTTATAAATTATTATTTATGAATAACAACATAATAACAATAAACGTGTTTATAAATAATAACAGAATGTAATCATTACTATAAAGATATATACTTAATTTTTTATTAAATACTTTTCTGCATTTAAAGTGAGATCTTTCTTATCTTTCGCAGTGATTATTCTTAATGAGGTAATCTTTATGGGTTTAGGCTTTATCGGTTTAGGGTTTATGGGTTTAGGGTTTAAGGGTTTAGGGTTTAAGGGTTTAGGGTTTATGGGTTTAGGGTTTAAGGGTTTAGGGTTTAAGGGTTTAGGGTTTAAGGGTTTAGGGTTTAAGGGTTTAGGGTTTAAGGGTTTAGGGTTTAGGGTTTAAGGGTTTAGGGTTTAAGGGTTTAGGGTTTAAGGGTTTAGGGTTTAAGGGTTTAGGGTTTAAGGGTTTAGGGTTTAAGGGTTTAGGGTTTAAGGGTTTAGGGTTTAGGGTTTATGGGTTTAGGGTTTATGGGTTTAGGGTTTATGGGTTTAGGGTTTATGGGTTTAGGGTTTATGGGTTTAGGGTTTATGGGTTTAGGGTTTATGGGTTTAGGGTTAGGGTTTATGGGTTTAGGGTTTATGGGTTTAGGGTTTATGGGTTTAGGGTTTATGGGTTTATGGGTTTAGGGTTTATGGGTTTAGGGTTTATGGGTTTATGGGTTTAGGGTTTATGGGTTTAGGTTTTATGGGTGTAGGATTTATGGGTTTATGGGTTTAGGGTTTATGGGTTTTGTGGGCTTGGCTTTGTTGGGTTTAAGATTTATGTATTTATGTTTATCATTTATCAAGTAATTTATGTCTTTAGTCTACATTGCCTGTATAAATATCGTTATAAGGTCCGTACCTAACCTCAAAAGTTTTATGAATACAAAAACATGATTTTCGCAGTGAGAGGTTGTTCTGTAGTATCCTCTGAATACGTATACCAATTTTGATGAAGTTTCGTTGAGAATTGAGTTGTCACAAGAATTTTGTCCATTTTTTCCCACTGTGCGCCATGGAGTTTGACCGGACCATCTATAAAACTATTTGCTAATAAGTGCCGACAGATGTATGAAAAGAATTTTTTATGTCAACAAATTATAACGGAAAAAGTCAAACCGATTATCATTTCAATTAGTCCACCTTTAATACTGACATACAAATTATCTGAAAACTTAACGTTAATATCAAGTAATTATGCTATCAAGATTACACATGATAATGATCAAATGATGATCCGAGGAATATATGTAATACAAGGAAATAATGTACAAATACAGGGATACCGACTTGACGAAAATCTTGGTGAAATGGAACAATCCAGTCTAATTTCACCTTTAGTTATCAAAGACCATCAGCTGAATTTCGAACCTCTAAAAACTTTGACATCACTTACACTAAATGTGCCAGTTTCTAATGAAATTAGAACCGAATTCGTCCTGTCTACAAGTTCAATTATAGTAGTATTGCTGTTCATAACGATTACATCGATTTACTTAATATACAAAATAAAAGTCAAGAAACAATGGCCGCAACTTACCAAAAAGTCCAAAGATAAGGATATCAAAGACGAGGACGTCATTGAACTTGGCCATGGAGGAGTTATATGAGTCACCACATAGGTACTTAGACGCATCGGCCAGCCAGCCTCCTTATCGCTCCGAATGGGAATCTGCATGGACAAAGAGAAGCCAGAAGACAATGAAGATGCAATATATACTTTTCATATATACTTAATACGTATACTCTCTTTATACTCTCTTACTGCACTTCGCATCGACGATCGCCAGTCTCTGTCGGGCATCCAACCTGTAACGACGTTTTAATAAATCATTATTCTAATCAAAACCCTTTGTTCGATTACTTACTTTGGCGAGTGTTACCTGTGTGTGTGTGTTACCTTTCCTTGGTAATCCACCAACTCACGCGCTTCGGCACACGGTGACATGGATACAACGTGCTTCGGAGTGTTAGTGGTGCTCTGCTGCTGGGAGAGACTGCCTGCTGCTATCCTCGTTGTCATCCTCGGGGTTGGTGGTGCACTCCTCGTCCCGACTGCTCTCACAGGACCTTCATCACTCTTCGAGGTTATGTTGCTTTGTTGTGACTGTAGGTAAGGTTTGTGTGTCGCCTACCCACACAATCTGCCTGTTTTTAATTATTAGTTCTTTTCAGTGGTGCCCGATGATTGCTGTGGCTGCAGAAGATACAGCCGTAGATGCTGCTGTAGATGCTGCTCCTACTTATTCCATGAGCGAGACACCAGAGGCTGAATATATGCAGCCCTGTACTTCAAGTTATTGCAGTGTCTTTCAGCAGGTTAGTATCATTTCTATGTTGTTGTGGTCTTGCTGCTCATTAAGCTAGTATTCTTCTTACAGGAGGGACGTTCCATCGAGGGTGGTGATCTCCTGTTCGAGCGATCCCCATCTCCATATGCGTTTGACAGGTGATCATACAGAAAAGACCATCGTTCCAAGAGCTTAGCCCAATTACCTTCACATATCCGTAGAGTAAGTAGTTTATAACCTATAGTAATTGTTTTTAATGTGATTTTCAGGTGCGATCTGGTCCAGGTATGAGGGAGAGATACCATCAGCTTGGTATGGAGGGGCGACAGGGGGACAGTTGAGAGGCTACGACTGCTAAGCCTCCTGCAATACAGTCTGTCGCTGTTCTACAAGATCTTCTTTTTCCAGCCTAACAGAGAGTCGCATACTCTCTGATACAAGGTACATCCATGCAGGGTAGGGAAAATATACGTAAGTACTGTGTTAGAGGGAGGGTCTATAGGCTATCTAGGGCCTGCTCGTCAATCTAGGTTTTTCTCGAGTTATAGGGTTTTCTGTTCGACTACAGTATTCTGCTCGTAGGTCGAATATCTATATACTACCTATTATAACATCAAAGTTGATGTTACAGTGTGTGCGTGTGCGTGTGCCTGAGTGCATGCGTGCGTCAGTGCGTGCGCGCGTGTATGCGTCCGTGCGTGCGTGTGTGTGTGGGTGTGTATGTGTGACCGCCTGGATCTCGTCTTCTAGTCGATAGATTTTGACCGGGCAGGTCTCATTTTTTTGTTTTTTTTGTGTGATGGCGGGTCAAAAATTTGTTTTTTGACTCGCCAATGCGTTTTTGTTTTATTTTGAATTTGCGATTTTCCAAAATTGGTTTTTGCTTTTTCTTAATGATAGGATCGAGATATTTGAATGGAATCGATAGCATTCCAAAGAGCATTAAAATACCTATATTTTCTAAAAAAAAATAAAAAAATTCTCTAGCTATCACAGTTCTTTTGTAATTAACAAAAGGTATTTTTTTTGCTTCCTCCTAGAGGAAGCTTTGTAATAGTAAAATTTTCAACTTCGTTAAAACTCTCTATAAACATCATTAGAGGTGTTAGAAGTTTGTTTCACATGATTTTAGAAAATGTCTGTATGGATGTGTGTGTGTGTGTGTATGTATGTATACCGCTTTATCTCCGGATCTACGGGGTCGATTTTAACCATCAGGTTCTCATTTTTTTTGTTTTTTTATTCCGAATTCGGGAAGAAAATAATTTTTGATGATTTACTAATTCGTTTTTGTTTTATTTCAAATTTTTGATTTTCGAAAAATTTATTTTTGTTTTTTTTTTAATGATCGGGTTTAAATTTTTGAATCGGATGGGTTGCATTCGAAAGAACATAAAAAAACCTATAATTAAAAAAAAAGAATTATCTAGCCATCACGGTTCTCTTGTTATTAACAAAAACGTGTTTTTTTTAAAAAAGCTAATAACTCCTAAACTAAACGGTCAATTGTTTGGAGAAAATTCACGATAATGCAGAATATAAATTGCTATAATCTGTGAAAATTTTAATCCATTCTGTTGGTTAGTTATTGAGAAAAAAATTAAAAAATGGAAAAAATGTGTTCTTTATGTCGCAGGTTTTATGGACTAAACCTGGATTAATCGCTTTGTAATTTCTTATAGAGGTAGATTTTGGATAGATCTCGGCTAAGTTCTTTGGGCTACAGGATTGGTCAACAAAATTTCTGAGATATTTGAGATTAAAATTTTTTTAACCTTTTTTCCAAATCGAAATTTCTCGAAAACGGCTCTATGTATCTGAATCGGATGGGTGGAATTTGAAAGCGGATTTAAATACCTGTATTTTCTAAAAAAAAATTATTTCTCTAGCTATCACGGTTCTTTTGTTATTAATAAAATCGCAAACATAGAAAAATGAAAAAAAATGAGTTTGGTATGTCTAACCTTTGCGGGAGTAAAAATTGACTTAATCGCTTCAAAATTCCTCGTAGAGGTGGATTTTGTATAGTTTTCGGTCGAGTTATTTGGGCAAAATGATTGGTCCATAGATTTATGAGATATTTGAGATTAAAATATTTTTAACCTTTTCTCAAATCGTAATTTCTCGAGAATAGCTCTATGTATTTGAAGGGAATGGGTAGCATTCGAAATAGAATTAAAATAGCTATATTTCCTAAAAAAAATATTTTCTCTTATAGGGTGTTCTGTTATTATAAAAAAAAACGTAAGCATTGAAAAATGAAAAAATAAAAAAAATTAGTTTTGTATGTGCAACGATTGCTGGAATAAAATTGACTTATTCGCTTCAAAATTTCTTGTAGAGGTGTATTTTTTAGATTTTTATGTCGATTTCTTGGGGCAAAATGATTGGTCCATAAATTTCAGATATTTGAGGTTAAAACATTTTTAGTAAAATTAATAAATGAAAAAAATTGAGCTTTGTATGTCTAACGATTTTGGAAATAAAATTGACTTAATCGATTCTTTAAATCATTTATTAGATGCAATTAATAATGTGTCAACACAAAAGTATTTATGTTAACATATAAATAATACAAAATAACCTACCTACTTGGAACGCAATTAATACACATTCAATTCACGATATATAAAAACCCTTTTCATAATTAATATTACCTCCAAATTATTTTACTATGATCAAGATTATATGGCTACTTTTTAAAATATTTGATATTTAACATTATGGTATTTCTGAAAATGACTTTCTCGGTTGCACAATAACTAGAGTAAAATTGTTTTAATTTCTTTGAAATTTTGTAGAGATGTTGTGTTTGTATATTATTTATTATATTAGTTCTTATGGTAATAAAAGAATTCGTTTATCAATTTGAGAGATATTTTAGGCTAAAACTGTTTTAGCCATCTTTTCATATCGAAATTTTTCGAAAACGGCTTTATGTATATGTTACTAGAAAGTGGAAATGACGCGCGATACGCACGCGTGTTGTTTACTTGCTTTTTCTAATTTAATAAGCTATTAGGTTCATTATTTAAAAATATTGCAACGAGGTATAATGAAGGTAGGTTAATGAAATTGTCGATCACTCAAAAAACATGTATTTTTTTATGGATAACTAAAGACGGTATTATTTAAATAAAATTAAAAATATACGCCTACAGCGAGTTTTCAATCATTATGAAAGCAGATAAGATTATGAAAATAAACAATTTATTAAAATAATACAGATGTTTGTTATTTCTTAAAGGACTAATTATTTTGAAATATTTTTGAATACTTGTTTTTCAGAGAATATTTCATAAATCAACTCAAAATTTTAACCACTTATTACACTTATTAAAAACTATATTTGGTTAAAATTTCAATACATTTTCTTCATTTGTTTTTGAGAAAAATTATTTTATAAAAGTATAAAAAAAGGTATTGATAAATTAGTTTGAGGAAGCTACGTGCCAATGAATTGGCAGCGGTTTTTTGAATCTTATAACTACTAAACTAAACGGTCAATTTTCGTCAGAAAAATCATGATAATGCAGAATATATATAGATGTAATCTGTAAAAATTTGAATTCATTTTGTCGACTAGTTTTAGAGAAAAAAATATAATGTGAAAAAAATTAGTTTTGTATTTCCAACGATTACGGGAGTCAAATTGACTTAATCGCTTTGAAATTCCTTGTAGACGTAGATTTTTGATAGCTCTCGGTCGGGTTCTTTGGGCAAAATGATTAAACCAGAACTTTCAGAAATATTTGAGGCTAAAATTTTTTAACCTTTTGTTCAAATAGTAATTTCTCGAGAACGGCTTCATGTATCAGCTCCAAATTTGTAGACAATTTTGTATGTGATATAGATAATATGTGTGCGAATTTTCATCAAGATCGTACGATTACTTTTTGAGATATTTGATTTTGAAAATTTTGGTATTTTACAAAGTTATTTTCTTTGACGCATGATAAATAGAGAAAACAAAAATTGGTTTAATCATGTTGAAAAGTTCTGGAGATGTAGAGTATATATATTATCGTATAAGTCCTTTAGATTAAACAATTGTCTCATGATTTTTACAGATATTTAAGGTTAAAATTCTTTTATGGTTTTTTTCAAAATCTTAATTTCTCAATGACGACTTTATGTATCAGCTTGAAATTTGTAGATTATTTTGTATGCACTATAGGTAATACTTGTGTACAATTTCATCCAGATCATATGGCTATTTTTTGAGATGTTTGATATTTAAAATTTTAGTATTTTTAAAAATCACTTTCTTTGTTCTCGCACAATATAACTACATTAAAATTGTTTTAATTTCTTTGAAATTTGGTGGAAATGTAGTGTTTGTTTATTATTTATTAGAAAAGTTCTTAGGGTAAAAGAATTCGTTTATGAATTTCAGAGATATTTGAGGTTGAACTATTTTAGCTCCCTTTTAAAATCGTAATTACTCGGGAATACATTTATGTATACTAAAAAATGGAAATTACATGTGCTTCGCGCTATGCGTTGATGCGCGCGTGTTGTATACCTGCTTTTGTTTTGTAATAGCCATTTATTATTATTAAGGTTAGAGTCTTCTTCTTATATCGGAAATTCCAGAAAGAGCATACAAATACGGACAGGCGTACTACTAGAGACAAGTAACCTATGTGTGAAATTTCACAAAGAAAATATAATTTGAAGTAAAAGTTATTTAGGAATTTTAAAAGGTTTTTACGATAATATTACAATCAATTATTTTATTTATTTTTCACACATAATTTAAAAAATAATCATACCTATTATTTTATTCATATTTTATATATAATTGATCAAATTAATAATTTTTAATCTTAATAAATAAATTTAATTATAATTATGTCATAACTTATTGCAAAAATTATAAATTTTGTTATTAAAAATTCATTAAAGGAATAAGCAAATTAAGTTTGAGAAGGGCACGGGCCAATGAATTGTCAGCGGTTTTTTTTCGTCTACATGACTCCCTTACATGCGTGGACCCCATATTGCACGACTACTTCGGTTTAAAAATTATTTAAATAATCGTTTTTATGTATACATCGTCTCCCTTGTCGATTTTTGTATTTTTTTGACAATATTTGTACTTTTTCAAGCAATTACGAATTTCAGAAAGAGCACACATTATCATTAGGAAATCCTTCTCTTAAGTAGGCCCTGCAATAAATATTTGCCACAGGTCTTATAATATGTAAGACCGCGCTGGACGCGAGGTCCACGCATATTAGGAACTTACGTAGACGTGCAACAATAAGCAAGACAATTATTTAAATAATTTTGAAAACCAAGTAGTCGGCGGACGAGAGGCCCACGCATATTAGGGAATTACTAAGACGTGCAACAATAAGCAAGACTATTATTTAAGCAATATTTAAACCCAAGCAGGCGGGGGATACAAGGTCCACGCATATTAGGGAATTACGTAGACTTACGACGTAGGCAAGACGATTATTTGAAAAATTTAAAAACCCAAATAGCTGGAGGACGCGGGGCTCACGCATATTAGAAAATTACATAGACGTGCAACAATAAGCAAGACAATTTAAACAACTTTTAATCCCAAGTAGGCGGGGGATACGAGGTCCACGCATATTCGGGAATTACGTAGACATGTATTAATAAGCAAGTCTATTATTTAAATAATTTTGAAACCCAAGAATTCGGGAGATGCTTGTTCCAAGCATATCACGGAGTTACGTAGACGTGAGACGTAAGCAAGACTATTATTTGAATAATTTTTAAACCCAAGTAGGCGGGGGATACGAGGTCTACGCATATTCGGGAATTACGTAAAGATGCATTAATAAGCAAGTCCATTATTTAAATAATTTTTAAACCCAAGAATTCGGAGGACGCAAGTTTCAAGCATATAACGGTTTTACGTAGACGTGAGACGTAAGCAAGACGATTATTTGAATAGTTTTTAAACCCAATAGCCGGGGGATGCGAGGTCCACGAATATGAAGGAGTCATGAAGATATAAAATAATAAGCAAAAAGATTATTAAAATAATTTTTAAACCTAAGTAGACGGGGGACGCGATGTCTATGCATATTAGGGAATTACGTAGACGTGCAACAATAAGCAAGACTTACTTAATCAATTTTTAAATCCAAGTAGGCGGGGGATACGAGGTACAAGCATATTAGGGACATGCAATACGACATTTAATTACGTAGACATGCATTAATAAATAAGACTATTATTTAAATAATTTTTAAACACAAGTATCCGGCGGAGGCGAAGTAGACGAGTATAAAGACGTCATGATGACATGAAACAATAACGTATACCAATTTTCAACAATATTCACCTTCCTTCGAAGTTTTGACAGCCATATTGGTTCCGCCATTTTGAATTTCGAAATTGCAATAGCAAAATCTTGATCAGCGATCTCGAAGTCTTCTGTATACAGATTTTGAACCAAATCTAAGCTTTCTCCAAATTTTTACCCGCCATATTGGTTCCGCCATTTCGAATTTCAAAAGCCTAATAGCAAAATCTTGATCAGCGACCTTGAAAATCCCTGTATACCAAGATTTAACAAAATCTAAGCTTTTTTCGAAGTTTTAACTGCCATATTGAATCCGCTGTTTTAAATTTTGAAAGTCTGATAGCAAGGTCGTGATCAGCGCCGAGAATCCCTGTATTTCAATTTTGAGAAAAACCTGAGCTCTTTTCGAATTTGTAACCGCCAAATTCTATTCGCCATTTTCAATTTTGTAAGTCTGATAGCAAAATCGTGATCAGCAACTTTGATAATACCCGTATACCCATTCTTAGCACAATTTAAGCTTTTTTTTAAATTTTTCCCCGTGATATTCGATTCGCTATTTTGAATTTCGAAAGTGTAACTGTGATAAACGTTATAATGTACAGTTTTTTGTTAAAGTGTTTACGAGTTCTAATTTGTTTAATCAGCATTTGAAAGGAAAGTAAGAAATTCCATCGTTTTAAGCACCGCAGCTGCCACGGTGCGTAACTACATGAGGTAGTTTTCGTGACCGTACGCCACGAGCACAACGAGTTGGTTTCTCTTCGTGGCCGTACAGAGAGAGAGAGAGAGAGAGAGAGAGAGAGAGAGAGAGAGAGAGAGAGAGAGAGAGAGAGAGAGAGAGAGAGAGAGAGAGAGAGAGAGAGAGAGAGAGAGAGAGAGAGAGAGAGAGAGAGAGAGAGGCGAGCGGGATAAAAACCTTTGCGAATAATATAACGGGCCCTAGCAGACCAAGGGGATCAAATAATAGAGATATACGAGAAAGTACTGAGCGTTTACTAATCAACTCCACCTTTGACAATTGTATAGCATTTGTAAATTTGAAGAAATCCATAGAGGAGTCCCATAAATTCCCCAATGTTCTCGTTACATTGGAGTGATTCTCGTTATTTTCGGAGAAGGGTTTCACATTCATGGCCTCGTCGCGTAGCTCAGATACGTTAGAGGCCCATTTTCGGAGCTCGAAGCCGCCTAATCGCAATATCTCAATGGCTTCATCTTTCATTTTTTGCGCTTCGTCAAGGGTTTGACTTCCGCTTAAAACATCGTCAACGTAAAAGTTATTCAGAATGACGCGAGAGCCGAGAGGATATTGAGAGCGATAGTCTTCTGCTAGTTTTCGTATGCAACGTATGGCTAAAAATGACGCGGACGCGGTCCCGTATGTAACAGTGACAAGTTCATAGGTGCGAATTGGTAAAGCCGTATTTCCGCGCCACAGAATGCGTTGCAATTTAGTTTGCGAAGGTTCAATTAGAATCTGACGGTACATCTTTGTTATGTCGCCCGTAAACGCGTTTTCGTATATGCGAAACCCTAGTAGCCTTGAAAATAAGTCTCCTTGTATCATCGGACCGACCTTTAGCGCGTCATTTAAAGAGACGCCCGTTGTTGACTTGGCGGACGCGTTAAACACGACACGTAAATTTGTAGTGCTGCTGCTATCATTTAACACGCAGTGGTGCGGCATATAATATGTTGGTTCATTATTAGACAAATATTCGCATTCATTAATCTCGCGCATATGCCCTAATTTTTCAAACTCGTCCATAAAATCTACAGAGTGACTTGCAATTATGGGTTGTTTTTCTAGTCTTTTTCCCAAGGCGTTAAACCGTTTTAAAGCTAAAGATCGCGTTTCTCCGAGACGTGCGAGAACATCGGGTTTCGTGGGAAGCTCAACGATGAACCGACCGTCACTATTGCGCTGTACCGTCGCCGAATAGTGTTCCTTGCATTCGCGTTCCTCGGGAGTTAACGGGAGATTCGCGAAACCGTGTTCGATTTCCCAAAATCTTTTTAGTGCCGTATTAAGATCATTGTTTATTGCTAGATGGCATTTAAAATGAGAATTTTGGTTTGACGACGCGTCTACTGTGATGCCAGATACAACCCAACCGAAAACAGTTTTTTGAAATGTGGGTTGGTTTTTCGCAATTTTTATTTGCCCAACGCAAATTAAACGCCAGAATATTTCTGCGCCTATAATCAGATCGATATCCAGGGATTTATTGAAATGCTCGTCAGCTAAAATAATATTTGAGGGAACACGTACATTTGACAATGAAATGCTTTCTTGCGGTAATTTAGTAGTGACTTTAGTTAGAACATCGTAATTTACTGTTTCCGAGAATTGATTTATTCGTGATCCAATCCGCGCAATTACCATCCTTATCGCTCGCGTTATTCCCTTTCCAATCCCTGTTATTGTAGCATCATATTGCTCTCCAGGTAACCGTAGTTTTTTTGCTAAGCTCGCTGAGATGAAGTTCAATTGTGAACCGCTGTCTAATAAAAGGCGACATAAAAGCTCCTTACCTGTTACGTCGTAAATTTTAATTATCGCTGTGGATAGTAAAACATTACAATTATTGTTTATATTTTCGCCCGCGGTGTACGATGCGAGAGCAGTGGTGCTCTTTTCGCTAGACTTTTCAGCCGTTTCAATGATCGTATTTGTATTGCCCGCGTGAGTAAGGTGTAGGAGTGTGTTGTGTTTTCGGTGGCATTTTCGACATGATGTGCTTGGATACTGACTCGACTTATGTTGTGTGCTACGTAAACAATTTCTACATAAGCCTAGCCTGTCGACGATTTGCATGCGTGTTTCTACAGGCTTCGCACGAAAATCATCGCATTGATATAAAAAATGAATTTGATTGCAAACACCACATTCTTTGATTGACGAGGACGCGTGGACGCTCATTGTTTTGTTTTTATTAGACTGAGGTTTATTTGTTGACACGGATTTGTTGTCGTTTTTATTAGATATTACTTCGAGCACTTGGACGCGTTGTTGTAGGAATTTAGTAAGAGCCTTTAAAGTAGGCAAGTTGCAATCGGCGAGACTTTTTTCCCACTCCTTCGCGGTTGCACTATCAAGTTTCGAAGTAACGATATGAATGATCAAATCAGCCCACGATTCGGTTGGTCGCTTTAACGCCTTCAACGCGCGCAAATGTTTGAGAACACCGTCAAGTAACTCGAAGCTCCTTGTGATTCTTTTTGTGCAAAGGTCGTAAGTCAAAAATCGCGCGCACGCGACCTTGAACTATCCACCTCGTGTTTTCGAAGCGCTCCGTTAGCATATCCCATGCTTCCGTGTAGTTCGCATCGGTCAGCTCTATTGATTCAATTACCTCCGCAGCACTCCCTTTCAGACAAGATTGCAAATACTGAAATTTATGTATTATCGGTATTGTAGCGCTAGAATGTATGGTGGTATTATAATAATCTCTAAAGGGAATCCACTCGTGATATTCACCGGAAAATGTTTTCAGCTCGAGTTTGGGCAGTCGTACCAAGAACTCTTGCCTGGGAGTGGGGTGCTGCAGGGTCCCTGTTTGTGTCGGCGAGGACGCGTTAGTCGTAGCGGTCGAAGCCGTGGTTGTATTTACGTTCGTTCCTAACTGCCCATCGTATAGCGCGAGAGCTTGGAAATAAATTGTTTCGAAATCGTCCCGCTGAGTCGCATGCGCGGTTCTTAAATCGTCGAGTGCCGTTGCGGCGGCTGTCGCGGGAATTTTCTCTTCTTCGAGGACCTCGATTTCGCTTTGCACGTCAGTGAATTGTGCATATAATTCTGGCAGTTTTCCTCTCCGTGCGAGTGTTTCATGTATCGATAAACGCGATTCCGGAGTTATGTTTTGTATGAAGTTTTTGTATCGCGTTAGGGAACCCTTTATTCCCGCTCGTTTACTTATAAGTACTTTCGTTGAATCGGTCATTTCTTTTTTTTTTTTTTATTTTCGCAATAGGAACCAACAACAAAAATAAAGAATAAATAATTATTCACTTAACAAGATCAATCATCGGTCGTAAAAATTCTAAGAGAAGTTATCCATAATTCGCAAGAAGACGAAAGTCTGGAAACAAAACACGTCGCGTAAAGAAAAAAGAAACTATACGAGGAATCCTACAGGCCGCGCGGTTACCTTGTTCTTGGAATGCACCAATAGGGGCATTGTCGCTGTGCGCGCTGTGTTCGATGCGCTGTCGTTCGCTGATTCACCGTTGACCCCTTCGCTGTACTTATTTGTCGCGCTGCTGTTTTCAGCGATGCCGTCCTGGTGACGATGATTTTATACGTCGTAGTTACTTCCCTCTCGATTGAGCCGTCGAAGATGTCCCTTGCAGATGATGCCTGCCTTCTCGATGCTATGATTTTGCAGGATCGAGTGGTAGTACTTTGAGCGCTGACTCGTTGGCTTCGATTTCGTCAATGTTGCAAGATGTGGATGATTATTTTACCTTGTAGATGACATACGCAGTTGATGTGCGTAAGCTTTTGACTTGAATTTGAAGTTGGCTTGTCTTCAAAGTTGCTTGTTGGAGTGAATTCGTCCTGGTGTCGAATTCAGGCAGTTGCTTCCTGGTGAGGAGGCTGCTTGCTAAAGCTTGGTGATTTTGGCGAGTATTCAGCATGCGGCAATAGATGCTACACACTGATGCCCGTTGTCCGTTGTAAATCTCCTTAATTAGATTCGGTTGTAGTTTTACTGATTCTTGTGAATCCGTTACGAAGGACCATGTTCTAGCTGGGCTGTGATAAAATGAAAATTATCTCACACTTTGTATTTTGTTTCTTTATTTTGTGTGTATGGAGATTTACAAAACTGGTTGACAACGACACGCACGGTTGGACCGTTGCGCGTAGACTGGTCGCACGCTCGCGCTCCGAGAGCGAGAGACTCACGACTTTGAGAAAGCGTCAGATGGCGTTAGGTGCTTATTGCCTCTCATCGCTCTATCGATACATAGCATAAACAGAGACACATATCTCACGTTCGTTTATTCTGTTCAATCAAGATACTGATCCGTCACTCAGAATTGCAGACGCAATCGAGCAGACTTTAAATGCCGTGAAAGGCGCGTCGTCTACTAATAGCAATTCGCGACTTGTAAACCGTTTAACCTCAGCTAAGAGTTTACCAACCTTTACCGGCGATCCATTGCAGTGGATTCATTTTAAACAGGCGTATGAGCTTTCGTCAGAGCTAGGTGAATACAATGGTAGGGAAAACGTATTGCGATTGTTTGCAGCGTTAAAAGGCGAAGCACACTCAGCAGTAGAAAATCTTCTTGCTACGGGAGTAAACGACGCGGATTCAACTATAAAAACGTTATTAGGCGTTATTAGAGTTATTAGAGTTACGCTTCGGTAATAAAAATACGATTTTAGAAAAGATAGTCGCTGGCGTAAGAAAATTACCTAACCTCCTTACGGGCGCGATCGACGTCGTATCCTTTGCAACAAAACTACGCAACGCGATAATAGCTATAAAATCAATGGATGGTATAGGTTATTTGTTCAATCAAGATCTCTTAAAAGAGACTCTTAAGAAACTTACACCGACTATGGCGTCTGATTTTGTGAAGTCGGTAACGAAGTTAGATAACACTACGTCGATCTTTGAGAAATTATTCGAATTTGTCTATGCAGAGGCAGAGAGGTATGCTAGAATAGGTATAGTAGATTTAGCACAGATTTGATCGACTGATGTGCATAAAGAGAAATCTGGAAACCGCGTATCGAGTACAAACAATTTAGCGCTCGTTTGTACAACTTCCAATGAAGAATTTTGCGCAAAAGATCAATTTTCCTTTTTGAATGAAGTTAACATTTCTAAATGTGCACGATGTAATAAAGATGGTCATTTGATTTTCGATTGTAGCGAATTCGCGCAAGATTCTTGAGAAGCACGATGGATGATTGTGAGTAAGTCTCGTCTTTGTTTTACGTGTTTAAGAGCCGGTCATTTGCGAAACCAATGTAAAGAAAGATCATTCACTCAATGTAGGGGTCGTCATCATAACTTACTTCACGATGCATTTTTGAAAAATAGCGGTAGATTTTTGAGGTTAAACTCGCAAGCTCCTCGATTTGTCGGTAAATCTGATGATAGTCGGAAAGATCTCTCAAAAGAGTCGGAAAAGAAAGATTGACTAGAATCTAGAGTATTGTTAAAAATAATTCCTGTAAACTTGTGTGGCCCTCGGACGAAAATTAATTCCTTTGCTATGATTGATGAAGGTTCAACAATCACGTTAATTGATCGAGAAGTTGCACATTCGATTGATGTGAGCGGCGTTTCCTTTTCTGTATCATTAAAAGGGATTAATGATCAAAAAGCTGTGGAGATAATTGGTGAAAGGTTAAATGTACAAATTGAAAGCTCGTCCGGAAAATATAGAATAAGAAACGCCATTGCAGTTGATAACTTATCCCTTCCATCTCAGTCTTTATCAAAGAAATCTATAGCTCAATGTGGCGTAGAATTCGACACAAAAATAACCTCATTTACGTGCGCAAACTCTTTTGCAATTTCACGCACGCAGTTAGGTTACTGTGCACATGGCCCTGTTCGGAATTCGAATTTTGATAAATCATCGATACAAGCAATGAACTCGTGTACGTGTGAAAATAGTTTATTATTACCGAAAGAACGAACAGATAATGACATAAAATCTTTGGATAAAATGATAAAAAATTACTTTCAGCTCGATTTGTTAGGTGTTTATGATCAAAAACGGCTCGAAAATGATGATAATCGCGCGTTAAACATTTAAGAAATAGAAGCATATGCGTGGGAAACACATGGGAGACTAGTTTACTCTGGAAGTGAGATAATGAGCTCGTACCAGACAGTAGGGACCATGCAAAAAAAGGCTTTTTACTCTAGAGAGAAAATTAGATCGCGATCCGGAATATGCTTCATTATAATATCAAGAAATGAATCGTTTATTCGACTGCGGTTACGCGATTGAAATGCCAAACGAAAGCGATGGTACTCGACAATGGTATTTGCCCCACTTCGGTGTAAAACACGCGAATTCGCCCGGAAAATTAAGATTAGTTTTTGACGCTGCGGCTAAGAGTTCAGCAGTAAGTTTAAACAATCAGTTATTATCAGAGCCGGATTTTTTTAAATCTCTATTCGGTGTATTAATGCGTTTCAGAGAAGGTCGGATTGGCATTAAAGGTGATATCAAGGATATGTTTCTAAAAATAAAATTAAACGATCGAGATCGAGGAAGTCAAAGATTTTATTGGCGGGGTAAAGATCGCGTTGGAGAACCTCTAGTTTGCGCGATGACGGCTGTCTTATTTGGGGCAAAAACATCCCCGAGTACAGACTTGTACATAAAAGATCGAAACGCTCCCGATTTTGCGAATACGAAATCAGTAGTGGCGAGAAGTATACGTAATTATTGCTACATGGATGACTTTACTACTAGTGTCGATACAGAACAAGAAGCCATTATTTTAGTTTGTGACATAATTGATATAAATAAAGCCGCGGGTTTTTTAATGCATGGCTGGGCGAGCAATAATAGAAAAGTAGTTCAAGCAGCGACTGGTCAGGCGGTATTAGGAGAGACTAAAAACGATGTAATTTTAGATAGAGATGAAAAGGTTTTAGGATTATGTTGGAATACAGACTCTGATGAGTTGAGTTTTAAAATCGATATAAAACATATATCAAATAATATACTATATGGACTTGAGAAACCAACAAAACGCGAATTTTTAGGGATAATAATGTCAATTTTTGATCCGTTAGGTTATCTCCTTATACGATACAGTCACGAATAATAAGGCAAGAAATATGGATAAGCGGAATAAAGTGGGATGAAAAGTTGAAAGATGACGAGTTTAATTCTTGGAAGTGTTGGATTATGAATTTAAGTAAAGTAAGAGAATGCCGAATTCCTGGACTCTATTTTCGCGATTATCTACAAGAAACATACATAAGTTTGCATATATTTTGCGATGCTAGTAAGAAAGCTTACGCGGCAGTAGCTTAGTGGCGGTTTAGTCAGGCGGAAGGAGGTTTGGGAAAGGTGTCATTTGTTGTAGCCAAAAGTAGAGTAGCACGAGTCAAACCACTATCTATTCCACGTCTAGAGTTACAAGCAGTTTTACTTGCTAGTAGGCTTGCAAAATCTATCGATCAAGAGCATAATTTTCCCATAAAACACCGATATTTTTGGACAGACTCTAACACGATTTTTCATTGGTTACATTCGGATCCGCGAAATCAACCAGTTTTCGCCGCGCACCGTTTAAGTGAGATCCGCGAGAACTCCAATATCGGAGAATGGAAGTGGATATCGTCACGTCTGATCCCGCAGACGACGCTACTAGGAGGGTCGATTCCGCTCTTGAGTCGGAAAGTAGATGGTTCAAGGGTACCGATTTTTTACGCGATCCAGTTTCAAATTGGCCGATCACTAAAGGACCCCGCACACAATGTATGGGAAATAATCATTCGGTCAAATTGGATCAAACTTGGGGAAAAGATAGATCTTGAGGTCCTGAACAAAAGTTCTCATGGGCAAAACCCCCCAAAATTTGACCGAATGATTTTTTCCCATACATTGTGTGCGGGGTCCTTTGCGTGCGATGATAGGGAAATTTTGTCACTCGATTCAGCAGTCTGCTCGACTTTTATTGTAACGAATTATGAAAAACAAAATAATGACTGTCTCCCAAACTTTAATCGATTCTCCTCTTGGTTTCGTTTACTAAGAGCTACTGCTCGAACTCTGACTACGATAGATCTATGGAAAAAGAGAGGTAAAGGAATAATATCTGTAGAAAATCTAGAATCAGCAGAAAGAATGTAGATATGTGAAATTCAAAGTACGTGTTTTAATTCGGAATTGATTTCCATTCGACAAGATGAGCCTTTAAACAAGCATAGCAAAGTTATTTCCTTAACATCGGTTACAGACGGATACAGCATCTTACGAGCTCATGGTAGGTTGCGCAATTTTCCTAAAGTAGTTTTCGATAATTGTCCGATAATTTTAGATATCCATCATTATGTGACTCGTCTACTTATAAAATACTACCATGAAAAATTTGATCATGCTAATTTCGATACTGCTATAAACGAGATACATAAAAAATTTTGGATATTAGGATTACGCAATACTTTGCGCTCGATTTCGTTTAATTGTGTAACTGTAAAAAGCTACGTGCTCGTCCTGCTAATCCACTAATGTCAGATTGGCCGTCTAGTCGTTTAGCTTTCAATCAACGGCCGTTCACACATTATGGAGTGGACTATATCGGGCCTATGTTAGTGAAGATAGGAAGACGATAAGAAAAACGATGGGGCGTTATATTTACATGTATGTCTACTAGAGCTGTGCATTTAGAACTCGCGCATTCTCTAAACACCGATTCAGCAATAATGGCTTTGCAACGCTTGTCTGCAAGAAGAGGCGTTCCCAGCTTTATGTACAGCGATAATGGTACAAATTTTCGAGGCGCAAATAAGGAATTGAAACAAGCTATTTTAAGTGTGAATAACGATGATCTACAAAATTAAGGGGTAAATAAGCGTATCCAATGGGTTTTTAATCCCCCGGGAGCGCTTCACATGGGAGGAGTTTGGGAGCGTCTCATTCGCACAGTCAAGTCCGCTCTTTATACAATTTTAAAAAGCCAGGTTCCTCGCGAAGAGGTAATTATCACCGTCCTTGCAGAAGTAGAACATACCGTATATTCTAGTCCTATCACTAAAATGTCTGTAGATCCGTAAGACGACGAAGCGTTGACACCAAATCACTTCTTGATTGGATCTTCGTCTGGCGAAATTAGATTCAAAACTTTTGATCCGCGTACATTCAATCATAGAAAACAATGGCGTATAGTACAGCATTTTGCTGATGCGTTTTGGAAACGATGGCTACAACAGTATGTACCTCTTTTATTGCTTCGCCAAAAGTGGACAGAGAAGTGAGATCCTTATAAAGTCGGCGATATTGTTCTCCTGATCGATCCGCAAGCTCCACGAAATATATGGCGCAAAGCAGTCATAGGAAAGGTTTTCGTAAGTAAAGACGGGCAAGTTCGAGTGGTCGAAATGCGCACGGCCACAGGTACATTCACTCGCGGTGTACGTTATTTAATTAAGATATGTGAATGTGAAGTGCAAAACGCTCAGGTTTTGCACTACGGGGGAGAGTTGTAATAAACGTTATAATGTACAGTTTTTTGTTAAAGTGTTTACGAGTTCTAATTTGTTTAATCAGTATTTGAAAGTAAGAAATTCCATCGTTTTAAACACCGCAGCTGCCACGGTGCGTCGCTACAGGAGGTAGTTTTCGTGACCGTACGCCACGAGCACGAAGAGTTGGTTTCTCTTCGGGGCCCGAGAGAGAGAGAGAGAGAGAGAGAGAGAGAGAGAGAGAGAGAGAGAGAGAGAGAGAGAGAGAGAGAGAGAGAGAACTGTTGAAAAGCAGTTTTGGTTTTTTCTTGGCAGTTGGGTCGAGACGGCGGTTTCTGGCGGAACGCAGGTTTTTTTTTTAGAAGTCTTGTTTTCTTGTGCTTGGACTCGTAAACGCTTAGCTTTTCACGCTGTATTACTATTTTGTCCTTTCTAATAAATAAATATCTTCGTTGAATAAAAATAGACGATTTGGTTTTACTGACTCGCGTTACAGTAACAGCAAAATCTTGATTAACCACCTCAAATCCCCATGCATACCAATTCCCAGCCAGCTCTAAGCACTTTTACAAATTTTAATCGCCATATTGGATCCCCCATTTTGAATTTCGAAAGTCTAATAGAAAAACTTGATCAGCAGTCTCGAAAACCCCTGTATACCAATTTTAAACAAAATCTAAGCTTTTTCGAATTTTTTTACCACCATTTTGAATTTTAAAAGTCTGATAGCAAGATCGCGATAAGTGACCTCCAAAACCCATGAATTCCAATTTTGAGAAATACCTAAGCTTTTTTCGAATTTGTCAGGGTGTAAACATAATACTTTACGCATGGTGTGAGAAATAAAGATGTTTGTCGCATGTGTACACTAAAATGATAAATTCGATTAATGAAAAGGGATTAATGAAAATGGTGGGTATGAGGGGTGGCAAGAGGCGGCGACGAGGGGGGGGGGCTATTTTAAAGTAAAAGAACTCCTAGAAATACGCTGATTTTTACGTTATTTCTAGGGGGGCTGAGGGGGGGGCTGATGTTCATAAATAATGCTAAGTTCTATATAATATAGGAAGATATACAGCGTGTCCAAAAAGTCTGGAAACACCCAAATAATTTCTCAGCTGAATTACTATTGGAAAATGTTAAGGTCGCCTTTGTAGTAATTTTTTACGAGGAATCCAATGGTGACCTTGGATTCGACCTTCGACCTCATTTTTGAGGTTATTTCAAGGTCAACCTCATTTTTTTAAATGGTAACCCCTATTTTTTATAGCGGAATCTGAAAGAGTGTGAAACTTTACGTCCAAACATGTACTCCGAACATAGTTCAAGAAGGACCTTGACGTTCATTTGAAGGTCATTTAAACTTAATGACGGTCTGATCTTGTGTAAACTTTTTATCACACTGAGCGAGGTTAATTCTTTAGTAGTTTTCAACGAGAAATCTAATGGTGACCTTGACATTGTCCTTAAAAGTCATGTCAAGTTCAATTTTTTTACATTTAGCGTTACCCAGGAACAACGACGTGGACGTAGTAAAATCTGTTCCCTTTGGGGTGCTTGATTTACGTGAGTCCCCTTGCCTCTCACGATGGGGTGCTTGATTTACGTGAGTCCCCTTGCCTCTCACGATGGGGCGCTTGATTTACGTGAGTCCCCTTGCCTCTCACGATGGGGTGCTTGATTTACATGAGTCCCCTTGCCTCTCACGATGGGGCGCTTGATTTACGTGAGTCCCCTTGCCTCTCACATTTGATTTTTTTAAACAGTATAACATCTTATTTCAAGTGCTCGAACTGTTCTCCATTCATTTCTTGACAGTAACCTAATCGATGATAGAAAGCACCAACAGCATTTTCAATCATTTCAGTAGGAATGAGAGCTGATTCATCAATGATCCTTTCACGTAATTCATCTAAGTTTAAGGATTTTGTTTTGAATACACGATCCTTCAGATAACCCCAATAGAAATAATCTAGAGGCGTTAAATCGGGGGACCTAGCTGGCGATTCAATTGCACCTCTTCGTCCTACCCATCGATTAATGAATACTGTATCTAAGTATGTGCGAACGTTTCGTGCATAATGAGCTGCTGCACCGTCCTGTTGATACCATGTGTTATTAAAGTCCTCTCCAGCTATTTCTCTTATAGCAGGAACAATTTGATTCCGCAACATAGTTTTATACTTTTCTGCATTTAAATTGCCATCAATAAAAAATGGTCCTATAACCCTATTATTTAATATTCCAGCCCAGACATTTAATTTTTGTGGATATTGTGACTTGACTTCTCTTGCCCAATGAGGGTTTTCAACTGCCCAATATCTACAGTTATGCCTATTTACGCTTGAGTCAAGTTGAAATGTAGCTTCATCTGAGAAGACTATATTTGATGGAAAATTTGGATTTTGTACGATGCGTGCCATCATATCATCACAGAATTCAACGCGACGATCGAAATCATCTTCATTTAACTTGTGTATTAGCGTTACTTTAAATGGATGGAACTTCTCTCTCTTTAGTATGTTATGAATAGATGATTTACTTATTTCGTGCACTTGAGCAGCTCTACGAACGGATGTATGCGGATCTTCAGTGAATGTTAACACAACATCTAAAGATTTCTCTTCGTTACCTGCTGACATTGGTCTGCCTGATCGAGGCAAATCGCTGATAGTGCCGGTATTTTCAAACCTTCTAACAGTTTTTTGAACTGTTGAAAATGATAGTGGAGTTCCACCAATCCTAAATGAAGCATTAAAAATATCTCTTACGGCCCTATAAGACAGCTGCATGTGTCCCCAACCTCTCATCATGAGAATCGTTATTCTTTCTCTATCAGTGAGTTTGTTCATTTTTATTACTCTTCGTAGTAGACCTTATCCAAAAATACTTTTTGAGTTGAAAATAAAAAGAACTTTTAATTTTCAAAAAATATGTTTGAAAGATGACCAACCCTTTTCTGTGGTGGTTATGGAATGAATAATAGTTTATTGTCACTCTAACCATACGAAAAATAACAAGTAACAATGTTCAATATTTAAACGCTTCAAAAAATTTTACAATGAATCAGCTCTCATTCCTACTGAAATGATCAAAAATACTGTTGGTGTTTTCGATCATCGATTAGGTTACTATCAAAAAGTGGATGGAAAATAATTCGAGCACTTGAAATAAGATGTTAGACTGTTTAAAAAAATTAAAAAGTTTACACAAGATCAGACCGTCATTAAGTTTAAATGACCTTCAAATGAACGTCAAGGTCCTTCTTGAACTATGTTCTGAGTACATGTTTGGACGTAAAGTTTCACACTCTTTCCGATTCCGCTAAAAAATAGGGGTTACCATTAAAAAAATGAGGTTGACCTCGAAATAACCTCAAAAATGAGGCTCAAAATGAGGTTCAAGTTCGAATCAGAGGTCACCTTCAAGTCTTCGTTCGAACTTACCAAACCTTACCTTTGTTTGTTTTGTTTTACCACTGAACTCGCGAAATTTTTAAGAAATCATACTTTGACCTCAATTTGACCTCTGGGGGCAACCTCAACCTCATACCTTAATACATATCCGGACGTAAAATTTTCCGCTCTTTCAGATTCCGCTATAAAAAATAGGGGTTACCATTTAAAAAAATGAGGTTGACCTTGAAATAACCTCAAAAATGAGGTCCAAGGTCGAATCCAAGGTCACCATTGGATTCCTCGTAAAAAATTACTACAAAGGCGACCTTAACATTTTCCAATAGTAATTCAGCTGAGAATTTATTTGGGTGTTTCCAGAGTTTTTGGACACGCTGTATATACTTACGATTGTAAGAAATTTAATTTGGTATGAATACGGTTTTCCATGTTTGCTAAATAAGATTGCAAAATCTCATTATTCGATTTTACTTTTTCCGCAATTATATTTTCTATTGAATCTAATATTGTATTGACTTCTTGTTTGTCAGCTGATGAAGATAATTCCTTAGATGATGTCAAATTTGAGCTTGTTGTATCTGTAAGTATATGAAACTTGGATATTGAAAGAAAAAAAGTTCATTCAAAAATTCATTTAAAATACGGTATTATTAAAACTACTTAACTATTACTTCAACTACCTTAATAATGAAAAGTCGAATTGAATACATATAATGTAAGGGGACAAGCCTGGGTTAAAAGTTCGAAAAAAAATTTTTTTTATATTCTAATCTTATAGCATATTATATTGACAATATTTTCCTTGAAACCATTGTTTAAAATTCGATTTCGTTATTATGTCATGATTAAAAATATAAATTAAAAATGCAGTATTTTATTAGAAAAAGTACTTATGTAATTATTTATAATGTCTATTCTGTAGTTATACTTGGAAAATATTATTATTAACTGAAACATGTTTGTTAAAATTTACTTTAATTTTTCCCATGAAATTTGTATTTAATTTGTTGCCAAAACTAGACCACTTTCTGAATTCGAAAATATGCATTTTCGTACGTTACTCTGGGAGTACAAAAAAGCTGTCAAGTCATCTCATGGCAACTCATATGCTTGATGTCTACATGGCTTTCAGTGTTATTTACTTCTGTCATTGCTTCTTAACAATAATTACTGAAGGTTGGAATAATCAAATGTAGTTGTGTTACGTCGGGCCTACCAAATAAGACCCAACATGTTAGTTTTATAAAAAACTATTTTGCTCAGTTTAGAGCCTAGGCTAATGAAAACCTACTAGCTCGGGATTGAGCTAGATACTAGAACTAGAAGGATGGGGTAGGTTATGGGCAGCAAAAAGGGCGCGACGCGGTTGAAAAATCGAGTTCAAAAATTTGATAACCAATGGTGTTTCTGGTTATACTTCTCTCTTTTGTTTTTGTTCACCCCGAATGTGAAATGTTTGATTGTTTTGATCAGGGAATGTACCCACAAGAAAGGCCAAGTTACTGGGGACTTGCGGAATAGATTCCCTAATATAGTTTTTAGTCTCAGGATATCTAGGGGGTCGGTTTTAAAAAGATGGATAGTTAGTAGAAAGAAACACTTTGTTTTAGGGGAAAACTTTACGGCAACACGAATTAACACATGAAATAGGGTTAATATTGTGGAAGAAACATCTCTAGGCTAACTAAGAAGAAAGTTAAGATAGCAAAGTTTTGAATTACACTTACTATTGAGTTGGGAGCTCGGCAGACCTGGGATCCTTTGGTTGAAGTATTATGTAGAGGGGATATGGTCGGGATTTGGAGACGAATAAATTTTTAACAAGTTATTTCAAAAATAATTGTTGTAGTTTATTTTGAGCACACGCGTAGTTACCCTTGCACGGTAACTTGATTACAAGTTTGTATATAAAGATTCAGCACGTAGCATTTATTAGAAAACCTAACGAAATTGAAAACCCCGTTGTTCGAGGGTAAACGTTTTGAATGAGCGCGTATTAAGTTGAGCGCGTATTGAAGACCTTGTTGGAGGATGAAAAGAGCGCGTGTAAGTGAGCGCGTGTTGAAGACCTCGTTGTTTGAGGGTAAATGTTTCTAATGAGCGCGTTTTGAATTGAGCGCGTATTGAAGACCTCGTTGGGGGGTGATTGCTGGAGAGTGACTGAGAATATAAAGATCGCTCCTGCGAGTGTTCGCACACTCGGCGGGGCTAGGATTGAACACCCGAGTCTGGGTCTGAAATAGAACTCAGGTTTTTCGTTGGACGCGGTGACGAAGTAAGCTAAGCTTGAGATGGGGCGCAGCCGCTTTCTCCTGTCTTAAGCGTAGATGGATGTTATTGGTCGCTTAGATTTTTGGGACCAGCCCTCACTCAAAATCGGGCAATAAAAGAGAATTTTTGTTGTCTTCCATTCAGCATCAAGATAAATAACACACTTTGACATAATGTTTCTTTTATAATAAATAATTTTTAATATGAAACTTTAAATACATATAAGAACTAAGCGGTCCCATGACTAATTAAAAAGAATTTACGTTAAAATATGAAGATTTATTAACAAAAAAGGTGGAAATGAATTAAAAGTTAATTAAAGAAAGGATTTATAATATGAATATTATAATAAATTATAATTAATCTGTAAATTAAACATTACTCGAAGTAGTTTATTTATGTACAAGAGTTTTATTTTTAAACAAGAAGGTTTTTAAGTAGCGAAATCGTACAAAGGATAATTATAAATACATCTAATATCCTATTTTGTATATTAACCGTTAAGGATCAATTAAATACGCGAATAGGAATATTGTTTTGGTATATAAAAGGGTGACAGTTATTATCAGCGAAATGGTTTAACATTTTTAGCTATGACATCCCCTTAATATCATTTTGCTTTCTAAACGTGAACTCGCCCAATGAAATAAAGATAAAAAAAATCAAGACGTTTCAAACATTGAATTATATTAATTTATTTAAAGAGTAACATTGAGGTAAGAAAAGTTTCTGCAAATGTCTTACTTGATCTACTTTATGGGAAAAAAAATTTCGGGGACTCATCTAACCACAACTGCAGGAGCAGTTATCCTCCGGCTATCTGGGTTTAAGAATTTTTCCTTATAATTGTCTTAATTAGTATATAACTGTAAAAAAACTGATGAAAACGGAATATAACTGTTGTCTTTGTCTCAATTCCAACATTTTTCAGCAATTAATTTCTCTTCTCTTCCATTTTCTTCTGTTTTCTTCTGATAGCTGCAGATATCTGCTATCAGCATTATTTTTTTTCCGCTAGAGTCACTATACACAACACACAAATACATTCATCCTACACGCACACATCTACCGCGTGACTCAAATTATCCTGACATTGGATTTTCTCCACCGAAAATTGCGAAAAGGTTGGAAAAGCGGTGAGTCTAAGGGTTTTGGGTCCCGAGGAACACAATGATGCAGTCAAAATTGACGTAGCACAGAAAATAAAAAAGATAGCAAAATTATTTATCGAAGTTCATTAAGTTTAAAGACCATACCGCCTTTGCCCAACCCCGATATCGGGATGAATCAATTTTTAATTGAATAATCAAAATCTGCTTTTTCGGCCGGACAGGGGAATTACCGCAGACGTTCAAGGAACGGGAATTCATAGAAGGAAGTCTTTTGAATAAACGGACTCTAGCTAGCAAGCGGCAACTTCATGACGCGATGGCCGATGGGTGCTCTTGACATAGCCATAACTTATACTTGATTCAAGCTAACGGAATATTCTGGAAATTTCATTAAATCTTTAAAAATTGTTTGAAAACATGAATAGCATTCTATTTCTATTTACCGGTGTGTGTAAATTATTTATCAAATTATGGGGTATGTTCCGGGTTATGTTAGTGGCAATGTTTACAAATGCCGTTGGTTCGCGAAATGCCCAACAGATGACGCCTCTGCCGCGCACGTACTATCATCTCGCCGTATTTGCCGTATTTGCCGTAGCCGAGACAGCTCACCGTTACAGTGATAATACTGTGAATAAAATCGAAGAAAATAGCCAAATTGGCTTTATTCATTCATTATTAAGATAACTGGCAGCTATTTTCCACTGCATTACCTACGAGGCCATTATACGCACGTATTTTGCGAGTCACTGAGCCCGTTTACATATTTCGTCCACGCAGTACACGATATGTTTTATCGTTTAAACTGACTATTGATTAATTATGTATGTATTGAGAATTTATAGTACATTGTGCAACTAGTAAGAATATGAGCTATTTCAAGCGAGGGTGAGATGTTCAGCACGAGTTGTAGTCGAGGGCGCCCGAGACGGAAACGAGTGAAAACACCTCCCGAATCTGAAATATCCCTTTTTCCCGTGTTATACACCATATTTTTTTCAACGAGTGCATGAGAGGGCCTTTTTATATGCATAAAAATTGTGTAGGGGATAGTGCATTTCGCGTCGTACACAACCGAATAGTGAATTAATACTGAAAATTAATAAAAAACTAAAAATATAACTATAAACTATAAATAAAAGTCTCATGCAATTATTTCTATTGATATCTATCTATAAAAATTTATTATTTTGCGATTTAATCTTTAAAAGTTATTTTATATCATTCTAAAGTGGCCAAAAAGCCATAAAATATATAAATTTAACAATAAGAGAATAATCTCACAATGATTCGCTTACAGCGGGGAAAAAATTGATTTTTTTTCATTCTTTCCTAAATCACGTTCGAAATGCGCAATTTTCTACACGGCTTTCAGGACCGAAAAAGGCCCGTTTTATGCACGTGTTGACAAAAATTGTTTTTGTAACACATGTACGATTTTCGTTGTTTTTCGACCTAAAAAGAGGTCCTAAAGTGACTTTTTTTTAAGAGGACGTCGTAGATGGAAACAAAGATCCCTGTTTTATCGGCTATTTCAGCAGTTCAAACTTTTCTCCCAAACCAAAATACCAATCGACGTAAAACTTTAGGAAGTGAATTCAAATTAAAAAATGAAGGGAGACAACTATTATTATATTGAAATAAGCAAAGAATACTTTTTCTGTAATTTATTGCTTACCGTCCGCGTGCCAGCATAGCAGCTTGTTCGCTATGCCTTCCCTTTTGCAATATTTTTATAGGTAATTCTGAATTTGTAGCATACCTTTTAGAGAACTAGAAATTACAAAAACCTTGAACTACTAACGAGGTGATTATGCAGCTTGATTGAAATCGTGGAGCAGACGACGTCTACCCATATCTCCTAATTTCGCTTGGGATACAAAACACCGATAATTCTTGCGTAAAAGAATAGCTATCCTCGCTCACTATTACACTAAAGAATCTTTTAAATTGTATTTGGTCAACAAAAAATTCGTAAATTTTCCAAAAACCTTGAACTACTCAGCGAGGTGACACAAGTTCGGAACGTGCTAAGTATATAACGGCACCGCGCAGCCAACTTCAGAGCGTTGAATCGAGTGTACGGCTGCGCAACGCGGGTGGGCGGTAGCGCCGCCGCTGCGGGAGCAGACGGATGTTAGACCGGGACGTAAATATTTTGGTTTCGGAGCTACCCTGATTTTCTTTCTATAATCTAATTTTTCTTTCTAGCTTCTAATTGTAATTGAGCGGGTAACCTGAGCTGCTGACTGAGTTTCTATGGTGCTGTAGAGGTAACTGTGTTTACACTGATGCTAGCAGACTTTTACCGTCTAAAAGACATTAGTGACCGTCTCTTACGGACATGTTACCGCGCAATGGTCATCGTCATATTGTTCGTGTATGACGTATATTAGGTCCGTCAGTCCGTATTGTTTATGCATGACGCTGATCACAGCTCTCGTCTGTCAAGTGTCGAGCCGCGACGCGCCCCCGCAGCCTCCGCTGAAGTGACGACAATGCGACCTGATCGCCAACCACGGCGACGACGAGGTACCTCACACCGCGTGCGGAGCACACTCACGAGGCCACGAGGCGGGCGCCGCGCGCTGCAGAGCCATAACCTTACTTGAGTATATTGCTACAAAGCCGTTTTCTACGAGAAGACAAAAAAGTAAGTCATTCGAAAGTTAATTTATTTATTTATTTATTCTAACGAGAGTACTGAAGTTCAAGACGTACCTCATATGTCTGAACCAACTTATAATAAAGGTAGATGTAACTAGATTTGATGCGCTTTTTACGACTTTTCATTCCTAAGATCCCTTTCTATTCTCTACAAATATCTTAAACTTTACACACACTATGTTGTACATGCTGAGGGATTATATACCAGGCTTCAGTTCTAAATAATCAGCAAGTGTGGAGATACTGCATTTTCTGTGTGTTTTTCAAGAAGTTTTCAAGAAAAAAAGTTATTTTCTCCATACTGGCTAATTGAGTAGATCTGAAATTGGATATACAATCCCTCAGCATGTATTGCATAGTGTGTATGTAATTCTGGTAAACTTTAAGCGAAGGTGAGGAGGTCTTAGTTGGAAATGCACATGCGCTCTTTCGACTTTTCAATCCAAAGATCCCTTTCTATTCTCTACAAATATCTTAAACTTTACACACACTATGTTATAGATGCTGAGGGATTACATACCAGGTTTCTGTTCTAAATAATCAGAAAGTGTAGAGATACTGCATTTTTTGTATGTTTTTCAAGAAGTTTTCAAGAAAAAAGTTATTTTCTCCATACTGGCTAATTGAGTAGATCTGAAATTGGATATACAATCTCTCAGCATGTATTGCATAGTGTGTATGTAATTCTGGTAAAGTTTGAGCGAAGGTGAGGAGGTCTTAGTTGGAAATGCACATGCGCTCTTTCGACTTTTCATTCCAAAGATCCCTTTCTATTCTCTACAAATATCTTAAACTTTACACACACTATGTTGTACATGCTGAGGGATTATGTACCAGGTTTCAGTTCTAAATAATCAGCAAGTGTGGAGATACTGCATTTTCTGTGTGTTTTTCAAGAAGTTTTCAAGAAAAAAAGTTATTTTCTCCATACTGGCTAATTGAGTAGATCTGAAATTGGATATACAATCTCTCAGCATGTATTGCATAGTGTGTATGTAATTCTGGTAAAATTTGAGCGAAGGTGAGGAGGTCTTGGTTGGAAATGCACATGCGCTCTTTCGACTTTTCATTCCAAAGATCCCTTTCTATTCTCTACAAATATCTTAAACTTTACAGACACTATGTTGTACATGCTGAGGGATTATGTACCAGGTTTCAGTTCTAAATAATCAGCAAGAGTGGAGATACTGCATTTTCTGTGTGTTTTTCAAGAAGTTTTCAAGAAAAAAGTTATTTTCTCCATACGGGCTAATTGAGTATATCTGAAATTGGATATACAATCTCTCAGCATTTATTGCATAGTGCGTATGTAATTCTGGTAAACTTTAAGCGAAGGCGAGGAAGTCTTAGTTGGAAATGCACATGCGCTCTTTCGACTTTTCATTCCAAAGATCCCTTTCCATTCTCTACAAATATCTTAAGTTTCCATCTATCTACTCCCTCTGTTTCTGGCAGGTCGATACTGCTATCCTCATTCCTATACTGCTTAACACTATATTAATATATTTTGTTTTGCCCTAGGCGAAGAGCTCCTGCAGAAGACAACACGTCTTCATATAATTCTGCTCTTCTCGAGGGCAGCCGACGCAACTACCACTTCCCGAGGACATCACGTAGGCGAACACAACGGAGAAGGGAGAGCGGACGTGTAGTTGAATGTAGTTCGCGCTCTCGTGACAGACTCGCTTAAGTACTTCACTTCGGATTTGGACTTTATTCTGTAGTATAGCCGAATCTAGCCTCCAACTTTCCATCTGTCTACTCCTCTGTTCATGGCAGTTTCATACTGCTATCCTCATCCCCACTGCCTAAAACATTATTAATATATTTTGTTTTGCTCTAGGCGAAGAGCTCCTGTAGAAGACAACACGTCTTCATATCATTCTACTCTCCTCGAGGGCAGCCAACGCAACTACCACTTCCCGAGGACATCACATAGGAGAACACAACAGAGAAGTAAGGGCGAAGGTGTATATTTGAATGTAGTTTGCGCTCCTGTGACAGACTCGCGTAAGTATTTCACTTTGGATTTGGACTTTATCATATAGTATAGCCGAAACAAGCCTCCAACTTTCCATCTGTCGACTCCTCTGTTCCAGGCAGTTTGATACTGCTCTCCTCATCCCCACTGCTTAACACATTATTAATATATTTTGTTTTGCTCTATGCGAAGAGTTCCTGCAGAAGACAACACGTCTTCATATAATTGTACTCTCCTCGACGGCAGCCAACGCAACTATCACTTCCCGAGGACATCACCTAGCGGACACGACGGAGAACGGGAGAAGGGACGGCGAAGGTATACTTGAATGTCTGCGCTCCCGCGACAGACTCGAGATGTAGTCTAGGCGTCAGGTGGGTTTCCATGGCCGATGGATGTCCACACTTCCACCAAAGCTTTTCTTACGTATTTTGGTCTGCTGATTCTGAATTTCGAAGGTGGACAGTCGCCAGACTGTTAGTTTTTTGTTATTAACAATTTAATTGTTCAAATTGCTGCCAAATCAATATGATTAATTATAACTGAATCCTAACTATCTAAAACTGTAGTAAATTGATCTAGAAATATGCTCATTTTTTCAGAATTGAAAAATTTTGATTAGAACCCGAATTATTGCAAATTTATAGCAATAACTCGCGAATTCGAGTGCAAACGTGCAGCAATCAAGATCAATTTACTACAGTTTTAGACAGTTAGGATTCAGTTATAATTAATCATATTGATTTGGCAGCAATTTAAACAATTAATTTGTTAATAACGAAAAAACTAACTGTCTGGCGACTGTCCACCTTCGAAATTCAGAATGAGCAGACAAAAATACATAAGAAAAGCTTTGGTGGAGGCGTGGACATCCACCGGCCACGGAAACCCGCTTGGCGCCTAGACTAATGTCAGTATTTAGGGCACACCTGATTTTTAGATACGAATTATATCTCCCAAAAAAGTAACAGTTTTCTGCGGGTGCACACGGAAAGAAAACTCTTATTGCCACAGTTAAAAGCTAACACAGTTAAACTAGTACGGCCACTATGAAACCTACACCATAATTTGTTGCTAATTTGTTGCTAATTTGTTACGCAAACCCCGTATTTGTTGCTTCAGTCGTTTCCGAGATATCCTGGCGGTGCTAGCTTAAGACTTAAGCTAGCACCGCCACAGCTGTAACTTTTGAAGGACGAAACATTTTTTGACGGGACAGGTGGCATAATTTGTTGCTAATTTCTTTTTTGTTTCAAGATATGCTAGGTCTCAAGTCTCGAAAAACGAAATCCCGCCTATTGCCGCAACATCGTTATACTCAGCATTACGTAATTTTCTTAAATCACGAATAATTCAACAAACAACTATCGGGTATTTTGTTGCTAATTTGTTGCTAATTTTTTACGCTAAGCCCAAATTTGTAGCTCGAGCCGTTTCCGAGATATCCTGGCTGTGCTGCTACCTTAAGACTTAAGCTAGAACCACCAAGGCTGTAACTTTTTAACTAAAAAACATTTTTAGACGGGACAGGCGGCATCATTTGTTGCTAATTTGTTGCTTCAAGATAGGCTAGGTCCCAAATCTTCAAAATCAAAATAGCGCCTAATGGCGGTACCCAGCCATCACCCGACTTACGTAATTTTTTTAAATCTTGAATAATTCAGAAAACTATTATGGGATATTTTGTTGCTAATTTGTTGCTAATTTATTGCTAACTTGTAACGCTAATCCAGACTTTGTTGCTTCAGCCGTTTCCGTGATATCCAAGCCATGCTACCTCAAGAATTAAGCTGGCACGACCACAGATACAACTTTTGAACGACTAAATATGTCTATTAAGCTGGAAGAGCCACTTCATAAGGGCCGGCTGAAAATAATTCCTTATTTTGTCGCTAATTTGTCGCTAATTTGTTACGCAAACCTAGATTTTATCGGTAACGCCGTTTCCGAGAAACAATGGCTATTCTAGCATAATATTAAGCTGAAAAAGGCATTTCGTTGTATCTTCTCAGCAATTGACGATAGCGAAACCGAGTTTAGCCTTGATTTTGGCGCTAATTTGTCGCTCGAAGATGCCGTAGATCCCATGTCCCAAATGTTATCCGCTGTCCCAAAAAACGACCTCGGGCCACACGCATATAAGCAAAAATGATAAAAAAAAAAAAAAAAACTCATAATTGCACATTTTGTCGTTAATTTGTCGTTCACTTTTCCCGCAAATCCCGATTAGGTTGCTAAAGTTGTTTTCGAAAAAAAAATCGCAACTGTAGCTCCATTCTGCCGCTGGAAAAGCCACGGTTGTATCTTCTCCATAAGTGACGATAGCGACACGGGCTTTGGTCCAGATTTTATCGCTAATTTGTCGCTCAAAGATGCCGTAGATCCAATGTCCCAAAAAAACGACCTTTGGTCACGGTCATATAAGCAAAAATGATAAAAATAAAAAATCAATTCATAATTGCACATTTTGTCGCTAATTTATCGCTCATTTTTCCGGCAAAGTCCGATTTTATTGCTTTAGCCGTTATCGAGATACATTAGCTTAAGGTAGTTGGGTACTCGTGTTTGGAAGCGAAAGTCGAATCTGTTCGCAAGAGAGAGTTGAATCTCTTGCCTCCCACGCGTGTTTTGTTGTACGCTGAGCGAGACGAGAACTTTTAGCAGTCAGTATAACCTAACCCCTCATTCTCGCTGTTTCTCTCGCTTACGCGTGTCGTCTATCTTACACTCGCAGTGTGCGGACGTCTACCAACTAAAAGAATGCTACTTTGAATTACAATAATTCGAAAACAGTCTCCAAATATCTCCCTTAGTAACATATACCTTTTTAAAAGCATTCCCCAGAGATTTTTTCTTTAGTCGATGAAAATGTAATTCATGTTCATTAATCAGGTACGGGCACGATAGAGTGCCGCAATATGAACCATACCTTAATTTATTGCTAATTTGTTGCTAATTTTTTACGCTATTCTCGGATTTGTTGCTCCAGCCATTGCGTCGAGAAATCCAGGCGGTGCTAACTTAAGACTTAACTCAGCACAGCCACAGCTGTATCTTTTCATCGAATAAAGATATTTCAATCATCAAAGCGGGATAATTTATTGCTAATTAATTTGTTGCTTTGAACATGTTAACAAAATCATTGCTCCCAATAACAATATTCCGATCATTTATACATTTTTTTCTCACCGATTTACTAAATAAAACCTATTACGGCGTCCAAAACAGGTTTCTTTTTGTATTTTCCATCGACCTTCGACTCCGGGATCTAGTCTGCTTTGTAGCAACAAATTCGGGAATACACTTAAAAATTAGAAACATATTAATAACAACAATCCGCACACTTATAAATTTGATGCTCACCTATTTACTAAATAAACCCCATTAAAGCGACCAAAACACGTTTCTTTGCGTTTTCGATCGACTTTCGACTCCGGGATCTAGCCTATCTTGAAGCAACAAATTCGGAAAAAGCGTAACAACTTAGCAGCATACCAAACACATAATTTTGCACAGTTTTGAATTTGTTGCTCACCGATTTACTAAATAAAACCAATTTACGGCGTCTAAAACAGGTTTTCTTTGCGTTTTCGATCGACCTTCGACTCCGGCATCTACCCTGTTTTGTAGCAACAAATACAGGAATACTGTAACAACTTAGCAACATGTCAAAGACAACATTCTGCCCAGCTATGAATTTGTTGCTTACCGTTTTACGAAAAAATATACCATTTACAGCGCCCAAACCACGTTTTCTTGCGTTTTCGATCGATTTTTGGATTCCAAACCTTGCCTATCTTGAACCAACAAATTATAATTTAGCGGCAGTTATAATTTAGCAACATATTAGCCTCAACGGTTGCCACAGTTTTGAATTTGCTACTTACCGTTTTACTAAATAAAACACAGTTTAGAGCGCCCGAAAGTCGATTTCTTACGTTCCCGTTGGACTATTGATTTTGAGTCCAACCCAATCTCAAAGCAACAAATTAGCAATAAATTATCGCGATTTAATGATTAATATATCTTTATTCGATCAAAAGATACAGCTGTGGCTGTGCTGAGTGTCTTAAGTTAGCACCGCCTGGATTTCTCGACGCAACGACTGGAGCAACAAATTCGAGAATAGCGTAACAAATTAGCAACAAATTAGCAATAAAATAAGGTATGGTTCATATTGCGGCCCTCTATAGTGCGCGTACCTGATTAATAAACATGGATTACATTTTCATCGACTAAAGAAAGAATCTCTGGGGATGTTTTTTAAAAAGGTATATGTTACTATGGGAGATATTTGGACACTATTTTCGAATTATTGTAATTCAAAGTAGCATTCTTTTAGTTGGTAGACGACCGCACGCTGCGAGTGCAAGAGAGAGGACACGCGTAAGCGAGAGAAACAGAGAGAATGCGGGGTTAGGTTATACTAGCCGCTAAAAAGTTCTCGTCTCGCCCAGCTTACAACGAAACACGCGTGGCAGGCAAGAGATTCGGCTCTCTCTTACGCTTAGATTCGACTTTCGCTTCCGAACACGGGTACCCAACTACCTTAAACTAATGTATCTCGATTACGGCTAAAGCAACAAAATCGGGCTTTGCGGGAAAAATGAGCGATAAATTAGCGACAAAAGCTCATAAAATTTGTATGATTTTTTTGCTATGGTCACTTGTCCAAAGATTTTATGACGGACATTTTGCCACTATATAGTGGAAGGGGTGTCCATTTTTTGTGTGACGGTCACGACATGTTCTCATTTTTTTTGTGTCGGTAATTTAACCATTGAGATTTGGTTATCGATCACATGTCCGATACATGTCCGTCATACTTAACGTCATATTACCATTTCTAAAATGTCCAGACATTTTACAACACCATTTGCAATTTAAGAAAATTACGCAATCCGGAGAATAACCATGTTCCACCAACAGGCGCCATTTTGATTTTCGAGATTCGGGACCTAAACTATTTTGAAGCAACAAATTAGCAACAAATTATGCTACCTCTCTCTTCAAAAAATATTTCTTCGTTTAAAAGTTACAGCTCCGGAGGTGCTAGCTCAAGTTTTAAAGTAGTACGGCCACCAGCGCCGATCTTACGTATTGTGAGACCTAGGGCAAATATTTATTGCGGGGCCTACTTAAGGGGAGGATTTTTCTAACGAAATTCGTAATTGCTTGAAAAAATACAAATATGGTCAAAAAAATACAAATGTAGCCAAGGGAGTCGATGTATACATAAAAACGATTTAAATAATTTTTAAACCCAAATAGGCGGGGAACGCGAGTTCCAAGCATATAACGAAGTTACGTATAGACGTGCGACGTAAGCGAGACGATTATTTGAATAATTTTTAAACCCAAGTAGCCAGGGGACGCGAGCTAGGTCCACGAATATGAAGGAGTCATGAAGACACAAAATAATAAGCAAAACGATTATTTAAATAATTTTTAAACCCAAGTAGCTGGGGGACGCGAGGTCCACGCATATTAGGGAATTACGTAGATGGGCAACAATAAGCAAGACAATTATTTAAGCAATTTTTAAACCCATGTAGGCGGGGGATACGAGGTCCATGCATATTAGGGAATTACGTAGACATGCATTAATAAGCAAGACTATTATTTAAATAATTTTTTAACCCAATTATCCGGGGGATGCGAGTTCTAAGCATATAACGAAGTTACGTAGACGTGAGACGTAAGCAAGACGATTATTTAAATAATTTTTAAACCCAAGTAGTCGGGGGACGCGAGGTCCACGAATATGAATGAGTCATGATGACATGAAACAATAAGCAAAACGATTATTTCATTAATGTGTAAACCCAAGCAGCCGGGGGACGCGGGGTCCACGCATATAAGGGAGTCAAGATATAGAAGTTAAGAATTTTGGAAATAAAAGTCTTGCTTACGTCGCACATCTACGTAACTTCGTAATATGCGTGGAACTCTCGTCCTCCGGCTACTTGGGTTTAATAATACATTATGTAACGAGGGGCTCAACTAGCAGATTATTCCCGCAGATGAGTTCACTGCCCAAGCGAGCGTAGCGAAGCGAGATGTGTTTTTTCGTAACGGCCACATCCACTGTGACCATTTCATAGATTAAAAAGTTATTTTGTATTAATGTGTTATATAATTTTGTTAGTTTTAACCCAATTCATCATAAAAGTAAAAAATTAGACTATTATGTTACATTATTCTCTCATATGCGGGAATAAAGTACTTTATAGAGGGAATCAGATGCCACTTTTGCGCCGTTTTTCAGACTATAAAAGGGCCATTATAGTAGAGATGGGAATAATAGTACATTATGTAAGAAGGGACTAAAGTCGCAGATTATTCCCGCGGGTGAGTTCACTGCCCAAACGAGCGTAGCGTAGCCTTGGCCACGCGGCCCTATTGCCCTAAGGCCACGCGGCCCATCGGGAGCTCTCCCGAATTCCCGATGGCCACTCCGAGCCTGCATCGTGGGGCCCCTATCAGCGCGGGGCCTGGCGCGACTGCCCCTCTCGCCCCGCCCTAAGACCGGCGCTGACGGCCACGATATCCGGAAAATGGCTTGAGAAACAAATTTGGGCTTAGCGTAAAAAATTAGCAACAAATTAGCAACAAAATATCCGATAGTTGTTTGTTTGAATTATTCGTGATTTAAGAAAATTACGTAATGCTGAGTATGACCATATTGCGGCAATAGACGCCATTTTGTTTTTCGAGATTCGGAACCTAGCCTATCTTGAAGCAACAAATTAGCAACAAATTATGCCACCTGTCCCGTCTAAAAATGTTTCGTCGTTAAAAAGTTACTGCTGTGGCGGTACTAGCTTAAGGGGACAAGCCATGGTTGAACCTGAAAAAAAAGCTATTGTATTAATTCTTTAATAACAAAGCCAATATATAATTTTAAGAGTTCAAACTTTTTTCTATTATTAAGTTATACAATTACCTATAATTTAAGACTACATCATCCAGGTGTTTAAGATTTTGGTCTTGCAGTCCATTAGATTAAGAAATCCTTCTGAATTAGAAACTGGCATGTCATTGCCGCAGGAAATTTTTTGAACAAAGCAAGGCAGGGGTCTGGTTACTTAGGAGTACCTTTGTAGTTATACCAGTTATAGAAAATGTGAGCTACTTTTTTTTTTAAAAATTTTTAAAATTGTTTTTTAATGAAAAATCTAATTTTTTTATGTTTTTTTTATTAAAATTTCAATATTTTTTGTAATTTTATTTTATAATTTTTTTCTAAAGCCTTTTTCAAAAAAGTACCTCACATTTTCTATAACCAACACAATTTTAAAGATACTCCTAAATTTCCAAACTTCTAGCTTGCTTTATTTAAAAGAAATCCTGCGGCAAAGTCCCTGTAAATACAAAAAACAAGTTATTCAGAAATTCAATTCAAAGTTTTGGTTTTCTATAACTTTATATAAGTTTCAAAACTACTTACCAAAAATTTTTTTTTCATTCTGTATGATATACTTTAGTGGAAAAATGAAACAGATGCCAATTAGATGAAAGTAGTCCCGGCTAAATCATTTTAACTGTTGAATAAACCTATAAAAAAGAATTTCATTAATTCAACAATATTTTTTAATTTTTTAGATTAATACATAAATGTTGTACTTATTTTTTTTTTCGTACTAGGCTGAAAACATTGTTAGTCATAAATGTTATTGACAGTAAAAATAAACTCAAAATAAATTAATCCTTTTATGAGAGCCAATAACACACCTGTAAAAAGAAAAAAATTAATAAATATTATATTAGCTATTATCGCATAAAAATAACTTTTTACCTACTCTAGTAAGAACCTGGTGCATATGACTCTTCAGGTAAATTCAATTGCAGTCTCCTTCGTTTTCTCCTATTTTCTAAAGTGTTTTCTTCGGCATTCCTCTCAGCATGAAATAATCTGATGTCATTGCTTTTCTGTGCCCACTCAATTGCAGCTACTCCAGGTTTCACATCAAAGGCTTCCATAATATTCAGAAAACCAACTCTTCCATCGTTGAAGCAAGTGACAGCAATACAAGCACCTGCTGTGAGCACATGTACACCACTGAAGGAGGTCTTGGTTACAATCTTCCAAACTGAATTATTAAAACTCTCATTACTATTTTGGATGTAACCGCCTAAACATCTGTGAAGCAGCTCCTGTTCAGAGAGATCTTTGTAAATTGGTTTCAACTGCTCCATAATCACTGCAGGAATACTGTCTTTATGATGAAAATCTTTTAGTTTTTTTTGAGCCTTCGCTTTTTGCCACTTGCACCAACTGCTCTGTCCTGGTGGGCATAAATGATGTTGAGGATTCTGGTCCGTGGAAATCTTGTGGTAGTACGTAGCCCATATAGCATTCAGCATTTTTTCTACAGAGTCCGTGTTGTTTCTGATGGCATTACCATAATATGTGGTGAGCTGATCAATTACTTTTGCTGTTAATCGTTCTTGGCTTCCAATGGTTTTTCCATCGTCTAATAACTTTTTTCCAAAATTTTTCTTTAAATTCCTGAGTCTGGTTCCCATTCGTTTCTGGACGTGTCCCACACACTCCTTCTTCTCAACTTTAACTTCATCTCCATACGGTTTGGCCTGGCACAAAGCACTGTACACTTTCGAATCTCCATCTCCAATGTAATGATGGTATTTTACATTATACTTTTCTTGAGATCTTCTAAACATTTCCACAACTCCATCGACTTCCATCTTTCCAGCACTTCCTTCATGGTTTGCTGCACATTTATCTTGATGATCACTGAACCAGTCTTCATATTCTTCTGTGCCTTTTCTATTTTCCCACTTTAAACATGCTTTACAAAAACTGTTCTTGATAAATATGTCAAGAACTTGTTGAGAACGCAAGCCAATCAAACTTGAAATTCCTTGAAGACTGCGTCTGTTGGTTTCATAAGCATTGCTTTGAGCTCCAACTTGCTTGCTCGTGCTTATAATTCTTCTCTCTGAACAATTTTTGCACATAATGTTAAATTTGGAGCCAAGTCCTCGAATATCTTCTTCTATAATTTTAACTTGTCCTTTACATGTTGCACATACAAGAAATTTCTCCAGCTGTAAGAACAGAATGTTTATATCTATTATTCTGTTTCTTGTTTGTGACGCTTCTACAGATATATCTTTTATTTTCCCTGAAGTTGTACTTCTTTTCCTTTTGTTCGTGATTTTTTGTTGAACATTCTCTGAATTTTTGTTAAATCCTTTATGTTTTTTTTTTTTTCTTCCAAATTTTCTCTTCTTTCCTGGAGCTCCTGATGTTCTATTTCTCTTGTCAGAATCCATAGTGGCTAATATCTAATCCTCTATAATGTTAGTTATTAAAAAACACAAATAAAAGTCACTCACTGAACTCACTAAATTAAAAATATTAACAACACTTTGCACAGTGCAGTTAACCTAAAATAGCTGTCTTCTACACTCTCAGTTAAAAGAGTTCTACACAGCACTTTATTTACAAAAAAATTTTTTGTCAATACTGAATAAATTGCATTGAAAAATGCAGATTCAATTATATTCAAAACACTTTTAGTTTAAATCCCAACGACTATGGCGCTGACAGAACGTAAACAGATGAGATTTAAAACCATCTATATGTATTGTACGTATTATACTTTTGTATAAGTAGAGTAAAAGTAAAATACACGAGGTTTATACCTCGAGTTAAGTTTGCCTACTATGTCAATGTACATTTACGTTCTAAATTCAGTATTGTATGCTATGAAGCATAAAATAATATAAGATTAACAATAGTATATCTAAAATGGATAATTTAAGAAAAATCACTAAATATGCAAAAAAGTGACTTCACGGTCTTAGCTGTATTTTCTAAACGAAATCGAATTTGGAAAAGCGGTTGGAAGCATAGTATTCAGCGGAAAATTTGCTATCAAAATAGTACATAAAAAAAAAATCGATTTTTCGACCCCCTAACCATGGCTTGTCCCCTTAAGTCATAATATAGCAGCACCGCCAGGATATCTCGGAAACGGTTCGAGCAAAAAATTTGGGCTTAGCGTAAAAAATTAGCAACAAATTAGCAACAAAATATCCGTTAGTTGTTTGTTTAATTATTCATGATTTAATAAAATTACGTAATCCGGAGTATGACCATGTTCCGGCAATAGGCGCCATTTTGTTCTTCGAGATTCGGGATCTAGCCTATCTTGAAGCAACAAATTAGCAACAAACTTATGCCACCTGTCCCGTCAAAAAATGTTTTGTCATTCAAAAGTTAAAGTTGTGGCGGTACTAGCTTAAGTCATAATATAGCAGCACCGCCAGGATATCTCGGAAACGGTTCGAGCAAAAAATTTGGGCTTAGCATAACAAATTAGCAACAAATTAGCAACAAATTATGGTATAGTTTTCATAGTTGCGGTCGTTAGTGGTGGTGCTAGCTTAATAGACATATATCTGATTTATTTGAGTTTCTTCTACTACAGAGGTGTAGTAGTGACCACTATCGTTCTAACCAATGTAAAGGTTTAATTTTTTTAAATTGTTGCACAAGTTTTGCATGCAAAATAATTTTTTACTATAATTCTTACAAGCATATATTACATGATATATTTGTTTCAGGTGAAGAGATCAGGGAACTAAAAAAGTATATAATTGCAGAAAACTAAGTATAGGCTGGTGGTTTATTAAAAATTCATTACATTCCAAATAAAATAAAATAAAACTATTGTAAATATAATAATTTCAGAAAAAGTAAAAGCAAGTACAAAAGTAAAAGAAAATTAAAAATATCTATTATTTATTATAGCATGTATCATACTTTTGTTCAGAGGGAAACCCATGTGTAAGTGTCAGTTGGTCGCATACTCTAAGTCGATAAACGTATTGACTACCACGAATGTGTCTTAGGAAATACGCAGACTCTGAAGTCTATAAACGTATTGACACGTAGAAATAATAATAAAAATGATCATAAATATATCAATGACTTTCTTTGACGAATAATCGTAGTTCGAATGCAAATATAATATACAAAATATAATAAATTAACGTATCTTGCAATGAAACAAAATTAAAATCAATTTACATTAACTATTTTTTATACGCATATTATATTTCTGTTCTGAGGGAAAACCATGTGTAAGTGTCAGTCGGTCACATATGTACAGACTCCAAGTCGATAAACGTATAGACTGACACATAGGAAAGCACATGGTGTCAGTCAATAAATACGAAGACTCTAAGTCGACAAACGTATTGACTACCCTGAATGTGTCTTAGCAAATACGCAGGCTCTGAAGTCTATAAACGTATTGACACATAGAAATAATAATAATAAAAATGATCATAAATATATCAATGACGTTCTTTGACGAATAATCGTAGTTCCAATACATATATAACATAAATACTATAAATTAACCTATCTTACAATGAAACAAAATTAAAATCAATTTACGTTAACTATTTTTTTTACATGTGTTATACTTTTTTCCTAAGGAAAAATCATGTGTATGAGTTAGTCGGTCACATACGTAGACTCAGTTGATAAACGTATAGACTAACACATAAGAAAGCATATGGTATCAGTCATTACGTATAGACTCTGAGTCGATAAACGTAGATGTAAATAAATTATAAAATAATATTGTAACTATGTACGTAAACGTGAATAAATACGTTCATTGTAAGTCAATAGTCATATTAACAAGTACACATAGATTATAGTAACAACAAATGTTTACTTATTCCTTCTGAAAATATTATAGATAAAATCGTTTATCACAATAAGCCTTTTTTTGGGTGGTTGCTGTTATTTGATTGGCCTATATAGAACAGTCCCCAAAAATTTTATGTTTAAATTTTAAAAATAGATTTCTTGAGTTTGAGTATTCAAAAATGAATAATTATAATAGAAAAAAAATATTTCATTACTTTATTTATCAAAATTACGTTAACAAAATAAATATAAAAGTAAAAGCATAAAAATAAATTACATTATTTTAGCTTTTACGAAATATTCTGTAAAACTAATTTAAAATCAAAATTTCAATAAGTCACCATCTTCTAACTAGTTTTCTATTTCAAATGTCCAAATATTATTTTTATAAATATCGTGTTCAATCATTACAAACAGCTATAGGTTCCCGTAACCTTTTCAAAAATGACGTTATTGACCCCAAGTATTTCTCTTCTCTTCTCTATCTTATCTATTTTTCCACACTGAATCTGAATTTTGATGGATTATTACAAAAAATCCGTTTTTATTATAAACAATTTATTGCAAAATATTAAATTTTCGATTTTAAAAAAATTTTAAACTATTCTATAATCTGAACAAAAAAACCATTTTTGCTCAGAAAACGACAGAATAGTCTAGAATTTTTCAAAATCGAAAATATAACATTTTTGCAATAAATTGTTTATAACAAATAAAGACGGATTTTTTCAACAATTTACTATCAAAATTCAGCGTGAAAAAATGCATAAAAGAGAGTTGGTGTCGATGTGCCTTTTGAAAAAACTACGGGAACTAGCTGGATCATGGACTGTAGAGTGCACTGAGATTAATCGCAATGCTTAGCCAATTTCAGAGAGAACAACGCTGCGTGTCGGTATGGCAGATTGTGCTAGCCTCGTTTCTTCACCACTAACTGAACTATGACGCTGGTAACCGTTCAGTGTTCGCGAATGACTACGACGTCCTCTTAATGATTGGATACAAAAATCTATTTACGCCTGCTACTCTAAAATTTCGTAAAATAGGAAAAAATCAATGTAGCCTTGCTTTTTAGGGTCAAAAACGCCGAAAATCAATACATGAGTCATAAAAAATATGGTCTGCACTTAGGGCGTAGTAAGCCCTAGGAAAAACATTTGCGCTCACTGAGAAAAATTAAGTTATACTTATACGAGACGTTCTAGTGCTAACACTGCGTATACACCGAGGGGGTAACTTGAGTATAGCAACGTTGTTGCGTTCGACTCAGCTGCGCATACTCTCGCTATGGAACCTGCGTGTTGCCCCGTGAGTGCTACGCGCAAGAACGAAGCTTTTGCATTTTGAACATTGGCCTTACGACCATGGTCTACGCTGCTACGCTCCGATCGCCCTCTCAGTGTAAGCGCTACATGAGATTTCGCGCCGCTTATGCAAGAAATCAACATAATTCAGCCGTACTGTATTACTAGACCGGACGGCAGCAGTCTTGTCTTCATATAGCAGCGGTCCGAAATCGGTAAAGTTCTATCCGACCGTGCAACAAGATTTGCAAATAGAAAAGCACCCTTACAACCTCGTGCGACTGGTTGACTAACATTTTTCTCACAGCAAAGTCTTATCAACTTATCGTTTGTATTCCGTAAGGAGAGCGTAGGATTCGAATTTTTTGATGCACTTTGACGAAAATTCACTTTAATTTTATATTAAGTTTTCCGTAAGTAGAGTGTAATATTTATCATTCTTTACCGAAACTTTGGCGAAACTTAACTCATGTTTGTATAACATTGTATTAAGTTTTACGTAAGTTAATCATAAGATTTCAATTTGGTTTAATAAACTTTAAAAGAGATGAACTGAGCCAAACTTAACATAAACATATAAAATATTTCGTAAGGCGAGTGTAAGATTCGTATTTTTACACAGATTTTTTACAGACTTTTTACACAGACGTATTTATCATTCTTTTCCCAAACTTTGGCGAAACCTAACATTAACTTTGTATGAAGTTTTACGTAAGTTAATAGTAAGATTTCAATTTGGTTTTCCAAACTTAAAAGAGATGAATTGAGCCAAAGTTAATATAAACATATAAAGTATTTCGTAAGGCGAGTGGAAGATTCGTATTTTTACACGAACATTGGCGGAAACTAATCTCAAGTTCATATCAAGTTTTCCGTCTATGGTTGTGACACGCTTTGTCTAAAGTATGGCTGAAAGTATGGTTTAACGTATAGCTTAAAGTATGGCTGAAAGTAATGTGGTTGAATTTTGCTACGTTGTGACTCTAACGAAAATCAAAATATCCAAAAAATTTTAATTTCCGCCCGGAATAAAAAAATAAAAACTAACAGAAACTCACCCCTTAACACCCCATTTTATAGTGGAAAAAAAGAAAAAAAATTCTAATTCCGCCGTTTTTGAGATCCACGATAATTTTATTATCGGAATTCAATTTTGACCATGCAGAATATCTACAAAAAAATTGGCAACCCTCTCAAGCACCGCGGAACACCCCCAACCTACCCCTTTCGCACGATAAAATCGCAAAAAAATCTAATTCCGCCGTTTTTACCCCCAAACTGCTCCCTTAGTCCCAAAAAATCTCCAAAAAATATCTAATTCCGCCGTTTTGGAGATCCCCGATTATTTCATTCCCGGAATACAATTAAGAGCATGCAAGTTATCTACAAAAAAATTGGCAACCCCCAAAGTACGAAAGGATCACCCCCAAACTACTCCTTTCGCACGAAAAAAATCGCAAAAAAATATAATTCCGCTGTTTTGGAAATTCCCGATTATTTTATTCCCGGAATACAATTAAGAGCATGAAGTATAACTACAAAAAAAATTGGTAACCCCCAAAGCACCAAGAATCACCCCCAAACTACTCCTTTCGCACGAAGAAATCGCAAAAAAAATCTAATTCCGCCATTTTTGAGATCCCCGTTAATTTTATTATCGGAATACAATTTTGACCATGTAGAATATCTACAAAAAATAGGCAACCCCCAAAGAACCGCGGCAGACCCCCAAACTACCCTTTTCACACTAAAAAATCGCAAAAAAGTCTAATTTCGCCGTTTTTTAGATCCCCGATAATTTTATTATAGGAATACAATTTGAACCATGCAGAATATCTACAGAAAATTTGGCAACCTCCAAAGCACCTTGGAACACCCCCAAACTACCCCTTTAGTCCCAAAAAATCTCAAAAAAAGATCTAATTCCGACGTTTTGGAGATCCCCGATTATTTTATTCCCGGAATACAATTAAGAGCATGCAAGATATCTACATAAAAATTGGCAACCGCCAAAGTACCAAGGATCACCCCTTTCGCACGAAAAAATCGCAAAAAAAGTCTAAGTTCGCCGTGTTTTAGATCGCCGATAATTTTATTATTGGAATACAATTTTGACCATGCAGAATATTTATAAAAAAATTGGCAATCCCCAAAGCACCGTGGAAGACCCCCTTTCGCACGAAAAAATAGCAAATAAAAATTTAATTCTGCCATTTCTGAGATACCCAATAATTTTATTTTCGGAATATAATTTCGACTATGCAGAATATCTACAAAAAAATTGGCAACCCCTAAAGCACAGCGGAAGACCACCAAACTACCCCTTTCACACGGAAAAATCACAAAAAAGTCTAATTCGGCCGTTTTTGAGTTCCGCGATAATTTTATTCCTGGAATACAATTAAGAGCATGCAAGATACTACAAAAAAATTGGCAACCCCCAAAGCACCCCCAAACTACCCCTGTAGTCCGAAAAAATCTCAAAAAAAGATCTAATTCTGCCGTTTTGGAGGTCCCGTAGTATTTTATTCTCGGTATACAATTAAGAGCATGCAAGATATCTACAAAAAAATTGGCAACTCCCAAAGGCCCAAAGCACTCCCAAACTACCCCTTTAGTCTGAAAATATCGCAAAAAATATCTAATTCCGCCATTTTGGAGATCCTCGATAAATTTGCACCAATTAGAGGCCAGCGTAGGAAGTATAGGCCAATAAATACGTTATCACTGGCGCATTCGTAGTCAGAAGAGCAGGCTCGTCACAGTCATAAACACGCGTGCTCAGCAATGTGTCATTCATTCTCATTTTCGTTTTCGTTGCGGAAGGTCGCCTGCGATCAATCAAAAACACCTCCGTTATTATAAAACATTTCCTACCCGACGATTCCAGTTATTCTGACCGTAGATTGAAGCTGTTTCTGTTTCTTTTTCTTTCAGTGTATGGAGTTACCGTTTTTTTTCTATAGCCGGAACGCATTTGGGTTCTCTGAGAACCAGTCAGAATGTATAAAGCAAATTGTTTTTTAAATAAATAACATTTTTTTAATAAAAAATTTGTTTGTTTCAATTCTTTTATACCTACCTCTTTTCTGTATAATTTTTTTACTTCATTTTTTAGCTTGACCGACATTAATTTATTTAACCGATATTTTTGAAAGCTTGGGATGAGAACATTTTTTCATGTTTTAATATATTTTGATGTGTTTTTTATTATTCATATTATAATATATAATTTTTCTTTTTCATTTTTATTATTTCCATGATATCGACATATTTTATTTATATGTATACATAGTTCTGCAATATAAGGCTATGTTTTTCTCACATTTTGGCAAATTTTTATAAAAATGTTGATAGATTTGGCCCAAATATTGATGCTTTTACTACTACACACACGGAAAAATTTCGTTTATTGGCAATGTCAAATGAAACATTGGATTTATATGAGCAATATATGAGCAATAGTTGTCCAAGATATATCTAAAAATAGGCCGTGTGTGGCTTCGGCGCCGTGGCATTATAAAGCCAATATTTTTCCCATATATTGTTTCTTATAGGCCACATCTTGCTCATACTTGGCTAATACTATGTGCAATATTTGGGCCATAGTAACTTTTTTTACGCTGGGAATCATTTCTGTATACGGATTTTATACATCTGTTGTATACAATCTGTATAAATCACTTTTACGTGGGTGTTGAGAGCTTAGAATTATATAGTAGAATTGTATTTTCAAAATTTCAATATATTTAATTTATTACAATATATTGCTAATCTATTCTCAACTACTCTCAATATATGCCAAATATATTGCAAATATATTCCCAATATATTCACAATATATTCAAAATATATTGCCAATATATTCCAAATATATTGCAAATATATTCCCAATATATTCACAATATATTCCAAATATATTCCCAATATATTCACAATATATTCCACATATATTGCAAATATATTCCCAATATATTCACAATATATTCCAAATATATTGCAAATAAGTGGCTAATATATTCATAATATATTCCAAATATATTGCAAATAAATGGCTAATATATTCATAATATATTGCCAATATACTCCTGATATACTGTAACGAAGTTCGAAATTCGCGGGCGAACTACCACGCGCGCTTTTCTCTTCGGAGCGAAGCGTAGGCGCGCATGCGCGGGGAGAGAAATCGGCAACGGCGCACGCTAGCTCTATTCTGATTTCCGCCGTTGAAGTGCGCGCACGAAAAGTTACCCGCTTCTTAACCGTTAATGCCGAATATCTTCTCATCGAGAAATAAACTGGTTTTCAACCTGATGCGAGTGCTTGTGTCTGTGTGACTTTCGGATGTGTGGATTAATTGTAAGATCAACGAGTCGCGAAGCAAATGTTTAAGGTGGTTCTATGAAAATCGTAAAGTCTGCAGATGAAAATAATATTGAAGGATGTTATTGTTCAGGTTTTCATGAACAAATTAATATAGTTTTAAGTGCAAGTTGCCGACCAAATACTTGAAATAATATTGTTTAAAAAATTTTTGTCTTAACATGGTGAAATATGGGAGCCATGCGGTTGGCATGGAAAAGTATTCTAGCAAAAAAGAGATATCGAGAAAGTAAATTTCATATTTTCTAAAAGTATTAAAAAATATACCAATAGCCGAATAAAATAAAAAGATATTTTAGATCAAAGTCGGAAAAGTCATGGTTTGAGGTTAGATTGACGGCATTTACTAGTAAAAACGACAAACTTTTTAACCTTTATTTAAAAAAAAATAAAAGTATTAGCTATCAAATATATATGAAAATTGAACAATTATTATTAATTAATTTATCGTTTCAAAATATTTCTTAAATATTGAAGAATAAAAATAATATTTTTTTACTACTCAAATAACTTCAGACTTTTAATAGAACCACCTTAAGCGCGACACTCCCTTTCTGGTGGTGCGCTATCGTTTCTGCTCGCGAATGTAGATTCAGGGAGACAGCTTGAGAGACAAGTTAGTCCTTTTTTTCTGTAACACGCGATTGTAAGCACCTGGAGTTTAGGGAAGTACTCGCGCTCAATCGACGCACTGAGTATACACTGTACATCACGTAGCGTGCGAGCCGCAAGTTCCTTTCAATTATAGTTTTGTTCTCCGACTGTAATTATCGTGTGGGAATTCCAGTGAGAAGGCAAAACGTCCTTCTTCTGCCTGAGATAGATAAGTATCTCACGGCGATGAAGTTGCGAACATCTGCCGTGCGATTCCAATAATTAGATCGCGCGAGTAGATGGCTGCTCGGGGACTACTTGGCAGACGATTTCATCGCCACAAACGCAGAAGTCGATGAACACACGGAGTGGATCAAGAGGGCAAACCTCCGCCAAATGTTCATCGACAGAGTCTGCAATGGCGAAATCGAGACACCATGGGCGCTCGGTTCAGATGAAACTGAACCGCACCTACTCGGTTGCGGGGGACGGATCAACAGACAAAGTTGCAGATACGACCCCCGAAGAGCAACGACAGGTGCCAGCGGCAACGGAATCGAAGGATCTGACAATCCCTGCCGAGTTGAGCACATTTTTAACCACACAGAGGGTTATGCAACTAGCAAACAACCAGTCCAAGTTGCAAATGACGCTGGAGAAATTCACGTAGCAAGCATCACAAGGAGCTGCGTGCAGCACAGGGATTGAATCAGCGCAGAGCGGACAGCGTCAGATGGGCTTCCAGGATACCCTGACATTCAGATGTCCGGAAGAACAGCAAACTTACCTGCAGACACCACCGATGTCTAGCCAATCGCTCATTCCTCTCCCAAAGGACGCCGCACAATCGTCTCCTAGACGGAGCCTGGGAGGGGGGGGGGGTCTCCCGAATCAGTCAAATTCAAGAGAAGTGCGCAGCGAACCAAATGCACTTGGGGCCAGCACTCCACGGAAACTAGGGCCGAATAGGAATAACCAGCGAGATGTTGGCAGCATAGCGTGAAAATAGTGTCTGAAGTTCACGGGCGAAAAGGGACAAAGCATCGACGTGTTTTTAAATCGTTTCGAAGAATGTCGAAGCCTCGCAAAGATGAAGGAGGAAGAGATGTTAAGCTCTCTCTCCGAACTCTTTGCGGGAGTCGCCGCCACATGGTACCAGAATAACAAGATGAGCTGGGCCATGTGGCATGAATTCTGCGCATCGACACGAAAATGGTACGGCGCCAACCGCAGGTTTCAACAGCGGGTGTTGCAAGAGGCAACGGCGCGCACACAGGGGAGAGATGAACCTGTGCGCGACTTCAGTACCTGCCTACTCTCGATCATGAAGAGGATCGAGCCGCTTCACCCTCTCTCTCACCAGCTGGACACCTTACACCGCAATATACGGCCAGATCTCCAGCGTATGGTGAGGAGGGTAGACTTCGAGGATATCTACACTCTCTTGGAGTTGAGTGTCGAGGCCGAGCTTAAGCTCGAGGCAGAGAAATCTTACCGAGAGCCACCGTCGCCGGAACAGAGCCTCATCCCCGAGACTGCTTATAAACGTTGGGGAAGCAAGGAGAAACACACCTAACTGAAAGTTACGGCAATACCAGGACCAATAGACCCGCCGAGGGCGGAAGGAAACGGACAAAATTGGATCGCAACTCTGTCCAAAATGCATGCGTAGGAGGTGAGGCTGGCGTTGCAGCCAGCGCTACAGATGAAGCAGCCCTCCATGCCGCTTCGAAATCGTCCTCAGCCAAGCGGAAAAAGAATGGAGACAAAGGAGAAAAAGGAAAGTCTTCAGGCAACTCGCCGAAGCGCGACTCGTGATCTCGGTAGCAAGAGAGAAAGAAATCTCTGACACCAGCGCAGCGAAACCGAAGGGTAACAATGAGGGTATTCATTGTTCCGACTGCGGTCTGCCTGGTTATCGGACGTATAATTGCCCTACGTGTGCGGGAAACGGGAAATCGGGTACGGTGACGGAGTCTATACGTCGCTCGGTCCCGAGAAGACACCCTCCGAAATCGCTGTCACGGCTTTCTCTGGTCAGGAGGAGCCGCACGGCGAATCAGCATCGTCGATAATCGCAATTAGCGGAGAGAGCACATCGATTGCGAACCCCGACGAGGAAGCCAGGCGGTGGCTCCTGGTTAACATCTGGGGCTTCCAAATACGCGCATTATATGATACGGGCGTGGCACGAATCGTGATAGGTTCAATCGGACTGCAATTAGCCTCCGCGTGCCTCGCTATTTACGAAGGCACGGAAGAAAAGCAAAAGTCCCTGGTGATCACACGGTGGCGATTGCGGGGTACGTAATGCTTCCCTTAGAGGTAGAAGGGGTGGAAAAGGAGATTCGTGTCGCAGTTCTTGTGGACGAAGCCTTAGAATGCTACCTCGGCGCTGATTTCATCTGGACTTTCGGAATGGTTCACGATGCAGTGAAAAATCAGCTGACCGTGAGCGCGTCGGGGAAAACTGTAGAGTTGGAAGTATCCAGCGTTGCGCTTGGAGAAACTCTACAGTTAGCATCGATCGGTCTCGAGGAGATGACGGAGGTGCAGTAAAAGCAACTCCAAGAACTCCTCGTCCAGCTGCTCACCAAGATGGAGGAACCTCTCGGCCGCACTACATGGGCCGAACATGAAATTTCTGTTGGTTCGGCGTGGCCGATCAAACAGAAATATTATCCCGTCTCCAAGAAATTAGAGGAGATTATGCACTCTCAAGTACGTGAGATGCTGGAGGCGGGTATAATTGAACCCTCGACCAGAGCTTGGTCGAGTCCGGTAGTCATGGTGCGAAAAGCGCTCGATAAGTATCGCTTCTGCATCGTCTTCCGGAAGGTGAACGCTGAGTCCAGACTTGACGCATATCCGCTAATAAATATGGATGCGATCTTCCGCAAGCTACAAGGTGCGAAATATATTTCTACTCTGGATTTAAGCAGCGCGTATCACCAGATTCCGCTGGAGGCAGAATCTCGCCCATTAACGGCGTTCACGGTGCCTGGACTGGGATTATTCCAGTTCACACGCCTGCCGTATTACCTTTCGTAGGCAGGGGCGGCATTTCAGAGGTTGATCGATAAAGTTATCGGTCCGGAAATGAAACCCTATGTCTTGTCCTATCTCGATGACATAATTATTGTCATCGAGACGTTTGATGAACACATAAAGTGGCTTGGCCACGTTCTTAAACGAATAAAGGAGGCTAATCTCACGATTAATCGAGAGAAAAGCATGTATGGTCAGACAGAAGTTTGTCACCTCGGAGTGCTCGTTAATCGGGACAGTTTTCGCTACGATTCCGAGAAAATCGCACCTATAGTAAGTTACTCCGAACCACCCAACCTAAAATAGCTTCTACGTTTTCTAGGAATTGCTTCGTGGTACAGGAAGTTCTGAAAAGATTTCGCTACCATAGCCGAGCCTCTGACGCGACTCACCAAAAAGGATCGCCGATATGATTGGACGGATGAACAAAAAGCAGCATTAGGTCAGATCAAAGCTTGTGTTGCATCAGCTCCAATTTTATCTCGCCCGCATTTTGAAGAACAGTTCGTTCTTAAAACAGATGCGAGCGACACAGGTATCGGCGCAGTAATCTTTCAAATAATCGATGGTGAAGAAAGAGTACTGGAGTTCGCGAGCCGCACACTCTCATCCGCGGAACACAATTATAGCGTGACGGAGAGAGAGTGCCTTGCGGTGATTTGGGCCATTGTGTCTCTGTAACGACACTTGACTAGTAAATTCGAGCGCGTACGAATGTTTCGGTGATTCCGGAACATGCGTGCATCCGGCTTGAAGCAGCTACAAATCACTGCTGTCCAATCTCTCCAACGAGACTCGTGGGTTTTCGGAATGTGACTAATACGTGAAGAATCTCACCGTCGCATACGGCAAAGACTGTACATGTAGTTGTTCCGAATCAGTCGAAACATTTTAACGCAAGTGAAAAAGGGGAAGACATCCACTCCAGAAATACGGAATGTGCAATTTGTGGGCGAGTCTTGGTAACCACACTTGACTAGTAAACTCGAGTGCGTACGAATGTTCCGGTGATTCCGGAACATTCGTACATCTGGCTTGAATCAGCTACAACTCACTGCTGTCGGATCTGTCTGATGATAATCATCAGCTTCCAAAATGACTTTTCTACGTGAGGAATGTAGCCTTCTGATATGGTATTGACTTTACAAACGCACCTGCAGTGTGTCGATAACAGTATACTCGAGGCACACGATAGCGTGCGGGTATTCGCCATCAACCGGAACACTCCTACGCAAGAAAAAGACGGGCAAGCAATCCACGCGCGAGGTTCCACCACTTCGACGTCTCTCAGCGACGCCGCTCCACTAGTAAATTCGAGTGCGTACGAATGTTCCGGTGATTCCGGAACATTCGCGCATCCGGCTAGAAGGAGATAGCGGGGCTGCTGTCTGATCTGTCTGGGGATACTCATCAGCTTTCTATGTTAAGAATATCGGCTGCTGATATGGCAAAGATACAACAGAAGCATCTGCCGGTAACCTATAACAGTATACTTGAGACACACGATGGCGTGCGGCTGTCACCGCAGAGCTAACACAAAATGGAGCAAGAAATTGACGCGATATGTTCCACTACTTATGGGCGTTCTTCAGCGACGATGCCAAAAAGTGAAAAATCCACTCCAGAAATAGGGGATGTGCAATTTGTGGGCGAGTCTCGGTAACGACATTTGACTAGTAAACTCGAGTACGTACGAATGTTCCAGTGATTCCGGAACATTCGTAGATCTGACTTGAAGCAGCTACAACTCACTTCTGTCCGATCTGTCTGATGATAATCATCAGCTTCCGAAATGACTTTTCTACATGAAGAATGTAGCCTTCTGATATGGTATTGACTTTACAAATGCACCTGCAGTGTGTCGATAACAGTATACTCGAGGCACATGATAGCGTGCGGGTGTACGCCATCAACCGGAATACTCCTACGCAAGAAAAAAACGGGCAAGCAATTCACGTAGGTGGTCCCACAACTTCGACATCTCTCAGCGACGCGCGAACGAATGTTCCGGTGATTCCGGAACATTCGCGTATCTGGCTAGAAGGAGCTAGACCTGGCTGCTTTCCGATCTGTCTGGAGATACTCATCAGCTTTCTACGTTAAGAATATCGCCTGCTGATATGGCAAAGACTCAACAAAAGCATCTGCCGGTAGCCTACAACAGCATAGTTGAGACACACGATGACGTGCGGCTGTCACGGCAGAGCTAACACAAAATGGAGCAAGAAATTCACACGTTATGTTCCACTACTTATGGGCGTTCTTCAGCGACGATGCCTGACAAATAAATTCGAGCGCGTACGAATGTTCCGGTGATTCCAGAACATTCGTACATCTGGCTTGAAGCAGCTACAACTCACTGCTGCCCGATCTGTCTGATGATAATCATCAGCTTCCGAAATGACTTTACTACGTAAATCCTATCAGCTAGAACACTGATACGCATGAAAAATCGAGCAAAAAATCCACGCGACTTGTATACTCGAGTGCGTGCGAATGTTCCGGTTACTTCGGAACATTCGTACACCCGGCTTGAAAGAGCTAGAAATTGCCGCTGTCAGAATTGTCAGATCTGTTCAACGAGACTTCTGGCTGTTTTATCTCTCCTCCCGTCCTCCCGCTTCTCCCTTCACCACCATTATTTGGATACAATATCGTCATATGATCATAATCGTGACATCTATGAGAAGTAGCGGTAATGTTCGTTGCTAAGTAAATAAGTTGAGTAACTAACGTCTCGCTTCGATGCGTCAGTTAACACACGCCGATAAGTGGGTTACTATCACTTCGCTTACCATATTACCATTTCATTCATAAATAATTGCCTCTTATTCAGGGGTAACGCTACATCTACAATACGTTACAAACATAAGCACTAGTATTATCATTTTGTTGATTTATTTGCAATAAAGGTATTTACAATTTTATTGCGAAACCCACGCATTTGAAATTATTTTTTCTGCTCTTTCAGAAAATGCATGAATAAAAGTAAAAAAAATTTTGTTCACGGTTAATGAATTTCTAACTTTTTTAATATCAGCTCTATCGCCAAATAAATAGTACCAATCGATAGAGGAAACGAAAATACTTCAAAAGCGCCTTATCCGCCTTATGCGCCTTTATTCATTGATTAAATATTTTGCTGTAACGTTATCAATGTGGTGCGTTCCAGGATGGTCACCTTGTAGTATACTATTCCGCTGGGCTTGTGAAAAAATTGTATATTTCCCTCGGGAGCAATAAGGGCTATGAACGCCTGCGAGTTTCTGGCTTCACTTACCTCGGGCGTCAAATCCCTCGTAAGAGTACATTGCCTACTTTACTTTACTACCTGCTTTACTTTACATAGCCTACTTAGTTTACTTCCTAGGTTTATAATCTATTATTTACAAATTATGAATTATTTTTCATTATTTTGTTCATTCATAAATTAATAATTTGAAATATAATATACTTTTTGCAATTTTAAAAAAGCAAACGTCGACACTGATTAATGATTTTCTCAAGAAACCGGGCTTTGGACTGTTTCTTGAGATTTTCAAGAAATGGAAGTTGAATCAAATTTTTGGGACTAAGTTATACATTGTTAATATTTGACAAATCAAAGTTAGTTATAGAAAATAATTTATAAACTATTTTGATTACTTATGAATTTATTTTTCAATATGGTATTAACCTAAAAATTAATAATATGAAATATAACATATTTTCAATAAAGAAACATCCACACGGTTTACTCAGTTTCTCAAGAAACAGCGTCGACTTCCGTTTATTGATAATCTTAAGAGTCCAAATCGCTATTTCTTGAGATTCTCAAGAAATGGAAGTTGGCGCAATTTTTTTAGACTAATTTGTTCAACATAGATATTTGTTAGTTTATAAACTATTCTTTTCCATAACACGTGTAATCCCACGCTATCCTACGTGCCGACTTTACTTTACATAACTTGATTATTTTATTCCCTAAGTGTATAATGTACTATTTATAACTAAACAATTATTTTTCATTATTTTCTCAATTTATAAATTACTAATTGGGAAAATAAGAAACCTTTTGCAATTTTCAGAAAACAAACGCCAACACTGTTTCATGCGATTCTGAATAAACCGTGATTTGAACTGTTTCTTGAGATTCTCAAGGAACAGTCCAAACGGCTATTTCTTGAGATTGTCAAGATGATAGTAGACGCTATTTTTCGAGTCAAATGTTTTCAACGCAAATATTTGAAAAATGAAAGTTAGGATGTAGTTTATAAACTATGGTTTTCCATAACATGCATAAAATATTGCCTTTACTCCCTGACGTCAAGGAGTAAAACGTCCTAGGTACTCCCTCCTAGAAGCAGCTACGAGCATAGGTGTCACCATTTCTAGGAGTGAGATTATGTGACGTTTTCGACCCTAAAATCAGAGACTAAGAACAAATAACTTTTATGCCTAGCGGGCCGAACATACCACTTATGCTTCGGTGCCCGATCGCAAAGATGGTAAAGACAAAAAAATAGTATACTATGAACTGCAGGTATGCGAGAGAGAGAGAGAGAGAGAGAGAGAGAGAGAGAGAGAGAGAGAGAGAGAGAGAGAGAGAGAAGGCTGTGTACGCAATCTGGAGGACGAAAGCGAGTGGCGAGAATCTAGCCGACGTCTGCTGCAGGGCATGGAGAGCTGCGTGGCTACGTCGGTTACTGGCCGCCGTAGATCTTGGAGCGACTAAAATCCTCAAGGCGACTATGGTGGCTGCCGGCCAGTCATATTCGTCCAGGGGAAGTCCTCAAGTTGACGACACCCCGGACTATTTGAACAGGAGATTGAGAGACATTTATCCAGACATTTATCGAGACTTTAAGTGAAACTTTGAGCGAGACTTTTAGCCAGACATTTGGCGAGACTTTGAGAAAGACTTTTAGCGAGAGTTTTAGCGAAACGCTTAGCGAGACTTTCATCGAAACTCTTAGCGAGACTTTGAGAGGAACTTTGTGCGGGACTTTGAGAGGTAGAGTTCACAAGACTAATATTAAGTAATTAAGAGTAGACCTTCATTGAGTCTACTAACAAAACATTTACCCATAGCACTCAATATTGGAGCAATATTGCTCTAATATTGCTTTGGCATATTCCCCATATTCATCAATGTTCCCTCAACACTAGTATACATGGACGAAACTAAGAAGCAATATTGCTGCAAACCATCATTTCCGTTTCACCATTACTTTTTTAAAATGATGCGTTAGGTTCTCTGTCAAAGCAATATTGCGGCAATATTTAGCCAATATTTATCAACACGAAAGAAATATTAATTCTATAATTATATTTTTATGCTGATTTTTCTGATGATTTTTGAATATTGCAAGTATATTTGTATAATACATATAAACAATGGAAGCATGTTCCTGTTTGGCCACTGATTGTTGTAGCAAGATTGTCTTAATGTTGCTTTGACACATTCGCTACATTCGCGAATTTCCCCTTAAAGGGGTGAATACGTCAAAGCAACATTGAGGCAATATTGCTCCAATATTGAGTGGTATAGGGGTTAAGCCAGGTTTTAACCGTGATTTCTAGCGGGACTTTGTGCGAGAGTTTAAGATTCATACAGCCAGATATTTTGCGAGACTTTCAGTGGGACTAAATGCGATACTTTCTGCGAGGCTTTTAGCGAGACTTTCAGAGGAACTTTAAGCTGAACTTTCAGCGATCATTTGAGACACGGAGTTGGCAAGACTAATATTAAGCAATTAAGAGCAGACGTTCATTGAGGCTCTAACAGGACATCTATGCCAGGTTTTAATTGTGATTTCTAGCGGGACTTTGAGTGAGAGTTTCAAAGATATTTGGCCAGACATTTGGCGAGACTTTAAGCGAGACTTTGAGCGAGACTTTGAGCGAGACTTTTAGCGAGACATTGAGCGAGCCTTTGAGCGAGAGTTTGAGAGACATTCATCCAGAGATTTTGTGAGACTTTGTGCGAGACTTTCAGCTAAACTTTCAGCAAGACTTTCTGCGAGACTTTCAGCGAGAATTTCAGCAAGACATTCAGCGACACTTTGTGCGAGACTCTTAGCGATACTTTGAGAGGGACTGTAAGCTGGACTTTGAGTGAGACTTTCAGCGATCATTTTAGAGAGTCCGCAAGACTAATATTAAGTAATTAAGAGCAGACGTTCATTGAAGCTTCTAACAAGATATTTAAGTCAGGTTTTAATCGTGATTTCTAGCGGGACTGAGTGAGAATTTCAGAGACATTTAGCCAGACATTTGGCGAGACTTTAAGCAAGACCTTGAGCGAGACTTTTTGCGAGACAATGCGCGAGACATTGAGCGAGACTTTGAGGGAGACGCTTTGCTAGACTTATCGCGGGACTTTGGGCGAGACATTCAGCGATAATAGTAGAGATAGAGTTCGCAAGACTAATATGAAGTAATTAAGAATAGACGTTCATTGAGTCTTCTAACAAGACATTTAAGGTTGTATTGGCTATATGTAAAAAATAATGTCAGATCAATAAAATTTCGTTAGTAGGTCAATAATATCATTATAAACGTCTCTGCCAAATTAGAATATGATTTGCGAGCTAGTTTTCGAAATATTGACTTTGAGCGTGACTTTGAATGAGACTTTAAGCGTGACTTTGAGCCATACTTTAAAAGAGAATTTTAGAGATAGAGATAGCTAGACTTATATCAAGCAATTAAGGGCAGACTTCCAGTGAGCCTTCTAGCAAGACATTTAGGACAGGTTTTGATCGTGATTTCTAGCGGGACTTTGAGCTAGAGTTTGAGAGAGACATTCCGCCAGATATTTGGCGAAACTTTCAGCGAGACTGTATGCGAAACTTACAGCGAAACTTCCTGCAAGACTTTCAGCTAGAGTTTTAGCGAGACTCTTAGCGATATTTCGAGAGGGACTTTAAGCGGGACTTTGGGCGAGACTTTCAGCGATAGTTATAAACGATAATTCTAGAGATAAAGTTAGCAAGACTTATATCAAGTAATTAAAAGCAGAATTTCAGTGAGCCTTCTAACAAGATATTTAAGTCAGGTTTTAATCGTGATTTCTAGCAAGTCTTTGAGCGAGAGTTTGAGAGAGACATTCAGCCAGATATTTGGCGAGACTTTCAGCGGGACTGTATGCAAAACTTTCAGCGAAACTTTCTGCAAGACTTTCAGCTAGAGTTTTAGCGAGACTCTTAGCGATACCTTGAGAGGGGCACTAAGTGTGATTTTGAGTGAGACTATAAGTGATACTTTTAACGAAAATATTAGAGATAGCTTTAGTAAGACGCATATCAAACAATGAAGGGCAAATCTTCAGTGAGCCTTCTAGCAAGTTATTTTGTCAAGGTTTATATCGGGATGTATAGTGAGACTATGGCCAACCTGTTGGGATTTGTTGAAAATAAAGTGAGGAACAATATTGTTAGAAATAAAGGTTTAAAGTATTTATTAATGGTAAAAGCCGCTTAGCACGTCTGCCTAGATCACTGTCAGAAAGTAGAGTGTGGACAAGCATACGCAGTTTGCAGTTCTCACTTGCGCTTGTCTTGTAGCAGGAAACCGTCGCTAACCAAGAGATGGCGCGACGAGAACTATGAGATATAAGCTCAAGATTTAACATTTACTACTATATCCAACAAAAGTAATTTTGGTAAAATGATAAACAGACAAAGTAGAATTTTTTTTTATTTCAGATGCAAAATTCCATTTTCAATGCAAGTTTAGTGGGCCCACAGTATCTGATTATCGCCCTAGGGAAACAACCGAATTTGGTTCGCCCTCTGGCGAGAATCAATCACTTTGGCTGGATAAAGAGGCATCAACTCGACTCGGGAGTGAAGCACCCGCTTTGCGTCCTTGTTGCGTAATGTACAATTTCGACAAATATACCTGATACGGCTTTCATGTTAGTTGGTTATAGTTTATTTAATTTTGTGACTATATGATCTTTACCAATAGCATTTCCTGTAATAATACTTATTCAATGCAATTTTGAAAATTGAATATTTCATTCGTGCTTGGAATGGTATCTAGCATTCAAGAAAGTGGAACTCGGTAAACAGTGCACCTTCCAAAATGAAACTCCAGCAAACCACCGGATACTTGTCGCAATATATGTTCACGACTAAATGAAGCACACTATCCATTCTTTTACTGTAGTATACAACGTAATACGTAATTTATAGGTTATGATAACAAGCAATGTGACTTTATATTATACCTTCAGCCACACGTAGCCATACTTTGATGTATAGTTTGCGGCAAACATTAAAAAAAAAAAATTTATAACCACGTAAACACCGCGGAAGACTCCCAAACTACCCCTTTCGCACGAAAAAGTCGTTAAAAAATCGATTTCAGCCATTTATGAGATCCCCGATAGTTTTATTCCCGGAATACAATTTTGACCGTGCACGATAGCTACAGAAAAATTGACAACCTCGAAAGCACCGCGGAAGACCCCTTTTCGCATCAGAAAATAGCAAGAAAAAAATCTAATTCCGCTGCATTTGAAGTAAAGGTAAGAAAACAACCGCTAAACGCAAGCGATGGCCACGCAACCACACTTAAAATAATTTAGCACTCCAGCTGACCAGATGAGTAAAGACGCTGTGCCAAAAGTAGAATCAAATGATATACCGCGATTCGTTACACCTCCTGTCCCGTATTAGCACAGCTCCTGTCCCTGAATGGCACAGCTCCTCTCTGTAAAGGATCCGCGGATTTCCCCTGCCGTATGACGTCTGTACATTCGGGACAACCGCTATGCCAAAAGTGTGAGATCTCATGCACGCAGCGAAGGGGGCGCTGACGAATTGTAATGGAAACAAATGCCGTTCCAAATTTTTTTAGTGCACGTCACAATTGTATTCCGGGAATAAATTTATCGGGTATCTCAAAAACGGCGGAATGAGATTTTTTCTTGCGATTTTTTCGAGCGAAAGGGGGTCTCCCGTGGTACCTTTGGGGTTTTCAATATCTTTGTAGGTATCCTGCATTCTCGAAATTATATTCCGGGAATAAAATTATCGGGGATCTCAAAAACGGCGTAATAAGATTTTTTTTGCGAGTTTTTAGTGCGAAAGGGGGGTCTTCCGTGGTACGTTCGGGGTTGTAAATTTTTTTGTAGGTATCCAGCATGCTCGAAATTGTATTCCGGAAATAAAATTATAGGGAATCTCAAGAACGGCGGAATTAGATTTGTTCTTGTGATTTTTTCGAGCGAAAGGGGGGTCTTCCGCCGTGCTTTCGGGGTTATCAATTTTTTTTCTAGCTATTTTACATGCTGTACATTGTATTCCGGAAATAAAATTATCGGAGATCTCAAAAATGACGGAATTAGATTTTTTCTTGCGATTTTTTCGTGCGAAAGGGGGTTTTCCTCGGTGCTTTTGGGGTTGTCATTTTTTTTGTAGGTATCCAGCATGCTTGAAATTGTATTCTGCGAATAAACTTATCGAGGATCTCAAGAACGGCGAAATTAGATTTGTTCTTGTGATTTTTTCGTGCGAAATGGGGTCTTCCGCGATGCTTTCGGGGTTGTCAATTTTTTTATAGCTATCCTGCATGCTCAAAATTGTATCCCGGGAATAAAATTATCGGGGATCTCAAGAACGGCGGAATTAGATTTGTTCTTGTTATTTTTTCGAGCGAAAAGGGTAGCTTAGGGGTCTTCCGCGGTGCTTTCGGGGTTGTCAATTTTTTTTTAGGTATGCAGAATGCTTTCTCAAAGACAATTGATAAATTACATTAAATAATCTTTTTAAATGTATATTATAATATACTAGCAAGATCACGCGCGCTTCGCGCGCGACAGAATTTCACCATTTCGATCTTTGAATTTAATATACCTATCTCTAATATATTCTTCTCTTTGTCTAATATCTCTTTCTCTCTCTTGTTGTTTATGTATTTAGAGGTTAAAAAACTGCAGCCCTTAGATAGACATAACCTGCTGTTTTATTTCGGCTTCACATTACCATCTCCATTATTTTAAGAGAGACAATATCAATAATTATCTTATTTATCTTATTATTATCTTATTTTCAATCAAACTTTATATTAAAATTATATATATTATTTATTTTTTAAACATAAACATGCATGCCTCATTTCAAATTTTTGCGTGTAATTATCAAACAGCCAACAGCTATAGAGGCTTCACTCATCATCCATCAACTTTTTAGAAGAGGAAAATTTCATTCTTTCTGCATATCTGATTTTCCGTTAATTTATTAAAATCATCCAGAAAATTATATTTAAAATAGTTATTTAGTAAGTATTCAATTGCAAATTGAAAAGTTTAAGGTATTATCACACGCTATTTATTGAATTTATAAAATAATTACATTTCTTCGTCTTTTGTTGTAAAAAATTCGATATTCGATTTCTTACATATTCGATAAAACGATAGTTTTCGAATAGGATTTTTATATAAAGGATCTGCGGCTCGAAGAAGCGCTTAATAAGTAAAGCCTCGCTGCCCGCACACTGCCAATGGTGAAAAAAAGCTTATTCTTGTCTATCATTGAATTCCCTGTTAATTCTACGGCCTATAATTAATTAATTAAAACTTTCTCAGGTACTTCCATGCATTTTAGCATTAATTTAATTGAACTTAGGGTACCAAAGCGGTTTTTCTACTAGCTGAGCACGTTTTTGAGTACTATTCCGTTGCTCGGTGACACCCTCATGCCCAGGAAATAACATCCCCGCGAATTCGGGTGTAACTGGGAGCTTTTTTGACATGCTGAGCACGTTTTGTACGACTATTTCGGTGCACCTTGACACGTTGATGCACAGGAAAAGATTTTGTCGCAAATCATAGTTTGTCGCACGAATTGGAACCTGGAGGGTTCTTTTGATACGCTGACACCGTTTCTGAAGACGGGTCTATTAAGCTGCAGTAGGTAGAATAGCGTAATCCAAAATAAGTTATCAGATAATTTTTAACTAATGTTCAGCTAATTTATTATCACTAGTAATAATTTTTAGCCAGTGCCAATCGTTTGTTATCACCTAATACGCTAACTTAATTTTTGAAGCCAGCGGAATCTTGCACTATTTCCGCTAAAATAGAGTTACGGAAGCGATTCAGGCGGCAAAATTTTTAGCTTGGCAAGCACTTGAAGATAGCACTGCTTAAAATTTCAAGCGGGTGATTTTTAGCCACCCCCACCCCTAAATAACTCGATAATTCCTAAAAACACACGGTACTCTGAACGTAATCACTTGCGCCAGTACAAAATGGCTCAAAATATATTACTATAATTTATTACCACCGAAATTAATTTCTAGCCACCCCCTAAAATGCATTAGCCCCGTTTTACGCGAAAAATACGATTTAAGCCAGCCGAATCTCGCACAGTTTCCGGTAAAATAGAGTTACGAAAGCGATTCAGGCGGCAAAATTTATAGCTCGGCAAGTACTTGAAGAGGGCATTGCTTAAAATTCCAAGGGGATGATTTTCGACCACCTCCACCCCTAAATAACTCGATAATTCCTAAAAATACACGGTACTCTGAACGTAATCACTTGCGCCAGTACAAAATTGCTCAAAATGCATTATTATGATTTATTACCACCGAAAATAATTTCTAGCCACCCCCTAAAATACAGTAGCCCCGTTTTTCGCGCAAAATACTATTTAAGCCAGCGGAATCTCGCTCAGTTTCCGCTAAAATAGAGTTACGAACGCGATTCAGGCGGCAAAATTTTTAGCTCGGCAAGCACTTGAAGATAGCACTGCTTAAAATTCCAAGAGGTTGATTTTTAACCACCCCCACCCCGAAATAACTCGATAATTCCTAAAAACACACGGTACTCTCAACGTAATCACTTGCGCCAGTACAAAATGGCTCAAACTGCATTATTATAATTTATTACCACCGAAAATAATTTCTAGCCACTCCCAAATATGCATTGGCATTTTTTTGTGAAGAAAAAAAAAATATATCTACAGAGAGAACATTAATGGAGTTTAGCCGGCAGAGGAGGATAACCTGAGCTTGTTTAGTCTAACATACTCAAGTTTGACTCTTCTGCCCGCTGTTCGTGGGTTTTTCCCTGGCATTAAGGTTTCCCCACACTACAGGAGGTGTGCGCAAGTACGAACCCTGGACAAATGCAGGAATAGTGAAGGGTTATAGGGAAGAGTGTTATAGGACCAAACGCTCTCAAGCCAAGGCGGTGGGGACGTCCCGTAAAAGTTTCACACAATTAATACGGGTAAGAATGTGTTGAAAAAATCAAGTAGAATTATTCATTTCAAATTTTGTATTCTCTCAATATATTCAACTTCTCGCGATATTTGTATTATTTCTGTTTTGTGCCTCCAATGCTAAATCAAAAAGCTTCTTTCCTCTGTTCAAGAATGCAGTTGATTGTTTGCCATTTCATCTTACTTTTAAGACAATAAAATTTTGTTTGCGGTAATTTAAGACGATTGGCATTTAAAATCCCAATAATCCTATTTGTTCGATAAACTTGTTATTTGGTTTCAATGCTATTGCTTCTCTGACAAATGAGGCTTCCACACCCTAGAAAGTAAATGAAAAACATACACAATGAACCAATTTCTCAAGTAAAAAGGGTGGCATAGTACGTCCAGAAAGTTCCCTCAAAAAATGTCGAGGTTACTCATACTTACCTGATAAACGCTGTCCCGGTGATGCTCCATTTTCTTAGTGAACTCTAGCAGCAGTAACTCATGACTTCTACAGTTATTTCTAACAAAAAAACTGTAGTTGTCTGGTGTTCTATCCTAGTAAGCCGTGTCATGAGGTTGAAATTTGCAGCGCTCGATTCGAGCACTTTTCTCGAAAACTTTTATTTTTTATTTTTGTAATTTATTCGGTAAAAAAAAACATAGGAAATATAAAATATAATCAATTTAATAAGTTTCCATATGTTTTTACCCAATAAAACCCTTAAAACACTAAAATTAGGGATAAGTGGTGCAAGATGGGAACCCAGCCGTACAGTAGAACACCTTCGAAAAATTGTATCTCGAAAACGAGATCTTATACCCCGCCTAATTTTTGATGTCTTTTATAGTGATAAAACAAGCTTTAAAAAAATTGGCGGCGAAATCGCATGTCCACAAAAATTGCTCCTGCGGAAAGACCGCCGTCAGATGGGCGTATAAAGTCGAATCGTCACCTTCGGCAGATTCTATTTCGATAACGAGATCTCATACCCCTCCAAATTTTTGATATCTCTCTTATAATGATAAATCAAGCTTAAAAAGTTAAAAGCAAAATTTGTCCGGAATGAAGTGCTCATGCGGAGAGATCGTGGACAGATGGGCGTATAACGTGAAATCTACGCTGAACTAACGCGATACCACTAACCATGGCCACGAACGATATATAATAGGGCTCGCCCTATGAGCGCGCGCGTTATCAGTGCTTCTTTCGACTCCTGAAAGGTTATTAAATCATTCTTAATACCATCACAGACCATTATAGGCTTAAAGTATATGATTAAATGAACAATTTGAGTTACTGTAAGTTACAATGGATGCAGTGCAAGCTGAACTGTAGACCTTCGAAGTTTCAAAACATCGCATTTTCTTCAAACTTTGAGAATTTTTTTGGGCCTATGGAGTGTATTTTAGCACGAAACCTTTAAGAGACTTTTTTCTTTAAAATGACTCAAAGAATGCGATAGTATTTTTTTTTGTTTTTGTTTAGGAAAAAACGCATTTTTACATATTGTTTAAAAGAATTGTTATTAAGAATTAAAGGCGACAATTTCAGACTTTCTAACCAATAAATTCGGATTCCACGGGACAAAATATATAGAAAAAGCTTTGGTAAACTCGAATATCTAAATCGGCCACGAACCATAGGTCCGGCCTCTGGACTAATACGGCCGTAGTCATCCGCGGCCGAGTCTTGCGGGCCGTCTAATTCTCCGAATTCAGCCGAATGCGCGATGCGATGATCGATCGCCACCGCGTGTATTGCGCCGTTGCGCGCTGACCGGCCGAGCTTTTTGATGCCTCTCTCGCTACCCCCACTCTACTCTTCCTTATCAAGAGCTCCTGTAGTTTGAACTACAGGCAAGCTGTAGTAAATTCGAACTGTACACCAACATTGATATACACATTTATTTTCATATAAACATTTATACTGAAAGCTTGCAGGTCATCGTAAAAATTGTAGTGAGTTTAAATTAGAGAAGTAAACGCTTATATAAAGAAAGTATTATATGTCTTATTTATAGAGTTGTTCCTTTAGTGTTTTCTGTAGTTTTTTGTTGTTTTCGGAGAATTAGACGGCCCGTAAGGCTTGGCCGCGGACGACTACGCCGTATTAGTTCAGCGGTTGGCACTATTATGGTTCGTGGCCGATTTAGATCTTCGAGTCTACCAAAGTTTTTCGTATATATTTTGACAGGCTGAATCCGAATTTTTTGGTTAGAAAGTCTTAAATTGTCGCCTTTAATTCTCAATAACAATTTTGCTTCCTCCTAGAGGAAGCTTTATGATAGTAATTTTTTGAGTTGTTGTAAAAACATTTTATAATTGTTTTCCGAGATGTAAGAAATCAAAATACATGATTTTTTAAAAATGTCTGTATGGACGTGTATGTATGTGTGTGTGTGTGTGTGTGTGTGTGTGTGTGTGTGTGTGTGTGTGTGTGTGTGTGTGCGTGTACGCCTGGATCTCAGCTTCTACTCGGTCGATTTTAATCGGACAGATCTCATACTGTAAAGATATAAGGTACATTTATATTAGAGCGACATATACAGCATAAGAGAGCAGAGCGGGGGTTTTTTCTTAAATCGGCGGGGTATAAGGACTCGTTTTCGCGATAGAATTTTCCGAATGTGTCGGTTTAACGTAGATACGACGTAGATATTTTAACGGAAACTACGAGATTCCGCTGGCTTAAATCAGATTTTTCGCGTAAAAAGGGGCTAATGTATTTTAGGGGGTGGCTAGAAATTATTTTCGGTGGTAATAAATTATAATAATGCATTTTGAGCCATTTTGTACTCGCGCAAGTGATTACGTTGAGAGTACCGTCTGTTTTGAGGAATTATCGAGTTATCTAGAGGTGGGGGTTGTTAACAATCATCCCCTTGGAATTTTAAGCAGTGCTATCTGCATGTGCTTGCCGAGCTAAAAATTTTGCCGCCTGAATCGCTTTTGTAACTCTATTTTAGCGGGAACTGTGCGAGATTCCGCTGGCTTAAATAGTATTTTTCGCGTAAAAAGGGGCTACTGCATTTTAGAGGGTGGCTAGAAATTATTTTCGGTGGTAATAAATTATAATAATGCATTTTGAGCCATTTTGTACTTGCGCAAGTATTACGTTCAGAGTACCGTGTGTTTTTAGGAATTATCGAGTTATTTAGGGATGGGGGTGGCTAAAAATCACCCGCTTGAAATTTTAAGCAGTGTTATCTTCAAGTGCTTGCCGAGCTAAAAATTTTGCCGCCTGAATCGCTTTTATAACTCTATTTTAGCGGAAATAGTGCAAGATTCCGCTAGCTTAAAAATTAAGCCAGCGTGTTAGGTGATAACAAACGATTGGCACTGGCTAAAAATTATTACTACTGGTAATAAGTTAGCTAAAAATTAGTTAACAATTATCTGATAACTTATTTTGGATTACGCTATACAACCTACTGCAGCTTAATAGACCCTCTGAGGACTGTTTCGGTGGACGGCAACATTCTGATGGCTAGGAGATGATTTATTCGCTAATTTGAATACAGAGTGATTCAGAAACAATGCAACATATTTACACCATCGTGATTAGCGCGAAAAATTGAGTCTAGATCACTTGGTCCCGAAATTTTCCACCAAGTTTTCTGCACCTGTTTTAGGCACCGGGAAATTTACAGTGTTGCGCCGGCCCTGGCAACCACGGCGGACTGCCGTGCGCCGCGGCCGCCGCGGCAAAGAGCAGAGGGACTCGTTGATTGTAGCGGGGCGAGGTAAGGCGGGCGAGGCGCGCGACGATTGCCAAACGGTTGATGATCGGGTGGCGAGGAAAACTTTCGTCCGATCGACGAGTTATTCCTGACTCGCGTACTGCTGATTAAATAATGAATGCTTTATAACACTGATTCCACTGATGCGCTCGATGATATCAATCAAGTACTGCGATACACAAGAGTAATCATCGATTATTTTATAAATCGTATAAGAACCAGTCCCAGAAACTTTTAAAATTTTATGTAACTCAAAAATTTCAGACTTAAAAAGCTATAACTCAATTTCTTTACGTAGCACATGACCGAACTAAAAATGTTCATTATTCAACAGAGAAATAAAAAAAGCGTCCAACGTCATCTTTATTTTTTTCGATCTAGAAAAAATGGAAGATATTAATCGCTACCCTTAATTTTTTTTAATCTATTATGACAATTATAAACATGCTAACTCATCAAAAATAATAAAGAATAAATAATTTCTTTTTCGAATAGTCTGATTCTAAAAATTGTACCGTGCATTATTAAAATTTGTTTGGTAATTCATATAAACGGGATATTGCATTCTCAAAAATTGAATTAATGACAAAATCACTATTAATTAATGAAAATTGCGCGACCATCTATGGTCGCTGATTCCAATCAGCGAATATTCACAAATGAAATAGCGAATTTTCACTATAAATTGGCGGAAAATTTCACATAAATAGTAAATGTTCACCTTTTAAAATAGTAAACTTTCATTATTTTCAATAGTTAATATCTACTAATTTATAGTGAATATTCACTATTTCATTAGTGAATATATTGACTAACTCAACGATACATCAGTATGGTTTTTTCTCTAATTCAACTTTATAAAGCATATACCGGAAGTTGGCCCCTTGGGCTGCACAACAACGCGTTGTTTATTTGTATTCAGGTGACATTTTAGTCCAGCACATATTCTATCTTTAACCTTGCAACTAGTTCTACACAGATCTGTTTTATAATGTATGAGCTTGTTTTGTGGGAAGGTAAGAAGAGGGAGTGGAGTGTAGTTTCCACAAACGCCGTCAAATATGGGTCCAACGGTATATTGGCTAAATGGGGTAATAGGTGGTATATAGCTACCATTATTAAAGAAAGTGGTAAGTAGATTTTATGTTTTATTCTCCATTCTCCTAATCTATCTTTCACACAGTATTTATTTAGCATCCGTTTTCAATTGAATATTCTTGTGAAAAATGAGTCGGTATTTATTATACGTTGTTCCGTTTTCCTAGACATTTCTTGCATTTAATTTAACGTGCGCTATTTTTATGACATGTATGACGGAAAAAAATAAACAATAAATTCTACATTTTACACCGTTGATGTAACTGTATAAAAGCAAGTTTATTTTACTTTCATAAAAATCAGTATAAACTGCTTTAAAAAAAAGTACAATTCACTTTTTAGTAAAGTAACATTGGCATTATCCTTTGATAAATAATATATTAATAATATAATATATAATATATTAATAATATAAATATATTAATATATTAATAATATATTATCGTTTTATAAATTATGTTAAGATGTCATTCATTCTCACATATTATCTCTTATAAATGTCTATTCAGATGATGCCGAGTACTTAAAAATTTGGAAATAAGAACAGATGGTTCTCTTATTCATGATTTCAAAACAAGACCATCGTAAGTTACCATATCGTCACTTCCAAGTGAGAAGATAACATCTCAGCGCCCAATTGGAAAAGGTACCATCTCCCACATGCATTCTTTTTATCTCAAATCTAGGTTTGCAAGTACTGCTCAAGTACTTTTTTCCGGAGAGTTTTATGTTGCTTTAAATAATTATTTTTATATCACTATAACTGTGAGCGCTCTCTGCTGCACCTGTGCTCATCAAAATAACACATATAAATCATTTTCTAAAATTTTCTTGAAAATAAATTTTAATTTTTCTCTTTTCTCTCTCTCTCCTTCTAGATCTTCAATGAATCTATAGATGATCTCTCGTGTCTCATGAAGTCGCACTCGACCACAACGGTATCTACGATTTACTCCCGATTCTTTTCCTTGTTTCGAGTTTTTACGAAAATCACAAGACATCGCCATTTTCTACGAGATGACATCTTTTTCAACTAGGCGCTGAGATGGCACCTTTTTCTACCGAGTGCTGAGATGGTATTTTCTTATTCGGAAGTGACGATGCGGTCTTTTTCGTAATGTTTCACATGCATCAGTTACTGTTAATTAAAAGTAAAAACTTTTATTATTTTAAATAATTCTAATTAATTATTTTTTTGTCAATAGTTTTCGTCAATTTCGAAGAACCTTTCACTTCTAAAACGCATGGTAATATCCAACTCTCTCTTTATCCCGCAACATGTTCTTTTCTTATTGGAGGAGGGACGAGGTACCAGTAGTTTATAGTTTGACCGCGCGCTTCAAGGGCCTTTTTCACGGTGACATCGCAGTGTGGGCTTATCTGACGCTTTTCTTTTGCTCTCGTCCTGTCTTTTAGCTGCCACTATTTGCTGCTGCTGATCGTTTTCATTTCTCTGATCTGCAGAGATAGGAATGGTGTCGATGGCAGGATTCAGCTTCTATTTCTTTTATGCGATCCAAATGTGTGTACTCCGTTACAACGTACATCCACACTCTATGCACACTCTGCTCAGCAATATAAAGGTCGGACGTTACACGCCGGCGGTTCCTTGCTTTGCCAGACTTCGCGAACCTTCTTCCGCGCTTTTAGGTTCTATACTACTTTCTTCGGCACTCTTCGTTGCTATCATATCTCACCCCGGTGACTCTCCACGATCAGTTCCACGCGGCACGTCTAACTCCCCTCCGTATCCCGATGACGAGGTTTCGCTCGCGTCCTCACTATGTACGGAAGCCACGTTGGTACTCTCCACCGGTGTGAGGCACCGCAAAACATTCTCCATTTGTAGTACAATAGCGACCACTCCGTGATCGCTGTTGTCGTCAGTGTAGGCATGCTAGCCCGCAAGCCCGTCACTACCATAGTGCTCTTAGTGTGTGACGTTTCAGTTTCTCTCTGATTAGGTTCAACCGTCGTCTTACTTCTCTACGCTGAGCACTTCCTGGGTGGCTTTTACTACTCATCTACTCATGCCTCCCTACAGCATCACTGCATTCTTTATAATGTCGTGGGCGATAAGGAACGCGCAGCAGAGTCTTTAGTAAGGGGCGCCAGGCTATCACTTAGGCTTACTCTCACGATCACACGCACTAATTAAATCTCCAGCTGACACTCTCTTTATTTCTACCGGACTGGGAGCTCGACCCACGAGTCGCCATAGGACCGCGGCTGGTCGCTGTCTTCGTTAACGCGACTCGGCTCAGATGCCACTCACTAAGCCTCAACGTCTCGAGGGCTTCCTGGCGACCGCGCGCCAAGCGCCCGCTGCGTGACGTCGCAGAGGCTTCTCTCTCTCTCTCTCTCTCTCTCTCTCTCTGTATTTTATTTTATTATTTTTTGTTTATCACTTACTTTTAATATTTATTTTGAACTTCACTATTATTTTACTCCTTTGACAAAGCGGCTATGATACTATTATACCTACTGTGATTACAAATGTGATATTTTATTCTTTTAGTGTATTTATCCAGTTTTTTTCTAGTCGTGATAAAATTTGTATTTGTAGTTGTGAACGTGATATTCTCACTTATAAATTAATTTATTTGCATTCTCTAGTCGCATTTTCAGCTGTGATATTTCACATTTTGTGTGTTTATTAACATTTTTTGTAATTATATTTTCTTTTTTTTAAAAATCAAGTTCCTAATAAATAGCGTTAATTATAATGTTGTGAAATGTAGGCTATTGAATATAATTATTTTATTATCTTATTGTAAATTTGCTTGTATTTGAGTATTACCTCAGTACTGTGAAATGTATTTCGACTACTACTATGCCTCGGTATTGAACAAATTTGACTGTATTTAAGTTTTTGCCGCGAAGGCAAATAAATGTCTACCTATCTATCTATCTCTCTTCGGTAGGAGAGAGGGGCATCAATATCCTCAATCGTCGGCTGAGCACTACTCGTTCTCTCACTCTCACATTCTTTTTCACTCTCTCAACACGCGTGAGCCTCCTCACAGGAGACCGATCGTCACTACTCTCGGCTCGATCGCGCGTCACTGCCTGAACACTCATGATAACCCCGCGTTCACACTCTCGTATACAGTTCCTCACTCGCCACTCGATATCCCTACCTACGCGCACGCTCATACTAGTCACTGTCGCTTACCGGGAATCCAGCGGAGGTCGTGGAACTCACTACCCTAACTTCGATGCGGCTCCATCCGGGGCTGACTCCCTTACCTCTCACTCCGTCTCTCCGCTGAACGAATCCCCTTCAACAGTTCACGTCCAGGCAGCTGATGGTCAGCAGTGGCTGGCATTGTCTCCTCGGTGCGTGAGCTTATCCTGTACTCTCGGCTGCGAGGGGGATTCTTGCTGCACGCTCGTGCGATCTCTTGTCGGACCAGCAAAGTCGCGAGCGCGACGACGCGCCCGTTTCTCTCGACCTAGGCGTGAGCCGTATTGGCAGCTCCTACTCTGCGCACGAATGCTCGTTCATCTCGGCCTAATACGCAGTGGCTGCCATGCGTGCAGCACATTTCACAGCGTCGCAATAACTCCTTAGAAATATCCTTTGATGACTGATCTAACATCTGGATAGAAGTATCGCCTACAGTTCTAGTGAAGATCAAACCTCAATTCTCAGTTCAACACTTACAGTCTAAATTTGTTACTATGCTTATAAAATATATTTTCTTAATTAAAGTAACTTCAACTGATTCTTTAGTAAAGAGCCACTTCATAAAGATCAAGACGAAAGTGCCGAAAGAGATAGTTTGGAAGTGAAGCCTGTCGTGGAGTTGGCTATTAGTAAAGAGCCACTTCATAAAGATGAAGATGAAAGTGCCGAAAGGGATAATTTTGAAGTGAATCCTGTCGTGGAGTTGTCGTTACCTGTTAGGGACGATAAAGCAGGTACGAGAAAAGTTATAAAGAATTAAACTCAGTTTAAAAATAGTAAATTTCATAATGCCAAACCTTTTCCACGTGTAACCTTTCCATCTTGGTTTTACTACTCTCACAAAAAACGCGCTATTTTGGCGCCATCTCTGAAGAATACGGTATCGTGACACGTGCTCTGAAGAACGCGCTACCTCAGTGCGAGCTCTGAAGAACACCCTATCTCAAGTAGAATAGATGCCTGAGATAGGGTAGACGTACCGGTTTTGTCTGCTGCGCCGTTTTTGGCCACATATCCATGTTCCTAAATGAATTTTTAGGTCGTCAGAACCGGTGAAAAAAGAATCCTCATCCACGTTCTTCAAAGCTCGCACAAAAATAGAGCATGTATGTTTTCTTGTTAGTGCAATATTTCAGTTTTTAATCTCGAGATTAATTAGTTCTATTAGCATAGTATAGTATAAAGAACTTATTTTTTAGATCATAAAAAACTCTTTAGAATTGTTGTAAAAACTTAAAAAAGCGGTTAAATATTTAAGTTGTTTTGAAAAATTTTGATCTCATTTTGGAAAATATTATTTATTTTTTATAAGAAAAATACATTTTTATAGAGATTGTTTGCGCTGTTGCTGGCACTTCTACGAGTTCAAATGATGATAAAGAGGAAAACGTTTCATCATGGGATCACTTTGAGAAAGGAAAAGTAATTTTTTTCTGTCTTTTGCTAATTTGAAGATCCTTAACTATATTATTTACTACACACGCATATTTCATATCGATGCCTGAGAGAAACAACCTGCTAACTCGGTGCATGAAGAACTTACTCTTACTCTTACTCATGTAGATACAACTTATGTCAGCAAGCGCAAATAGTTGCCACTACAAAATTTTAAGCAAAAAATGTGTTTCGAATTAGCATCTTCTTCATCCGCGGTACGAGTTAGTAGATTCTTCATCGTAGCACCGAGCAATCAGTTTCTTCATTTGCGCACCAAGATAGCTGGTTGTTCCCCTAAGGCGTCGATATAATATTTTCCATAATTCAGTATCATAGATTTTCTCGAAAAGCACGAAGTCATTTTTTCGTACGCTTAGCCACAAAAAAAGCAATTTGAGCATTTAGCACAGTGTAAACAGTTAAAAATATTGTTTTCAACATGATCATAATTTTATAACTTGCGTAACACTATTATAAACTCGCTTTATTTTATTGAATAGGTTAAACTTCACAGAAATTATGAATAATTTTTGAAGCTGAAGTGGAGTATATACGGAAGAAATTTGGAAAAAATTCTAAAGAAATGTGTCGAAAATTAATGGGAGAAATTTTGGGGAGTGAAGCACTGAAAAATATCACTTCGACGGGTAGAGGTGGTTACCAAAAAATCCCAACCCCCGTCAAATCGGCTGTATTTGGTAAGAGAACTTTTACTTAACTGTAAAAAAGACAACAACAGAAGTGTGGAGTTTGCAGTATGAGTCGAAGGCGAGCAAGCACGAGCCGAAGACGAGTACTTCAACCACATGCAAAAACTTGTCTAGATATTTGTTTGTTAATTAGTTTTTTATTTAAATATATAAAATATTAAATTTATAATATTTGTTTAACTCATTATTCATATTATTTTCTTATAAAAAACGAAGATTATGGGCAGCGGGCAATAAAAACTCTTTTTTGCCCGCTGCTGAGCCGTAGCGGACAAAAAAGTTTTTTTAACTCGTGCATGAAAAAGGCCCTTTTTCTGCGTAGAAAAGGGAATCGAAAATCGAACTTTTCGAGCGTCTGGCGAGTTTTCCCGCAGTAGCGGGAGTAAAAGACTTTTCCTCTCGCTGCAGCGGGAGGAGTACTTTTCCTCCCGCTACGACTTTTCCTTCCGCTATATGACGACTCGGTATATCCGATCTCTCATTCATTTTTCATGCAAAAAGAGGTCCAATTCCTGCACTTATTAAAAAAAGTACTATGTACACAACAAGGGAGCAATTAACTTTTTCAGACTCGGATGATGATTTTGAGCACTCGTGCATCACTTGGGTTTAGTCAATTTTCCTCCCTAGTTGCACAATGTACTATTTTTGCCCGCTGCTCACCGTAGCGGGCGAAAAAGAGTTTTTATAGCCCGCTGCTCATCGTAGCGGGCAAAAAATTTTTTTCATTGCCCGCCGGTCTATAAACGATCACCTTCAGCTCGCATAATAGGTCAAAAGAACGCGAAAAACCTTCTTGTGTGACAAAAACCTAGTTTATGTATTTAATCCTAGTGAATAACACGAATGTCTATTTTTACAGATTTTGTCAATGAAACTGTGGAAGAAAATGGAAGATTAATAAAAAGCGATTTTCGACATTTATTAACATTACTGTGCAACACGATACGTAATCCAAAAAAACAACAATAAAACTTAATTTGTTCTGACATTTCTTTGTATTTTGAATAAATATTTGTACTGATGTTGAGAGAATATCTTACTGTATTAATTTATAAAATAAGCATACAGTAGAATTCAAACTATATAAAAAAAAATTGTACTTCATTATCCTATATATACATATTACATTGATACTAATTATACATATAAGACTTAAAGTAGATTATGCCTGAGAACGGCAGGCAGCACCGAGGGGATGGGATGGTAGTCTTCTTTTTGGGCGAAGTCATCTTCCGAACGTGACAGCGGTTGAGCAATTGAAGTCGCGGTGGGTGATGATACCACCGATGAGCACACGGGTGGCAATGATAGCGAGCTCTCTCCGGGTGTTGGTGCCCAGTGTCAGAAAATCTGATGCTGATGTTTTGTACCTGATATCCCTTCAGGAGAGGATAACCGGTAGGTGACGGATGCTGGTTGCTCCGGTTTCTCGTTGTATAGCCCGTTCGATGTCAGGATTGTCGACGTACTTCCTCATTTTGGCAGTCCTGGCTCTCTCTAGTTCCGACTGCTCGCCGACAATTCGGGCATCGATCACCAGCCTTAGTCCTTGCTGTGTCCAATAGTGTGGCTCTTCTTGGACCTCGAAACCCTGTCGTCGGAGGTTGCGCCTTAAGTAGGAGAGCACGGTGTCATGTCTGTCGATTCTGGCCTTGTGGGCGCGAGGGTAGATCTGCAGGACATGGTTGTTAGTTTCCTGCGTCATGCATCCCGCATGACAAAGTCTATCACCGCGCCTCCCTCTGGTCGTCCGAGATCGTGTTGGCAGCGCTCCAATTCAGTTAATGTAATTTCTGCCTGAGAGAAGTGAGGTCCCATCAGCCACCTATTGGTATTGACCGGTGACTTAATGCGAGTTTTTTAGCGACGAGCCGTCGATGGATTGGTGCAGAATAGCGGCCCACCTTTTTTTAATCTCCTCCTGTGTGGTGTATGTTGAACCATTCTCCGTGAGCCGCTGTCTGCACTGGTCGATCTCTTTGGTCAGGTATGGATCCGTGATGTTCTCCATTTTACGGCCGGGTACTAGTCTGAGAAGACGGTCCTTGCGGTGGAGCGGGGCTAGCCATCGTAGGGAGGGAATCCCTAGCTCTCCTTCTGAAACGGGGGCGTGGAAGTAGCTGATTGAGATGTCGTTCGGCAGGGCCATCCATTGATCCACTGATGTTGATTCTCCCAAGTTGATTGTTTAACCGGACCGGTTGACGTCCTTCAGAAGAGAATTTAATCCCTACGTATTTCCAGGAATCCTCCCTAGAGAGCGCGCGCAGCGGTTGACCTTTGATATAGAAGATCCGGTTAGCGTCGACTACAGTTTTCCTGAGACCACCATTACCGATGATCGAGACTGTGTGACACTTGTTCGTGATCAAGAGAAGACCACAAGTCCCCAGGAAAGTACTCGTCCAGTCGAGTAGATGTTGTAGACCGATTGGCGAGTTGGCGAGTAGAACCAGATCGTCCGCGAAGGCCATGGCACGAACAGTCTTTCCGTTGTAGGTGGAGCCACATTTCTGTGGAAGTGAACGAAGGAGCTGATCTATAACAAGGTTGAATATTACCGGGGAAAGTGGATCCCCTTGCTTCACTCCTTGCGTCACTTTGATAGGCTCTGATGACCAGTCTGTGCCCGACAGCGTTGTGGTACTGATAGCGTAAAGGTTCTTGAGATATTTGATCAGCAGAGGTGGAATTCCAGCTGCATCTGTTGCCCGCATAATGCCGCTGTATTCCACACTGTCGAAGGCTCTTGTGAGATCCAAAGTTGCGGCGAAAGTATAATTGAATTGTTGATACCGGCTCCGCAGGAGGGCGTCGAGTAGCACCGTGAGTAGTATATGGTCAGGTATAGCGAGATATATCATATTACAAGTGGGGGAAGGGGGCTCGCGCCCCGGGAAGGGTCATTAAGTCAAGTGTTATGTAAACAGTAGCTGCACAGTAGCTATCCCATGTCAATGGGCCTATTGTTCTCAACCGCAACTGTTGTGTAAACAAAACACCCATTGGCATGGTTAATTAGCTACTGTTTTTACATAGCACTTGACTTAATGACCCATACAGAGGCGCGACCCCCCACCCCACTTGTAATATGATATGCCTCGGTATACCCGACCATATACGAGAGAGGAGGTGGAAGGCGGGTGAGGGGAGGCGGTGGGTGTTGTGTGATGGGGAGGCGGTGCGTGGAGGGTGATGGGAGGTGGTGGGTGGTGGGAGATGGGGTGGTGGGAGGTGGGTGAGGGGGAGGGGAGGTGGGGGGCGCCGGTGGGTGGTGGGTGAGGGTAGAACTGAAAAAATGTTTATAAAAATATTTTTTTTTTGTACACACACACACACACACACACACGCACACACACACATACACACGTACAAATTATGTGGCTTACGCGGACGCATCTCACACACACACACACACACACACACACACACACACACACACACACACACACACACGCGCGCGCATACACAAGAGAGAGGAGAGAGAGAGAGAGAGGGGGGGGAGAGAGAGAGAGAGAGAGAGAGAGAGAGAGAGAGAGAGAGAGAGAGAGAGAGAGAGAGAGAGAGAGAGAGAGAGAGAGAGAGAGAGAGAGAGAGAGAGAGAGAGAGAGAGAGAGAGAGAGAGAGAGAGAGAGAGAGAGAGAGAGAGAGAGAGAGAGAGAGAGAGAGAGAGAGAGAGAGAGAGAGAGAGAGAGAGAGAGAGAGAGAGAGAGAGAGAGAGAGAGAGAGAGAGAGAGAGAGAGAGAGAGAGAGAGAGAGAGAGAGAGAGAGAGAGAGAGAGAGAGAGAGAGAGAGAGAGAGAGAGAGAGAGAGAGAGAGAGAGAGAGAGAGAGAGAGAGAGAGAGAGAGAGAGAGAGAGAGAGAGAGAGAGAGAGAGAGAGAGAGAGAGAGAGAGAGAGAGAGAGAGAGAGAGAGAGAGAGAGAGAGAGAGAGAGAGAGAGAGAGAGAGCCTTTGTGTGGTGCAGGTATGGGCCTGCATTCCTAGTCCTCCGACGTTCGACGGTCAGCGCAGCGGGTGTCCCAAGCGGTCAAAGTATAAGAAATAGATTTGTATACGTAATAATGAGTTTGTGGCCCTGAAAAGGGCCGTTTTTTTTTTGTATTAAGTTTTAATTATATCGTGAATAACCTTGTTTTTTGGGAAAGGAATTGGTATTGGTTGAAAAAGATTTATATCGCGATGAATCTTTATCCGATGATGAATAATCTTTCTTTTGTTTATCAATGAGAGGATGTTTATCCTCTGGTGTCTGCTTGCTGAATGGTGGCCCCATGATGTGTACTCCGTGAAGGCTGCAGACCTTTTGCTCTCGCGACTGTGCTACTATTAGCTTATATCTAAGATCGAGTGAGCGATGGTGGGGAAGGGGGCGTAAGAGTAGGATTATGAAATAATTAAGAAGGAGAAGGCAATTCAATTAAAATTTGTATTTATTGATTATTAACGGTTTCGTATACATCTTTTTCTAGTGTCGGTAAATAAAGACATTTTATTTCTACATACAGTCTTTCCACATTCGAACTACCAAAGTTTGAATAAATCATTCGGTTTTTTACATTAGATATTAACACATCTTTGTGATCATTATAAAGATTAGAAAATGTGGAACCGTCGAAACATTTATCAATATCGCGGCTTTCCTCGAGTACTTTCAAACTGTCTATTATTACATCATACATTACATTAACATACGTGGACATATCCTCTAACTCTCGAAGGCGCAACTCGATACACTCACGCATGCTTTTTAATATTATAAAAGTATTACGCATAATCACAACACTAGGAAGTCTTTCAGCTTTTCTCTTCTTTTGCGCTGGTGCGTTCTCGTTGCCGTCGTTCCCAACCCCTGCGCCACTGGATGTATCGATATGCAAGCCGTCGGTGGTGTCCCAAGCCTGCGCCTCATGCCGATACACCCGGCTCCGATGTTTTTTTCTTCTGAATGATTCCAAGTACTCTCGAGCTATACGCAGTGGTCAAATCAAGTTGTTTTCGATCGTGGATTAATCGATCTTCCGATTTTTACTGACATAAGCAACGGACGATCGGAACGGCTTGGTAAGTTTAAAATATTTCAAAACAAAATTTCAAACAAAATTTCAAACAAAATTTATAATCATTGACATTTTGCGGTATCTCGTCTTGGTTCATTTTGAAGCAGTCGTCACAAACTTTTTTTTTTTAAAGAAATACTAATGCACTGGTAAAGATGTCGTGTTCTCGGAGCTGCTGATGCTGCAGTGAGCTCTAACAGAATGAAGCAGTGGTGTTGTATGTGGACGAGTGCACTTTGTGTAAAGAAATACTGTGATGCTGACTGCTGCTGCTGGTGCGGTGTGTTCTACTAGACTGGCGCAACGTCACCGCTAGCGCTATTCGTTTGGCTGTGTACCCCCCCACAATGCCGATATGTGGGTGGTGGGGGGGGCGGCGGCGGCGATGGCGCGCGAGCACGACCAACGAGAGCACTGTTACGTGTATGACGTAGCGTGTCGTGTGGCAGGGGGACTATGTGACGTAAAACGTTTCGAGAAAAATATAGATTTATGGTTATGATTGTATCCGATAACAGTGGAAATCGTTTCTAATTACTTGTCGTCACACTATGAATGCGTCAATCATGTACTCTCGTGAAAGATTTTTATGGCTTTCGTGAGAAGGAAATGCGTGCCGCGACATGTAACCGATAACAGCGGTAACCTAAACACTCCACACCACCGCTATAAACGCGTCCATTGTTCAGCGAGTTTTAACAGGCAGTTTCAAGAGGGGGGTGCTCTCGATGACGCCTGTGGAGATTTTACGAGTCAAAGTGTATACATTGATAAATTTTTCACGTGAATGCGTTCTTTGTTCAACGGTTTTTAAGAGGAGTTCAGTTTAAGTTACGCGTAAATGTGTATATGATGATAAATTTTTCACGTATAAGCATTTTGAATACTCTCTCGCCGGAGGAAAATGAATTTAACTGTTTTTCAGGAGTGGGAAAAATGAAAAAGGTCTGTAAATGAAAAAAGTGATTTGGGTAAAATTTTTTTATTCAATCAAACTTACAAACTATGAATACATAAATGTGGAAAGAAACAAAAACTTACAATCTTCGAATACATATGGTTTAGCCGAGCGACGCTTAAAATTAATTACGGGTGCATAATAGTGCACAGGAATCGCAGCTAATTCATGACAGAGCAAACAGCTCTTTTTCAGTATTAAGTTAAAATATACACACATACACACGCAATATATATTAGCTTACAAATCTAGGCCCAAAGTAATTTAAACAGCAATGCAAAATGTATCTTAAAGTTAGAGCTTAATAATTAGTCATAGGCCTACATGCCTGAGAGCACGAGCCGTGCCCTCGCGAAGTAGCACGCGGGAAATTGTACGCACGCCCTACTTTCTTAAACTTTTTGTCCTTCATAATGTTATAAAATTTACCAGCTATTTTATCGTTGGAGCGAGTATCAGACGTAAAGATGCTGCAAAATTTTCGTAAAGTAAAACCACTACACATATAATGCAAAAACATAACACAATATTCGCCGCACACTTTAGAATCGAAACTTTGCAACTTCTTCTTGTTCCACTTGAACCACTTGCAATTTCTTCTGAGGCGGGCGAGGTGATGTCGCGAAGATGGTGGTACTCCATAGCTATCGAAAAAGGTACCTCTTGCCTGGTCGTCTATGTAAAAAGCCACCCAGTGAGAGCCGGGCTTGTCTGATGTGTCGAGATTTGCATCGATTGCCGCTGGCTGGCTCAAGCGACTTGGGATGTGATCGGCCGCGTAAACGCCGATCGAATTAGCAGAGAGCTCTCCGATGGCTCGTGTTATTTCATATGTGTTCATTTTTTTCAGTCTGAAGATGTGAATCCGTTGACGACTGAGTAGTATATGTCATTACTATCAGAGTCGTCGCTATTTGTATCTCGCCGCGGGTACTCGTAAACAGACGTAAGGAACATGTCACTTGTCACTCTTTTTTTAGGGAGAGCTTTCCATTCTGGTGGAAGTATCGAACCCAGCCACTTTTTTAACTGATTAACTTTGTAAAGAGCACAAAACTGTTTTTTTCTGACGGAAAGATTTTAGCTGAATGTGTGGCGCAAAGTGCGCTGTCCGGGAACACTGTGCAGAGTTTTTTAAACGATGGCGATTTAAATTTTTCCAAATTGATGACGCGACGACCGAAAAGCGTCTCAATGTAACGGGCCTTCTCTTCGCCACGTACGTAAATTGTACGCGATACTCTGGCAATGTTGTATAGATGCCGATGTAGCTGGCGCAGAGTTACTTCGCCGTCAAACCAATGAAGTCCGTGAACTTCGACACTGAGAAATGTGTTTGTCTCTTTGATGTCGTCTGACAAATCGCCAAAACTATGCGGTGCTTGCACTATCCAATGATCACAAATTTTTTTTTGTAGGCACACGATAGCTACTTCCTTGGGTAGAAGCTTTTTTTCCGAATCGCGGAAGCCTTGAATATCTATTACCTAGTCCATTGCAGGAAGCGCATGTGCGTGTGTGTGCGTATGTAAGAGAAAAAGCGAACTGATGTGTGAGAGCTGTGCAAGTCTGCGTCAGAGTGCACGTACCCCCACCCACTTTTTTACGCATACAGTAGTGCCACCAACACGCAGCGTCATGTAGCGACCTGTCGCTGGCGATAAGCGGGAGCCTTCTGCTGCTGCTGCTCTATCACTTAGGCGCTGAAATCCGTTAAAATTTGTCGAGTGGAGTCGATTTCAAGAACGTTATCGTACTCTGCGTAAACAATGCAGTTTATTGTAACTGTTGGCGCCGTCTCGTAGCCCACTTCAATGCGTACACTGCCTGAGCGTACGAGATTCCAATGAGAGTGGCAGTGTGCTGATAAATCGGGCGTGAGATCGAATGCCGTAAGAAAATGACCCATTGAATAGTTGTAACGGTTTATGCCTAGGCCCTCGTTGAGAAAATGTATACCGGTGCCTGTGTAGAGTGTTTGGAATGTCTCGATAAAAGCTGGAGCGGTGCCTGTAAAGTGAGGCTGTAATGGTTTGCTCGGTATTTGAACCCCATCGATATATATCGAGAGATAATTTATGTCAAAGTGTTGAAAGTTGAATGGATTGAGCGCACGATTTCCATTGAACGCTCTGTTATCGACGAAACCGATTATTATACGTTTCGGCAGTTGGCCCAGAATCGCATTATCGATGCTATCACCTAGTATACCAGTGTGAAGCGTAAATGTTTTCACTTCGACGCATGTAATGGGATATTTGGCTGTGGCTTTGGCCAGTGTATTGGCGTGTGCGATCAAAATACCCGGATTTATTTTGACACGGCGAACTAAGAGTAGCTTCTTTTATTTTTATTCGGAAGCGCCCGTCGTTTGTGGAATCCATCAGGCAAAATGCATCCTTGCTACGCACCAGTCGCACTCTCATTTCGACACCATTGATGAGCATTTTATCCTGATTAAACAAGTCGCAGTGCAGATGACCAATCATATCGAATGCTTTTCCGTCTTTCGTAAAATATTACCTGTGATTGAGGCCTTTGTTCGCTCCGACTCCGTGATTTTCCGGTGCACCCTCCATACAGCCGTGTGTATCATCATACCAGAGGCTCGCTGTGAGATGAGATTCTTTGGCCGCGGGGGAATAGCTCAGCAATGACTCTATGTAAGCTCTGTACGGGTACGCGTTGTTAGGCGGTGACGCAAGCTTTTGATTGAGAAAAATATCAATTTGATTGAACATTGAATGTAAAACGTTGTTTACGGGACCAACTTTTAGATTTGTGTCGGGCTCCTCGACGGGCAATATTTGTGCCTTGACGAAGAGCATAGTGTGCGCGAGGTCGATGTGATGCTCGCTGGCGCTGGGTACGACGAATTCGATGGGTGCATCACTCTCATCGGTGATCGAAGAGACGGGCTTATAGTTCAAAAAACTGCTCCCTTCGATGGAGGTTTGAGTAGCGGGGAGGGTGAAAAGGTCGAGTTCGCTCGACATACACTCTGACGAGTGAGAGTGCAAGAAAGCCATTTTTAAGATTTACTTTGGTCCAAAAATATCGTTAATGGGGCGAAAAGTCGGGGTTTTGCGCTTTCTCTTGCTTACTTTACGAGTTCCACGCGACGCGGTGGGCAATTTTTTTCTTACGTTTGGATCGCGAGGTACGAGCGGTCGCGCGTGCCTTTGTCGACTGACGCGGCCGTTTGATGCGGCTTGTAGTTTTATAGCCCGAACCCTTCATGATTTCTGTAATTTTCTCGGCAGCTTTTCTCTTGAGATGCCTCCTCGATTCTCCGACTCTCGATTTTATGGCCTCCTTGAAATTGACACCATTGTTTGCGACATCGTCTATGATTTTCATACCTGCGCGCAAGGTCTCTTTCCCGACCGCCTTAGCGCCACTCCTGACATATGGAAGAATACGGCGAAAGAGACCCCCCAGCCAAGAGCCGATGCCACGCCCTCTCTGAAAGGGTGCGCCAGCGAAAACGTTTCTCACACCACCCCCGCCACCTATCTGCTCATCGTAGTATCTAGTGTAATGAGACATCTTAACGACTTCGTCTGAAATGGAGTGTCACGGTCAGCGTACCGTACTCGAATGGAATGCGCTGCCCGTACTGGTCTCTTATATCGATGATAATATTGTGAAAATTGTGATAGAGAAGCGGTATGTAGTGAGTGGGTGTGAAACGCTGCACAGCACTGCAGCCGTATTTGAATTTTGAGTTATCCAAAGAAACGATGCGCAAGAGGGCGGCCTGTGTGTCCCCCACTGTGTAGGGCTCACAAATATCTGTATAAACGTACAGTTGGTCAGGTATGGCACGAGAAAGCGAGGCTGGCCTCTCAGCTACAATTTCCCGCAGTGCGCCATGGTTAAAGGTTGTAAACAGAGTTTTTTTCCCGGGTTCGTCATCGAAGCCAAAAATGCGCATAATTTTGTCATTGAAATGAGTCGCATGTGGCTGTTGACAGTCGCACTTGCGTCTGATGGCATAATAGCCATTGCTCTCCTTTACGGGTTCAAGCATGTGATGCTTATAAGTGTCATTCGAGTTGTTTATGGCGTTTGCCAGCTGTTGGAGAGATTCGTAAATGCCGACTGGAAAACGGCAGAATGTTTTCTCAGTCTGTTCGTTGTCGTCCACGCTGTACGAACTAAAAGTGTAAAAGGCGTCATTGTCTTGAAAATGCACGATGCTACAGGGTACGTGAATTTCGACCAGTCCAACGTGCCACTCTCCGTGTAATTTGATCTCGTGAGGCAAGTGTGTGGTGAAACAGCTGGTTGTGTTATCGGAAAAGTAAGACATACTGCTGTTGCGAGGCAGTACTATGTAAAAATCTTCTTTCGGGTCCATACTTGCTCGCTGTTTTTCTACGAAATGCTCTCGAGTTGACTGACGTTCACCCAAGAATTAAATTTATCGGGATAGCCTAACCACTTGACGAGCGCTTGTTTGTTGGCGTCGTGACCTTTCGTGCGTACGATACGCTCGATTTTGAAGCTCTTATCGTCTGCCAGACGATCTTGCCCGACCAAAACGAGCTCTTCGTTGTAAAAGAATCCGTCGATTATTTCTCCGTTCAAGTCCGCCAATACGTACGTGTACAGTCCTTGTCGCGGTGATACGCGTATTATCTTGAAAATCTCCTCGCTGAAATTTTTTTCGTATCCTCGCTCGAAGGTGTTCTTTGAGCGACTGACACGGACGAGGTCACCTACGGCAAATTTACAGTGGGGCGCTGTGCGGCGGCACCGATAATTGGAGCGCGCACGTTTGTCCAAGTTTACGCGCGCGCGCGCAGCATTGTAAAGGTTGACCTCAGCGGGCCGCATTCGCGTGCCACTGTGCAGGGTGTGATTGTACGCGTACACAATTTTTTGCAGAACATCGATGTAGCGCTTGGTGTTCCGATGCGAGAAATATCTCCATATGCGCTCGCGCAGTGTTCTGTTGAGCCGCTCGACTACCGCTGCCTTGATATCCGGATTTCTAGCGACGCGAAAACCGATCTCCATGCGCTTGAGAAAATTTTGAAAAGCGGCACCAAGGAATTCCTTGCCACGATCGGACTGCACGCACAGGGGCACGCGCGGTTTCGCTCTGTCGGTAATTCGTTCAAAAGCGCTGGCAACGTTGCGAGCTGTTTTATCTTTCAACGGTTCAACCCAGGACTTGCCGAGTACATCGATGACCACGAGAATATAGCAGTATCCGTCGTTGTAATCCTTTATCGATGTTAGCTGAAGTAGATCGCACTCCCACACGTCATCGACGTTTGTTACATTGTACGACAGACGCGGAAATCTTCTTTTTATCGGGTGATGAAGTGTGTAGGCGTCTTGATTGCTTAGTCACGCGTAAATTTTTTCTTCTCCTTTTTGGCATTTACGCGCAGGAGGTTTCGCGCACCTGCGTAACCAGCCTCATGCTCGAGATTGTAGTATTGTTTTCCGTAAGGCATTTCGTGTTTACATATCAAAGTGTAGCCATTTTTTCTTGGCTTGTTTTTTACTGCGCGTTAGAATGGGTGAGACTGGGGACGGGGCTATATTTTCTACACCCGCTATAGTCTCTCTACGCGGCAGGCGCCGTTTGGCCGTTTTCTCTGGTGCGGTCAATATTTTCCCAATTTTCAAAACTTTGGAATTTTCTATGAGATTAACGGGTGTCTCGCTAGTTTTGAGAAATTTTGCAAACTCAACGCGACCGACAGGCGCTTCGTCTCCCGTGTTCTTTTTGCTCAACGTGTCGATGAGTAACTCGCTTATGTCCGAGCGGCGTACCTGGTGACCATAGATGCTCACAGTGCCTGCATTGTCCCACTTTAAGCGCTCGGGAACCGCAGTCCTCCAGTGCCGAAGCAAGAGTCGCGCTTTGCGTGCGTGTACTTTGGGTATACCCTGGAGAATGTCTTCCTCGCTGAGCGGTGCGAGAGTCTCTTCGATTTCGTCAACCTCGTGATTCGGCTCGGCGACACGCTCGTTGTCGCGGAAAAAAGATAACGTCGTAAAATCTGCAGATAATTCAGACATTTTTCATAATCATCGTGCGCCGCCTTTGAGCGTAAAACGTCATACATTTCGCTGTCTAAGCGAGAAAAATTATCACCGCGCGTTTGTAAACTTTTTTCCTCGACATCCACGGATGTGGCGGTGGCGGCGGTGGCGGTGGCTCCGGATGCGGGTCTCGGTGGGCCAATCGAGCCTTCAGGCACAAGGATCATTTTACGTGCTCGTTCCATCTTAGTGCGTGTCACCCGATCCGAATATTTTCGATATGAGAGTACTCACGAGTGGGACTAATAAGATTGGTAGAAACGACCCGCCGTTCTGAATAATCACTCGCTTCTTTGTGCGCCAATCGTCTTCGTTTCCACTTGAGTGCGATAACTTGCGCAGCGCGTGTTTATGTTTGCTCAAGCGTCTCTTCTCGCTATCGGATAATTTTATGACGCCGTGTAAAACGATTAATGCACACTCACATATACACTTGACAAGTGGCTTGTCAGCCGCCCGGGTTATGGCAGTGCGATGTTTCTTATCGCCGTGACAGAGTACGCCGAATAGTGCGAGATTTTTCTTGGAAAAATGCTTACCCCGTGGTAATGTGCCGCGACAAGAGGCGCGACGACCGTACGGGGCCATAGTTTTTTTGCGACTGATGATCGTCCACGTGAACCAGTGTGATTTAAAGTATTTGGGCATGTATGCGCAATGCGCGCTGTCGTCGGGGAATATGTCGCCAAACATCGCGCCTCTTGTCGCGGCACATTACCACGGGGTAAGCATTTTTCCATGAAAAATCTCGCACTACTCGGCGTACTCTGTCACGGCGATAAGAAACATCGCACTGCCATAACCCGGGCGGCTGACAAGCCACTTGTCAAGTGTATATGTGAGTGTGCATTAAACGTTTTACACGGCGTCATAAAATTATCCGATAGCGAGAAGAGACGCTTGAGCAAACATAAACACGCGCTGCGCAAGTTATCGCACTCAAGTGGAAACGAAGACGATTGGCGCACAAAGAAGCGAGTGATTATTCAGAACGGCGGGTCGTTTCTACCAATCTTATTAGTCCCACTCGTGAGTACTCTCATATCGAAAATATTCGGATCGGGTGACACGCACTAAGATGGAACGAGCACGTAAAATGATCCTTGTGCCTGAAGGCTCGATTGGCCCACCGAGACCCGCATCCGGAGCCACCGCCACCGCCGCCACCGCCACATCCGTGGATGTCGAGGAAAAAAGTTTACAAACGCGCGGTGATAATTTTTCTCGCTTAGACAGCGAAATGTATGACGTTTTACGCTCAAAGGAGGCGCACGATGATTATGAAAAATGTCTGAATTATCTGCAGATTTTACGACGTTATCTTTTTTCCGCGACAACGAGCGTGTCGCCGAGCCGAATCACGAGGTTGACGAAATCGAAGAGACTCTCGCACCACTCAGCGAGGAAGACATTCTCCAGGGTATACCCAAGGTACACGCACGCAAAGCGCGACTCTTGCTTCGGCACTGGAGGACTGCGGTTCCCGAGCGCTTAAAGTGGGACAATGCAGGCACTGTGAGCATCGATGGTCACCAGGTACCCCGCTCGGACATAAGCGAGTTACTCATCGACACGTTGAGCAAAAAGAACACGGGAGACGAAGCGCCTGTCGGTCGCGTTGAGTTTGCAAAATTTCTCAAAACTAGCGAGACACCCGTTAATCTCATAGAAAATCCCAAAGTTTTGAAAATTGGGAAAATATTGACCGCACCAGAGAAAACGGCCAAACGGCGCCTGCCGCGTAGAGAGACTATAGCGGGTGTAGAAAATATAGCCCCGTCCCCAGTCTCACCCATTCTAACACGCAGTAAAAAACAAGCCAAGAAAAAATGGCTACACTTTGATATGTAAACACGAAATGCCTTACGGAAAACAATACTACAATCTCGAGCATGAGGCTGGTTACGCAGGTGCGCGAAACCTCCTGCGCGTAAATGCCAAAAAGGAGAAGAAAAAAATTTACGCGTGACTAAGCAATCAAGACGCCTACACACTTCATCACCCGATAAAAAGAAGATTTCCGCGTCTGTCGTACAATGTAACAAACGTCGATGACGTGTGGGAGTGCGATCTACTTCAGCTAACATCGATAAAGGATTACAACGACGGGTACTGCTATATTCTCGTGGTCATCGATGTACTCGGCAAGTTCGCCTGGGTTGAACCGTTGAAAGATAAAACAGCTCGCAACGTTGCCAGCGCTTTTGAACGAATTACCGACAGAGCGAAACCGCGCGTGCCCCTGTGCGTGCAGTCCGATCGTGGCAAGGAATTCCTTGGTGCCGCTTTTCAAAATTTTCTCAAGCGCATGGAGATCGGTTTTCGCGTCGCTAGAAATCCGGATATCAAGGCAGCGGTGGTCGAGCGGCTCAACAGAACACTGCGCGAGCGCATATGGAGATATTTCTCGCATCGGAACACCAAGCGCTACATCGATGTTCTGCAAAAAATTGTGTACGCGTACAATCACACCCTGCACAGTGGCACGCGAATGCGGCCCGCTGAGGTCAACCTTTACAATGCTGCGCGCGCACGCGTAAACTTGGACAAACGTGCGCGCTGCAATTATCGGTGCCGCCGCACAGCGCCCCACGGTAAATTTGCCGTAGGAGACCTCGTCCGTGTCAGTCGCTCAAAGAACACCTTCGAGCGAGGATACGAAAAAAATTTCAGCGAGGAGATTTTCAAGATAATACGCGTATCACCGCGACAAGGACTGTACACGTACGTATTGGCGGATTTGAACGGAGAAATAATCGACGGATTCTTTTACAACGAAGAGCTCGTTTTGGTCGGGCAAGATCGTCTGGCAGACGATAAGAGCTTCAAAATCGAGCGTATCGTACGCACGAAAGGTCGCGGCGCCAACAAACAAGCGCTCGTCAAGTGGTTAGGCTATCCCGATAAATTTAATTCTTGGGTGAACGTCAGTCAACTCGAGAGCATTTCGTAGAAAAACAGCGAGCAAGTATGGACCCGAAAGAAGATTTTTACATAGTACTGCCTAGCAACAGCAGTATGTCTTACTTTTCCGATAACCCGACCAGCTGTTTCACCACACGCTTGCCTCACGAGATCAAATTACACGGAGAGTGGCACGTTGAACTGGTGGAAATTCACGTACCCTGTAGCATCGTGCATTTTCAAGACAATGACGCCTTTTACACTTTTAGTTCGTACAGCGTGGACGACAACGAACAGACTGAGAAAACATTCTGCCGTTTTCCAGTCGGCATTTACGACTCCCTCCAACAGCTGGCAGACGCCATAAACAACTCGAATGACACTTATAAGCATCACATGCTTGAACCCGTAAAGGAGAGCAATGGCTATTATGCCATCAGACGCAAGTGCGACTGTCAACAGCCACATGCGACTCATTTCAATGACAAAATTATGCGCATTTTTGGCTTCGATGACGAACCCGGGAAAAAACTCTGTTTACAACCTTTAACCATGGCGCACTGCGGGAAATTGTAGCTGAGAGGCCAGCCTCGCTTTCTCGTGCCATACCTGACCAACTGTACGTTTATACAGATATTTGTGAGCCCTACACAGTGGGGGACACACAGGCCGCCCTCTTGCGCATCGTTTCTTTGGATAACTCAAAATTCAAATAAGGCTGCAGTGCTGTGCAGCGTTTCACACCCACTCACTACATACCGCTTCTCTATCACAATTTTCACAATATTATCATCGATATAAGAGACCAGTACGGGCAGCGCATTCCATTCGAGTACGGTACGCTGACCGTGACACTCCATTTCAGACGAAGTCGTTAAGATGTCTCATTACACTAGATACTACGATGAGCAGATAGGTGGCGGGGGTGGTGTGAGAAACGTTTTCGCTGGCGCACCCTTTCAGAGAGGGCGTGGCATCGGCTCTTGGCTGGGGGGTCTCTTTCGCCGTATTCTTCCATACGTCAGGAGTGGCGCTAAGGCGGTCGGGAAAGAGACCTTGCGCGCAGGTATGAAAATCATAGACGATGTCGCAAACAATAGTGTCAATTTCAAGGAGGCCATAAAATCGAGAGTCGGAGAATCGAGGAGGCATCTCAAGAGAAAAGCTGCCGAGAAAATTACAGAAATCATGAAGGGTTCGGGCTATAAAACTACAAGCCGCATCAAACGGCCGCGTCAGTCGACAAAGTCACGCGCGACCGCTCGTACCTCGCCATCCAAACGTAAGAAAAAAAAATTGCCCACCGCGTCGCGTGGAACTCGTAAAGTAAGCAAGAGAAAGCGCAAAACCCCGACTTTTCGCCCCATTAACGATATTTTTGGACCAAAGTAAATCTTAAAAATGGCTTTCTTGCACTCTCACTCGTCAGAGTGTATGTCGAGCGAACTCGACCTTTTCACCCTCCCCGCTACTCAAACCTCCATCGAAGGGAGCAGTTTTTTGAACTATAAGCCCGTCTCTTCGATCACCGATGAGAGTGATGCACCCATCGAATTCGTCGTACCCAGCGCCAGCGAGCATCACATCGACCTCGCGCACACTATGCTCTTCGTCAAGGCACAAATATTGCCCGTCGAGGAGCCCGACACAAATCTAAAAGTTGGTCCCGTAAACAACGTTTTACATTCAATGTTCAATCAAATTGATATTTTTCTCAATCAAAAGCTTGCGTCACCGCCTAACAACGCGTATCCGTACAGAGCTTACATAGAGTCATTGCTGAGCTATTCCCCCGCGGCCAAAGAATCTCATCTCACAGCGAGCCTCTGGTACGATGATACACACGGCTGTATGGAGGGTGCACCGGAAATCACGGAGTCGGAGCGAACAAAGGCCTCAATCACAGGCAATATTTTACGAAAGACGGAAAAGCATTCGATATGATTGGTCATCTGCACTGCGACTTGTTTAATCAGGATAAAATGCTCATCGAAGGTGTCGAAATGAGAGTGCGACTGGTGCGTAGCAAGGATGCATTTTGCCTGATGGATTCCACAAACGACGGGCGCTTCCGAATAAAAATAAAAGAAGCTACTCTCATAGTTCGCCGTGTCAAAATAAATCCGCGTATTTTGATCGCACACGCCAATACACTGGCCAAAGCCACAGCCAAATATCCCATTACACGCGTCGAAGTGAAAACATTTACGCTTCACACTGGTATACTAGGTGATAGCATCGATAATGCGATTCTGGGCCAACTGCCGAAACGTATAATAATCGGTTTCGTCGATAACAGAGCGTTCAATGGAAATCGTGCGCTCAATCCATTCAACTTTCAACACTTTGACATAAGTTATCTCTCGATATATATCGATGGGGTTCAAATACCGAGCAAACCATTACAGCCTCACTTTACAGGCACCGCTCCAGCTTTTATCGAGACATTCCTAACACTCTACACAGGCACCGGTATACATTTTCTCAACGAGGGCCTAGGCATAAACCGTTACAACTATTCAATGGGTCATTTTCTTACGGCATTCGATCTCACGCCCGATTTATCAGCACACTGCCACTCTCATTGGAATCTCGTACGCTCAGGCAGTGTACGCATTGAAGTGGGCTACGAGACGGCGCCAACAGTTACAATAAACTGCATTGTTTACGCAGAGTACGATAACGTTCTTGAAATCGACTCCACTCGACAAATTTTAACGGATTTCAGCGCCTAAGTGATAGAGCAGCAGCAGCAGAAGGCTCCCGCTTATCGCCAGCGACAGGTCGCTACATGACGCTGCGTGTTGGTGGCACTACTGTATGCGTAAAAAAGTGGGTGGGGGTACGTGCACTCTGACGCAGACTTGCACAGCTCTCACACATCAGTTCGCTTTTTCTCTTACACACGCACACACACGCACATGCGCTTCCTGCAATGGACTAGGTAATAGATATTCAAGGCTTCCGCGATTCGGAAAAAAAGCTTCTACCCAAGGAAGTAGCTATCGTGTGCCTACAAAAAAAAATTTGTGATCATTGGATAGTGCAAGCACCGCATAGTTTTGGCGATTTGCCAGACGACATCAAAGAGACAAACACATTTCTCAGTGTCGAAGTTCACGGACTTCATTGGTTTGACGGCGAAGTAACCCTGCGCCAGCTACATCGGCATCTATACAACATTGCCAGAGTATCGCGTACAATTTACGTACGTGGCGAAGAGAAGGCCCGTTACATTGAGACGCTTTTCGGTCGTCGCGTCATCAATTTGGAAAAATTTAAATCGCCATCGTTTAAAAACTCTGCACAGCGTTCCCGGACAGCGCACTTTGCGCCACACATTCAGCTAAAATCTTTCCGTCAGAAAAAAACAGTTTTGTGCTCTTTACAAAGTTAATCAGTTAAAAAAGTGGCTGCGTTCGATACTTCCACCAGAATGGAAAGCTCTCCCTAAAGAAAGAGTGACAAGTGACATGTTCCTTACGTCTGTTTACGAGTACCCGCGGCGAGATACAAATAGCGACGACTCTGATAGTAATGACATATACTACTCAGTCGTCAACGGATTCACATCTTCAGACTGAAAAAAATGAACACATATGAAATAACACGAGCCATCAGAGAGCTCTCTGCTAATTCGATCGGCGTTTACGCGGCCGATCATATCCCAAGTCGCTTGAGCTAGCCAGCGGCAATCGTTGCAAATCTCGACACATCAGACAAGCCCGGCTCTCACTGGGTGGCTTTTTACATAGACGACCAGGCAAGAGGTACCTTTTTCGATAGCTATGGAGTACCACCATCTTCGCGACATCACCTCGCCCGCCTCAGAAGAAATTGCAAGTGGTTCAAGTGGAACAAGAAGAAGTTGCAAAGTTTCGATTCTAAAGTGTGCGGCGAATATTGTGTTATGTTTTTGCATTATATGTATAGTGGTTTTACTTTACGAAAATTTTGCAGCATCTTTACGTCTGATACTCGCTCCAACGATAAAATAGCTGGTAAATTTTATAACATTATAAAGGACAAAAAGTTTAAGAAAGTAGGGCGTGCGTACAATTTCCCGCGTGCTACTTCGCGAGGGCACGGCTCGTGCTCTCAGGCATGTAGGCCTATGACTAATTATTAAGCTCTAACTTTAAGATACATTTTGCATTGCTGTTTAAATTACTTTGGGCCTAGATTTGTAAGCTAATATATATTGCGTGTGTATGTGTGTATATTTTAACTTAATACTGAAAAAGAGCTGTTTGCTCTGTCATGAATCAGCTGCGATTCCTGTGCACTATTATGCACCCGTAATTAATTTTAAGCGTCGCTCGGTTAAACCATATGTATTCGAAGATTGTAAGTTTTTATTTCTTTCCACATTTATGTATTCATAGTTTGTAAGTTTGATTGAATAAAAAAATTTTACCCAAATCACTTTTTTCATTTACAGACCTTTTTCATTTTTCCCACTCCTGAAGAACAGTTAAATTCATTTTCCTCCGGCGAGAGAGTATTCAAAATGCTTATACGTGAAAAATTTATCATCATATACACATTTACGCGTAATTTAAACTGCACTCCTCTTAAAAACCGTTGAACAAAGAACGCATTCACGTGAAAAATTTATCAATGTATACACTTTGACTCGTAAAATCTCCACAGGCGTCATCGAGAGCACCCCCCTCTTGAAACTGCCTGCTAGAACTCGCTGAACAATGGACGCGTTCATAGCGGTGGTGTGGAGTGTTTAGGTTACCGCTGTTATCGGTTACATGTCGCGGCACGCATTTCCTTCTCACGAAAGCCATAAAAATCTCTCACGAGAGTACATGATTGACGCATTCATAGTGTGACGGCAAGTAATTAGAAACGATTTCCACTGTTATCGGATACAATCATAACCATAAATCTATATTTTTCTCGAAACGTTTTACGTCACATAGTCCCCCTGCCACACGACACGCTACGTCATACACGTAACAGTGCTCTCGTTGATCGTGCTCGCAGCATCACAGTATTTCTTTACACAAAGTGCACTCGTCCACATACAACACCACTGCTTCATTCTGTTAGAGCTCACTGCAGCATCAGCAGCTCCGAGGACACGACATCTTTACCAGTGCATTAGTATTTCTTTAAAAAAAAAAAGTTTGTGACGACTGCTTCAAAATGAACCAAGACGAGATACCGCAAAATGTCAATGATTATAAATTTTGATTGAAATTTTGTTTGAAATTTTGTTTTGAACTATTGTAAACTTACCAAGCCGTTCCGATCGTCCGTTGCTTATGTCAGTAAAAATCGGAAGATTGATTAATCCACGATCGAAAACAACTTGATTTGACCACTGCGTATAGCTCGAGAGTACTTGGAATCATTCAGAAGAAAAAAACATCGGAGCCCGTGTCATTACGGAGCCGGGTGCATCGGCATGAGGCGCAGGCTTGGGACACCACCGACGGCTTGCATATCGATACATCCAGTGGCGCAGGGGTTGGGAACGACGACAACGAGAACGCACCAGCGCAAAAGAAGAGAAAAGCTGAAAGACTTCCTAGTGTTGTGATTATGCGTAATACTTTTATAATATTAAAAAGCATGCTTGAGTGTGTCGAGTTGCGCCTTCGGGAGTTAGAGGATATGTCCACGTATGTTAATGTAATGTATGATGTAATAATAGACAGTTTGAAAGTACTCGAGGAAAGCCGCGATATTGATAAATCTTTCGACGGTTCCACATTCTCTAATCTTTATAATGATCACAAAGATGTGTTAATATCTATTGTAAAAAACCGAATGATTTATTCAAACTTTGGTAGTTCGAATGTGGGAAGACTGTATGTAGAAATAAAATGTCTTTATTTACCGACACTAGAAAAAGATGTATACGAAACCGTTAATAATCAATAAATACAAATTTTAATTGAATTGCCTTCTCCTTCTTCATTATTTCATAATCCTACTCTTACGCCCCCTTCCCCACCATCGCTCACTCGATCTTAGATATAAGCTAATAGTAGCACAGTCGCAAGAGCAAGGGGTCTGCAGCCTTCACGGAGTACACATCATGGGGCCACCATTCAGCAAGCAGACACCAGAGGATAAACAGCCTCTCATTGATAAACAAAAGAAAGATTATTCATCATCGGATAAAGATTCATCGCGATATAAATCTTTTTCAACCAATACCAATTCCTTTCCCAAAAAACAAGGTTATTCACGATATAAGTAAAACTTAATACAAAAAAACGGCCCTTTTCAGGGCCACAAACTCATTATTACGTATACAAATCTATTTCTTATACTTTGAACGCTTGGGACACCCGCTGCGCTGACCGTCGAACGTCGGAGGACTAGGAATGCAGGCCCATACCTGCACCACACAAAGGATCTCTCTCTCTCTCTCTCTCTCTCTCTCTCTCTCTCTCTCTCTCTCTCTCTCTCTCTCTCTCTCTCTCTCTCTCTCTCTCTCTCTCTCTCTCTCTCTCTCTCTCTCTCTCTCTCTCTCTCTCTCTCTCTCTCTCTCTCTCTCTCTCTCTCTCTCTCTCTCTCTCTCTCTCTCTCTCTCTCTCTCTCTCTCTCTCTCTCTCTCTCTCTCTCTCTCTCTCTCTCTCTCTCTCTCTCTCTCTCTCTCTCTCTCTCTCTCTCTCTCTCTCTCTCTCTCTCTCTCTCTCTCTCTCTCTCTCGCTCTCCCTCCCTCTCTCTCTCTCTCTCTCTCTCTCTCTCTCTCTCTTGTGTATGCGCTATGCGCGCGTGTGTGTGTGTGTGTGTGTGTGTGTGTGTGTGTGTGTGTGTGTGTGTGTGTGTGTGTGTGTGTGTGTGTGTGTGAGATGCGTCCGCGTAAGCCACATAATTTGTACGTGGGTTTGTGTGTGTGTGCGGGTGGGTGTGTGTGTGTACAAAAATAAAATATGTTTATAAACATGTTGTCCGTTCTACCCTCACCCACCACCCACCGGTGCCCACCATCTCCCCTCCCCCTCACCCACCTCCCACCACCCCCTCTCCCACCACCCCCTCTCCCACCACCCACCACCTCCCTTCACCCACCACCCACCGCCTCCCCATCACCCAACACCCACCGCCTCCCCCTCACCCGCCTTCCACCTCCTCTCTCGTATATGGTCGGGTATACCGAGGCATATCATATTACAAGTGGGGTGGGGGGTCGCGCCTCTGTATGGGTCATTAAGTCAAGTGCTATGTAAAAACAGTAGCTAATTAACCATGTCAATGGGTGTTTTGTTTACACAACAGTTGCGGTTGAGAACAATAGGCCCATTGACATAGGACAGCTACTGTGCAGCTACTGTTTACATAACACTTGACTTAATGACCCTTCCCGGGGCGCGAGCCCCCCTCCCCCACTTGTAATATGATATGTCTTGCTATACCTGACCATATACTACTACCGTGTTGTCTCTGCAGCCATTTATCCCGGCTCGAAAGGGTCTCTGCTGATCATCCATCTCAATTTTAGCGTCTATCCTTTGGGCTAGTATCTTATGTAGGACCCTAACAATGACGGAAGAGATGGAGATAGGTCTGAATTCTCCAGGCAGAGAAGCGTGAGATTTCTTGGGAATGAAGATCGTTCTGGAGACTGCCAAGTGCCGAAAGATAACAACATATTAAAAATCATATGTAAGTGTAACGTATTATCGTAATAGACGATTTCGGATGAAACCGCAGTCACGCGCAGTGTCTGCAGACTGACTTAACCTCTCTGTAAGTCTATTTTAAAATCCGGCTTACAATGTGGCTTAAAGTCTAGCATAAAGTGTGGCTTGAACTCTCGCTTATAGTATGGCTACAAGATTCGCTTAATGTATAGTTAAAAGTCTTCTTTAAAGTGTGGCCTAAAGTCTGGCACAATGTCTGGCTTATAGTATGGCTTATAGTATGGCTGACTATGGCTTATAGTATGGCTTATAGTAAAGTAAAGTCGTAAAAGCGTAAAGTCTGAAATGAAGTATAACTTATAATATGGCTTGAAGTTTAGCTTAAAGTATGAATTAAAATATGACTCAAAATTGTAACACGGTATTTGTACTATTCGAGCTGCAGTCCCGGATACCGCGTACCGCGTACAACAAACAGTTCTTTTCTGATCGCCAAATTAATGTATATGGGCGCCAGGCGATCACATATCGTCGCTTCCGAATAAGAAGGGGTCATCTAAAATCGAAGCGGCAGGTAAGGTGAAAACGGAGCTATCGAGGAGCGCAACGAAATAGCCGACAGTAAAAAGCGCTGGCTTAAAGTCTGGCATAAAGTCTGCTTTAGGTCTGGAATAATGTCTGACACAAAGTATGGCATAAAATATGGCATAAAGTATGGCCTAAAGTGTGGCATAAAGTATGGAATGAAGTCTGGCATAAAGTATGGCATAAAGTATGGTATAAAGTATGGCATAAAGTTTGGCATAAAGTCTGGCATAAAGTCTGGCATAATATCGTCTTGAAGTCTGACTTAGTTTATCGCTAATTGTCTATGAAAAAGTCTCTAATAGTCACAAAGTCTTTCAAAGTATGGCATAGTCTTCAATGTCTATCGACTAGAAGAGTCGCTGAAACTTTCATGAAATCTCTCTCAATATCTAACCTACAATAGCGCTCAAAGTCTCTCTCAACGCATTCATAGAATTCTCGCAAGTCTCCATTAATGTTTAGTTGGAAGTCTCGCTATAAATCAGGCTTGAAGTCTGGCAGAAAGTATCGCTTAAGGGGAAGCCGAAGTCCCGTCAGGTAGTTTTTCAAAGTTTTCTTTTCGAATAGTTAACCGATTGAACTGAAATTTTTGGAGAATACTGAAAATTTATATACGAAGCGCGCTCAAGTTATGAAATTAAGAAAAATCTTATATTTCAATTTTTTAACTCATCGGTTATGTTACCCGCGCTAAGTTTTTCAAGGTTTTCTCGTCAATTAATTGATTATTTGAGTTGCGGTTTTGGGAAATAACTAAACATTATTTTTCAAAGCACGCTAAAGTCTAAAAAATCCAAAAAAATAAGAACTTTTCCATTTGTTATAATAAAAACGCGTTATACTGCTTATAGCGCCAACCTCGATGTGAAATACATTGACTTCGGTGTCCCCTTAAAGTATGGCATAAAGTATGGCATAAAGTATGGCTTGAAGTATGGCATAAAGTATGGCTTAAAGTATGGCATAAAGTATGGCTTAAAGTATGGCATAACGTATGGCATAAAGTATGTAGGCTTAATTATGGCATAAAGTATGGCTTAAAGTATGTAGGCTTAAGTATGGCATAAAGTATGGCGTAAAGTGTGGCATAAAGTGTGGCAAAAAGTATGGCATAAAGTCTGGCATAAAGTCTGGTTTATAGTCTGGTTTATAGTTTGGTTTATAGTCTGGTTTCTAATTTGGTTTATAGTCTGGTTTATAGTCTAGTTTATAGTCTGTTTTATAGTCTGGCATAAAGTTGGCTTACAGTCTGGCTTACATTCTGGCTTAAGTTCTGGCGTATAGTCTGGCTTATAGTCTGGGTTCAAGTCTGACATAGTTTACCGCTTATAGTCTATGACAAAGTCTCTAAAAGTCACAAAGTCTCTCAAAGTATGGCATAGTCTTCAATGTCTATGGACTGAAAGAGTCGCCCAAACGCTCACTAGTATTCTCTAAATGTCTATGTAATCGTATCGTTTAAAGTTTCTCTCAACGCATGCATGGAATTCTCGCATGAAGTCTCCATAACTCTCTACCTTGAAGTCTTGCTGTAGACTTTAAGCCTGACTTGTAAGTCAGGCTTAACGTCTGGCAGAAAGTATGGCATAAAGTCTGGTTTATAGTGTGGCATAAAGTATAGCATAAAGTGTGGCATAAGGTATGGCATAAAGTATGGCATAAAGTATGGCATAAAGTATGGCATAAAGTATGGCTTAAAGTATGGCATAAGGTAAGGCATAAAGTATGTAGGCTTAAGTATGGCATAAAGTATGGCTTAAAGTATGTAGGCTTAAGTATGGCATAAAGTATGGCGTAAAGTGTGGCATAAAGTGTGGCATAAAGTATGGCATAAAGTGTGGCATAAAGTATGGCATAAAGTCTGGCATAAAGTCTGGTTTATGGTCTGGTTTATAGTTTGGTTTATAGTCTGGTTTATAGTCTAATTTATAGTCTGTTTTATAGTCTGGCATAAAGTTGGCTTACAGTCTGGCTTACTTTCTGGCTTAAGTTCTGGCGTATACTCTGGCTTATAGTCTGGCTTCAAGTCTGACTTAGTTTACCGCTTATAGTCTATGACAAAGTCTCTCAAACTGTGGCATAGTCTTCAATGTCTATCGACTGAAAGAGTCGCTCAAACTCTCACTAATATTCTCTAAATGTCTAAGTAATCTTATCGTTTAAAGTCTCTCTCAACGCATTCATGGAATTCTCGCATGAAGTCTCCGTAACTCTCTACCTTGAAGTCTTGCTACAAGTCAGGCTTAAAGTCTGGTTTATAGTGTGTCATAAAGTATAGCGTAAAGTATGGCATAAGGTATGGCATAAAGTATGGCATAAAGTATGCTATAAAGTATGGCATAAAGTATGGCATAAAGTATGGCATAAAGTATGGCTTAAAGTATGGCATAACGTATGGCATAATGTATGTAGTCTTAAGTATGGCATAAAGTATGGCTTAATGTATCTAGGCTTAAGGCCATGTAATACCGTGAATTTCAATATTTTCTTAATCAACATTCAAACCTTTATTTGGAAAAAGGCGAACGTCAAGCGCTCCGTACACGTAAACACTATATTCAGAAATTTTTTTTAGTCATTCTATTAGGATTTATGTTAGCTGTACTCTTTTTAAATGTAGCTCAATTGCAGAGACCTACTTACCGACAGTACAATTTTTATTTAATTAAATAAATTCTCATGATTTTTTTTTAAAAGACGAACGTCAGGCGCTCCGTATATGTATAAACTAGACTCAATTTTTTTTTAGTATATCTATTATTATTTGCAAAAGATATACAGGGTGATTCTAAAACAATACAACATTTATATACCAACGTGATCAGCGTGAAAAACTGAGTCAAGATCACTTGGTCCCGAAAATTTTCCGGCAAGTTTTCCACACCTCTGTTAAGCACAGTGGAATTTCCCGCATAGCGGCGACGCGAGCCGAGCGGCGGCCGCAGTGGCAAAGAGTGGGGGGCAACCGTTGCTACGGAGTACGTCTACGGAAGTGGGAGGTAAGGGGGAAGCGGAGCAATCGAGGAGCGCAACGATTTAGTCCGCAGTAAAAATGTCTGTGAAATCGACTTGTCACAGAAATGACTGCATATTGGTTATAAGGTAAATCGAGGTCGCAAAAACCGATTTTGAAATTTGCAGATTCCTAGGTCCAAGGGTTCTATCCGAAAACAGCGTTTGAAAGTATTATTTACTTATATCTCGAGAACCGCTTAGTCTACAACAAAATGGCTGACACCAAACGAAAGAGCGCAAAATTTTGAATCAGAAACGATTTTTTACTCGATTCCGATGAGTGCAAAGTTCCGAGATAATTAATCGAAAAGAAATGAACATGCCCCCGACTTTCCTCCCGCGCTGCGGTATGCTTCCCGTGTCTCTCGCTCCCACAGCGTTTATTTGTTTTCGATTAATTATCTCGGAACTTTGCACTCGACGGAAACGAGTTCAAAATCGCTTTCGATGCAAAATTTTAAGCTCTTTTGTTTGATGCAAGCCATTTTATTGTTGACTATAATCAAATAAAACTTACGAACGTTGGTTTCGTATAGAAGTCCTGGGAAACTGAGAGAGCTGCAAATTTCAAAATCTGTTTTTGTCGACTTCGATTTACCTTATAAACAGAATTCAGCCATTTCTGTGACAAGTCGATTTCAGTACTGGACTCATTTCCAAGACAGCTGCCGAGGAAAGCTTTCGTTTGATCGGCCAAAAGCTAGTGAAACTATGAACGCATCATAGTTGATATCTCTTGTTGATAAATACAGAGCGAGTCATGTATTTCCTTTCTTAAAAAACGTGGGCCCGATGTTGTGCAACATTTGAAAATTGATTTAGATTGGTCATAAAGAATAGGCGTGAAGATTTGCTATACTCGTTACATTTGAATTTTTATATTGAATTTCTGTACTTTAGGTATTTTAAACTAAATAAATAAATTAACATAAAATATGAAAATAATTTTTCGTTTAAAAAAATTATCTGATTATCCTATCATTTTACGTATTCAGAATTAAAGCATGATAAAATACTTTTATTTTATACTTTATTTTTTGTCATTAGTCTTTACAAAAAACGAGAAATCGACGGCACTGCTATTTTAGAGCGTCACATGAAAAGTCCTTTAGTTTAAATCATGTTAACCATGGAATTTCTTGATGAAAACCCGGGAAGCGTTCGTTTCGTTTCGTCACCAGTTCAACTTTTATTTTCAGACTCGTAAACAGCTGTACAGCCATGCAGCGACAAGATCACTCGAAAAATTACGGACGATGCCGCCTTGCAGTATTACGACAAAAGATCTTGCGCTAAAATGAATTTCTCATCCTCGCAAGCGCGTTATCCTTCTAATCATCAATGGATCATTCAATAAAAAAACGATAAAACAGTTACACGACCGTTGTCAAAATTTATGTAAAGGATTTTCTGGCTTAAAATATTATTTTAACCCCACGATGAGCTCAGGTAGCTGGTAACACATTACCCTTTTAAACACAAGCGTTTTTCTATTAGAAATCAAGAAATCGCGTACACAGACACCTCGTATCCTTACGTAAAGAGTTCTCGTGCTTAAATAAATCTATCGGCTTCGCTAAAACATCTAGAGCAGCACAACACTCTACCCTATGATGCCCAAGAGTATTGTTTGTTGAAAAAATTGCAAAATTAGAGATGCTGTCGCTTCGCAGCCTTACATTAAAAGTTCTCGCGCTTTGAACATTAAAAGTTCATACAAAAAAGCAGATCTATCTACCTATAATCTTCAATAAACTGTAACGTAAATAGATAATCAGAATGTGAATTGAAAGGAAAACTTCTATTAATGGTAACAAAAATCGTATTTCTAGTTAACGAGGTTCATGCACGACTCCCAAATTAAAGCAGTGTTAAATCAAAAGGTTGTCATATTTTAATATGTAAGAGCAATAGCTGTAATGTAATTAAGCCATTTCAAATAATATAAATAGTTAATCTGTTATAAAAAAAGTATATTTAACATAACTAAACAAACATTTTTTAACAAAATGTCAATATTTCAGGAATAGATTTCGTCAGTACAAACAATTATTGATAAAACACAGGGATCTTTTTTCATTAACTACCGATTTCATTTTTCAAGATAAGATTTTGTTTCTTAATTTATTTCATTGTTACTTGCCGAAGAAAAATTTCATAATTATCCAAAACCTTCAAAGTTAAAGCAAATTTAAAAAATACATTTCTTTTACCATTTTCACGAATTTATGAACAACCACGGCCATGGTTATAACATTCTGAATAATAAATGATTTTGTATTTTTCCCCCGACGAGACGCAAAAACATTCATTAAGGGGGTCAGAGACCTTTAAAGTGACGAAAAATCGATTTTTTTATTACATATTTCACTAAAAAACACTTGTACAATATGTCCCATATTGTTTCAAAGCATTATCCATTTTTCTTTTCAGAATATACACAAAACATTGATAGAGCTTTCTATTTGCTTTTTGTGTAAATTACATTTATAGCACTGCGTGACTTAAGTCCGCACTTATACCACGCATATCCATGCGATAAGTAGTCCATTATTTCACCATGATTATCGCACTCGCTACGCTCGTGCGCTAACCTCACGGTGCCCTAATGCACTGCTTAGCGCACGGATAGCCGTGACAGCGAACTTAAGGCATACAGTGTTATGAAAAATTGTACGATACTAGTGCATTAAGTAACCCATTACACGCCGTGATAGGACTCTCGCTACGCTCGGGCCCTAACTTCACGCCGTGACATAATGGGCCACTTATCGCACTTGTATCGTAATGTACTATTTTCCCCTTGTATAGATAATATTGATTTGTACTATTTTTTTTTGTTCATTTTTCTTTTCTTAATATATTAAATTATATTATTATATTATATAATAATATAATAATCATATTAAGTTTTCTGTCGATGGTTGTGACAAGCTTTTTCTAAAGTATGACTGAAAGTATGGCTTAAAGTATGACTGAATGTATGGCTTAAAGTATGGCTTAAAGTATGGCTTAAAGTATGGCTTAAAGGATGGCTGAAAATATGTCTTAACGTATGGCTGAAAGTTATCGTTTAGATTTCGTAAGGAGATCGTAGTATTCGAATTATTTCCACAACCTTGACTGTAATTCACCTAAATTTTGTATTACATTTCTCGTGAATACAACGTATATATCATTATTTTCCCAAACTTTACCGAAACTTAACATTAAGCTTGTATGATGTTTTATGTAATTTAATCGTATGATATCAATTCGGTTTTCCAAACTTTAAAAGAGCTGAACTGAGCTAAAGTTAATATAAACATATGAAGTATTTCCTAAGGCGAGTGTAAGATTCCTATTTTTACACGAACATTGACGGAAACTAATCTGAAGTGCATATTAAGTTTCCTGTCGATGGTTGTGACCAGCTTTTCCTAAAGTATGACTGAAGGTATGGCTTAAAGTATGGCTGAAAGTATGGCTGAAATTATGGCTTGAAGTATGGATGAAAGTATGGCTTAAAGTATGCCTTAAAGTATGGCTTAAAGTATGAATGAAAGTATGGCTTAATGTATGGAAGAATGTATGGCTCAAAGTATGGCTTAAAGTATGACTTAAAGTATGGCTTAAAGTATGGATGAAAGTATGGCTGAAAGTATGGCTGAAAGTTATCGTTTAGATTCCGTAAGGAGATCGTAGGATCCGAATTATTTTCACAGCCTTGACTGAAATTCACCTAAATGTTCTAATTAGTTTCTCGTGAGTAGAACGTATTTACCATTATTTTCTCAAACTTTACCGAAATTTAACATTAACCTTGTATGATGTTTTACGTAAATTAATCTTAAGATTTCAATTCGGTTTTCCGAACTTTAAAAGAGATGAACTGAGCTAAAGTTAATATAAACATATGAAGTATTTCCTAAGGCGAGTGTAAGAGTCCTATTTTTACAAGAACATGTACGGAAACTAATCGGAAGTGCATATTAAGTTTCCTGTCGATGGTTGTGGCAAGCTTTTTCTAAAGTATGACTGAAGGTATGGCTTAAAGTATGGCTGAAAGTATGGCTGAAAGTATGGCTTGAAGTATGGAAGAAAGTATGCCTTAAAGTATGGCTTAAAGTATGAATGAATGTATGGCTTAAAGTATGGATGAATGTATGGCTTAAAGTATGGCTTAAAGTATGGCTTAAAGTATGGCTTAAAGTATGGATGAGAGTATGGCTTAAAGTATGGCTGAAAGTATGGCTTACAGTATGGATGACAGTATGGCTTAAAGTATGGCTTAAAGTATGGCTGAAAGTATGGCTTAAAGGATGGCTTAAAGTATGGCTCAAAGTTAACGTTTACATTCCGGAAGGAGATCGTAGGATTCGAATTATTTCCACAATCTTGACTGAAATTCACCTAAATTTGTTGTATTAAGTTTCCCGTGAGTAGAACGTATTTATCATTATTTTCCCAAACTTTACCGAAACATAACATTAACCTTGTATGATGTTTTACGTAATTTAATCGTAAGATTTCAATTCGGTTTTCCAAACTTTAAAAGAGTTCAGCTGTGCAAAAGTTAATATAAACATATGAAGTATTTCCTAAGGCGAGTGTAAGATTCCTATTTTTACACGAACATTCACGGAAACTAATCTGAAGTTCATATTAAGTTTCCTGTCGATGGTCGTGACAAGCTATTTCTAAAGTATGGCTTAAAGTATGTCTTAAAGTATGGCTGAAAGTATGGCTTAAAGTATGGCTGAAAGTATGGCTTAAAGTATGGCTTAAACTATGGCTGAAAGTATGGCTTAATGTATGGCTTAAAGTATGGCTGAAAGTTAACGTTTAGATTCCGTAAGGAGATCATAGGATTCCAATTATTTCCACAACCTTGACTGAAATTCACCTAAATTTTTTGTATTAAGTTTCCCGTGTGTAGAACGTATTTGATAATTCTTTTCCCAAACATCACCGAAACTCAACATTAACCTTGTATGATGTTTTACGTAATTTAATCGTAAGATGTCAATTCCGTTTTCCAAACTTTAAAAGAGATGAACTGAGCTAAAGTCAATATAAACATATGAAGTATTTCCTAAGGCGAGTGTGAAATTGCTATTTTTACACGAACATGACGGAAACTAATCTGAAGTTCATATTAAGTTTCCTGTCGATGGTCGTGACAAGCTTTTTCTAAAGTATGGCTTAAAGTATGGCTTAAAGTATGGCTGAAAGTACGGCTTAAAATATGGCTGGAAGTATGGCTTAAAGTATGGCTGAAAATATGTCTTAAAGTATGGCTGTAAGTTATCGTTTAGATTTCGTAAGGAGATGGTAGTATTCGAATTATTTCCACAACCTTGACTGTAATTCACCTAAACTTTGTATTACGTTTCTCGTGAGTAGAACGTATTTATCATTATTTTCCCAAACTTTACCGAAACTTAACATTAACCTTGTATGATGTTTAACGTAATTTAATCGTAAGATTTCAATTTGGTTTTCCAAACTTCAAAAGAGATGAAAGTATGGCTTAAAGTATGGCTGAAAGTATGGCTCAAGGTATGTCCGAAAGTATGGCTTACAGTATGGATGAAAATATGATTTAAAGTATGGCTTATAGTATGGCTGAAAGTATGGCTTAAAGTATGGCTTAAAGTATGGCTGAAAGTTATCGTTCAGATTCCGTATGGAGATCGTAGTATTCATATTATTTCCACAACCTTGACTGAAATTCACCTTAATTTTGCATTAAGTTTCCTAAATTTTTTATTAAGTTTCCCGTGAGTAGAACGTATTTGATCTTAACATTAACGTTGTATGATGTTTTACGTAATTTAATCGTAAGATTTCAATTCGGTTTTCCAAACTTTAAAAGAGATGAGCTGAGCCAAAGTTAATATAAACATATGAAGTATTACCTAAGGCGAGTGTAAGATTCCTATTTTTACACGAACATTGACAGAAACTATTCTAAAGTTCATATTAAGTTTTCTGTCGATGGTTGTGATAAGCTTTTACTTAAGTATGGCTGAAAGTATGGCTTAAAGTATGGCTGAAAGTATGGCTGAAAGTATGGCTGAAAGTATGGCTTGAAGTGTGGATGAAAGTATGGCTTAAAGTATGGCTTAAAGTATGGCTGAAATTTAACGTTTAGATTCCGTAAGGAGATCGTAGGATTCGAATTATTTCCACAACCTTGACTGAAATTCACCTAAACTTTTTGTATTAAGTTTTCTGTGAGTAGAACGTATTTGATAGTTCTTTTCCCAAACTTTACCGAAACTGAACATTAACCGTGTACGATGTTTTACCTAATTTAATCGTAAGATTTCAATTCGGTTTTCCGAACATTAAAAGAGATGAACTGAGCTAAAGTTAATATAAACATATGAAGTATTTTCTAAGGCAAGTTTAAGATTTGTATTTTTACACGAACATTGGCGGAAACTAATCTGAAATTCAGATTAAGTTGTCCATCGATGGCTGTGACAAGCTTTGTCTAAAGTATGGCTGAAAGTATGGTTTAAAGTATGCCTGAAAGTATGGCTGAAAGTATAGCTTAAAGTATGGATGAAAGTATGGCTGAAACTATGGTTTAAAGTATGGATGAAAGTGTAGTTTAAAGTATGGCTTAAAGTATGGCTGAAAGTTATCGTTCAGATTCCGTAAGGAGATCGTAGTATTCGTATTATTTCCACAACCATGACTGAAATTCACCTTAATTTTGTATTAAGTTTCCCGTGAGTAGAACGTATTTGATCTTAACATTAACGTTGTATGATGTTTTACGTAATTTAATCGTAAGATTTCAATTCGGTTTTCCAAACTTTAAAAGAGCTGAGCTGAGCCAAAGTTAATATAAACATATGAAGTATTTCCTAAGGCAATTGTAAGATTCCTATTTTTACACGAATATTGACAGAAACTATTCTAAAGTTCATTTTAAGTTTTCTGTCGATGGTTGTGATAAGGTTTTCCTAAAGTTTGGCTGAAAGTATGGCTTAAAGTATGGCTGAAAGTATGGCTCAAAGTATGGCTTGAAGTGTGGATGAAAGTATGGCTTAAAGTATACCTTAAAGTATGGCTTAAAGTATGAATGAAAGAATGGCTTAAAGTATGGATGAATATATGGCTTAAAGTATGGCCTAAAGTATGGCTTAAAGTATTGCGTAAAGTATGTATGAAAGTATGGCTGAAAGTATGGTTTAAGGTATGGATGAAAGTATGGCTTAAAGTATGGCTGAAAGTATTGCTTAAAGTATGGATGAAAGTATGGCTTAAAGTATGGCTGAAAGTATGGCTGAAAGTATGGCTTAAAGTATGGCTGAAAGTATGGCTTAAAGTATGTTGAAAGTATGGCTTAAAGTATGGCTGAAAGTTATCGCTCGGATTCCGTAAGGAGATCTTAGGATTCGAATTATTTCCACAACCTTGACTGAAATTCACCTAAATTTTGTATTAAGTTTCGCGTGAGTAAAACGTATTTATCATTCTTTTCCAGAACTTTACCGAACTTAACATTATCTTTGTATGATGTTTTACGTAATTTAATCATAAGACTTCAATTTGGTTTTCAAAAGTTTAAAAGAGATGAACTTAGCCAAAGTCAATATAAATATATGAAGTATTTCCTATGGCGAGTGTAAGATTTGTATTTTTACACGAACATTGGCGGAAACTAATCTGCATTTCATATTAAGTTTTCCGTCGACGGTTGGGACAAGCTTTGTCTAAGGTATGGCTGAAAGTTGGTTTAAAGTATGGCCTAAAGTATGGCTTAAAGTATGGATGAAAGTATGGCTTAAAGTTTGGCTGAAAGTATGGCTTAAAGTATGGGTGTAGGTATGGCTTAAAGTATGGATGTAAGTATGGTTCAAAGTATGGCTGAAAGTTATCGTTTGGATTCCGTAAGGAGATGGTAGGATTCGAATTATTTCCACAACCTTGACTGAAATTCACCTAAATTTTGTATTAAGGTGGCCCGTGAGTAGAACGTATTTATCTTGACGTATTTATCTTTAAGTGAACATAAACATTTGGAGTATTTCCTAAGGCGAGTGTAAGCTTCGTATTTTTACATGAACATTGGCGGGAACTAATCTGAAGTTCTTATTAACTTTTCCGTCGATGGTTGTGACAAGCTTTGTCTAAAGTATGGCTGAAAGTATGGTTTAAAGTATATCTTAAAGTATATCTGAAAGTATAGCTCAAAGTATGGCTGAAAGTATGGCAGCAAGTAATGATAAAAGTACGGGTAAAGTATGTCTGAAATTATAGCTTTATGAAATTTTCAAAAAGTTTTAGAAAACTATTAATATTTCATTATTTTTTGCTACAAACCTTTACGGTAATTGAAGTTTTTTTAGTGAACATTGGCGTGATGTTTTGCGAAGCCTGACATCCGTTGAGAAAAGTTTTTCTAAACTTTAGTAGAGGTTTACCCAAACTTCATCAGAGATTATTAAATGTTAAGAAAAACTTTCCCGAAATTTTGGTGAAACCCTTTTCCAACTTAACGTCAACGTCTAGGAAAACTTTTCCGAAGTATCGCTGACATCTAGGTAAACTATTGCCAACTATAGCGGCCGTTCGGGAAAACTTCATGAAAGCATAGCAAACGTTTAGTCTAAGTATGGCTAAAAGTATCGTCTAAAGTATGGCTGAGCCATGGGTGAAAGTATGGCTAAAATTATGGCAATAAGTATGGCTTGGTTTATTGTTGAAAGTATGGGTGAAAGTATGGCTTAAAGTATGGTTCAAAGTATGGATTAATGTATGGCTCAAAGTATGGCTCAAAGTATGGCTTAGCGTATATGTGAAAGTATAGCTTAAAGTACGGCTTAAAGTATGGTAGCAAGTAATGATAAAAGTATGGCTAGAGTATGACTGAAAGTATAGCTTTATGAAAGTTTTGAAAAAGTTTTGGAAATCTTTATCAAAGTTTTCTTATCATTTGGTAAAAACCTTTACGGAAGTTTAAGTTATTATAGTGATTTGTTGAGATATGTTTTGCAAAGCCTGACATCCGTTGAGAAAACTTTTTGTAAACGCATGTCGGCTTTGCAAAACATCGATTTTTAACAATCGATAACGAAACTTTGGAACATGTTTTCAAAACTTTTTTGTAACTTTCATAAAGCTATACTTTTAATTATACACTAGCCATAGTTTCATCATTACTTACTGCCATACTTTGAGCCATACTTTAAACTATACTTTCAGATATACGCTAAGCCATACTTTGAGCCATGCTTTAAGCCTTACTTTCAGATATACGCTAAGCCATACTTGGAGCCATTCTTTCAGAAATACGCTAAGCCATACTTCGAGCCATACTTTAAGCTATAATCTAAGCCATACTTTGGACCATACTTGAAGCGATAATCTAAGCCATACTTTTAGCCATACTTTAAGCCATAATCTAAGCCATACTTTTAGCCATACTTTAAGCCATACTTCACCCATACTTTTAGCCATACCTTCACGCATACTTTCAGCCATTCCTTCACCCATTCTCTATGTTAACTCTAAGCCACTTCTACCCATACTTTCAGCAATACTTTCACCCATATGTCCAGCCATACTTTAGGTCATACTTTCAGCCATACTCGGACAGTGCTCAAAATAAAGCTTGTTCTGTCTACTTTTAGAATTTTTTTTCGCTCATATTCGTAACAGGAATACTTGCAGAGTTACATAAAATAGAAGAGACATCATGTTTTAACAAAATAACGTATTTTGAAGATAAGAATATTTTTTACTTTAAAACACGATCTTTCAATTTGGTACAAATCCGTGATCCAAAGGTTACGCACTCTCCTTGTAAGTATGATTCAAAGTATGGCAAAAAGTATGGGTTAAGGATCGGCTGAAAGTACGGCTTAAACTATGTCTGAAAGAATACCAAATATATACACGAATCGTTTTCCTCAGTCAACCGATTTTAGTTTTCATGGTCTCCTTTGCTCCTTAATGAATTTCTTTAGAACTCGCCGGGGGAAAAATCCAAAATTATTCAATATTCAGAAAGTTATAACCATGGCCGCGGTTGATCATAAATTCGTGTAAGTGCTTAAAGAAATGTATTTTTTAAATTTGATTTAACTGAAGGTTTTCGATAATTTTGAAATTTTTCTTCGGCAAGTCGCCATGAAATTAATTAAGAAACAAAATCTGATCATGAAAAATAAAATCGTTCGTGAATGAAAAAAGGTCCCTGTGTTTTATCAATAACTGTTTATACTGGCGAAACTGTTCCTGAAATATCGACATTTTGTTAAAAAATGTTCGTTTAGTTATATTAAATAGACTTTTTTTTAGAACAGATTAACTATTTATGTTATTCGGAATGGCTTAATTACATTACAAATATTGCTCTTACATATTTTAGACAACCTCTTGATTTAACACCGCTTTAATTTTGGAGTCGTGCATGAACCTCGTTAACTAGAAATACGATTTTTTGTTACCATTAATAGAAGTTTTCCTTTCAGTTCACATTCTGATTATCTACTTACGTTACAGTTTATTGAAGATAAGATGCATTATTCATTATTTCATATTAATTATTTTGTTACTCATTTTTTTCTATTAAAATTAAAAATTTTAATGTTAAAGCGCGAAAACTTTAAGGCTGCGAAGTGACAGCGTTTCTAATTTTGCAATTTTTGTAACAAAAGATACTCTTGTGCATAGGGTGAAGCGTTATGCTGCTCTAGATATTTTTACGAAGCCGATAGATTCATTTAAGCACGAGAGCTCTTTACGTAAGGATACGAGGTGGCTGTGTACGCGATTTCTTGATTTCTAATCGAGGGCAAGCAAGTCTGAAAATAAAAATTGAACTGGTGACCAAACAAAACCAACGCTTCCCGGGTTTTCATCAAGAAATTCCCTGGTACTACACGCGAAGTGTTAGCGATATTTAAAACATGATTTAAACTAAAGAACTTTTCATGTAACGCTCTAAAATATCAGTGCCGTCGATTTCAAATCAAAGTTCTTTTGGCGCATACTTTATTGTTGTTTGGGCTATGAAAAAATATTTTATCATGCTTTAATTCTGAATACTTAAAATTATAGGATAATCAGATAATTTTTTAAAACGAAAAATTATTTTCATATTTTATGTTAATTTATTTATTTAGTTTAAAATACCTAAAGTATAGAAATTCAATGTAAAAATTCAAATGTAACGAGTATAGCAAATCTTCACGCCTATTCTTTATGACCAATCTAACTCAATTTTCGAATGTTGCACAACATCGGGCCCACGTTTTTTAAGAAAAGAAATACATGACTCGCTCTGTATTTATCAACGAGAGATATCAACTATGATGCGTTCATAGTTTCGCTAGCTGTACGCGAGTCGCGAACATTTGGCCGATCAAACGAAAGCTTTCCTCGTCAGCTGTCTTGAAAATAAGTCCAGTATTGAAATCGACTAGTCACAGAAATGGCTGAATTCTGTTTATAAGGTAAATCGAAGTCGACAAAAACAGATTTTGAAATTTGCAGCTCTCTCAGTTTCCCAGGGCTTCTATACGAAAATAACGTTCGTAAGTTTTATTTGCTTATATCTTGAATATAGCTTAGTCAACAATAAAATGGCCTGCATCAAACAAAAGAGCTTAAAATTTTGCATCGAAAACGATTTTGAACTCGATTCTGTTGAGTGCAAAGATCCAAGATAATTAATGGAAAAGAAATAAACGCTGTGGGAGCGAGAGACACGGGAAGCATACCGCGGCGAGGGAGGAAAGTCAGCGGCATGTTCATTTCTTTTCGATTAATTATCTCGGAACTTTGCACTCATCGGAATCGAGTAAAAAATCGTTTCTGGTGCAAAATTTTACGCTCTTTCGTTTGATGCAAGCTATTTTGTTGTAGACGAAGCGGTTCTCGAGATATAAGCAAATAAAACTTTCAAACGCTGTTTTCGCATAGAACCCTTGGACCTAGGAATCTGCAAATTTCAAAATCGGGTTTTGCGACCTCGACTTACCTTATAACCAATATGCAGTCATTTCTGTGACAAGTCGATTTCACAGCGATTTTTACTGCGGGCTAAATCGTTGCCTCGATTGCTCCGCTTCCCCCTTACCTCCCGCTTCCGTTAACGTACTCCGTAGCAACGGTTGCCCCCCACTCTTTGCCGCGGCGGCCGCCGCTTGGCTCGCGCCGGCGTTGCCAGGACCGGCACTATGGGGGAAATTTTTCTGTGCATAATAGGGGTGCGGAAAACTTGCTGGAAAATTTTTGGGACCAAGTGATTTTGACTCAGTTTTTCACGCTGATCACGTTGGTATATAAATGTTGTATTGTTTCAGAATCACCCTGTATATCATTTTTTTCCACTTTTGTACCAAGATTCGGGACGTCACACGATATAGGTCCAGTTATGTGGTACTTTATTCGCATAGGCGAATAAACCACATCCAATTTGATGTGAACATCACGGTAATTGCATAAGAGATGCTTACTTACTGCCGATTACTTTGACTGGATACTGGGATACTGCTTATCATATCCAACACGAACCGAAACCAGATCAGAGTAAAATGACTTTTAGTAATAATGTCAGTTCATCATTATAAATTTACAAAAAGAGGATAAATATAAATGTTTTAATTTATGGAAGGTAATAAATAATCAGTCAATTGCGAAACTTTAACCATACCATTGTAATTAACACGAAACATAAAATACATATAAAAAATAACATAAAATATAGCATACAATTAGAATCAAATAAAACATACATTTTCGTGTTAAAATAAAATAATAAAATAAAAAATAGTACTGCGGAGAATCCCTTTAAAGTAAAAAAAAAATTATTCACTGCCTTCTTTTATTAACATTATTTAAAATTTTAAAATAATGTTAATAAAAGTAGAGCAGGGATATATTAATTTATTTTAAAGGTGAGGTTCGATTAGACCGCCGTTGTGTTCAATAACACAGCGTAAGCGCCGTTCGTAATGCCTCCGGACTTTGCGCAATTCCTGTGCGGTTATGCCTTGGAATGCATCGCGAATCCGCTGGATCATATTATCTCTAGTTGTGGGGGCTTCGCGATAGCAAATATCTTTTACTTTCCCCCACAGATAAAAATCCAGCGGATTTAAGTCCGGGGATCGCGGCGGCCATATCGAGGGCACGCGGTTTCCGATCCAGCGCCGGCCAAAGTATCCGTTAAGGCAGTCACTGACAGCAACCGTGTTGTGCGCCGGCGCCCCGTCCTGTAACCACCACATGCGATTCATGGGGACGGGGTTATTTTCGAGGAGACCTGGCAAATCGAGGACTCCTCGAAAATAAATGGGCCTACAACTCGGTCACCGACAATGCCTGCCCAAACGATTACTTTCCACTGGACTTGATTTTCTACCGGGCGGACCCACCTGGGGTTTTCAGGTGCCCAGTTGCGCAGATTTAGTCTATTTACATTCCCTTTTTGTGTAAATATAGCCTCATCTGTGCAACACAGGCGCCTCAAAAACTCCGGATCCCTCTGTATTCTCCGCAGCATTTGCGTTGCGTATCGCAATCGCTTTGGGAGATCAGGATCGTGGAGCTTTTGGTGTTCCTGGAGCTTGTACGGGAACCTAATCTCCCTTGCGATACGCCTGACGGGCTCCCTTGGTGCATCTGAAACAAATAAAAATTTTATAAATATATACGACAGGCAACCAAAGATATTAAGTTATCAAACTTTAATATTAATTAGCCAAAATCATTAATATTTTTTTTTCCATGTTCGTATTATATGGAACGAAGTTAAAACTTAGCGGGCAAACCATCGCGCGCGCAAACATGTGGCAAAGCATAGAGCTAATGTACACGCGCGGGCAGAGAGAAAATCGGCAGCGGCGCGCGCGAATGACATTCTAGTTTCCGCCTGCCATTGTGCGCACACTGAAAATAGTATATTGTATACCTAGGGAGCGAAGTGGGTATTTTAGACAGAGTGTGGATTTTGCAGTACGAGTCGTAGGTGAGCTAGCACGAGCCGAAGACGAGTGCGTTTTGCGAACCGAAGACGAGTACCGCAAACACACGAGGTCAAACGGCCCACTTGGCCCTACGTGTACACCATATTTTTTGTGACTTATGTATTGATTTTCTATATTTTTGAGCCCAAAAAGCAAGGCTAAATTGGTTTTTGCTTTATACAACAACGAAATAGTTGAAGTAATAAATAATAAAAAGACTTGTTAATAATAATTAAAAATCCGCCAAAAAATTTGTGCGAATGAAAATATGTTCATTTTGAAATAAAAATAGTATACTGGATTTATCTCTGAATGAAAAAAGTCATAAAAATATGCATTAACAAATTTGTAGTAAATTAAGTTTAATTTTTGCGATTTTACGGAATTTTTGAGTAGCGGGCGCACTAGAATCCTTTATCCAATCGGTCAAAGAAAAAGTCACTTTACACAGAAACAAGTGTTGGTAACACATTAGAATGCATAAATTAAGCTAAATTTTTGCCAAGCACGCAACAGAAAATTAAGTAAAAGACGTCTGTTCCTCATATATCGTGCGAGCTTACTTAATTTCAATATATTGAATATATATTGGCAATGTATTTCTAATATATTGCCGATATATACTCACACTAAGGAATTACCACTACGGAATTAACAACAGCAAGTACTAAGGAATTATCACTGTGTTAGACTTAAAGTCTGATTTATAGTATAGCTAAAAAAATTACTGAAACTCTGACTCAAAAAGTGGTGATGCTCTAAAACTCTAAAATCATAATCTGTTTATACATATTGTAGAAATAGAATGGTATTACTCGCAGCCGTATATCGACGGCTGAGGGGAACAAGGTCGTATCTCACCGCGCGGATGAAGGAGTCGTATCTCAGCCCGTGGACTATATTAATCTTTAGACCACCGTAATTGTGGATACTTTAGCATATGAAGTAAGTTCCCAAATGCTGTATTCAGATATGAAATATAATGTATAAAAGTTCGTATTAAATGTAAAGTCTATATATATATCGTCGCCTGGAAGGTAAAAGGTTACAACTCGATGCGGCGCGTAAGAAGATTACAACTCTGCTTGGCGCGAAAGAAGGTTACAACTCGGCTCGGCGCGTAAAAAGGTTACAACTCGGCTCGGCGCGTAAAAAGGTTACAACTCGGCTCGGCGTGTAAGAAGGTTATAACTCGGCGCAGCGTGTAAAAAGCTTTGAAAAATGTCTTAAATATACGATATTAAGAAAAAATAATTTATAAAATTTACTTTCCTACAAAATAAGATTCATTGGGAAATAATTATATTGTGCATGAAAGCCCGAATTACCACAATTTCTACAGCGATTCTCAACTCAAATAACATAGAAAAAACGAAGCAGCCGAGTTTAGCCATCTTACGCGCTGAGCCGAGTTGTACTTAACCTTCTAACGCACCGAGCTGAATTGTAACTTTCTTACGCGCCGAGCCGAGTTGTAACCTTCATACACGCCAAGTCGAGTTGTAACCTTTTTACGCACCGAGACGTGTTGTAACCTTCTTACGCGCCGAGCCCAGCTGTAACCTTTTACCTCCCAGGCGACGATATCTACATTTCACGGTCGTCTTAAGGTCAACTTTACAAATTATTTAGTCTGCGCTAGGAAAAGACTAATCTAGGAATTAATAAACTTACGCAGACGGCGTGCAAGTCCTCGCACACTTTGGATGCCATTCTCTTGCAGGCTCGCATTAACGACCTCTCGAAGAGGACCGTCGACAACCCTTCTCGCCGTCCTGGCTCGCGGAGGATCGACGCGACCATGCTGTCGATAACGATCTACAACTCTGAAATATGCAATTATTTTTAAGATAATAATATTTAATTTTAATACATTTATAAATAAATCTTAAAACTAACCCCATGAAACCTTGTCGAGATGGAAGTGGCTTCTGTGGCAACTCTGCAGCGTATAAATTACGTGCAGCAATAATGTTATATTGCCCATCGTCGCCACGAGTGCGATGGAGCATCTCCAACATTCTCTGCCACCGTACAACACGCTGATTTTCAGCCATGGCTACGTGTGTCAGTATGCAAAACACGCCGATGATAGAAGCTTCGGTGCATTACATTTACAACGGTCATTTGTTTTACAATCGTGAAAAGCAAATAAAGAGCGCTCAGCGCGCCTGCAACTTATAGTCAATATCAGATCGCTCCGATTGCAGACGACTGTGCTTCTAATTTTCGATGTTCAAATGGGCATATAAGGGCCAAAAAATTTTTAGGTTTAGAGATAATAAGAAGTACATTAAAAGTATGCATGTACTTACACAAACAAATGAGCATTTTTACTCAGTAACTTTTGACTGTAACTGAATAAAATTACGCCAGTGTTTACATTTTTTGTTTAATTACTACCGTTTGACTATTTAATAAAAAATATTATTTCTACAATTTTCGAACGAAATATCAAAATGGACGCGTTTTTCAAATAAAAAAACACTTTAAATATTAAATTTTAAGTGTTAACTAAATATTAATTTATTATTTTATTTTTAACTTTAAAATATGTATTTTTTAGTACCAAATTTTTTATTAAATAAAGTACTTACAAGATTTGCAACTGTAATAGTTAACTTGTAAATGTTCTGTAAGCTACAAAGTACTTCTTTACAATATAAAACTTTACAAAAAGTTAGCGAGTTTCCTGCACTCGTGACACGTAGTAACATCAATTTTTATTCGCAACTTTGCTAGTAGTAAGAAGCCCCATATGGAGAGACAGCCCCCCCCACCCCCCTACCGCCGGTGTAGTCTCTCCATATGAGGATAGCGTAAGTTGGGGTCCGTATAGCGCACCCCCCACCACACGTCTATGATGAGGGGGCCCGTCGATATTGATTTACCCGCTTTCCCTCATGCTCCGAGTAAGACAGGTGCGGGTCATTTTCGTTTCTTATCGCCACTTGCCTATGGATTTTTATGGGGGAGAGAGGAGTGTGGATGGGATGGTGTTTATAAGATGTTTTGAATAGAAAATATAATATTTGCATATTACAATTTATTTAGCAAAACAGAATATTTATACATAGTAAATAAATTATTATAAACTGATGTAAGTATGAACTAGAATTTCTTGTATCCATGGCGTTCTGGTGCAGAGTGTGTATTCGTGGAGTATTTTTCTTTTATTTCTTTCCAGTGTTGAGCGACGGATTTTTTTTCCTCCTTGATGAGAGGTGTACGATCTGAGTTTTTGCTGTAGTTCTTCTCCATCGTGAATGATGTGAACGACTGATGAGCTGAGTAGGGTTGCAATGATATTTATCGCAATCATTTGCCTGCCTTTTGAAAGAGAGAGAGAGAGAGAAGAGAGAGAGAGAGAGAGAGAGAGAGAGAGAGAGAGAGAGAGAGAGAGAGAGAGAGAGAGAGAGAGAGAGAGAGAGAGAGAGAGAGAGAGAGAGAGAGAGAGAGAGAGAGAGAGAGAGAGAGAGAGAGAGAGAGAGAGAGAGAGAGAGAGAGAGAGACTGGTCGAGAGAGCTAGAGAGAGAAGGAGATAGAGAGCGGCAAAGATAAGAAAATAGTATGTATACCTTACAGAAGAGGAGTTTGGATGGGTGTTATGTTTATAGCGTGTCTTGAAAAAATTGTTTTAAATATCGAGTGTAGTGTATGCGAAAAATTTATGCAATATTCATTTAGACAATAAATAATCGCGTATGTCTTTAGCAACCATAGGCAGATCGAAAGCGTGAATTTCGGCAAGAACAATATTTAAATCTTCACTTTTATACTTATCGTTGTCGTCGTCGACCATGTTTTAAGAAATGAACGTTTCTATGTCGAATTTGTGACTGGTGTAGTATTGTTTGAACGCTTTAAAGTCTTTGAGAATGATCTGTATGTTGTCTGCGGTTTCTTCTTGGAGTTTATTTTTCAGGTATGCGAGTATGTAGTCAAGGGTGCGATTGACTTTACCAACTCGTTGCTTGAGCATGGCTAAGCGAAGGTTGATTAAATTGCCCTGTTTTCGAAGACCTTCGAAAGTTGTTTCTTGCATCACGATGCCTGGTGGGTTATTGAAATATTTTCTCTTCTTCTTGCACGATGGCTCTTCGTCTACGTCTTGTGTTGAATGTGGCCGCTCATCGATTGTGATGGATTTGTTACCGTATGTCGATGTAAAGTTTAAATCGCGGTTGTCCAAAAAAATTTTAGATGGTCTTCCAAAGTCTTCATAAAACGTGTAAGCTTCACCAAAATAAGCTGTGATTGCATCGAATCGGTCTTGCAAATCATTCCAGCTATTTTCGTTGAGCGTGACATTTTTGTAAGAGGGTCCAGATGTAATAAACTTGGTAACTGACCGATAGTATCCGTGACTGTGTTCTAGTCCTACGCAGACTCTTTTTGTGTTGGATTTGTTGAGAGCGTACGTAGTGGCTAGCAGAACATTGGGCACTTCTGCGAGAGTTCCGGGCTTTCCGTGGCAGTTTTCCATTTTTCAACACTGATTTTAATCGCATACAATTCTTTCGCCAACTATTCAGGAGCAGGAGCTGCCTGCGACTGGCAAGCGTTGAGTGCTTGACTGTTCTTTTGGTCAATCCCCACCATCGCTTTTTTGAGAATAATGGGGGAGGGGAGAGGAAAAAACCGTTATTTTAGACTAATCTAAAAGAAACGTATCAAGACTCGGTGGAAAAAGTCGATGGAAAAGGAAAAGGTCAGAGCTAGAAAAAAAAAGCCGAAACTCTTTTGACGGTTAAATATTGATTTTTATTAGACACACCTTAATCTAGGAGTACATGATTGATTACATATGCCAGAACCACGAGAACGTTCGTTTGAAAAAGCGAATGCTTTTTTACATTTTTTATACTTATTTCTATTGAATATTTTTTTATAATAATTAATAACTAATGCATCGTTCTTTATTGTGTCATGCGTAAAGAGTCGACAAAAGGTATCGAAGCCACCACCCCGACACATGTGATACAAAAACATGATAGTATATTGGCCGCAGCACATTGAATCGGTACTTTGAAGCGTCTTGACGTTCCAACGGAAATTTTTGCAGTTTCTTCTGAGTCGTTGGAGATGGTGTCTTGAAACAGGTGGGAGGCCATAACTGTCAAAGTACGTTCCAAATCGATTTTTGTCTATGTAAATGGCTACCCAGTGTGAACCTGGTCTCGTGTGATCATCCGTATTGCATACAATGGCAGTTGGAGTCGCCATCACGTTTGGAATCCTATCAGCCGCGTACACTCCGATCGTTTTCGCTTTCAGACCCTTCATTGCTCTCGCTATCTGATTCGTGTTCATGTTCTTCGCGTACTTCCTCGGTTGTTTCGTATTCTGTCCCACTTGCGCCGTCGACTTCGTCCCTGCCTCCGATTCCTCCGAATCTGATGCGGCCTCTTCTACCCGAGATGAGATTTTCTACTGCGTCAAAAAACAGGTCGCTGCTTCTTTCCGGTAATTTTGTACGCTTCTCTTCGGGTAGTAGTGAGTAAAGCCACCTTCTGAGTACATGTGTGCGTTGGAGAGCGCAGTATGACTTTTTATACGGATTATCCATACAGCCGTGAGCGATACATACTTGTTCACTTTGGAATTTTCTCTGCATATCTGTGAAACCTTCGCTGGTGTAGTCTTCGATGTCAACTATACTGCGTGTCATCATGGATTGAACGAATCGACTTGTATCGCTGCCTCTTACATAGATTTTAGCAGCGTTTCTGGCAATGTTGTAAAAATGGTGCTGTAGTTTGCGTAAGCCGATATCACCCTCGAACCAGTGTATTCCAAGTATTTTCGATGAAAGATAATCGTTGGTCGTTCTAGCCTCCTTAGGCAACTCATCGTATGTATGAGGTGGACTTATTATCCAATGTCCCGAGATGCCCCCTTGCAAAGAGACAACGGCAACCTCCTTGGGTAAAAAATTATTATCCTTGTCTCTCAATCCCTGAATTTCTATTACGTAATCCATGATGGGAAATGTCGATGTGTTCGTCACGAAGCAAAAAGCCGACTGGACTGCTGGCGATGGGATTCATCGGCTTATATTCGCTTCTCCCCCCCCCCGCGACTGAGCACTTCCCCCTCTTATGCGTTAAAGTCTGTGATGATTTGACGGTTGGAATCTACTTCCAGTACGTTGTCGAATTCAGCGTAAATAATGCAGTTGACCGTTTCGGTTATTGCCTCCTCGAAACGAACTTCTATTCGTAGAGACCCCGAGCGCACGAGGTTCCAGTGAGAGGAAAAATGTGCGGATAAGTCAGGTGTTAGATCGAATTCAAACAGGCAATAGCCTGACGGGTGAGAAACGCGACTAACGTCGATCCCCTCATTGAGATAGTGAATGCCGGTGCCGCTGAAGAGAGTGTGGAAAGAATCAATGTACAATTTATTATCACCTGTGAAGCGTGGTTGAAGGGGCTTGCTCGGGATTTGTACACCGACAACGTAGAGTGATAAGAAATTTACGTTAAAGTGTTGAAAATTAAACGGGTTCAGTTGGCGATTGCCGTTAAATGCTTTGTTTTTCACAAAACCCACGATGATTCTTTTCGGTAATTGTCCTAGAATAACGTTATCGAGCGTTTCTCCCATGACACCACTGTGCATAGTGAAAGCCTTTACTTCAACCCTGGTAATGGGATATTTTGCCGTGCTCTTAGCTAGAGCATTGGCATGAGCGAGCAATACACCTGGACTAATTTTAGCTCGACGTACGATAAGCGTTGCTTCCTTTATGTTGACGGAAAATTTTCCATTTTCCGATGAATCCATGAGACAGAAGGCGTCCTTACTACGCACTAGTCTCACTCTCATTTCTACGCCGTTGAGGAGAAATTTGGGCTGATTGAACACGTCACAGTACAAATGCCCAATTAGATCGACGGATTTACCTCCAAGCGTAAAGTATTGACGGTTAAGGAGCCCGATGTTAGCCGTGTGTGCGCCGCGTGCAACGATCGAGTTCGCATCCATGTTACCTGCTGAATCAGCGTACCACAAAGCAGCCGTTAAATGAGACTGCAAAGCGGGTGGGGCGTAGTTCAGTAAAGTTTCTATGTATGCTCTATATGGGTAAGCGTTGTTTGGCGGTGAAACCAATTTTTGATTGAAAAATATATCCACTTGATCAAACAATGAGTGAATAAAATTATTGACAGGTCCAACTTTTACATTTTCTTGCTCCGTGTCAGCCGGTAAAATCTGCACGGTGACGTGTAGCATGGTGTGCGCAAGATCAATATAGTGTTCGGTAGAACTGGGCACCAGAAATTCGAGCGGTGAATCGCTGTCATTGCTGAGCGATGACACGGGTTTGTAGTGGAGAAAAGCACTGTTTTCTATAGATATCTGAGTGAGAGGGAGGCTAAAGAGTTCTAGCTCACTCTTCATTCCTTCTCCACTGCACGCATGTAAGTATGCCATATTTACGCAGGCCCAAAAATATCTGCGGCACTTCTAACGGTTTTCTTGTTCTTTCTCCTTTTGGCCTTAGTCTTCTTACCAGTTTTGGCTTTTCTTAATCGCTTGACTCTTTTCCTTCGCGATGCGTTGCGTGCTCTCACACGACTGTTCGTCGACTGCCGCTTCCGTCTAACTGTCGTTGATTTATATCCGTGCCCTTTCATCATTTCCGAGACCTTCTTTTCGGCTTTCCTTTTTAAATTTTTTCCAGATTCTCGAAGACGAGTGTTGACCGAATCTTTGAAACTCACACCGTCATTGGCTATGTCATCGAGTACCTTTAGACCTGCGTGAACGGCTTCTTTACCCACAGCTTTAGCACCACTACTCAGATATGGGACAATTTTTCTAAATATCGCACCGATGAAACTTCCAATTCCAGACCCACGCTGATAGGTTGAACCAGCGTAAACGTTTTTCACGCTGATACCACCGCCGGTTTGTTGATTGTAGTACGTGATATAATGACTCATTTTTTGCGAAAGGGTAATTTTACCGATTACGCTTAAAATGAAGCGTCACGGTCAACGTTCCATACTCGAATGGTATGCGTCGTCCGTGTTGGTCTCTTATATCGATGACAATGTTGTGAAAAGTATGTTGTAAGAGCGAAATGTAATGTATAGGCGCAAAATGCCTTACGAGGTTGCTGCCAAATTTATATCTTGAATTCTCCAAGGAAACTATGCGAAGCAGTGTTGTTTGAGTATCGTCGACCGTATGAGGCTCGCAAATGTCTGTGTAGACGTACAGTTGATCGGGGATAGCACGCGCCAGACATACAGGTCTGGTACCTACGTTTCTATCTTTCCCTGTTTTGGAGGTAATAAATGTGCCCGTCTGTCTGTGAATAGTATCCTCAAAACCAAAGATACGACGTATTTTTTCGTTAAACGTTGTGTAATGTGGTTCTGCGCAATCACAGGTTCGTCTCAAATCGTAGTAGCCTTTCTGAAAATCCGTTGGGATGTGTTGTTGATGATCGCGTACAATGTGTACTCTATTGATTTCTTCCGCGAGTTGAGCAGCAGTATCGTACACCCCGTACGGAAAATTACAAATTACGTTATTTTCCAAAGGTTTCAGTTTAGCCGAGCCTAGTTTAAATGTGTAAAAAGATTCGGATTTTTGAATATGCATGATTGTGCAGGGTACGTGAATTTCTGCTAGTCCAACTTGCCAGTCTCCTGTTAATCTGATTTCACGGGCCAGATGCGTTGTAAAACAGGTGGTAGTATTTTCCGGAAAATACGTCATACTACTGTTGCTGGGTAATACTAGATAAAATTCGTCAGTGTTGTTCATCTTGCTAAACGGACTTGAGATCTGTAGCTTTTATCCAAGAGTTGAACTTTTCTGGATATCCTACCCACTTTACCAGCAGCTGCTTCTTTTTCCCCTGGAAATTTTTGCCCTGAAAAATTTGGATTGAATGATGCGCTCGATTTTAAATTCTTGTTCAGCTGTTAATCGACTAGAGCCTACACGAGTCAATTCTTCGGTGTAGAAGAAACCGTCGATATTCTCGCCGTTCAGATCCTGTATCTCGTACAGATAAATGTGCTGTCTCTGTGAGACACGACAAACTTTGAATATCTCTTCGGAGTAATTTTTTTCGAATCCTTTCTCGAAGGTTTCCTTTGAGCGACTGATTCGAACGTAATCACCGACCTTGTATTTAGGGTATTTCACTGGTCTTTGTTTGGTGCGCCGTCTTTGTAGATTGGTTCGGGCTTGTGCCGCATTGTACAAGTCTACGTGCGATGGTTTCATGCCTATGGTCGAGTGTACAGTGTTGTTGTAAGCACTGACAATTTTCTGTATTACGTCGATGTATCTGTGTGTGCTTCTATGCGTGAAATATCTCCAAAGACGTTCTTTGATCGTACGATTTAACCGCTCGACGACAGCTGCTTTGATGTCGGGATTTCTTGCTACTCGAAAGCGTATGCGACGGTTTTTCAAAACATTTTGTACAGCTGACCCTACGAATTCCTTACCTTTATCACTTTGTAAATAAACAGGAAGGCGACCGTTGGACCGTTTAAAAATTTTTTCAAAAGCCGTTGCGACGGTCTGCGCCGACTTGTCGCGTAACGGTTCCACCCAACAAAACTTACTGAGTACATCTACAACGACTAATAGATAGATATAACCGTCATTTTCATTTTTGAGTGATGACAGTTGACACAAATCAGCTTCCCAAACGTCGTCAATGTTTATAATGTTGTATCGTAATCTTGGAAATTTTCTGCGTATTGGCCTATGAAGTATGTAGGCGTCTTGATTACTCAGCCATTCGTGTATACGCTCCTTCTCTTTCTTCGAGATGGATTTACCTTGCGTATTGACACGTATGAGATTGTGTGCACCTGCGTAACCAGCCTCGTGCGAAGGCTCGTAATATTGATTTTCATAAGACATCAGATGGCTAGTTTTAACCACTTTTTTCTTGCTGCGTGTCTGATCAATGCTGGCGAGGAGACTATTGGTGCTTGTATTCGGCGTTTCGCTGTCTTCGAAGGAGCTGTCAATCTGTTGGCAATTTTTAATATATCTGCATTACCGACAAGATTATTCGGCGTGTCGGTACTACCGATGAATTTGGCGAATTGAAATCTGCCTGTTGGTTCCTCCTCCTCCTCCTCCTCTTCGTCTCGTTTTTTCTTCTTCTTCTTTACAACGTGGTTCAACAATTCTGCGATATTTGACTGAGGGACAAGTTTTCCATCAATGATGACGTTTCCTGCGCTATTCCACTTTAAGCGCTCGGAGTCAAATGTGCGGCAGTGTCTCAATAGCATACGAGCCCTTTTGGAGTAAATTTTAGGAATACTCTCCAGAATATTCTCCTCTGTCGGTGGTGCTAACGTGGCTTGGATTTCGTCAATTTCGTGCACACTGTCTTTGTCGTCTAAACGTTCATTCTCTTTGAAGAATAAGTAACGTCTGAGCACTTGCAAGTAATTTTTACACTTTTCACGCTCGTCCGAAAAATTTTTCGAGTTTAAAATCTCAAACATATCCGAGTCCAAACGCGATAAATGATCACCCGAAGTTTGCACTGTGATGTCAGCACTGTCTTTAACAGGCGATTTGGTAACATTGGATGAGGTCGACTCGTTAGGCGATGGATTGGCTGGAACGAGGATCATTTTACGTGCCCGATCCATCGTCTAGTTACCTAAAATCTTTGAAAATACCGTACTTATCAGAGGCCCCAGAAGAATAGGTAAAAACGAACCACCGTTTTGAAGTATTGTGCGTTTCTTGCTTCTCCAGCCGATATAGCCAGTCTCGCCTGTCAACTTACGCAGGACACTTCTATGTTTCTTTAGACGTCTCTTTTCCGTATTTTTCAGCTTTACAACACCTTGTAGTACGTTTAACGCGCACTCGCAGATACACTTGACCAAATCTTTATCGACCGTACGGAGCAGCGCTCTACGTTGCCGACTGTCAGCGTGACAGAAAGCGTTCAAGAGAGCCACTCGTTTCTTTGAGAACTTTTTACCTGGTGACGATGTTATCCCGGCCATCGCTACGATGAAAATGACTGCTGCACACTTCCATACTCACTTTTATTAATTTTTACTTTGACGAATATTTAGGGACGTACGCGTACTGTTTCGCGTCGTCAGGAAAGATGTTGGTACGAAACCGATATTCATCCAGAGTATCCTGTTTCATATCTAGCAACAAGTAACTGTACGGCTGTGTACACGCATCGGTGTAAGCCTCTTGCAAAAATTTTGGGTCTTCGGAGTAAACTTGCCGCGCCAGATACTGAATTTGAGCACGATCTCGCGGATTTTTGAAAAGTACAATGTAATTGGAGTTGAGTGACAAGTCGCGCTGATTCTGACCTTTGTGAAAAATGTTTTGCGTTATAAAAATTACACTTATATTCTTGTGATGACAACCTTTCGTGAAGAGGTCTAGTACAACACTGGTGCACGACTCGCGCATCAAGTCGTCGAGAACGATCAATTTTGTCTTATCGCTATCGCGAGAATAGTCGTTGGGCTGTGGCACACCTTCTCGAAACTCGATTCTCTGTCCTTCTCCTAGCCTGTAGTCAGTCCGATATGTTTCTTGCCACTCTCCGTAGTAAAAGAGAATTCGATCAAAACGTACGTTACACATTTTGGGCAGGTGTGTCAGAAACCTCTTGACAAAAACCGACTTTCCGGCCATCGTAGGGCCTGCGCAAATGCAGGTGAAAGGAAGTTTCCACGTCGTGTCCATGACCGTTACTAATTCAAAAGTCGACCACCCCAACACCTTCTAGACGTGATTTGCGCTGGCGGCGGCGGCGTGATCCGATGCGCGCGCACCCATCATGCGGTAGCGGTGGCGGCGCACTAATTACTCAGTATTAAGCTAGACTCCCGTGGATAAGCCTGATCGCTGCGTTAGTCCAAACTTATCACTTCTACAGTCAACAGCAGACTTTCAGCATCATACTTCCAAAGTCCCGCTTCCAACGTCCCGCTTCCCACGTCCCGCTTCCAACGTCCCGCTTCCCACGTCCCGCTTCCAACGTCTCACTTCTAGCATCCGACAGTCTAATTCCGGCAGATCCTCGCCAAAGGTTCGAAAAAAAACCTCGCAATCCTCACTCTATCAACGAATCGAGAAAATAGATTTTAAGAATTCTAAGGTAAGCATCTTATTATTGAAAAAAGGTATTTCATTCTTTATTCCTTTTTCTTAATTTAATATTAATCAGTAAATATTTTGTTACAGATGGATCTTTCAAAGTTAAACGCGATCGCCCATGAAGGATTTCTCCCAACGAAAAGGTTGGTTGATCTCACCGAGGGACATCTTTATACGGTAACAAGCTTGAAGGCTGTGAATACCAAATTCGGAGTAAAAGTTGTGGCTGAATTAGAGAGTGCATTTGACGTGTTCATGGCAAAAAGAGTTACGGAAGCACTTGTTCAAGATGAAAATTTCTTCACCAGCCTTCAGGACGCCGCGAATAAGTATGAACTATTTATGATTTACAAAGGTGGTTCGAGTGTCGAATTTAGTGGCAAATAACTTTTTTTTATAAATAGTTGTGTATTATATAATAATGGTATGATAAATAAAAGTGTATAATGTTACAAAGTTGTGCTCAGTGATATTTGCTTTTGTTGAGAATCTATTTCTTTAAGACACTTAAAACTGGAGGGGTAGTGGTGGTGGTGAGAAAATAAGTCTAGTGTTTTTTTTTTAATTTTTGTAGATTTTTTTATTTTCAATGAAATTTTAAAATCAATTACATTTGTAACCAAACGGTAAGGACTGACTGGCAGATATATAGCGCCTTTTTTTCAAAACCGTGGCACATGTTTTGACTTCGTCATGCGTTACAATCTCGTGTGTACAACTGCGTTTGATAGACTTAAAATTAATTTTGATCATGTTTTTATCGCCAGGTTCTTGTTCTTTGTTGTCAAAATTGTCCACGACCAGGGCATTTATAGAGTCAAAATTTATTTTTAAAGAATTTTTGAAATTTAAACTTATTCCCTTAACTTTACAACAGTCTACAGTTGTACCCGAGGGTGTGATCGCGCGATAAGCATAAAATTTTGGCGCCGCGGAGACCATTGTGTCGATATAAGTACCCTCTCCGTAACACTCGAGTTCGTCCGTCATCTCACCTAATAAATTACCCAACGGTGGCTCGTATTCCTTGGGTTTGTTTTCATCTTTTACGAAAATACACGAGTCTGTATCGTAGTACAACAGGCGTGTGCCTAGCTTCTCCATGTGACTGTATAGTTCTAATCGCGCTTGAGCCGTTGTATAGGCATCTATGACAACATTTGTGTGCGGGGCTGGAGCCACGGCTTCCTCGCGAAATTGCCAGTTGACAAATAGGTTTTCATCATTCACAGGTAAAATGCTCAACACTTCTTTATCCGGACACGTTAGAAGACTCAATAACATCTCACGGGTTTTTACAATCTCTGTTTGTTTCAAGTTTGACCGTTGACCGAATTTACCCCAGAATGAATTTAAACAGAGTTTGGCGACAGCTCATAACCCACTGTTTTTAACGACTTTTTCTCTTTCCAATGCGATCCCCTCGTTTTGCTTGTACTCGTCTAAATAACGTCTTTTTGACTCTTCATTCGTGCACCATTCCGGCCAACCGCTCGCCTCTTGTTTAATTTTCAAAAATGTATCTACGTACTCGGCAAAGAGACCCCCACTCTCACCGTCAAATCTCGTTACCTCGTATTGCCAAATAATGTAGATAATCGTCACACGATAGCCGAGATCAATAGCTTTCCGCAGTTCGTCCGCGACCCAAGTACCTGTAAATTCGCGATCGGCAATTTCCTCGTGATTACAGTCGTTTTCACGCGCTTCTTCGCAGCAGGATCGGCGGAGGGCAAACAAAAGACGACCATGCATTTTCATAGGAAGTAGTGGTAGATATAAGTTGCGTGGACGTAAGACTTTACACTTAACCAATCCCTCCACAAGCTCAGATTGTTATCATCACCGCCCGTAAGCTCCTTACACTCATCCCCAACATATACACACGGATGACCGACAGGGAATTTGCCTCGCTTACACACGTACGGATAGAGAGAGCAAATATCTGTATATTTTATCTTTTCATCATCTTTTACCTTGTAAAATGGTATTATGTTCTCGGTACGTCCCCCAAAAAAAGCATCGCGCGGATTCAGCGTTATACGACTCATTATCGGATGATTTTTCACGTATTCCGCAATTTCAGGATTGTCTCGTTTAATATTGTCAAACTCGCATTCCCAAATACACATAACGTCGTAGCCGAATACTCGAATTTTGTGTAACTTGACGAGTGTATTTTCGTATGCCTCATCGAAAGTATTACCAAACACTAGACGATTATCACGATTTTGTACAAAACATTTTGGACGTCCGTGCACGTAGCAACCCTCGTATTAAAATACAATACCTTTTTCGTTAGAGTTGTCGACTGGTGGCAAATAACCATCTACTAAAAAACCCTCGGGAAGACGGTACTCACGTGCTCGACCGGCGTGAATTATTTCTCGACCAAATTCGCGCTCGCACTGAAGCAACCACTCGATTGACTTTTGCGAGTGATTGTCACTTCAACGGTATCCACGCGGCGGCATAATACCAATAGTTTGCGGTTTTAAAAACATTTTTCTATAGACTAAAGAGCACGCACTCGCTATGGTTGACGCTTCGGTAAACGGACAAACGTTACCGACTGTGCACGAATGAACGTGTACGAGTTATTTATATTGTTAGAGTTTGTCAACGAGAAGAAATGAATAAGTGTGACTCTTGGAGTCTCTGCTCCAACCCACTCGAAAGTAAAATTGGAAGCAGAAGGAATAAGAACGCTACGCGCGTTCGAGTAAAATAGGCAAGCAATACGCAAGGTATATGCAATAGGCAAACTGATGATACGAGAGCCTCGCGTAATATCAGCAAAGCAAAAAAAAATAGCAATTGGGCAATAAGTAAAGCAAGGGGTAAATATAAGTAAGGCAAATAATGTATCTTAGTCGCAACTAAGACACGTGTAGGCAAATGTACGCAACAAGTATAGGCAAAAGTATAGGGGAAAAGTAACAAGGCATGTGCATAAAGCACCTGAATAGTGGCTGCCGCAGACCTCTATATGTATACTCATTGAAGTATTTTTCATTGAAGGTTGCTCGTAGGTGCTTGCCATCTGGCGGACACTTCGGGTACTTCAATCCCGAACACCGACGTTTAAAAATATTTCCCTGAAGGCTATACACGCGCGCCTCAAAATTTCAACATCCATACGACAATAATCTTCGATCTCTTTCTTAAAATCAAAAACATAGTCGTGCGGTATTTTATTGTACCACTCGTAAAAGACACAACGCTCCTGCTCAGACATAGAATCCGGCGCGTAATACCGAGCATTCGGTAGTGCACCGATGTAATCAGCATGCTTCACAGTATTAAAGAAATGAGGGAAATACCCCTTCTTAGCACTCGGTGGGAGCCCAAACGCCTTTGGCAATGCACTCAACTTCATGCGAAAATAATTCAAACTATCGCTAAATGTTGTTCGCCCACATTGTAGCGTCACAATGTTTCGACCGTTAAGTATAAGTGCAGGTATAACATCTTTGCGCGTCTCGACAATCTCTCTCAAAATGAATTGCGCGTCGAAACCTCCGGCATTGTGCGCGATACATAAAATTTTTTGAAAATTTGTTTTTTCTCGTAAATACAGGTCTAGAAATTCTGTTACGGGTTTTTCTTTAAACACGTGCTCACGCGTGCCACAAGTGTCGCACCGCTGGGTCATAATGTCGTTTTGTATGCAATCTGAGCATACCTGCTGCGCGATACAAAGTGTAGGCACGTGCTCGAGCGTCGTCGGATGATTCTTGTACGGATCCTCTTGTCGCGTCTCGAAATCATAAAATACATATAGATATTTCTTATCTTTAGGCCACCCCGAGGAAGTTACAGGCTTTATGAAACACAGGCTATTGGTCGAATGTCTTATTCGACAGAGCTTACAATAGAAAATCCCGCACTCGTGTTTACCCCGATGAGTGTGAAAACGCTTGTTACATACCGTACACATTTTTATCAAATCGCAAATGTTCTTATTTCTCATTTTGTACGACCCCTCTGTTTTATGATTATTATAACAACGCGCACTTAAAAAATTTCGCTTACAATCTTGACATTCCACTACCGCACCCTCTGCTTTACAAGCTGGCGTCACAAAACAACATGCACAAACCGACGCACAAGTGTGCTGGTCCACATAATGATAGCGCTTGTTACAATATTGACAAAAAAATTTACTTTGCGCTGCACCTATTAAATTTAATATAGTGTCGAAATGAAAGTTCTCCTCATCATGATATAAATTTATCACAGTAGGATTATCAACGTTTATCATGGGACGTCCATCGAAAAATGGCTGTTCTCCGGAACCAAACGTCCCCCTATCATATACAACGATTGCTATTCCACGTCTCGCGTAATACTCTTGAAATTTTTTAATCTCGCGAAAACCGCATCCAGTCGATGGTACAACTACTTTAGCGTCGCGCAACAACTTTATGGCTTTCTCTTTTTGGAGCGGTCGTCTTCCATCGCGAATATTTGTCCATAATTTTTTTGTCTCTTTTGTCACGTTCGTTTTTGTCTCTGCATGCATCTCACCCACTACTAAAGCCCGAGGCAAACACAAATTATCGGTATTTTTTATCGCGACTAACGACCGTTGTCCAACTACATCTACATTTAATTTTTTCCGTTTGCGGCCCTGACCCACCGGCATTTTAACGTACGTTGCTTCTAAAATAAAACTTTCATCCACATGAAACTCTGCGTTACTTTGAACCACACTACTTACAAGCTCCCACAAATCATCATGTGTAAAATTAGCGATCGGACGTAAAGACATTCCCGCACTACCCTGAGTAAAGTACTCGCTACTAATTTTAATACTTTTATATGTAAAAAGTATGAAATAATTAGTTTACATTTATGTATTAAAATGTGACTTCTTATTTCACAGAAAAAAGGTGTCTAGCCCCCTTAATATATCCATTGAAATTTATGTTAACATTATTATTTTGAAAATACTTTCATTCACATTCTCCATTCATATAATATATTTACACCTATAACTTTTGTATAATGAGTAAATGTAAATAAATATTAACGTGATCAGTTTAAATGATTTCACAAGCCAATAGGTTATGCATGACATAACATTCAAAATTCGTTAATCCCTCTATAAAAAATGCATCCATGGCATGGTCGACGCCATGTTGTGACGCCATGTTGATTTTTTCTCGAATATCTCGAATATCTCGAAATATCGAAAAATCAGTAACAAATGTAGAGGGAAATGTAGAGGTATGCGTTTTAGCTATATATATTAATAATATATAATATATTAATGTATATAAAGGGATGTAATGTATATAAAGGGCTGCTTTCCATCACATTTCTTTTCATCAAAAATCTAACGTCGGTTTTTGACAGTCTAAGACAGCCATCGAACAGTAATTTTATCATGGTTTAAATCTTAAAATGTGCACATGACTTCTCATTTTCAAAAATCAACGTTGTCGGTTTTTGACGGTTTAAGACAGTCATCGAACAATAATTTTATGGTTATTAAATGTGATGCATGTAACTTATAAACTTAATAATGCATGTTCACTTATAATGCATAATATATGTGCTATTTGTTTTTTCTCTTTTGGAAATCATTTGGAAATCATTAAAAAATGTAAGTACTCGTATATAATAATCGTAAATGAAAATGAATTGCGAAAAGCAGCTGAGATTTTAGAAAGAAAGAGAGAAAGATGCGCTTTTTACATCTTATAATACCAGCTAAATCCATGTCCGCTGCGCGCTATATGTACTCTTCTTATGATTATATATTGTGTTTATTTACATTGTACTCTTATTGTCTATCTATGGAGAATATTATAATATTTATTTACCTATAATTTTTTATTAAAAAACTTTCATGTTAGTTTTATAGGTTAGGTTAAATCTATGTACATTCGTATTTTACAGAGGGATAGGGTTATAAGGTTATGAATTTTTTGAATTTTTATAATTAATCTATGTACATTATACATTCATATTTTACAGAGTGAATAGGGTTATCAATTAAAGTAATGATTTTTGAAAGAAAAAATTATTAAAAAAAAAAATTAAGATATGGTGTGATTAGTGCCTGTATTTTTTATAGAGATTCTTTCATTAATTATCTATATATACATATATAATTAGTTGATTTTTGTTACAGAAAGATCATCATTTTCATTTCAAAGAAGAGGAAAAATCGACTTCGAAGAAGAATAATCGACTTAACGACAAATTTAATAATTCAATTTAATAACAAAAATCGACTAATATATAATTTATTATTACAAATATAAAACGACTAAATGTATTGATTAATTATAATGACATTGCGATCTTATTTATTTATTTACAAAAATGTGTAGTTTTTTTTTAATAAAAAAATAATTGTTGAAAAAATTTTAATATTGATTTCAAAATATTTCTTTTGTATACCTTTTTTATTGCCATATTATTTAACATTATTTGTAAATTTCTATCTTTATAATTAATATTTCTATTGTTTTTATATCTATATTTTATTGGCATGAGTTGTTTGCATGAACATTAAAATGTCACAGAATCAGAAAAAGAAAAAGCGTTTAAGTGAAATTGAAATTGAGCAGCCTTTAACATTGCATATGCATTCTCAAATTGAACTTAATGAACCTTTACCATTATCCGAGCAGAGAACGGTTGTACTTAATCAGCCTTTAACATTGCATATGCATTCTCAAATTGAACTTAATGAACCTTTACCATTATCCGAGCAGAGAACGGTTATACTTAATGAACCTTTACAATTATCAACGCAGAGAACTATTAAACATAATGAACCTTTACAATTATTAAAGCAGAGATCTATTGAACTTAATGAATCTTTACAGTTATCAACGCAGAGAACTATTACACATAATGAACCTTTACAATTATTAAAGCAGACATCTATTGAACTTAATAAATCTTTACAATTATCAACGCAGAGAACTACTAAACTTAATGAACCTTTACAATTATCAACGCAGAGAACTATTAAACACACTGAACATTTACAATTATTAAAGCAGAGAACTATTAAATTAAAAGAATCATCATTCGAAGTAATTGCAGAAGATAAAGTAGATTTATCATCAGGCAATAAAAGTACAACACAGCTTCATGATTCAGTAGAAATATGTGATATAGATGAAAAATCAAAACGAAAATTTCTTTGTTATAATAATGAATCTGAAACAGTAGTAAGTACAAAACGTCAATGTTTTAATGATTCTAATTCTAATTCTGAAATAAGTATATTGAATAAGAATACTTCTCTTTTTGTACATAAAAAAGAAACTGTGCAATTAAAAGAGCCTTTAGTTTCATTACCAATTGATAATTTAAATAATTGTACAATAAATACCATCCAAAAATCATCTGTTATTTCAAATTCTGAAATTATTGCAAATAATAGTAGTGCAAAAAATGTAAGCTTACTAAGTAATAATAATTTATTAAATATAGTACAATCGCAAGAAACTATAACAAATGCGAATGTGCCAAATTATAATACAAAATTATGCAGTATAAATCTTGATTATAATTATAGTGTATTCAATAGTAATACAATATTAAATATTATTAATCATGACCACAGCTATAGTAATGTGAATAATTTGAGTGATTCCTATTCCAATAAAATTGATAATTGTCAACAAAAGGTAGTTGAACAACATTATATTGGCAAAATGGACGTTGCATGTTCTTTTTGCAAAGCAAAACATTTTCAACAAGAAAAAGTGCCTAAAAAAAGTACATTTGATGATTGTTGTAATCATGGAAAGGTTATACTAAGTCAGTTACCTGAATTTCCTAAAGAATTGAAGATGTTGTTTGATGATTCTCACCTTAAATCGACTCATTTTTTAAATCATATTCGACATTATAATAATTAATTTTCATTTGCTTCTTTAAATGCTAATATCGTCCCTTTTAACAATAGACGTCCAGGCCCATATTGTTTTAAAATCCACGGTCAAATTTACTATCAAATAAATACATCTTTATATCCTGAATTGAACCAAATACCTTCTTACGGTCAATTGTTTATTTATGATGGAAATGAAGCAGTTCAATGTCGTTCAACTTTTGTTAATGAACTTGATTTTGATTTGTTGAAAGCTATTGATCAAATTATGCGCAATATTAATATTTATGCTAAATCTTACATAATGATGTGTGAAGAAGCAATACTTCAAAGACAAAATGCAATAAAAAATAATGATCCAATTTCAGAATAACAAATGGTATTCACTAATAAGAAAGGATTTGATTCAAGAAGATATAATCATCAACGCTCCAATGAGGTTGCTGCTATATTTACCTGTACAGCTGATGGAGGAATTCCTGATTCATTTGTGTCTATAATAAATAAAAATACTAAAGTTTTGAATTATGTTAGTGCAATGGATCCAAATGTTGAACCATGGTTATATCCATTATATTATCCTTACGGTACTCCAGGTTGGCATGATGAAATGACAAAAGTTAATAGTAATCGTAGAGTGACCAGATTGAACTATGTACGATACAGAATTGCTATTCGTGATGACTTTAACCCTATAATATTAGGTCGACGACTATTTCAACAGTATTTAGTAGATTGCTATGTTAAAATAGAAAGAGATAGAATTAATTATTGCAAATTTCATCAAACAGAGTTACGTAGAGATTCATATCAAGGCTTAATGGACCATCTTAATTCATATGCCAATTAACAAAGTAAACGAATTGGAAAAATTGTTATACTTCCTTCAACTTTTTCCAGATCTCCTCGGAACATGATTCAAAAATATCAAGATTCAATGACTATTGCATATAATTTTGGCCTACCAGATTTATTCTTAACTATGACTTGTAATCCTAATTGGCTGGAAATTCAAGAAAATCTTTTACCAGGCCAACAAGCATGTGATCGACCAGATATTTGCGCTCGAGTATTTGCTCTGAAAGTAGAAGCTTTATTAGAATTTATAATAAAAAAGAAATTTCTTGGTGAAATAGCTGCTTATGTTTACACAATTGAATTTCAAAAACGTGGCTTACCACACGTGCATCTTTTAGTCATGCTTAAATCACATAGTAAAATTAAAACTCCAGAAGCTATTGATAAATACATACCTGCAGAAATTCCTGATTCACGTGAAAATCCTACTTTGCATCAAATAATCATGAGACATATGATTCATGGTCCTTGTGGTGACCGGTGTTTAGTAGATGGCAAATGTTCAAAACATTTTCCAAAACCATATCAAAATGAAACTTCGATTGATGATGATAATTATCCTCATTATAAACGGAGAGATACTGGTATAACTCATAAACGTCCAGGAAATTATATTGTTAACAATCAATATGTGGTTCCATATTGTCCAATGTTATCATTATTATTTAACTGTCATTTGAATGTTGAATTGGTTACATCAAACAAATCTGTAAAGTATTTATTTAAATACATTTTGAAAGGTCATGATGCTGCGGCAATTACAATATCAGAAATAGAAAAATCAAATGATAAGTCACAGACAATAAATCATGATGAAATTCAGATGTATATTGAATCACGTTATGTTAGTCCAATTGAAGCAGCTTGGCGTATTTTTAGTTTGACGATGCATAAAAAAACTCATACAGTGATTTTTACACATTGTTTTCAAATAGTTAAAATTAACGTGCCCTAGAGTTCTATGCCATTTTTCCTTTAAAGTCATTTTCTCATTTTTAACTGTCAAATTTGATTCTCTTGTGCTTTTTTCAATAAAACTAGTCATTTTATACATTCTATCTTTTTTCCAAGCTATCGCAATTAATTTATTATTTTTATTATAAATTTTAGCACTATCACCGATACATACCACTTTACATTTATCAGTTACTTTAGCAAAACTCATTAAATTTCTGTCCATATCTTTTACGTAAAATACATTTTCTAATTCTATATCTATCTCTTCATTAAACGTTTTGAATTTACTTTTTACATGACCTACTTTTGTTGCTTTCAAAATTCTACCGTCTCCTACTTTTACATTAATCAGTTCTTTCAATACAATTGCATCATTAAAATAATTTTCGTTATTTATCACGTGGTCTGTACAACCGCTATCTAAAATCCAATCTATCTTATTTTCGTTTACTTTACCGTTACTTTTATTCGCAGACATTATTTCTACTGAAGTGCTCAACACTTCGCTCTTCTCGGTATTTTGATGACCGCTGCTGTTGTTGTCACTGCCTCTCGCGCCTCGGCCATGCTGTCGGTATCCGCTCCTTCCACGCCGGTTGGAACTCGTTCCTCGCTGCTGTGTGTAGCCTCTGCCGTTGCCCCCTCCTCTCTGTGGCGCACGGCTTCCTCTGCCGCCTCCTTGCTGTGGCGCGCGATTTCCGGAATTGTTTTTCGTCGGGCAATCGTATTGTATGTGTCCTACACCACCACATACATAACATGTCCTTTTATCCTCTCTTCTTTTCTCAAACGTAAACGCGTTTGATCTCGAATTCTCACTTTCACCATGTTTTTCTTAAATTCGAATTCCAATTTTGACTTCACAAATTCCACTGTTTTGTCCTTTTCAGCTAATGCGTCCACAATATCAACCATGTGTGACATACTTTCTGGTAGCGTTAATAAGAAGTAATTCAATTTATCTTCTTTCGTCACATTTTCTCCAGCATTTTTTAATTCGTTCACTAATTTTTCAAAGTTATTATAAAAGTCTGTCGGGTTCTCACTTTCTCTCATTTTCAAATCGAGCAGTCTTCTTTTACACAATAATTTCACAGCACTACTTTTAACTAAGTAATTTTCATCCAACTTAGCAACCATTTTCTTTGCTGTTTCTTCTGAAATAATTAATTCTAGTTGTGTATTTGTCATGCTGTTCACTATATAGTTTTTAGCTTTTATCTCTTTCTTTTTCCACTCAACTTCTGTTATTGCTTCCGGTCTTTCATCATTTTCGATAACTTCACTGCACTCTTTAAATTCCAAGAATAATTTTAACTTGTACTTCCATTTATTATAGTGTGTCCCATCAAATACTTGTAACGTGAATCCTTTGTTCTCCGATGCCATCTCGCTTTCAACAGGAATTTCCTTTTTAACTTCCTTATTTTCAATATTGTAAAATTTTTCTTCACTTTCAGTTTCACTTGACTTTTCAATTTTTACTTTTGGTTCTTCTTTTACACTCATGTGTTTTCCTTTGTTCTTGCGCTTACCATGCGCTAAACTTAAAATCACTTTTCCTTTCCGTGGAATTTAAAGTGTGTTACTGCTCTCACAAGGAGAAACAGTACCGCAACTAAAAATAAACCAGGCACACTGCTACCATGTTAATTTAGGATGTGGAAGGCAGGGTTCTTCAAATAACCCACTCTGGTTAACAGCAACAACGTTTTATTCAATTACAGTACAGCTCTCTCTCTCTGATTACAACTGCTCTCGGCAGAGGACGGCGAACGAGTGAGTGAGCGCTTCGGCCGCTCGCTCTCGCTAGCTCTCCAGCTCTGCTCGCGTGATGGCGCCACGCATGCGCTCTCTATCTCACACGTTAACATAAATGTACACATATTCTAACAAAAACAAAAAAAATTGATGGAAACAAAATAAGTTGTTGGGAAAAAAGGTTTAATTCTTTTAATTGTCTTGGTCGTATGTACTCAGTAAGTCCAGGCTCTGTTGAGTTGTATCATTTAAGATTACTGCTATTGTATGTTAAAGGTGCAACATGATTTAAAGACTTGAGAACTTTTGATGGAGTAGAACAGGAGACATTTGTTAAAGCATGTTTGGCACGTGGTTTTATTGAAGATGATGAAGAGTGGAGAAAAGCAATACAAGAAGCTACATTTTGGATTGTGCCAAAACAATTACGAAAACTACTTGTTAGAATATTAATTTGTTGCAATCCATTACATCCAACAGAATTATGGAATGAATTTAAATTTCATTTATCTGAAGATTTTCAACGAAAAGTACTAAATCCAGTAGTAGCTGAAAAAACAGCATATAATTCAATGAATAAAATGTTACAGTTAGAAAACCGTAATCTCAAAGATTTTATAAATATCGAAATACCAGAGTTAAATGAAGAAATTGTTGAATTTGATCAAATAATAAATGAAACTCTTTTAAATGAAGGTCAAGAAATGTACTCAAATTTAAATACAGAACAAAAATTTATTGTAGATAAAATTTTAAATGTTATCAATAATAGTTATAAAATAGATCATGACACTGTCGATAATTGTTATTATATTGATGGCCCTGGTGGCTCTGGCAAAACATACATGTATAAAACCTTGTACAAACTGTTGTTAGGTAATAAAAAGAAAGTTTGCTTGATGGCTTTTACAGGTATTGCACCAATTTTACTGCCTTGTGGTAAAACTCTTCATAAAACATTTGGATTACCAGTTCCACTATATTGTGATTCTACATCTCACATAAAATTACAGTCAAAAGAAGCTGAATATTTAAGAAATACAGATGTTTTTATCTGGGATGAAGCTCCTATGGCACCAAGATATGCATTAGAAGTTATTGATAAAACTTTGTGTGATATTACAAATAAAAATATCGTATTTGGTAGAAAAATATTTATACTTGGTGGAGATTTCAGACAACTTTTACCAGTAAAGTTACAAAGTACTCGAAGTGAATTAGTAAATTTATCTATTAAAAATAGTATACTTTGGAAAAATTTTATTGTTTATAAATTAATTCAACATATGAAGGTTTATCCTGATGAAATCGAATTTTCTAAATTCTTATTAAAAATAGGAAATGGAGATCTAAATGATAAAAATGATAATATAAAACTTACTGAATTTCCTTCACAATGTATTGCCTTAAATAATGAAGTTATTGTTGAAGATATTTATGGTACTGTTCTTCGCCATCAAAATTATCGAGAAGTAATAAATTTTGCTATATTGTCAGCAAGAAATGATAATATTAATGAATTGAATGATAGAGTCATTGATCTCCTTGATCCAAGAACTGAAAAAATATATACAAGTGTAGATTCTACTGAAAATTGCGACAATGGTGCATTGAAAGCATCAATTACTCAAGAATATTTAAATAGCTTAAATCCAGTTTCATTATCTCCACATAAATTACGCTTAAGAAAATATGCTGTTGTTATTTTAATAAGAAATTTATGTATTGATGAAGGTTTATGTAATGGCACACGACTGTTGATTGTTAAAATGTCAAATAATGTGCTATGCTGTGAAATACTAACAGGTGATAAAGCAGGTGAATTGGTATTTATCAATAGGATTACACTATATTCAGAAAATGATTACTCATTTCAGTTTAGAAGACGTCAATTTCCAGTGAAATTAGCATTTGCTATGACAATTAATAAATCTCAAGGACAAACTTTTAAAAAAATTGGCCTTGACTTAAGGAGAGATGTTTTTAATCACGGACAACTTTATGTTGCTATATCTCGAGTTCACTCATGGAATTCTGTTAAAATTTATTTAAATAATAAAGATAACGAAAATAAAAGAGTGTATAAAAAATTTTGTTTATACAGAACTTTTTAATTGAAGACAATGTTTGGATGAAATTTTTAAGGTAAAAAAAATATAAAGTGAATTATAAATGTTACATAACTAGCAAGTTAGTAATATTGAAATATTAAGAATTTAAAATTTATTTTCTTTTTTAACATCTGCAAATTTATCCACTATTTTTTATTCAAATTATTTTAGTTTATTCTTACAATACAAAAATTTGGAGGTTAGAAATTTAACTGTAATCAAAACAGCATAATTCATAGTTCTTCATTGTTAATTACAGATAAAATTTTAATACTTTTTTATAATACAAAACCAAATTTTAAGTCATTAATACTATTTATAACTTATAATTTTTAGTTTAAATATTTTATAATTCTATACTGTGGGTTTTATTTGAATTAATCAGCTAAGACCTTAAACGAAAAGCTTGACCAATCACGGGGTCCTTTTAAACGGGCTTGACCAATGCAAAGGTTTTATTTCGGCTTCACATTTCCGTCATCATTGTTTAGAGGATATTTGTTATTATATTTTATAATCACTCATGAAATTCTGTTAAAATTTATTTAAATAATAAAGATGATAATGCAAATAAAAGAGAGTGTATACAAAATTTTGTTTATACAGAACTTTTTAATTGAAGACAATGTTTGGATGAAATTTTGAAGGCAAAAAAATATGAAGTGAATTATAAATTTTATATAATATTATCATTATATTTTTTAAAATATACATAGACTATATATATATATATATATATATATATATATATATATATATATATATATATATATATATATATATATATATATATAAACACACACACGTATATATACGCTATAAATACAATATAAAAGCTAAAAGCTGAAATTATTTAATCTTGATGGTATTCGTGATTCGGGCAATTAATAATTTAACTAATTTGTATTTCGCGCGCGTCGCTCTAAGCACTGTATATTTAACACCTAACAACTAGAGTAGTACCAAGTTTTGTAATAATGAAAAGACTAGACGTGCTCCGAAAAACTCTCTCTCTTGCATCGTGGACTCCGAACTCAACGGACATAAATCATAAGTGCTCCTCGCCAGTGTCACCCTCTCTTAAGTACAATAAGTACAATGTAAAAAAGTAAAAATTGAATAAGCAGATTTTTATTTACTCTTCGCTTACACACAACCGCTGCTGTAACATCAGTTTATGGGCCCAGGCATCCCGAAGAACACCTGCACAAAGTTTTCGTTGCCGGAAGTGTACAAGTGCATAGCGTGAGACAAAGCGTACAATAAGTACTATGAGAGTGAGTGTAAATTATGGCGAGTCGCAGTTTCAACAGCCCATTCCAGCCCATAGACAAATTGGTTTTGGTTGGACGCGAAAATTGTCGCAGTTGGGCAGTGGCTATGATAGCATACATCTCATACAATTTTACCACAGCAAGATTATTTTTATACAAAGGAACAGCAGAGTGTATTTTGTGTATTGTGCATCCTAACCTCCATAAGATCATTTTTTTCCCATTTTTTTTTTTTTTAAATTAGAAAAGCATTGGACGCTGCCGTCGCAGCAGACAAGTAGAATGCAGAACGTTTCCAACGGCGTACTAGGACTTTTTAAACTACAGGTTGGTAGCACTACTTTTTCATTTAAAAACAAAATTTTAGTTTTATAATGTTTTAAATAATATATATATTTTTCTCTATTCTTTTGTTTTTCTATAAACTAACTCATTTATTCAACGACAGGTTTCATCGTATTTCTTTTGTTTCTACGAGACTTTTGCTTTGCTGAAGAATAATTGGAGACAATTTTTCAAAAAAGAATTAATCAAAATGGAAGTGATTTCTAAAGAAATTTTTACTGAAAATGAAATCATTGATAGCATTGAAATGAATGATACAAGTGTGTAAGTAATTTTAACTTAATAATTTAATATACATAATAAGGGGATGCCTTACTCACATAGGTTATACACAATTATCGACATTCACTCATTTTTCAAATTATTTTTTGATTATATACATATTTTATCTACTATTCAAGTAGAGGCATAGTTTTTTAAGTGAACAGATTTGCGTGTGCTTCAATAATTTTGTAAATATGAAAAAAAAATTGATTAAAAAATATAAAAATCTATAATTAAGGCCTCTCCGTTTAAACTTTATACTTAATATGCAATACAATTGCCATAGCTAAAGTAAAATAAATTTTGTCATTATAAAAAACAAATAAATATGTTATGCACATATTATATATAGATATATTAAATATACATTCATGTGATTTTATTCTTTTTATTCTTTTTATTTAATTAAAAAATTAAATTTACATATCAATATATCTAACTATATATACTAATATATGATAAAATTTAACTTATTATTTTTACAGAGAAATTACTGGCTACGTTGACCAATTATTTGGTAAATCTCTCGCAAGTAATGGTGCTATGGTTTTACAAGTTGTCCTTAATAATGAACAAGGAAGGAGAGTCCAGTTGGTTGCATGGCAAAAAAATATTGCAATTCTAGAAAATTTGGTCGATTTAGGTAAAGTAAATATATATATTAATCATTTTTTTCAATATAATTTTATATTTTTTATTATGAAAATTTAAATTCTTTTAGGTTTTAACTGTAGAACGTGCATTCCCGAAGCCCATTATGAAGAATTCTAAATTCAATGATGGGAACGTGGATTTTGAGTTGATCGTAGGACCGACTACTAAAATTACTGTGGAAGGGATCTACAAGAGTGAAAATAATTGTCAAACTATGTCAACCGGACTTCCAGTGGTTGATTTTGAAAATATTTTAAAGGCAACAGGAACAATAAGTAATTATTGCATTCTTTTCAAATATTTTTTTATTTAAAATTATATGTTTTCTATTCATTCTAACATGACAATTTATTCACTTTTTTTTAGAGATTCAAGGCTACATAAAGAATAATTTCGGCAAATTAAGAACAAAAGCTGCTAATAAAGGAATTAGTAGTATTACAGATCGGGATGCAAAACTGGAAATTCAAATTTTCAATTATGCTGAACACGAGTTTCACAAAAGTCATTTTGTACAAATTGTGGAAGAACTATGCGGCAGATATACTTATTCACCGTATTTCGAAGTATTAGATATGAGCCATATAACGCTGATAGATGTACCAAAGCAATCAATAACCTTTTTGCTTAATGGATTTAGATATTTATCATAAATTTATTTATATGATGTAATTTTTGTAATGTTTACTTAATAAATAATGGCATGTAAAACCTTTTTCAAATAAATAATAAAAATTTAATTTACATTCATGCGAAAATTATTTACACAACCTAATGAAATTTTATCAAATGCTTTTTACTTTAGAGTGATACGAAAAACCTACAAAATGTAAAATATAAAATTCAGTCATGCAATAACGAAGAGTAGAATGCAAAAATTAATGTAAAAACTAATAAGGGAATTATCGAAATTGATTACGGACTTACAGATCAAAAATCTTCATCATTTTTTTATTTATGACAAGCTAATGAATAGTGAATGACTAAATAATTATTAATTCAGAAATTTATAATAAATAACGATTAAAATGACATCTATAACAATGAAATGTCCTATAAGTCAGTTTACTATGAAAAGTTCATTTGCTAAGTCATCTATTTTCTACTTTATAGGTTAGGTTTGTATATATAATATAAACATCATAGAGGCGTTTCACGTCAGCTCTCCAAGCGCGGCACGCGAGCGCGAAATCATGCTGTTTTCAGCTTGTGTTTGAAGGGCTAAGATGTATCTAAAAAAAATAATCCCCAAGTGATTTCGATGTATTTTTTCCTCAGCTTTCCGATGGTGCTATTAGTTTCTCAAACTTTTTCAATTCTAACCTCAAAAAAACATAAAACGTGTTATATCTCAAAAACTATATTTTTAATATTTTTTTTAAACTCCGTGCGAGAAGTTCGATTTCTCGCACGCTGCGTTAAACGATGCGTGCAAAAATCTCACTTCTCGCACGTCGTGTCAAAAAATACGGTTCGACACTTGTGTGAGAAGTTGATTTTCTCCTCGTGTGACCTTTTCACCCTCGCTTCGCTCGGGTGCAAACAGTCACACGAGGGGAAAATCAAATCCTCGCACTAGTATCGAAATGTACTATTTTTGACCTGCTAGATCGAAAGAGGAGGAAATTTTATATGGATATAGCCTTTTTCTACATAGGGGTTTTTTTATTTTTTCGAGATATTATTCAAGAAATACTTAGAATTGAAAAATTTTGATAAACTAATAGCACCATCGGAAAGCTGAGGAAAAAATACATCGAAAACACTTGGAGATTATTTTTTTTTAGATACATCTTAGCCCTTCAAACACAAGCTGAAACACCTCCATACTCAACTAATTTTTCTACGGTGATGGAATGAACATTGAGGCGTATAGGTGCAAAAGCTGCCAAGTCACATTTGTAATAAGGTTAAAAATTGAGTGGTCGATCACTCGATTTTCAGCCTTATTGCCAATGTGACTTTGCAGCTTTTGCACTTATACGCCTCATTTATAACACATATTTTAATGATTGCTTAGTTTAAAATGATCTATTAATACAATTGAAATTTTTAAAAACAGGATTGCTTTAGATACAACTTGTTCTGTTCCTTGAATTGTTCTATTATTTGCTTGTTGGGTATTTCCTTGGACAATTTTTCTTTAGTTTTCTGTACATAAGCTGCGATAAGCAGCCAGTGTCTCTTTTTCTTTATTTGGCATGTCCTGTACTTTTAAGTTTTGCATTGCTTTGTCAATTTGAGAATTTGATGTTGCAATTTCATTAAAGTGTTAAATTGATTGATAGCAGTTATTTTTAGGATTTAAGCAGTAACCAGATAGTACTTATAGATAATTTCTCTCCACCAGATGAATAATGTGATTTATTTTTTGTTTGTTAATCACGTAGGTAAGATTTTTAATAATATAATTGTTAAATTTTAAATTAATCTATTAATACATAAATTTTCTTTATCTGAGTTTTAATTTTTTGGCTTCTGAAAAAAAAATTTTAGTGTATTTTTACATCTTTAAAGATATTTGATTCAAAAATCTTTTATTAAAAATTATTACCTTATTTTGTACTTCATTTGTACAAATTGGACGTTTTGCCACTTTGGTTATTTTCCTTAGTTGTTTGAGAGGCATTTTGTCTCCTGACAATTTCCTGATATTACTCATATTAGGAACAACAAAAACCATTTTTTGAGTTGTTTGGACGAATTTTCCAATCAATTTCACCTGCTCTCTTTTATTAAAATTAATATTTTTATCAAAATTATCTACAATAACAGTAGTTTTCTCAATACCATCTGTTATTACACCTTCCGCTTTACAAGAATTTTCATTATTTAGTAATTCAAACTCAGTTCTTACAACAGCCTTTAAAGCTATAAACACAATAAAAAGATGTCGATTAAGCTAAATTATTTAAAAACAATATAAATTTACTTATATAATCATGTACTAATCAAGAGTATTATTGTTATTAATACATTGTTCTATTTTGTCAAATTCCAGAATTGGCTCTGATACTAGATCGCATTCTTTTGATTTTCGCAAAATATTAATGGTTGTGTTACTTCTAATGGTTAATACGTAAGGTTTATTATTTGAGCTATATTTGGGATCTTGATGCCTGGCATAAGGGCCATCAACATGCAGGATCTAAACAAATAGAAATATACATTATTATACAAATTTTAATTATTTAGTGTTGCAAAATAGTTATTCAGACTTACAGTATTTAATTTCACAAAATTTTTAATTCTATTTATGTCCTCATCCCATGCCACAATTGGCACTTCACAGTCTATGCATTTCAGCGTAAATTTGAATAGTTGATACTGTTTACTTGATTTATCCGTTACAGTATATGGACTTGTGATATTGTTCACAATTCCGATCACATCTCTGAAAAATATAACATTTTATACTTATAAGATAGATAATATACACACAAATTTGAAAAGGGAGAGAGAGCGAGAGAGAGAGAGAGAGAGAGAGAGAGAGAGAGAGAGAGAGAGAGAGAGAGAGAGAGAGGAAAGTGCACAAGTTGGGTATTAAATATCTATTATACCACTCTAACTTCAAAATCACAATCTTGGTATGATTTTTCGGCGCTCATGGTATAAAATACCTTCCGCACCAGTGTCGAAATGTACTATTATTGAATAAAAATATAATCTTACATTCCTGAATCTATACAAGTGATACTATCAATTTCCTCCTTTTTGGATATTAACATTTCTGGATTTTCAATTTCTTCAAAAATGCTGAACGGGGCAGTATTTTTTAAAGATTCGTCATCACTTTCGTCGTACATTTTTATTATACTTATGTGCTCTTCCAAATATTTTTTTTCTAAAACATGACAAATGTTAACTTTTCACTTTTATACTTTATTGCAAAACTTCTCAACAGTTTTATTTTCAAAAACTTTATTTAACTCTTTTTTTTTATTTATTAAGACGACAAAGAAATGATGTGTCCTCAAAATTGTCTTCAAAATGCAACGATGGCGAAAACAATAAAAGGCGAGAAATTAACGATGATGGAACGATAAACGCGGGAAATTGTACCCAATTATGAAGAAGTGTCTATACATAATGTGCCTTGCACCTCTGGTACACGACTCTGAGCCAATCGGAACCAATCTCCGGCTTGGAAGCTTTGCTCCGATTGGCTCAGAGTAGTGTGCCTTGACGCAAAGCACATTATGTAGACACTACTGAAGGAAAAATGTATATAGTTTCGTGAGTGCCACGCGCGTCAAGGGCGCTACAGGCAAAAAGAAAAAGCAAAAGCACAGGAACAGATGTAAGATAACATTATGTATATCTCTATATATGAGGAACAGGAACAGCTAGAAGGAACACCTAGATCTGTTCCTGTAGTTGTTCCTGTTCCTCATATATATATAGATATACATGCTATGTTATTCTTATATCTGTTCCTGTGCTTTTGCTTTTTCTTTTTGCCTGTAGCGCCCTTCATGGGCGGTAATTCTTGCTGTTGATCAATCCAATGAAGGTATATATACTGCGCGCACCTTGACACGTAATTCACTTTTTTTGCGAAATAATTTTTTCCGCAATAACCATTTTTTTTTAATTATTTTGAAAAAGGGGAAGAGGGTTAAAATTAAATTTGTTTATTTTTTAATATTCATAATTTTTTGTTTCTAATCTCTACGAAAATCAGCGCGCGAAGCGCGCGTGTCGAATTCTAGTAAAACTAAAATATTATTGCTGACTTATTATTTACTTCTATAAACAAATATTATACTAACCTAATTATAATTACTGCCAAATTCCAATAATGCAATTTCCACTAATTCCTTTTATTGTTTGAGATTATGTAATAGAGTTATCAGCTACAGGCCACGTTTTCTAATACTCTAATCAATGCTCTAATCGATTGTGTAATGCAATTGTGATAATCTAGTTTCACACCTTTTATACGTATTCTATACGTATACAGTATACGTATTCTACACTTAGTCAAAGTGTATTCCCATCCCTGGATTGAATGCAATATTGCATCTATGAATACTAATAAATACTAATCTAAATAACATATTTTTTAGGACAGTAACTAGACCAAATAGCGATCATGTCTTCGAAAACGACTTTCACTTACGTGGTTATTCCGGGAACAAACAAAAAGTTCAATGGAGTTACGTGGCTTTTCCGATCTCAATGGCAATTAATATCGACAATTAATATCGCCAATTAATGGCGATAAATATGAACTATCGATCACGAGAGCGTAGGGGCAAATGTGTGTACTCTTTCTAATACACCTTGATATGAGTACACACTTATATGAATAAAGAACGACTGTTTCTCTTATAGAAAAAGTGAAGTTGTATCGTTTTTCCAGGATATTGAATGGAAAAAGTGGAATTAATGACTTTTTCGGCAATTATCCTTAACAAATCTGGAGCTACGTGGTTTTCCAGGATTTATTTAAGAAAAAAATGGAGATATGCGGTTATTCCGGGAAAATGTTGAAACAAAATGGAGTTATAGGGTTTTTCCGTGTATTTGTTTAAGACAACGAGTGGACTTTCGTAATTTCTGTCCCGATTACTTGATAGAGGACCGTTTGAAGATAATAAATAAGGTATAACACCTATTTTGACGAACACGTCACTTACGTGTTTTTCCCGGGAAGCCACAGATATTATGTATTTTGTTTTTTTTTTCGGGAGCCTCAGCGTATTGTTATATGATCGAGATGAACAAAGCGCATTTCATGCGGTAAATGCGCTACGCGCGTCCGATGGCTCGTTTCTGTGGCGAATGCTACGCGCGTAGGTTCCCATGTTGCATATAGCTATCTTTTCTGTCTCGATTTAGGAGCATCCCCACTCCGTTTCGACTATAGAATTCGTGGAAGTCGCCCTGCGTAGCTGCTGTTTCGGAGCTCCGAGCAGATCGTATAAGTACTGAACACCCAGCCGCACCGTCTTCTCCCACTTCCCCCACTCCGCGAAAGGTCATGCCGCGTGCGGTCGGCCGGCCGCTCGCTTGTCGCCGAGTTTTGGCGTTCGGCTGGATTTTGCTGAACGTCAGCTGTGTTGTTATCTGAGTGACTACTTATACCCGTAAATCGTTTTCCAGTTTTTAGAAATTGGCTAACCTTCACGTCGAAATCTTCCCATATACATAATATATATATATATATATATATATATATATATATATATATATATATATATATATATATATATATATATATATATATTTCTTTTACCAGATTTATGGAGCCCTTTTATACACATGAGCATATTTATGGAGCCCGGGTCCCATAAAATATTCTTATACGGCGTTTATGGAGCCCGATCTAGAGATTCTATACCCAGAGAGGGATTATTTCTTTAGTCACTTGTATACGGGAACTCTGGGCGTAGGTACTAATCTCCATAAAGGGGTTAAGTGATAATTATATACATATATATATATATATATATATATATATATATATATATATATATAATTTCGACATTTCGCACGAGGAGAAAATCCTATTCTGTTATAGCGAAATCACTTTTACGCACGTGTGTGAATCAGTGTACTGATAATTCCATTTTTCTTTTATCAATGACTTTGCACATTTATCAAAAGAACTGCACCAAGTCGCTTATAAATGATACTATATGTGCAATTGCACATATTGTGCTACTCAGACGGAAAAGGAGAGTCACTTACAAGGAGAGTGCACAATCCTTCGACAAACGGGCAATCTCATCTCAAAGATCCTCTATTTCGTTAAAAAATGATGTCTCTATTGACTCTTTTATTGCCTCGTCACATTGCAAGTATTTAAGATAAGAAAACGAGGAAGAAAAATTAGAAAAGTAGACAGTAAAAGCTAAAATTTAAGCTCATTCGGTAAATAATATTAATTTTTCAGGAAATTATAAGCAATCAAAGATAGCGTAAGAATATGGTTAAAAATACAATTTATATTGCTTAGAATGAAGACAAATTTTTAATCATTTTCTTACGCTACCTTTGATTGCTTATATTTTCCTGAAAAATCAATATTTTTTAACGAAACGGAGCTTAATTTTTAGCTCTTACTGTCTACTTTCATAATTTTTCTTCCTCGTTTTCGTAACTTAAATACTTGCAATGTGACAGTCAATAGAAGAGATATAATTTTTTAACGAAATAGAGAATATTTGAGATGAGATTGCCCATATCTCAAGAAAAAGGGCCCATTGGACGGAAATGTGAGCACTGGGCTTTATTTTTAGGTACCAGAAATCGACTTTCAAATGCCCGCGAAAATCCGTTCGTCGGATGGTGTGCACTCTCCTTGTTAGTATCGCAGTAGCCCCGGCCGGTGGCACTATACTGCGCCAAACGCATGCCATGGAAGGCGGTACTGGGCGTCTGCAGTTCCAGGATCCACTCTTAAAAGAATGATAGCCGTATGTTGTGAATTATTTAAAGATTGAGATTTTACTAGTATATCCAAAAGCGCAATAAACTTGCGATTTCGAGTATTCTATAATTCATAAATGGCGTTGCAGTGCTTTTGTCATATGTTCAAAGCCAGTGACAAACCAGGATTCAAGATTCCTTGTACCGCTTATTAATAGTATTAAGAGTAATTTTATTATGATAATTAAAATTGACAAGCATAATACAACATTATTTATCAATATGCGTATGTAATAGAACATTACTCAACTATTGCGCAAAATAGGTCATTCCCGCACGAGTCGAGTTTCGAGGCGACTCGAGGCGACAAAAGAGGCGAGCGCGGGTGACCTACCTATTTGTACTGTTAGAAGTGAAAATAGCCGCATTTCAAATCGCTTTTTTCCGATACTATTAGACGTGGAAAGACTTTTTTTTTTTAAATCAAAATGCTGCGAGGAGATCTACACGTTTCTGTAATTGTTATTAACGTTTAGGCTGCGGGCAAATTTCAGTACAAATTGACCTCTCAGAATATGTAAAATGTATACATAATATCACTGGATATCTCAGATAGAGTCGCTGACCTGACTGCTGGTCCATATATCGACCAGCCGCAGGCAACGTAAAGTACAATGTAAAAAAATTTGTCTCTTTTGTTATGAAGATTTGAGAGGGTATTTCTATGTAATTTCACGCGTTGAATATGAAAAAAATAGTAACAAAATTCTCGCAGACACCCTTGACCTTGAAAATTTCAAGGTCAAGCTATTTGTTATGTATTCGGAACATCAAATTTGATCTAAAAACTTCAAATATTCTTTGTCTCTAGAGTGGTCCATATATCGATCACCCCCGCAGCTAAAAGGTTAAAACAAAATAATTCATTCTGTTGTTATTTTCAAGTTGTAAATATTCAAGTTGCCGGTTATTACTTTTGTATCATTATATTCAATCAATAAGAGATCCAACGCGATTAAATCTCGAACTGAAATATGTCCAAGTGAAAAAAAAACGATTTTACAAAAGCCGATTTTTCGTTGGATCTCAACGTTGAAAACTTCTAACGTATTAACCTTGCAAGACCATAAACGATGGGAGGCTCTCGTCCAACAGCGTGTCACTCACTTAAGGTTGTATTGGCCGTAAGGTTCAATTCAAAGATTCAATTCAAAAGATTCAATTCAAAGATTTAGGACAAATATTTTGGTCGTATAATTCGTCGTAAACAGTAATATTCTACAGTACTAAGAGTAAACAAATATGTAAAATGTTTTTTAGAACTATGATGAAAATCTTACATCGGTTTTAGAACATTTCAATGCTCATTTTTTTCACTTTTTGGTATGACTGTACGCCAATATCTCGAAAACTAGCTCGCAAATCATATTCAAATATGGCAGAGACGTTTATAATGATATTATTGACCTACTGACGAAATTTTATTGATCTGACATTATTTTTTACATATAGCCCATACAACCTTAACGTGAAACGAGTGTATTTATGTTTTGGCGCGACTCTGATCGTCAACTTTGGTTTTACACAACTTGCAGATCACATGGAGCATTCCCCAGCTATATATGAGGCGTTTTACGTCAACTGTCCCAGCGCGCGGTGCGCGAGCCTCAAATCGTGCAATTTCTAACTCATGTTTATGATACTAAAAAGTACTTTAAAAATTATTTGATAAGCGTTTTCGACGTATTTTTTCCTCAGCTTTCCAATAATGTAGGTAGTATTTCGAAATTTTCTATTTTCATCTTCAAAAACTCTTTCACATTTTATTTCTCGCAAAAAACATCTGGGGCACTCTTTGGAAAATATCCTACCCTACGTAAAAAATGCTCAGTTTTCGATTTAGAGGGTCAAAAAAAATATTAAAAATACACTTTACAAGATATAATATGTTTTGTACTTTTTGAAGCTGAAAATGAAAATTTTTGGAAAAACTGTTTACGTCATTGGAAAGCTGAGGAAAAAATACGTCGAAAACGTTTATCAAACAATTTTTTAAAGTACATTTTAGTATCATAAACATGAGTTAAAAATAGCACGATTTAGGACTCGCGCGCCGCGCGCTGGGACAGTTGACGTGAAACACCTCATATGTCTAATTCTGTAAAGCCATAAACGATGGGAGGCGCACGCCTAACAACAGAACACTTAATTGTTTTGGACATAACATAGATTTATATTTATATGCTATAAATAAAACCAAATATCTTCTTATTACTTTCTCCAAGTTTGCTAAGATATTATAAAACTAAAACATTGCTAACCCTGTACTACGCTTTTTCCATAGCATATTAAATTATGGGATAAAAGCTTGGGAGGGTGCTTATAATAATAACTTAAAACTACTCCAAAAGAAACAAAATAGGATATTAAAAATAATAATAATATATAAAAACAAATTTGTAATTGATAACAGTTCTATGAATTTAATGCAAACTTTTGCCTATGAGTCTTATTTAAACTATCATTATGAAGAATTAAAAAATAAGTATATAACATCACAAAGGAACACACAAAATAAAATTATACAACTACCTAAGATAACTAAATCCATAAATGATAAGAACAGCTATGTTGTAGCTATAAAACTCTTTAACTCATTACCAAATGATTTAAAAAAACTAGAACCTTCTAAAACGATTGTCAAAAGAAAAATTAAAATATCGATAACATCAAACGTCCAATAAATAACGCCAAAGAAAATATTTTTTGTTAAATATTACGTTAATTATACTAAAAGTATGAAGTCTTGTTAAAAATATTGAAAATTTATAAAGGTCTGAGCAAGTAATAACTATTACATTCTGAAGCACTGCATTATAATACTGTTATCATAAGAGTAACGAATATCACACTACTAATTTGTAATAGGAATAGTGTGTAAGCTTAGTATGTATCCTTTTGGAATTAATTGTATCCTGGATCTACACACAGGTAAAAATTTACCTAGGTAGGGGTTTACCATTGTAAACTGATTTTTCTGATCAATAAATATAAAAAAAAAATATAAAAATAAACCATATTCTATATCAATACTCCCTTTTATAACTACATGTAACTTGTCCACTAATACCAGTGTAAGCCCACTTGCACAGCTGACAGCTCATATAAGCAAAGATATATAACCATGTGATTTCAATAGTTTGTTTTGCAGAATTTTTGCTACCTGTTTGGGAATTCAGCTAATTTGAATTCCCGCGGTTAATCTCAGCTCGGCTCGACTCACTGTGGAGCCACGGAGCGGCAGCACCTCGCGGCGTCTCGGTGAAACAGCTGAGACGCTACACTGACTAAGGAGGTATATGCGCGATATCTCGGTCTTTCTCGCTCTCTCACATGCAAATGTGAGATAGGTGTTAATTTGAGTCGCGAAGTGAAAAACTCAAGACCGAGAGAAGGAAGTCGTTCATGGACTCTCTCTCTGCTATCGGATCGGTACGAGGCGAGGAAGACGATGGAAGTGCTCATTCATTCAGTCTTAGTCAGGACGGCGTCCTCGCCACGAGGCCGCATGGCCGACTCACACGGCATTCTCGCTTACTCTGGTCAAACTCTGTCTCTGAAACGGTCGGCCTCGTGGAGAACATCAGTGTGCACGTTCGGCAACTCTCACACGGAATCTCTTAGGCAGCAGTGTCTCTCACACGGAACTTCTCACACGGCGGTGACGCCCATGCGGCATCTCCTCGTGTAGCAGTGCTGCTCGCCCGGCATCTCATCACATGGCATTTGTCACCGGCTCGCTGTATCTAGTTGGCCATGAGGCGACCGCGGCACCTGCTGCTTTCTCAACTATGGTTTTCATCTGGCTGCCGTCCTCGGCTGCTCGCATCCTCGCACTCATCTCAACGGCTTTCTCATGTCGATCATCACGCTCATCTTCCGGCTCTTCTCAACTGCACATCATAGTTGCGGAGTCACCATCACAGGACCAACTCATAAGCCTAGGCGATTAATATAATCGCTACGTGCGAGAAGTGACTCTCAACAGGTATACTCTCAATAATTTAAAGCTACTCAAACGACATCTTCTCACTGGCGCTCGATGCCTCGAGCGCACCACGAGGCAACATCTCACGCGGCTTCTGCTGCATTTTGGCGGCGGTTCTCAGCAAGGAAACTTCACTGGCTCTCCTCTAATGGATCTGCTTACTGGCCTTTCTCATCTGGTGCAACTCACCTGCTTCTGTGCATGGCAATCGGCTTTTTCTCACACCTTCCGGATTAATATAATCACTGCGAAGCCAGGTAACCTCTCATACACGCACAGCCATTTTGATACACGTAAGCAGTGATACAATGTGAATGTACTCTGCACATGCGATGTTCGGTAACTCTCAGATCAAGTTAATCAATAATATTAATTGTGATCATTTTTGCAAACAGTGCCTTCACTGGACGGGGATTTCTCAGCATAACTTAACTTTCTCTGCAAAACTCATACACTCAAATTGTACTACTCACATACACTTATACAGAATTATGACACAGGCATACATTCAACCTATTTATTGTAACAGTTACACACACATTTTGTTCAATTTTTATACCTTTTATCGAAATTTATAATAGTAATTTATATTTTATAGTTATTGTGAATATATTATAGTTTTAATTTTCCAAATTGTTTTGGCTCAATTTATTTTGTAAACACCCACAGCATGTCCTCATTATAAATTATGGCATTCTCAAACATTTGGTCCTTCGAGCCGGATTAAACATGCTGTGGTGTGTATTATAGTCATTGCATTTTACATATTGCTGAACTGTTTACATGCATTGAATCATGACTGAGGATGCTGAGGGCAAGGAGATTGACATACTCATGGATGCGATTCTCACGAGTGACTTGGACACTCTCAACATTCAAACGGACAACCTCAAGGAATTAACGGACAAACTTTTCACTATATATGGATCATATTCCAAAATACCAACAATTGGATTTCGGCGCAATCATTTACACTCAAGGTCAACTCACCTGCAATACTCAGTTACTTAATCGTCAATAATTGCCACTGCATTTGGAATGTTACAACACACCGGTGACACTTTACAAACTTGGATTATTAATCCATTCAATGTCAGACTTGTGATTCTTCTCAAAGGATGTGATTTGAATCCTTAACGCTTCATGGCAACGCTCATCTATCAATTATTGGAATTTGAGGTTAGGATTACGGCTCATCATATGCCAAGTCTCATCTACAGTGCCATCGGAACTATCTTAACAATTTCTTTGGAATTATACGAAAGACAACTTTATTGGCTCAGCGCATATTGTGGCAGCCTCAACTTGTGGATGTACTCATTGGCACTGGTGATTATTGTTAGATCATCAAACTTAACCTCAAAAAAGATGGCAAACTCACTCGAATTGGCATTCAACGTGAATTATTCTCAATTGGCATTATTAAAATGTAATTTACAACGCATGGATGGATAAAGAATCGGATCGACTCACACACGTCGTTTAGCAAAATTCACATATGGAGTTGCATCAACAGACACACTCATTCATAGCGCTACGCAGTTATCAGGAGTCTACACGGCGGGCGGCTATGCATTAGCAAAATTGCAATTCAATTTGCCGATGTTTCTCAAGGAATTACTCACCAGCAGCTCAAGCTATAGATTATGATGATTGCGTCACGAGATTACTCAAATTATAAGGGATTTCACTATCAATTAAAGTCACATCTGAATGATACTGCCGCTCACTCAAGAAATAATCACAACTGGATAATTCTCTTTCGAAACTCACCACTACTCGATCCCACATGGACAATCTCATCTGTGATTATTATTTCAAATTCTCCTACAAGAGCTGTGGCTACTCAAGTACTCATTGTATAAACAAGTTTAACTCAATTGCGAAGAATGGCTGCAAATTCGAGAAGATCTCACTCAATTGGATTCGGTTCTTAAAACTTATGGCTTTTCGAATGCTTCGCAATAGGCAACGGCTACAGCACCCCACGGTAAACCACATTTCTCACAAGTGGCTTATTATTCCTAGTCTCATCAAGAAGGAAGGCAACACTCAACCCGAACTCCATATCAAGGTTGGAGTTCAGAGCGGCAAGGTTACTCAGAAGGTATGTTTGGACAATGTTCAGTTGCCAAGCACTCATGGTCATTTATGGACAGATCAGAATATGGTATGCACACGCATAATATAAGGCTCTCACGAGCCTCATGATGGAAGGAATCTGTTGGAACCAGGATTGCATTCACTTAAAGAATAATTCCAACAACCAAAGGCAATTAATCATCCTGACCATCTCAAGTAGACTCATAAAACGAGGAACACCTTCCAGAAAGAAGTAAAGGTCACACTCACTGCAGCCACATCCCATTCAGAAAATTCATGGGATCTCGTCCGCAAAAGGGAAAATTCAACAGAGACGAGACTCACAGCTCATCTGATCAGCAAAGAAAAATTCTTCTGGATCAAGAAAACTCAGCAAGTTCATTTCCATCTTGAACTCCTCCTGCTGAAATATCTCAAGTCCCACGGAATTCTCTACTCTATAGATTGACTGCATGTACTCAGAAGGAATTATCAGAGTAGGAGGTCGATTTTACGTAAGTCAACTGGAATATCACTCAACATCCAGCTACATTAATACGGTGCAGTCAACTCATCACTGATCATTTGGCATTCTCACATAACAACATCTCTCGGTGGCACCGAGAAAACTCACTTTGCACACATCAGGCAGGAAATTTGGATTATTGGAAGCAGAGTTCCGGCCAAGTCACTTATTCTAGACTTTGTGATTTGAGCTAGGTATCGGACTCATCGGACTCAGCAACTCATAGGGCAACAGGCATACAGCGCGCTGGACCATCCCATCACCACCCTTCACTCACACTGGGATCAATTTAGCAGGGCCACTCATAAACTCATTGAAGGGGCGTGAATCCAGAATCATACAAGTGCTGGATTTGTATTTGTGTGCTCTCACAGCATCATCTTCCAACAGCTGTTCATCCATACATGGTCAGTGGTTACTCATCCGAATGGTTTCATTACGGCTTAAACTTGGTTTATTTCAATTGGAGAACTCTCTTCGCAACAAACTCAACTTGGTACAACTCTCATCAATGATGGCACTCCATGGATACTCAACCCACCTGCAGCATTTCGTATGATGTAAGTGGAAGGCAGTGGCGGAATCAATACTATTTCATCGACAACAGACCATGGACAACATTATTCTCAAATTGGAATTTCATTATCATTGCTGACTCAAGTGAAGGTTGCTCAACTCAAAGCCGTTACAACCACTCCAAAAGGATTCAGAAGATACACTCACGTTGGCTTTGTTCTCATCATCAAGGTATTAAACTCAATGTTTCAATTGGTTTCTAACTGTCAATGCATTTCAGCTGCCCAGTTGGGAAACTCCTACATGGATGACTCAGTAACTATGACAGCAAGTCGTCTCAACAACGGTCTCAATCAACATCAAAAAGGCATCACTTATCTCACGAAATCAAGTGGAGTTCATGGTACTCAATACGGATAGTCATCACATGGTATATACTATCAGAAGATATTGGAAGACCACATCAGAGAACTTACAACCTCTCAAGAACATCGGAATTAAATCAACCTAGCGGTTGATGGCGGGCGGAATGTTTGGGAATTCAGCTAATTTGTATTTCCACGGTTAATCTCAGCTCGGCTCGACTCACTCTGCAGCCACGTTCCGGCAGCACCTCGCGGCGTCTCGGCGAAACAGCTGTGACGCTACACTGACTAAGGAGGTATATGCGCGATATCTCGGTCTTTCTCGCTCTCTCACATGCAAATGTGAGATAGGTGTTAATTTGAGTCGCGAAGTGAAAAACTCAAGACCAAGAAGAAGGAAGTCGTTCATGGACTCTCTCTGCTATCGGCTCGGCACGAGGCGAGGAAGAAGATGGAAGTGCTCATTCATTCAGTCTTAGTCAGGACGGCGTCCTCGCCACGAGGCCGCATGGCCGACTCACACGGCATTCTCGCTCACTCTGGCCAAACTCTCTCTCTGAAACGGTCGAACTCGTGGAGAACATCAGTGTGCACGTTCGACAACTCTCACACGGAATCTCTCAGGCAGCAGTGTCTCTCACACGGAACTTCTCACACGGCGGTGACGCCCATCCGGCATCTCCTCGTGCAGCAGTGCTGCTCGCCCGGCGTCTCATCACATGGCGTTTCTCACCGGCTCGCTGCATCTAGTTGGCCATGAGGCGGCCGCGGCACCTGCTGCTTTCTCAACTATGGTTTTCATCTTGCTGCCCTCCTCGGCTGCTCGCATCCTCGCACGCATCTCAACGGCTTTCTCATGTCGATCATCACACTCATCTTCCGGCTCTTCTCAACTGCACATCATAGTTGCGGAGTCACCATCATAATACCAACTCATAAGCGTAGGCGATCAATATAATCGCTACGTGCGAGAAGTGACTCTCAACAGGTATACTCTCGATAATTTAGAGCTACGCAAACGGCATCTTCTCGCCGGCGCTCGATGCCTCGAGCGCACCACGAGGCAACATCTCACGCGGCTTCTGCTGCATTGTGGCGGCGGTTCTCAGCAAGGAAACTTCACTGGCTCTCCTCTAATGGATCTTCTTACTGGCCTTTCTCATCTGGCGCAACTCACCAGCTTCTGTACATCGCAATCGGCTTTTTCTCACACCTTCCGGATTAATATAATCATTGCGAAGCCAGGTAACCTCTCACACACGCACAGCCATTTTGATACACGTAAGCAGTGATACAATGTGAATGTACTCTGCACATGCGATGTTCGGTAACTCTCAGATCAAGTTAATCAATAATATTAACTGTGATCATTTTTGCAAACAGTGCCTTCACTGGACGGGGATTTCTCAGCATAACTTAACTTTCTCTGCAAAACTCATACACTCAAATTGTACTACTCACATACACTTATACAGAATTATGACACAGGCATACACTCAACCAATTTATTGTAACAGTTACCCACACATTTTGTTCAATTTTTATACCTTTTATCGAAATTTGTAATAGTAATTTATATTTAATAGTTATTGTGAATATATTATAGTTTTAAGTTACCAAATTGTTTTGGCTCAATTTATTTTGTAAATACCCGCAGCATGTCCTCATTATAAATTATGGCATTCTCAAACACTACCTGATAAAGAAAGATTCTATTTCTTAGTGTTTGATTATTTGTATTCATAAATGAATATAGGAATGAAAATTTAATGTATTATATATGTGAAGATATATATCTGAAAAGTATTTATAAGCCTAATTTATAATACAAGCGTGCAGTGACAGTTTGTTCAAATTTGGAAATTAGATTCGTTTCAATATAGGAATGCTGTATGACAGTTAATACAGGAAAACATGCGCATTGACAAAATTGAGTTAAGTATTTTAAGCAAGAAGTAGTAGTAAATGTCATCGGATAAAAATGAATACATCTTTTTTTTAAGAAAGATGAAAGTGAGATAATTGAGTTTAGCTCACTATAGAATATAATTCAATTCAGAAGAGTTGTGAATTACAAAAAGTGTCAAGATGAATCTACACATAGAAGCAACAAGCCTGCATAGCACACAAGAAATGTATAACACAGGCTTGAATTCAAGGTATATTTAGACTTATCGGCTTTTATGGAAAAAAAATTGAAAATGCTATATGGGAGCGTCCAGCAGAAACGGGCTACCGAGCGCACGCGGTGCCTTCTTTCGCATAAAAGGCGCTCTGTTTAACTCGTTCATAATCGTATGCTGCATCTTGGAAAAAAAAACCAAGGACCTATATCGATAGATTTTTTCCTGCTCTTTCCAATGGGGCCATTGTTTTTATTGCGAAACGCTTTCTTCCGGATGAAAACTCGCGTTGAATATTGAAAGCCATTTTTCTCAAAGTATATCATGTTTTTTTTCAAAATAAACTGCACCATTGGAAAGCACAACTCTTAAGCTTCAAAACCCTATCTTGGAGAAGTTGGAGAAATAAAGGGTTTAAAAGTAACAACATGAAAAAGACAGAGCTGAGGGTCCGCGCGAGCCCCTCGCGCCCGTGCGCATGGCACGTTTAAATGCACGCTCTATTCAATTCGCTAATAGTCGTGTACCAAGTCTCTGAAAAAAAAACTAAGGACATATATCGATAGATTCTTTCCTGCTCTTTCCAATGGTGCTATTATTTTTATTCCGAAATGCTTCCGAAAGGTAATATTGTTATACCAGATTAAACAATCTATAAGGTTATTTTAAATTTCTGTTTCACTGCTTTCAGTGCGTTCATGGATATTTTTATGTTTAATATATTATGTTTTTCAAATTTTGTTATATAAATGAACAAAGTTCATTGTAATATTATACTAACTGTTACAACTAGATCCACAAAATTATGTCCACGCATTGGCATTGTAAGTTACAAAACATTATATATTTACAAAAAAGAATGGGCGAAATAGCACATCGCGTGTAGTAATCCGCCCTTGAGCATAGCGTAAAAAGTTCGGGCAGCCGCTGTCTTTTTGATCTTACTATTTTTGAACTTTTCATGTTTCAACTTAAAAATATAATATTTTATAGTTTAAGACTTGTACTTTTCAAGAATATAATTCATTTTGAAGAAAAGACTGATATTTTATTGAAAAAATAGAGTTTAAACATTCAAATGGAATTTTCAACTAGAAGAAAGCATTTCGAAATAAAAATAATAGCACCATTGGAAAGATCAGGAAAAAATCTATCGATATATGCCCTTAGTTCTTTTCTCAGAGACTTGGTACACGATTATTAGCGAATTGAATAGAGCGTGCACTTAAACGTGCCGTACGCACGGGCGCGAGAGGCTCGCGCGGTCCCTCGGCGCTGTCTTTTTCATGTTGTTACTTTTAAACCCTTTATTTCTCCAACTTCTCCAAGATACGGTTTTGAAGCTTAAGAGTTTTACTTTCCAATGGTGTAGTTTATTTTGAAAAAAAACATGATATACTTTGAGAAAACTGGCTTTCAATATTCAACACGAGTTTTCGTCCGGAAGAACGCGTTTCGCAATAAAAACAATGGCGCAATTGGAAAGAGCAGAAAAAATCTATCGATATAGGTCCTTGGTTTTTTTTTCAAAGACGCAGCACACGATTATCAGCGCTCGGGGCACCGCGCGCGCTCGGTGGCCCGTTTCTGCTGGACGCTCCCATATATCTGACAATGAAAGTACCCTAACTGTCAAATTCAAAAAAATTCCAAACCCATATTAAAAAGTAGACCTCCATGCGAGATTCACGAAACCATTTTTTTTATCGGCTGAGAAGCGCTTTATAAGGTTTAAAATCACCCCTAAAGTTTACCCCCAACAAACGTTTTTTTGATATATCTCGGCTTCTACTTAACTTTTTTTAACGAAACAAAATGGAAAGAGTTTCTTATTAAAAAGCCAAGAAATCCGTGGTGGTATGAACATTAAGGGTTGCATTCCTTATTTTTTAGAGGGTGAAATTGTGTTTTTTTAAGAATAATTTTTGTTGTGAGAATTCATAAAATAATTAAAAATAGGTCAAAACATTATTTTTACCAATTACAATAAATAACAGTTGGTGTTTTTGGGCATTCTTCGTGAAACAACCCCTTAAGAGGTGATAAACCACCCCTAACACAAATGAATTAGGTATATTTTTTTGGCAATTATTTTTTTCCTTAAAATGGGTTCTTGAAGTCGTTAATCGGAATCCACAGTTAGATCCACAATAAAAATTTGAAAATAATGAATTCAATATGGCGAAAAATTTTTTAGAAATGTTTTAAATTCCACGAAAAATAGTATGTAGATCCCCTAGCGGAAATTATATTATGTAAATAAGTGTATAATAATGTAACAATGTTTTGTTATGTTATTCTATTATTTATTATTTTTTTATGATACACTTGTTTATCGTACGATAAACAAGTGTATGATAATGTAATTGTTTGTAAAAAAGTGTAAGAAAACGTAACAAATTGTACTTTTCTACTGGATTTCGGAGGCTTTTACATTTTACCACAGTTTATACCATTTTTCAATAATTTCTTACTTTTCCTTACATTTGTCTACGTTTTATTACTTTTTAATTTGTACTCTTAATTCAAATTTTATAGGCATTCTTACACTTTCGTACATCTTTTTACATTTTATTATATATATGTACTTTTAATTACATCTTTTTACGTTTAATACAAATTTTGATACACATTTTACATCGTATCACATATTTGTACACTTTTTTCAAATAGTTCATAATTATACTTTTATAATAATTTATAATTGTACTTTTATTTAAATAAAGCTATAAATAAAATATTTTCAAAGATGTAAAGAAAAAATACTAAAACGTAATAAAATGTAAATTATTATGTATTAGAAATATAATTAATATATGTTACAAAATGTAAGTTACTGTATAAAAGTTTAAATTTTTACAAATTCTTACAGATTTTTACAATGTATTATCTTTTAATACAAATTCTTATACAATTCTACCAATTTCTAAGCAGCACAACGACCAATTTTACATCCTACGGGTCAGCCAACAGCAGACGGCAAACTAGCTAATTATTCTGACGATCATGGATTATGTTTTACAATAATGATATTCATGAAAAAAATGTTGTAAACATAGCGATTTTTTGCACCATGAACATGTTATAATCGCTCGTTTACCACAAATATCGCATGTAATAAAATTAGAATTGAAGCAAAATTTTTTTGGGTTTTCAATTTTTTCTGGCCTTTCATCAATGTAACCGGCGGCGTACCAAGCATATTTAAATAAATTTTGAAACCTGGGACTTGATAATTGATTATGTACTAATGAATGCATTTTGATTATATTATTTCTATCGTGTAAGTTGAGATCCTCATTTGTTAGAAATATCATATCGGAAAACGTTCGAACGAAGTTCTTCCACATTCGAAAACCGTAAATATCAAGCGGTTGAAGTTCACTTGTTGTTCTTTGTGGAATTTGTAGAATCGTTAAGGTTTTATGTTCCGGTTTTACTGTATAAATTATATATAAGCAGTGACCTCTCCATGAATCAAGCAATAGGGTACTTGTTATGGTAGTTGATGGAGAAAATACATCTTACGCCCAAGTTTCAACATGTTCTTTAGTCAATTTACCTGATTTCGATGCCATTACTTAAACATTTTCTGCTGCAAATAATTTTTTTTTGCCTACAGTTCCAAACTCTCCCTTTGGTTCTTGCATGACTAAAAAGAATGGTGATAGAAGTTTTCCTTCAGCAGATACAGTAGGTTGGATAGTATAAGAATGAGTTGTCGAATGCACTGATTGCACTGTACTCTCTACACTTTTATCTCCTCTAAGATTGAGGGTTGGACCACTGTGTATTTCGTAATTAAAACCACTTTGGTCGGAATTATAAACACGTTTTGCATCATATTTTATGATGGCATTTTTTACTCTATTGCGAAATTCCTGCTTTTGTGCTGACCATTCTTCTGAATCATCTATAGAATTTTTAGTAATAATTTTTGTTATTTTTCGAGAAACGATATTAAATCGCCGTTTAAATTCATTTAACCAGTGTCTAGAAGCTTTAAATTCATTGTAGTTTAACTCTAATGCTTTTTCTTTTGCCATACGTCTTACATCAATGTCATGAATGGGTATTCTATTCGATCTGGCTACGTTAAATTTTTGTAAACAATATTCCTCAATTTTTTTCAATTTATCGATCCTACTTTCTGCTATTGCCACTTGATCTCTGCATCTAGGTATACAGCTGACGTGCTGTTTTTAATTTTTTGAATCGATTTTGGACTGTTTCAAATTTAAACTTGTTTTTACTACTTAACCGATACTCCACAGCTTGCTTTTTCTAGTCAAAATTAATACTCTCTGATTCGGTCCTACATTGATTTTCAGTTTCGGGTGTTATCATATCTTCTGCATCGATATCTTCATGTAAATCATCTGCAGGTATGTCATCGTAAGGTTCGTAGGTATCATCATAATATAGAAATTCTTCCGTTGCTTCGTAAATACTACGATCATTTATACTTGATATTATAATATTATACACTATATTAGCAACATTTCTTTCAGCGTCATTAACAGGTAATTTCTTTTCTTGATCTTGAAACATACTGTTTAAAATAAATAAAACATTCATCGCATTTACCAAATTCATATTTATGGAAAATATTTTCTTTCTTCTTTTAGATACGTTGAGTCGCAGTGTAAACCTGTAAAAGTTTTAGTTATTATAGCCTTTTTATAGCCATAACCGTATAGGAATGTACAATAGTATGAATGTACAGTAAGTGTAAAAAGTATTCAGACATCCAAAACTTTTGAGGAAAACATTTTACTAAATTCCTTTGTATGTGCATGGGAATTCGTTATTGTTTGTCAATGTTTTGTCTACAAGATACACTATTTTATTAGCATTAAATAGTTGCTAAACGTTATTATTATAAATAAAGTACTACTTCTATTCACTCGTATGAATATTTTTTTACACTTAACTTAACTGATTAAATCGTCAGTATGTCATATTTTATATATTAGAATAACAGTAATGTAACAGTGATTCTAATAATTAAAATCAAAACATAATTTTTACTATCATAAAATAATTCAATGCATGTATTAAGAGTAAAGTTTCACTATCAAAATATTTACAATTGGTACAATAAAGATTCTATAATAGATTTTTACTGAATTTGACTTTCTTAACTTCGGCCACTTGTTCAAAATTTATTGTATATTTTGACGAGTTTTATATTTAAAAATGCTGCATTTTATTTAACTTTTCAATAATATATCTATTATATCCTTCTATTAGAAATATTTTGAATAATTATGTAGAAGAAAGAAATTTCAATTATATGGTTACTTACGACTATTATTATTGTTGTTATCATTCAATTCAAATAGGATTTCGTACTCGTAAAATGTTTACTTGCCATTAAAAAATATGATGCAAGTACCTCCAGACACTTATATTTTCAATTAATACCCATAAAATAATGTTGACATTGAATATTAATTTAACACGAGCGTAGAAAAACGTTCAGTAACGTATATTTGTTTTCGACTGACCGATGTTTCACTTATTTATGAATGAAAGAGGAGGAATCGGGAGATAAGCCATATCAATGCAAGTGTACGTAATCTTGTATATTGCACAATAACCATGAATTGCTATAATTATCATTATATTAAAAATTTTGTTCATATTAATTTATATTAATAAATCATAAATAAACTTTTCTTATTAAAACCTATCATAATTTCAACAAGCATGAAAATCTCTCCTAGCTGAAATTATAAAATATGAAAGAAAATAAGAAAATACTTATAAAATGGAATAAATTGTCGAAAAATGTAAGAAATCATACTATACTGGATTTCGGTCATATTTAACAAGTTGTTAAAGTTTCTTACATTTTCTGTCAGTTCCTTACGTCTTCTAAATATTTTGCTTATGTAGCTTATTTTTATGAAATTATAAGGAAGTATTTGTTAGAAAAATCTGTAAGAATTTGTAAAAATTTAAACTTTTATACAGTAACTTACATTTTGTAACATATATTAATTATATTTCTAATACATAATAATTTACATTTTATTACGTTTTATTATTTTTTCTTTACATCTTTGAAAATATTTTATTTATAGCTTTATTTAAATAAAAGTACAATTATAAATTATTATAAAAGTATAATTATGAACTATTTGAAAAAAGTGTACAAATATGTGATACGATGTAAAATGTGTATCAAAATTTGTATATAAACGTAAAAAGATGTAATTAAAAGTACAAATATATAATAAAATGTAAAAAGATGTACGAAAGTGTAAGAATACCTATAAAATTTGAATTAAGAGTACAAATTAAAAAGTAATAAAACGTAGACAAATGTAAGGAAAAGTAAGAAATTATTAAAAAATGGTATAAACTGTGGTAAAATGTAAAAGCGTCCGAAATCCAGTAGAAAAGTACAATTTGTTACGTTTTCTTACACTTTTTTACAAACAATTACATTATCATACACTTGTTTATCGTACGATAAACAAGTGTATCATAAAAAAATAATAAATAATAGAATAACATAACAAAACATTGTTACATTATTATACACTTATTTACATAATATAATTTCCGCTAGGGGATCTACATACTATTTTTCGTGGAATTTAAAATATTTCTAAAAAATTTTTCGCCATATTGAATTCATTATTTTCAAATTTTTATTGTGGATCTAACTGTGGATTCCGATTAACGACTTCAAGAACCCATTTTAAGGAAAAAAATAATTCCCAAAAAAATATACCTAATTCATTTGTGTTAGGGGTGGTTTACCACCTCTTAAGGGGTTGTTTCGCGAAGAATGCCCAAAAACACCAACTGTTATTTATTGTAATTGGTAAAAATAATGTTTTGACCTATTTTTAATTATTTTATGAATTCTCACAACAAAAATTATTCTTAAAAAAACACAATTTCACCCTCTAAAAAATAAGGAATGCAACCCTTAATGTTCATACCACCACGGATTTCTTGGCTTTTTAATAAGAAACTCTTTCCATTTTGTTTCGTTAAAAAAAGTTAAGTAGAAGCCGAGATATATCAAAAAAACGTTTGTTGGGGGTAAACTTTAGGGGTGATTTTAACCCTTATAAAGCGCTTCTCAGCCGATACAAAAATGGTTTCATGAATCTCGTATGGAGGTCTACTTTTTAATATGGGTTTGGAATTTTTTTGAAATTGACAGTTCGGGTACTTTCCTTGTTAGTGTAATTTCTTGCTCTAAAATACGTTGGTCCGTAATTGATTCCTCCGGTAAAAAAGAGAAGTTTATAACGTTCCGTTCTTACAATATGTAGATAGGAACATGATCTATGATTGATGTACGATTGATATTTGAATTTTGAATAAACACATTAATAAAATTACCGTACTTTTCTACTCCTTAACCTATTATTACTACTATGCATTTATTCTTTGACATCTAGGATTTAATAATTTATGCTTTAAAAATTATAATAAGTAGAGATTTATTAGAAAAATCTCACATGGAACATTTAACCTACTTTTTGGGATTGAACTTTTTGACAAAATAATGTGAAGTTTGCCAAAATTAAAAATAGAAAATAATATAAGATGCAACAAATATTATATATATAAACTAAGTAGTTGCCTAGTGATGAGATTGTAAAAAAATTGTTTCTCAAATCACGATTTTCTTCACATACAAAAAAATTCATCTTTTAAACGTGAAGAAGTAAAGAAGCACTGCATGCCATGATGTTTGCATCCATATTTGATAAAAAAAACCAAAAAGTTTATAGTTTTGGAGACGTCAAATATAATTGTGTTTGATGCTAATGACTATTTGGATAATGGATCAGAGGCTTCAAAAAGAACATACGAATATTTGTCTCGCGATGGAAAAAAATCTAAATGTCAGGTTCTCACAATTGGAAATAAGTGTTTATTATAACGATTAAAATAGAATTTTTCATTGCAATTATTCATACAAATATTTTATTTTCTCTGTTATTGTTTATTTTAATTCTATTTGATTTTTAATGATTCTCATGTTCGTCTTGTTTGAAAAAGATTTTATATGTATTTCAGTGTAGAAACATTGTTATCAGAAAATAAATTTTTCAATTTTATCTAAATTATTGTATATTTAACATAACAAATTTACAATGCAGTCAACAGTCAAATAAAACTTCTATTTATGAATTTATAATAATAAGATTTGCATACTACATGATTTTGTATATTCAATTTGAATATCGACGAGAATAAAAATATACCATTAAATTATCTATATCTATTTTTATTTATTTATATTTTTATTAGAATAAAAAAAAAAATGTCGTTTCCCAGTGTGAGAAGTCTCGACAAAAAGTTCCTAAAGAGGATTCGATGTTTATTAAATCAGGGCCAAAAAAGAAAATGAGTGAATCCACGAAAGCAAATGTAACTCTAACCAATATAAAAAAGCAGTTGAAGGTTAACAATTTTGTATTAATAAAATTTTAGCAAATAATGCTATGTATATATAATTTATTATATACACATATTAATATACATAATAATATACATCTATTATATATATAATATGCTAAAAAAATCATAGTATAAATATATTTTTACAGTCCAAAAAATTAGCTAGAGTTAAAACAATTAAGCAGCAGTCGGAAAATATTTTGGAAAGTTATGAGTCAAAACCCACTGAAGAAGAGAAAACAGATCAAGAAGAAGTTGATTTGGAACATGTCCTTCCAACAACTGAGCCCCAAGAAAAACCATATAACGATATGGATGACTCATATGATATGAGTGACATCGAAATTCCAAAATCAGTAATTCAGTGTTAATTTGTATAATATAGAAAAAACTCATTTCAATAATATTAAATATAAATTTACGTCACAGAATTACAAATTGCCATCTGACTTAAATGAAAGTGATACTGATTATTCAAATTGCGACAATCATCCAAACGATAATGGTGATCCAGATGGTAATAGCCCAAGTCTACATCAAAATCAAGAATTTTTGTCTTCTACATCAAGCTCTGAAAAAGTAAGTCTATATTATTACGTAACTATACATTATATGACGTACGTTATATACATATACATTATATACGGAAATTCATAATCTATTGAAAGACTTTCTAAATCTCTATCTTTTGCAGAAAATAACGTATGAAAAAATGAGATCTTATGAAGAGACTATTTTGAAATTGCAAATGGAATTGGATGAATATAAGAGAAATTCAAATAGCAAAAACTCAACTTTTTTTGCTTCATCTGGTTCAACTGCATTCAAACAGGGTAATATTCGTAGTTCGAATCCAATCTATTCATCTCTTAGTCAAGCAAGTACTAGTTCCCAATCAAATTGAATACTCAATTTCCAAATGCCCACAACTTGATTACCACAAGGTAAGCTGTATCACTAGAAATTATTAGCTGTATTACTCTAAATTATTTCTAAAATAAAATTATAACTATGCCCGTTAAAATTATTTTTACAATGCAAAACGTTTCATTTCTCTTATTCATTTTTACTAGAGTAGATTTTTATTTATTGTCTGATATAATAATGAACTATTAAGGAATTCAAACTAAAAGATTTATAGTATAATAGTTAAATACATCAAAATAAAGTCATATATAAAGTTCAACAAAATTTAAAAATAAAAATATAAATTAAGAAAATTGGTTGTAAAAAGTTGTTTGGGTTTTTAAATGACTTTTAATATACTCTTGAGAAAAATAATTTGCATATAATTTTTTTTATGAATAAGAAAGATTCACATATGCAAATATGATCACATATCATTTCACATAGTTATCCATAAATCATTTTTCCCAGATTATTGAAATCACTAACTTCCATATAATATTACAGGTAACAACAGAAATGTCACAAATCAAACAAAAACCAAAATTTATTTGAATCAAAATAACACCATATGGATATCAGAAAATGTATGGTAACCCATGTTACTTAGTTACTGTATCTGTTCCTTGCTCCTTTTTTCGTGCAACGGGCCATATACGTTTATATAAAACCTCTTTTAGGGCTTACACGCAGGAAATAAGAAAGGTTAAGGAACGCGAACTAAAAAGAAATGGGCTACAAATATAAATAAAGACGAACAAGGCATCACTCGAGAGGATACGAGCAGGAACAAATTAAGGGATTCCTTTTTATTCCCATTTATAAATATTATATTTATATAACTAATTAAATGGCTATAAATATGAGTTAATTTCTAGTTTTCGAAGATATCATATTTTTGTTACGGTTTTACGGATAGAAAACAAAATACTACTATGTGTAATATATATTATTAATTATTATTATTAATTACATGAAAAGGTATGGAAATCAATGAAATAATATGAAAAATGTATGAAATTTTACGGAGACATCATAGATTTTCAAATATGAAGAATTATAAAAATCTATGAAAATCTACGTAAAATCTATAAAAAAATTATGAAAATCTATTATGAGTGTCGCTATTTTCTAATAATTTTGTAACTTCTCATAATATTTTATTATTTTCATGTTCTACATTCATAATATAACGTATTTTTTTATAGATCCTTGTAGTTTTGCATATTTATTCCTATAGTTTTCCATCGTTTTTCATTATTTATTTTGGAAGTTCATCGATCTATTTACAGTAAAGGTAATGATTAATTATTTTTTTTAAGCTGAAGAAATGAAACATTTAAAAAATAAATTTATAAATTACGAATATTTTGAATCTGATTATTTATGATTATTTATGAGAAGTTATGAAATTCTATTAAAAGTATCCCTATTTCGTCACAATATTATAATTTTTCGTAGTGTTTTATCATTTTTCATAATTTTTTAATTTTCATAATTTCACAGAATATCTTAGTTTTGTTGTAGTTTAGCATAATTATTCGTAGTTTTCCATATTTCTTCATTATTTATTATTAAATTTCATCAATCTTTCGGTTAAGATTTGAATTCATACTTTTTAATAGTATATGAAAAAATTCAACAGTTAAGAAATAAATTTAGATTACGAATCTTTACGAATACTTAATGATTATTTATGAAATTAATATTATAAATTTATGAACGTGTTCCAAATCAGATAAATTTTCAGTAAATATTATGTAAATTATCATGGTGATCCATAGTTATTAATCAAAATTTAGATTTTTTTGTCAAAATCCATAATATTTCATAAAAAATTCATTGGTTTTTTGTAATATTTCATAATTATTTCATTAAAAATTTTCCACGAGGGACAACCGAAAGATTTCCCGTCCGCTGCTCTCACCACTGAGATAACGTTGCGAGGCTTACTTGGATGCCTCGCGGTGAAGTTGTTCTTATCGGTGTGATGACGGGTCGGGCTCACGTGTCGACCGTCGCCTGTGACAAGAACCTAACGCATCATTTATGTTACAATTTACATCTTGGCAACGAAAGCCTGTTAAAGATTATATGTGGGTACTATTTGCGGCAAGCTGGATGATTTGGCAGCCGATTTTCTTTCGTGATACCGAAGTTGTTATTCCTTTAAAAAACAGATTTATATAAGAATCTTGAGTTGGGTATTATTTGGTCCATGTATTTCATTTGAGTACTCACATACCTACGTACCTGATTTCTTTCAATAACGAAACAAATTCCTACTATGTTCACAGGACTAAGCTCTGAATTTAAGACAAAATGAATCGGGTGGATAGACAGTTCTCTATCATCGCCATTTCCCTCTAACGTTAAATGTACATGAACACGTATGGCCATATTTGGTCGCCTTTAGCGACTAATTGAATAGCTAGAGCAATTTTAACGTAAATCGTGTTAATTCAACCCTGGAATTGTGGATGCATTCGCAAGTATACCATATTGCCACCAATATTAACTTAAAATTTCTTATGTAACCTCGCTGTATGTAACAGATTCTTACTGATTGGTCATGTGAAAATTTCCGCTGTTTTTTGTAGCGTACTGCCAAGGTTTTATGGATGGTAATAATTCTTCTTTGTATTACTGCTATATCCCAATCTTTGTTCTGGAGAATGATCTTAAACGATATATTAAGTCAAATTAAATAGTAAGGTAATATGAAAATTAGTAATTGTCCTCGCCATTTTAAGTGTCTCATATCGATAGCTTCTATTATAGATATTCACACTACTGCTTTGACTATCATATAATACGTTATTGAAAACCAAACGCATCAATTTTGTTACAATTTATATCTTGGCAACGAAAGCCTGATAATGATTATATGTGGGTACGATTTGCTGCAAGCTGGATGATTTGGAACCAGGTCTTCTTTCGTGATAACCAAGATGCGATTTCTATCAAAAACATATTTATACAAGAAACTTGATAATAAGTGTAGTTGATCCTAATCGCCGTATCTACCAAGTGGTGCGTTGTTTGTTATTTCAAAGGTTGTAATAAAACACAACACATTTATATATTTTCTTTCATCGACATTTCGGACATTTTTTATTGCATGTTCCTCTTCAGGAGCTAATTTTTACAAAATTATTTTACAAATTAATACACATGTATGCTTTTTTAACAATAACTTCGATTACAACAAATTACAATATACAACTTACATAAAAAATTAGTCAACGAACGTACATCACAGGGAGAGACCCCACTTGTCAATGCTTAATGATTAAAAATTTTGGCCTTATATACTGAGTGTATATGTTTGTGTAAGTCAGGAGTATATAACAGACAATACCAATACAAAGTGACTATAGTACTGGTGGGGGACGCAATTTTCAGCGGTAGCGCCAGGCGCGAGGTAGTAGGGAGACATGTGCTCGTAGAGGTGGGAATTCGGCCAATGCTGGTCCTAGATGTACGTAAGCCTACAGACCGCTTAATTAATGAACCTCTCACACATGCGATTCTAATACTTTCTCAACGCAGAGACACAGTAATAATATCAATTTGAAATCAGAAAATTACAAATTACAAGTTTTTATAAAGGAATTATATTCGTTAGGTAGTCTATTTATCTCATATAAAATTCATATAATTTTTCTGTGTTCTCTTTCCATTATTTTTTTCAATGTCTAATATCTTTATGTTGTTAAAATCAATAGAATGATTATTTTCTATCGTATGTAAAAATAATCCATTATTTTCCATTACCAGGTTTAGAACGAAAAACTAATGAATTAATAAAATGGCTTAATAGATTTTACTGGAAACCGTACAAAGTTGCCTCCGGTCTTGCAAAAATTTAGCATTTCAAAAGCCTATGGCTTAATAAAAATTCATAAAAATGGTTTACCTATTAGACCTATAATATCTACTGTTAATTCTCCCGTATACAACGTCTCAAAGTTTTTTGCAAAATTCCTTCAGAATAATTTAAAACTTCCAGCTTCACATATTGATAATAGTTTAAAATTAAAAGAAAAAATCAAAGATATAAAAATCCCCCATGACCATGACATCATTAGTTTCGACGCGGTCAGTCTTTTTACAAATGTACCAGAATATTTAGTTTGTAAAGCTATAGAAAAAAGATGGACCCAGTTACATAACAAAATTAACATAAGTTGTACTGAATTTTTAAAAGTTATCAAATTTATTCTAAATAATAATTATTTCCAATTTAATAAAAAGGTCTATAGGCAAATATTTGGCTCAGCTATGGGCAATCCAATAAGCCCGATTTTATCAGACATTGTCATGGAGGATTTGGAGACAGGGTGTATTGATAAGTGGAATTTAAAATCATTGTTTTATTTTCGTTACGTTGATGATATTATATTATGTATACCGAAAATTTCCATAGATTATACGTTAAAAACTTTTAATGAATATGATAAACATTTACAATTTACAGTTGAATTGGCTCAAAATAAAAGCATTAGTTTTTTAGACTTAATTATAATAAATAATCAGAGACATATAATAACAAATTGGCATCGAAAACCAACTTTTTCAGGACGTTATTTAAATTTCAATTCGCACCACCCTCTTAGTAATAAAATAGCCATCATTTACTGCCTTGTAGACAGAGCCATAAAATTATCGCACAAAAGATTCCATGAAAAAAATATCTACTTCATAAAACAGGTTTTACAAAAAAATGATTATCCCCATTAACTAATAGATTTTCATGTAAGAAAACGCATAAAATGATAAGATGCACAAAAACATCAGCACAAATCAACAGAGTTAATAATAAAGGTTTTATTAGTTTACCTTATGTCAAAGAATTAGAATTTGTCACAAAAAATTTTTTTTTTAAATATAGTACACAAGTAGTAGATAGTGCGAAAAATAAATTGAATAATATTATCAAACTTGGAAAGGACAAAAATGAAAAATGTAGTAGTGCGAATGTAGTATACCAAATAAAATGTAAGGATTGTAATGCGTCGTATGTTGGACAGACAAGTAGGCGGTTGATTGTCTGAACTAAAGAACACGCAAAAAAACATAGAGATAAGGATCTTAATTCTGGATTATTTTCACATACGATAGAAAATAATCATTCTATTGATTTTAACAACATAAAGATATTAGACTTTGAAAAAAATAATGGAAAGAGACTATTTTCTGAAGCTTTGTTTATACGTACACAGAAAAATTATATGAATAAACAATATGAGATAAATAGACTACCTAACAAATATAATTCCTTTATAAAAACTTGTAATTTGTAATTTTCTGATTTCAAATTGATATTATTACTGTATCTCTGCATTGAGAAAGTATTAGGATCGCATGTGTGGGAGGTTCATTAAGCGGTCTGTAGGCTTACGTACATCTAGGACCAGCATTGGCCGAATTCCCACCTCTACGAGCACATGTCTCCCTACTACCTCGCGCCTGGCGCTATCGCTGAAAATTGCGTCCCCCAACAGTACCATAGTCACTTTGTAGTGGTATTGTCTGTTATATACTCCTGACTTACACAAACATATGCACTCAGTATATAAGGCCAACATTTATAATCATTAAGCATTGACAAGTAGGAACTCTCCCTGTGATGTACGTCCGTTGACTAAGTTTTTATGTAAGTTGTATATTGTAATATGTTCTAATCGAAGTTATTGTTAAAAAAGCATACATGTGTATTAATTTGTAAAATAATTTTGTAAAAATTAGCTCCTGAAGAGGGACATGCAATAAAAAATGTCCGAAACGTCGATGAAAGAAAATATATAGATGTGTTGTGTTTTATTACAACCTTTGACATAACAAACAACACACCACTTGGTAGATACGGCCATTAGGATCAACTACACTTATTATTAAACAACTCTACCATCAGCTTCTACAACTAAGTTAACAAGAAACTTGAATTAGGTATAATTTTTTCCACGTATTTTATTTGAGTTCTCACGTAACTACTTCCGTGATTTCTTTCAATAAGGAAGCCACTTCCTACTATGTTCACAGGCTTAAGAGCTGAATTTAAGACACAATGAAACGTGCTGGATGGACGGTTCTCTATCATCTCCATTTCCCTCTATCGTTAAATATACATGAACATGTATGGCCATATTTGGTAGCCTTTAGCGACGTATAAAATTGCTAGTGCAATAAATCGTGTTAATTCAACCGAACAATTGTGGGTGCATTCGAAAGTATATCATATTGCCACCTATATTAACTTAAAATTTCTCATGTATCCTCACCGTACGCAACAGATTCTTACCGATTGCTCATGTGAACATTTCCGCTGTTTTTTTGGCGTACTGCTAAGGTTTTATGGATGGTAATAATTCTTCTTTGTATTACTGACATTTCCCTATCTCGGTGTGGAAAAAAGTGTCATACGATATAATAAGCTGTACGTAATAGTAAGATAATATGAAAATTATTACCTGCCCTCGCCATTTCGGGTTTCTCATAACAAAGGATTCTATTATTTAGATTCATATTACGGCATTTGACGACTATATAATACATTATTGCGAACCTAACGCATAATTTTTGTTAGATTTTCCTCTAGGCAACGAATGCCTGATAAAGATTATATAGTGAGTTCGGTTTGCGGCAAGCTGAATATTTGGAAGCAGGGCTTCTTTCGTGATAACCAAGTTGCAATTTCTTGAAAAACCCGAGGTAAAGAACATACATGCGTTAGGTATTATTTTTTATATGCATTTCTTGTCAGTTCTCGCGTACCGACTCACGTACTTTCTTTCTATAGAGACACTCATTTCTACCATAACCACAAGACCATAAGCTCTGAATTTAAGACAAACTGAAACGTGCTTTTTAGACGGTTCCGTATGATCGTGATTTGTGTTTATCGTTAACGATATAGAAGCATGTATGACCATATTTGATCCCTTTTAGTGATTTATAGAATTGCTTGTGCCATTTTTCCATAAATCGTACTGAACCAGTGCCGTAAATGAGGGTACATTGGGATTGATACCAGATTTTTCCACCTATAATAACTTGAAATTTATTATGCAACCTTGCGTAAGTAACAAATTGTTACTGATTGGTCATGTAAGTTTTTTCGCTGTTTTTTGTGGCGTACTGCTAAGGTCTTATGTACAGTATTAATTCTTCTTTGTGTTACTGTTATATCCCAATCTCTGTTCTGGAAAAAGATCTGAAACGATATAATAAGCCGAATGAACTAGTGAGGTGATATGAAAATTACAAACTGCCATCGCCATTTCAAGTGTCTCATATCCATAGCTTCTATTATAGAGATTCACGCTACTGTTTTTGACGATCGTATATTACGTTATTGAGAATGTTACGTACGAAGAGGCTATACAGGTCATTAAACTGAGCGAGACGCATAAAAAATCTGCAACGACCGGTACGCAAACTCACGACCGAAACATTTCCCGTCCGCTGCTTTCACCACTGAGATAACGTTACGAGGCTTACTTGGATGCCTCGCGGTGAAGTTGTTCTTATCGGTGTGATGACGGGTCGGGCTCGCCTGTCGAGCGTCGCCTGTGACAAGAACCTAACGCACCATTTATGTTACAATTTACATCTTGGCAACGAAAGCCTGATAAAGATTATATGTGGGTACGATTTGTGGCAAGCTGGATGATTTGACAGCCGATTTCCTGTCGTGATAACCAAGTTGCTATTTATTTAAAAAAGCGATTTATATAAGAATCTTGAGTTGGGTATTATTTTGTCCATGTATTTTATTTGAGTAGTCACGTACCTACTTACCTGATTTCTTTCAATAACGAAACAAATTCCTACTATGTTCACAGGACTAAGTTCTGAATTTAAGGCAAAATGAATCGGGTGGATAGACGGTTCTCTATCATCGCCATTTCCCTCTATCGTTAAATATACATGAACATGTATAGCCATATTTGGTCTCCTTTGGCGACGTATAAAATTGCTAGTGCAATTTTTACGTAAATCGCGTTAATTCAACCCGGGAATTGTCAGTGCATTCAAAAGTATACCAAATTGACACCTATATTAACTTAAAATTTCTCATGATACTCACCGTATGTAACTGATTCTCATTTATTGGTCATGTGGACATTTCCGCTGTTTTTCGTGGCGTACTGCTAAGGTTTTATGGATGGTAATAATTCTTCTTTGTATTACTGCTATGTCCCAATCTTTGTTGTGGAGAATGATCTTAAACGATATATTAAGCCGAATTAAATTATAAGGTAATATGAAAATTAGTAATTGTCCTCGCCATTTTAAATGTCTCATATCGATAGCTTCTATTATAGATATTCACGCTACTGTTTTTGACGATCATATAATACGTTATTGAGAACCAAACGCATCATCTTTGTTAGAATTTATATCTTAGCAACGAAAGCCTGATAATGATTATATGTGGGTAAGATTTGCTGCAAGTTGGATGATTTGGAACCAGGTCTTCTTTCGTGATAACCAAGATGCGATTTCTTTAAAAAACAGATTTATACAACAAACTTGAGTTAGGTATTATTTTTTCCATGTATTTTATTTGAGTTCTCACGTACATACTTCCGCTATTTCTTTCAATAAGGGAACCACTTCCTACTATGTTCACAGGCTTAAGGTGATGTGAAATACCGATATCATTTTCAAACGTGGATAGCTCACGCAAATACCAATTATTCAGAAAAAATTCTGCATATAGTATTTACATATACGGGGCGCTTGACGATCGTCGTTATCTAAAAAAATTATGAGAATTTATATAATTAAATAAAAACCGTACTGTCGGTAAGTAGGACTCTACAATTTACCCACTTCTAAAACATGGATAACTCACGCAAATATCAATAGAATTATCCGGAAAAAATCCGCATATAGTTTTTACGTGTACGGAGCGCTTGACGACCGTCTTTTTCCAAATAAACGTTTGAATGTTGATTTAAAAAAATATTGAAATTTGGATTGCACATCCCCTTAAGCGCTGAATTTAAGACAAAATGAAACGTGCTGGATAAACGGTTGTCTATCATCGTCATTTCCCTCTATCGTTAAATATACATGGATATGTACGGCCATATTTGGTCGCCTTTACCGACGAATAAAATAGTGCAATTTTTACGTAAATCGTGTTAATTCAACCCAGGAAATGTGGGTGCATTCGAAAGTATACCATATTGCCACCTATATTAACTTAAAATTTCTCGTTTAACCTCACCGTATGTAACAGATTCTTACCGATTGCTCATGTGAACATTTCCGCTGTTTTTGGGCGTACTGCTAAGGTTTTATGGATGGTAATAATTCTTCTTTGTTTTACTGTTATTTCCCTATCTCTGTTGTGGAAAAAAGTGTCAAACGATATAATAAGCTGTACGAAATAGTAAGATAATATGAAAATTATTACCTGCGCTCGCCATTTCTGGTTTCTCATAACAAAGGATTCTATTATTTAGATTCATATTACGGCATTTGCCGGTTATATAATACTTTATTGCGAACCTAACACACAATTTTTGTTAGATTTTCCTCTAGGCATCGAATGCCTGATAATGATTATATAGTGAGTTCGGTTTGCGGCAAGCTGGATATTTGGAAGCAGGGTTTCTTTCGTGATAACCAAGTTGCAATTTCTTGAGAAATCGGAGGTAAAGAACAAACATGAGTTAGGTCTTATTTTTTATATGTATTTCTTGTCAGTTCTCGCGTACCGACTCACGTACTTTCTTTCTATAGATACGCTCATTTCTACCATAACCACAAGACCATAAGCTCTGAATTTAAGACAAACTGAAACTTGCTTTTTAGACGGTTCCGTATGATCGTGATTTGTGTTTATCGTTAACGATACAGAAAATTGTATTACCATATTTATGGTATTTAGTTATTTATAGAATTGCTTATGCCATTTTTCTATGAACCGTACTGAACCAGTCCTGTAATTGGGGGTGCACTCGTATTTATACCGGCCTTTTCCACCGATAATAACTTGAAATTTGTCATGCAACATTGCGCAAGGAACATACTGTTACTCATTGGTCATGTAAGTTTTTTCGCTGTTTTTTGTGGCATACTGCTAAGGTCTTATGTATGCTTTTAATTCTGCTTTGTGTTACTGCTATATCCCAATCCCGGTTGTAGAAAAAGATATAATAAGCCGAATATAATAGTGAGGTAATATGAAAATTAGTATCTGCCCTCGCCATTTCAAGTGTCTCATATCGATAGCTTCTATTATAGAGATTCACGCTACTGTTTTTGACGATTCTATAATACGTTATTCAGAACCTAACGCATAATTTTTGTTACTATTTACATCTTCGCAACGAAAACCTGGTAATAAATTGTGGATTCGGTTCTTAACAATGTGAAGATTCTGAATCAGATATATTTTCATGAGATCCAAGTTGCACTTTATTTAAAAAACCGATTACCGTAACGAGCATGTGTTGAATACTATTTTTTACTATGTATTTTGTGTAATTACTCACGTACCTTTTGACGTGATTTTTTTCAATGAAGAAGTTGATTTCTACAATATCAACATATATAAGTTCTGAATTAAAGACAAACTGATAGGTACTTGATAGACGGTTCTATATGATCGTGATTTCTGTCCATCGTTGAAGATACTGAAGCATGTATGGCCGTATTTGATGGGTTTTCGTGATTTATAGAATTGCTTCTGCCATTTGTCCGTAAAACGTACTGAATCAGTCCCGTAATTAAGGGTGCATTCAGATTTATACCCGATTTTTCCACCTATAATAACTTGAAATTTCTAATGCAACCTTGCGCAAGTAACAAATTGTTACTGATCGGTTATGTGAACATTTTCGCTGTTTTTTGTGGCGTGGTGCTAAGGTCTTATATATGGTAATAATTCCTCTTTGTATTACGGCTATATCCCAATCTCTGTTGCGGAAGAAGGTCTCAAACGATATTATAAGCAGAAAGAAATAGTAAGGTAATATGAAAAGTAGTATCTACCCTCGCCATTTCAAGTGTCCCACAACGATAGACTCTGTTATAGATATTTGCGTTACTGCTTTTCACGATCATATAATACGTCATTGAGAACCTAACGCATAGTTTTTGTTACAATTTACAACTTCGCAACGAAAACCTCATAATGTATATATGTGAGTACGATTTGCGACAAGCTGGATGATTTGGAAGCAGGTCTTCTTTCGTGATAACCAAGATGCGATTTCTTTAAAAAACAGATTTATACAAGAAACTTGAGTTAGGTATTATTTTGTCCATGTATTTTATTTGAGTACTCACGTACCTGCTTATCGGATTTCTTTCAATAACGAAACAAATTCCTACTATGTTCACAGGACTAAGCTCTGAATTTAAGACAAAATGAATCGGGTGGATAGACGGTTCTCTATCATCGCCATTTCCCTCTAACGTTAAATATATATGAACACGTATGGCCATATTTGGTCGTCTTTAGCGACTAATTGAATAGCTAGAGCAATTTTAACATAAATCATGGTAATTCAACCCCGGAATTCTGGGTGCATTCGCAAGTATACCCTATTGCCACCCATATTAACTTAAAATTTCTCATGCAACCTCGCTGTATGTAACAGATTCTTACTGATTGGTCATGTGAACATTTCCGCTGTTTTTTGTGGCGTATTGCTAAGGTTTTGTGGATGGTAATAATTCTTCTTTGTATTACTGCTATATCCCAGTCCCTGTTGTAGAATAAAGTCTCAAACGATATAATAAGCTGTACGAAATAGTAAGATAATATGAAAATTATTACCTACCCTCGCCATTTCGAGCTTCTCATAACAAAGGATTCTATTATATAGATTCATGTTACGGCATTTGATGATTATATAATACTTCATTTTCAACCTAATGCATAATATTTGTTTCAATTTACATTTTGGCAACGGAAGCCTGACAATGATTAAGTTGTGGGTTCGATTCTCAAGAATGAGAAAATTCTGAATCAGATATATTTTCGTGAGATTCAAGTTGCACTTTATTTAAAAAACCTATTTCTGTAAAGAGCGTGTTCACAGGACTAAGCTCTGAATTTAAGACAATGAAACATGCTGCCCTACTGAAAATATTGACGTGATTAATCACATGATTTGTTATATGTCAAATCACGTGTTTCATAATATTATAAATCATGTGATTAAACTCGTGTTTTATCACGTGGTTAATCACATGATAAATATCGTTTTTAATTCGATTCGATTTGATAAATGATTTAACATGTAATTTAACATGTGATAAAACACGTAAAAAAACACGTGATAAAACATGTGGTAAAACACATGATATCACCTTTTTTATAAAATATTTTGTATAATACGTAACTTATTTTATTCTATAGTTATTAGTTTATTGGGCAGTAGTAAAGATGGTAATATTGTACTTCCCGTTTTTTTTATTATCAAATTATATTGTGTAATTATATGGTATTTTAGAATTATCGCGCACCTACATTTCAATGTATATGAAGCACGGTCGTCCCTCAGGCTTTTTCTACATTGGACAGATACTTGCCTTCGGAGCGCTCCCCTTTCTCTTTACATCTATTTATTCATTTTGAATAGTAGACATAACAATAGTAATAAGTAATTATAATAATAATAGTAGAATTATTATTTTTTTTTAATTTACAGCAATTCAATTATTTAATCGTGAGTAGAATGATTAAGGGAAATCTAAATAGGCATCCGTTTGTCAACCCTACCATCTTATATAAATACTAAAAAAATTATTAAGAAAATTTTTGAATATTTTTTCTGATCACAATTTTGTTAATATATATTTATAAATTAGTTTATTATGTAATAAAAATTCAGATTCACATCCCTTTATTTAAACATTTAAAAATCAAAATCAAGAAAGTAATCAAATAAAATGCATCACTAAATTAGGTTTTCTTCGTTGTGGCACTAGTAAGACAGGTTTATAAGTACAATATTTTTATTTATGTACAACTTGTTCGGAAAATGTATGCGTCTGTAAACATAATCCTGTAGAGCTCAAAATTCTAAGAAAAAAGTTCCTTTACCATTTTTTCATACGACTAGTACTTTTTTAGTAACTGATGTGTTTAAATTGTTTGTTTTTAATAAAAAATGTATACCTATGTTTATAAGATGTTTATAAGAAACACATCAGTTACTAAAAAAGTACTAGTCGTATGAAAAAATGGTAAAAGAACTTTTTTCTTAGAATTTTGCGCTCTACAGGATTATGTTTACAGACGCATACATTTTCCGAACAAGTTGTATATATTGGAGTTGCGCGCATGTATAGAAATAGATGTAGTACAAAATAATGTATTACCCTTATATCTTTCTAGGCCTCCAAGCAGCGGAAAAAGCTCCATTGAAGAAAGATAAATAAAAGATCACAAATTAATTCTAAAGGCCTTACCTGTTTTGGTCATGAATTTTTTTTTAAAACAGGGTATATAATACAAATTGACTACAAAAATAGAAACGAACAGAGTACTCAGAAAGAATTTTTATTAAACTAATAATAGACTTAGTTTATATCGCATAACTATAAAATATGATTTAATATTAGCTAAAAATATATAATGAGTTTATATAAACACATTTTAGTATCTTAGCTTTTTTCTCGTTGTTTTTTTTATTTCCTCCATACGTAGGTCTCTTATCTTTTGAGATAAAGTGTAAGTTGTAGACTTTAGAAGTTCAGCTTTTTTAAGGGCTGAATATCCTGTTTGGTTATCAAGGAAATCACAAAAAAGACCTGTCAAAAAAATATTATGATATTGTAAATAGTTAAACAGTAATAAAATGACTTTTATAACAAGACGTATGAATTGTAATCATATCATCATTTTTTCAAAGTTTGTCACAAATTAAACAACAATAAAAACGTTAAGAAGCAATTGAAATGGATTAATTGCTAACGGATGAATTACTAACTAATTACTGATACTTATTATTACTATGTTTAATACTTTTTATGATAAACCATTTATACGGGATATATTAATACAGAAAATTTTTTTATTAGTTTATCCAACATTACTGTTTAAGATTTTCTATTTTGTTTATCCCGAGTGGATTATTAACATTCAAAATGACAAAATGGCAGTCCCAATTGGCAAATTAAACAGTCAAAACCCGCTTGTACAATTAGCAACAAAATACCTCAAACAATGTATATGGGCAATTCGAACGAATTTTTAACACTCCTATATATCAATTTTGTTTCAATCAATAACCACACATTTTAGCTTAAAGTTAGTACTTAAATAACTAATTTTGCCTCTGTCCTGATAATGCTTAAAAATTCAACTAGAAACGAACAAAGTATAATGCCAATCAAATGCAAATAGAATTAGAAAAAAATCTAAAAGTTCAAAATACTATTATGATATAAAATATTTTCATGAAGATAATCCAGAAGTTAAAAGATAGTTAGAATTAGCCATAGAAGTTCAAAAAACTTACTTATTAATAGTCTTAATAGATTTTCTTCAATTTGCTTTATTGGTGACCTATTCAAAATATGGTTCTTAACCTTCTTAATGTCAAGTTCTCTATTAGCTAGCGTCCTTGGATCCCATATTATTACAACCAATTCTCTAAGAAAGATACAAGGTTTTTCTGTTTGTATCATTCGCCAAACATCTGGTTTTATTGTTTTTCCTTCGCCAAGATACATCTGAAAATATGTCTTTTTTTAATTTTAACTTCGTATACAATTGTAAACAAATTAATAAAGTAAAATTAGCAACATTTTTTCTTACAAAATTTACCAATTTAGCTTACAAATATATAAGTATAACAATGCTTTTAATGCTTAATTTCAGATTTATTCAAAGATTTATAGAAAATAAAAAGTTTCAGAAAAGTCTGTTCTAATTCAATGATGCAAATTACACAATAATTTTTCTGAGAAAATTTTATCCATAGAAAAATCCTGAGATAATTTAGAGTCTCAAGGATGTACCTACCATGCCATCATTAGTTGGTTTATATCTCTTACTTCTCTCTATGAATCCGTGCTGAGCTTTATAATATTCAATTGTGTCCACAATAAATCGACTTTTAAAAACCGTTTCAAACGGAGTATTTATTTCTTCACCAAGAGGAGAGTTAAATCCTGAAAGCAGCAAAAGTGTGTGAGTAACTATAACAAGAAGTAATTTTAAAGTTCAAAGTAATTAATGAATACTAAATTTTTAGTTTAAAAACATTCTAATAATTATTTTTCTAAATATTTAAAAAATCGCCTCCGCTAAACGACCGTCAGATCTGACGGACAAATAATCTATAACACATTTAAAAGCACGTAAAAACCGCTGTTTTGAGAGTGTGACCTGGAAGGGACTATTATTTCTTTAGTCAAACCTCAATCCTTGTCTATTTTTTTCTTTAATCAAGCGTCAATTCTTCAACTACAGAACATTGAAGGTTAGGTTTTATCAATATATAGATATATGCGCTCTCATGAAATCTGACGGTCGTTTAGCAAAAGCCTAAAAAAATTTTACAGTAATTAAAACTGCAGTATAACTACAGTAAAATGAATGAAAAAACATTTTGATTTCGAGTGGCAAGTTCAGGTATATGTGTCCTTATACATAGCCAAAAAGGTTTTTATTTTTTTTGCTTTTTGTGACATCAATGTTAGTTCTGGTGCGTTCTTATTTTCTCTTTGAAAAAATCTACTGTAGGTAGTTTCATGTTCATTTATTTGTTTTTTTAAACATGGTTTCAGAAACTTACAAAAAATTTTTGGATGGCCGTTAAAGGTACCTTACATAAAAAGAAAAGTAATCAATGATTATTTACCTTCTCTTTCATCAAACTCACGTTGACGGCCACTGTTACCATCTATGGTTCTACGAAAATCATCATCACCTTGTGCATTTACCTCATAATTATTGCCCAATGCATTTACCTCATTGTCATCACCTGGTGCATTTACATCATAATTATAACCCAATGCATTTATCTCATTATCATCATCTGGTACATTTACGTCATAATTATTACCCAATGCATTTATCTCATTATCAGTCTCATTTAATAAAGCAGGATTTAAATTTTTAGTATTATTAATACTTGAAATTCCATTTTTAGGTATCCTTGTCGATTCAGAAGACAATGAATCTATAGAAATTAAAAAAAAATATTTTAATATAGGAATAATAAAAATGAATTATTTATTAAAAATATGTAATATTCTCATATAATTTCAATAGATGTGATGATCGCCACATACTTAGAACAAAAAACTAACTAACATTGGGTATAAGGGTCTATAAAAAAGGGCACATAACCCAGATGAATGGAATTGTTTATGCGCCTTTTTCATTTCTGGACACTTAATTAAACAATCCAAGCAAAATTTTAGTTATAAAGAAATATAAATGATTGTTTACCCCTTGTAGAATTTATCTGAACTTTAGTTTGATAAGCCTGATCTGACGTGAAGTCTTTATTCAGAACATTACTTCTGACACTTTCCAAATTAGATGTCAACGGTGCACATTGATAACCTTAAAATGAAGTACTTTAAAGGGCGCTACAGGCAAAAAGACACAGTCACAGATATAAGATTTAACATGGGTTAGTATATCTATGAATATGAGGAACAGGAACTGCTAGGAGATGTTCCTCATATATATAGATATACTAACCCATGTTAAATCTTATATCTGTGACTGTGTCTTTTTGCCTGTAGCCCCCTTAAGAGTAAATTTATAAAAGAAAGTAAGGAAAAATTTACAATATTATAAAACTTAACGAAGTATTGAATATGAAAACATTTTTAAACATGGTTTCAGAATTTGTTTAACAAACTTCCCCATTACATATGGTGAAATTTCTCTATTCCATGATATAATAAGAAGAAATATATTAAGAATAAATTTTAGAATGGTTTTCACCTAAAACCGATTACTAGAAAAAATCATGCACCTATAAGAATTAACACCATTTTCGAAATTTATTGAAAATTTTTCATCAAATTTTTAACTTCCATTTATTGTAAAAATTAAAAAAAAAATAATATGAAATAAATTCTACCTGCTGAATTATCGTTTTTCTTTATATTAGCTTGAGATTCGGCTAATAATTTGTTAGTTTTATTAACCTTACTTGAACTCGTAATGATAATACGATTTTCTTTTAAAACTATTCCATTATTACTTTGGGATTGACTTCCATTACTCTGATCATACTCATCTACTATCTTTGGTATTTTTTGTATTTGTGAGTTTTTTAATTTTTCAAGAACTTCCATGTGTCGTTTTCTAAGCGTGACTTTCTTTTGACTAACTTTCTTCTTCTACAAATAATCAGTTCAAACAACAAATAAAAGATTATTCACGTACATTTAAATTTTCACATAACAAGATGGTGCTAAAAGAAAATTGAAAATACAAAAAAAACCTGCGCACGTACCTCAAAGAGGTGTATGTTTCTTTCGTCGCTTTCACTTTCGCCACTTGTATCGCAATAACTACTTGTGTTGGGAACATCACTTGCATTAATTCTGGCAAATTTTGGCTGTGATTCTATTAACTCTTCTACTTCTGCATTGCCACCTAATAAAAAAATAAAACAACATAATTGGGTAAATATAAATTTTGTCACTCATAAAATTCATACTTATGTAATTTACTTTATGTTAATATATAATAATGTAATTATAAATATTATCTGAAAATAAATAATACATAATACTTACATGCTAAGTCCGATATTAAAACTTTTAAAACTACTTCAGAGTTTTTTTCATCAGAGAATAAAGCCCTGTAAACTTTCTTTTTGTTGAAATCATTGACGTGTCTTGGCTTTATTTTGCAAAATTCTAATATGTCTTCTATAGGTACAATGTCAACCACATCATCACACATATATTTCACTCTGGCATGTGTTACGAAAGAAGTACCTGATCTACTCATATTGTCATACTTTTCATTCCTTAAAATAATATAGAGTATTTAACAAATTAAAATAAACTCTCAAAGTTACTTAAATTGAAATAAATAATAATGCTGACGAATTACTTACCTCTTATTAAAAATACTTCTTTGCTTTGCGTAAAATTTAATAAACGTTTTTTAAAACTAAATTCAAAAATCAAAATCTCTACCTATTGCTCAACCGTTAACAAAACTGAAATACAGATATATAAGTATTTTTAATTTAAACTGTAACGGCAATCACGTAAGTACTTAAGTATCGGGAGACAATAGATAGATTTCTAGTATGTGCGTGTGTGTTCCACTGATTGACTGATCAGATCACTGCGGTGACTGCGGCATAGACTTATAGAGATAGACTGCGCGCTTTCTAAGCGCCCATTAGAAAGAGAGAGCATTGCCCACAGCTATTGCCTTCTCTCTCTTGTCCCGGCTTCGCCGCGCTTTACACGGGGTGCGCATTCTATCTGAATAAGTCTATGGAGTACGGTTATTCGTTTTGTTGTTTACATTTGGAAATGTCACACATACACGCACAGCACACGACATTCGCTGACCCGTATGCCGTATATCCCGTAGGCCATACACAGTACACCCCCCCCCTCCCAACATACGGCATCATGTTTGCGGAATATACCGCTTACCTATAAGGCCAGGGCCACATAAGCGCGTACGACCGCATTCGACTGCGTTCGACCGCAGTCAGGCGCACGCGTTCGCTTCTCTCATTGGTTGGAAGCAATGAGAGAACCAATGAGGGAAGCGAGCGCGTGCGTCTGACGGCGGTCGAACGCAGTCGAACGCGGTCGTACGCGCTTATGTGGCCCTTGCCTAATCACGACTATTGTTAACAGAATTTATTCGTGCTTTACTGCTTCGACCTTCGTCAAGAAGTAATGAGAAAGGTTCACTTACAAAGTGTCGTGTACGCGTAATCCCAAAAAGACATTTGTTTGTCCTGAATCTCCTTAATTGCTTTCAACTTCTCCAAGAGTGCTCTAATAAATAAATGGATAGAAAAACGAAGAAATATTTCGATGATGAAAATGCACCTCTATCAAAATACATGAAAAATAAAATTAAAAAATTCGACAGAGAAAATGATATTAACAGAGAAGAGGTTAGTACTTATATTCTTGTACTGTAATAATATTTTGTTGTTTAAAGTATCTAATGGTTCAATATCAATATTTTTGTAATGTAAATTTTATTTTCAAATTTAATAGTATTTCAATTTAAGAAAATGAATACATAATCTTAATTAAATACAACAGATTTTCATGCAGAAAATATTGTACAAATTTAAAAAATATATTTATTTTAATATATTTATAGGTATCACCAAGAATTAATATTCATGAAAATATTGAACAACATGGTGCAAATTCAATTGAACCATCATGTAATGTGGTACATGAATCTGTGAATTACCAAAACGTGGATATTCATTTACCGGAACCAACAGTAGCTTTATATTCGGAATCATCAGAGGAACTTAAATAGTATTTAATTATAATTATAATTGCGTTATATGGCAGTAATTGTATAGCAATACTTCTAAATGAAATAATGTTTCAGTTACTTCAACATCAGACAGAAAAAATAAATCTAATCGATCAAAATTTGGAAAACCAAGCATTGGAACATTCAATAGTGGATTCGTCCTGGCAATTCTTAAGTGTATTTATGTATTTATTATAACTATAGAATATTTGAAAATCATTTTTTTTGGTGAAGTATGATTTGTTTTTTTTTTATTAACATGGTATTATAATTTTATAACCATTTATATTTTTTTTATATCCTTTTCATAAGAATATAATGTTATAAGGTCATATTATCTTATAATTTATAGTTTCTCAATAATTATATAGTGTGTTGTCAAGCATTTACGTCACATCTTTAAATTGATCGTAAAAACAATTTATTATAAATCAAATAAATATCTTTTAGAATAAAAAATGTATTTTTCACACTCCAAGCTCGATTTCGCACACGCTCTAATAAAAGAGCATGCCCTAAATTGAGCTTCCCGCACGTCATGTCAAAAAATTGTTTTCGATACTCGAGTGAGAAAGTGATTTTATCCTCGTGTAGCCTTTCCACCCTTGCTTCGCTCGGGCGCAAACATCCACTACGAGGATAAATTCACTTTTTCGCCCTTGTATCGAAAATCACTATTATATAATTCATAATCTAACTCCTAAACAATTGAAATATCAAAAATAATTATTGAAATTTAAGGTCAGCATTATTTTTATCCATTATTTGTTCCTGTTAATACATCATTATAATTTCACAGCTTTTAGACATTTTAAAATTCTTCTCATCAGATTGCAAAGTATGGCAATGAATAAATGGAACATTCTCAACATTTATTATAGAATCGTAAAAATTGTTCATATTTTTAAGAGAATGATTACTAAGCAAATGATTTATTATTTTTATTTTTGTACTTTTTTAAGTTAAAACAAAGATAATTATTATTATAAAATACTTTGTTAAATTTTCCGTTATAATATTAATATATAATGGAAAGTTGAACAAGGCATTTTGTAACCAACAATTTTTACGATTTCACTTTATTGAATATCAAAAAATAGAGTCTATTCTGTAATAAATATGAAGAATTATTATAATTATTGCATTATCAAAATAACTTTTATTTCAGCTTATAGGTTAAGTGTGTTTTTGTGTATCTGTTCGTGTGGTTTTTGGTTTTAACTTTAACAATACGTCATTTGTGTATCTTTTCCAAGGCTGTGTTATGTGGTTTATGTCAGTCTAAAATCTCAAAATTTCTAAAAACTATGGAATTATAACGCCATATTAACCGGAACAGAAGGTGAATAAAAATAATGCTGTACTAAATTGTCAACAATTATTTTTGAGCTTTCATTGGTTAAATAATTATTTATTTTCTTTTGTTTAAGAATATATTTAGTTGATCGATAATACATTTCTATAAACATCTAAATATGTGAAGTAAATAATGCTTGACTATATTTTTATTATGTTACCTTAACGTATAAGTTTTTGAACGTTTTTCAAAAAGAACTTCAAATTTAATTACACGTTGATAGGTTATTATTCTAAATACTAATTCTTCTAAACTACTGATTCTTTTATGGATTTTAATTCATTATTTTATGAATACTGTAGTAAATATATACGTTTCACGCCAAGTGAGTAAGGTGAAAATTTTAAAATCGCTGAAACTTTGCCAGTATGTTTAAAATCCCATCCAATTAAACTCAGGAAAAATTTTTGAGTATAAAATATTAGTGTTTAAAAGTTAGTGCTATATAAGAATTTGGTTTTGTTTAGAAAAGTTGCAAAAATTATGATTTTTAACTCAGAAATTTGAAATTTTTTGCACAGCGCATTAAATGAGAAAAAGCTTGCAAATTGGTAAATTCAAGCTTCTATATAACTTTAACATTGAAACGCTAATATATGTTATGCTCAAAAATTTGTTCTGTCTTTTAATTGGTTCTGATTTTGATCAAACTGATTAAAAATATTGATTGAACATCGGAAAATACTAAAAACTGCATCAAAATATAGTTAAAAATATATATTTACCTTATAATCGTTCTTTAGCAATTATATTCACTAATATCACGGTTTAACACTATAATAGGGTCGTTAAATCATTATCAAATCAAATGAGTCTCACTGTTTAATAGTATAAAGTTTACAGTTAATATGCTTAACGGCTTGATCAATCGGAATCCATTGATGCAATATTGTCCATAGAATATTGCTTCCCTTTACTAATTGCTGTAGTTATAATGTTTCTCTATAATCTTCTCTATAATCAGTGGAATCAATAATTTTCTTTAAAAATGTACCAACCGATGAACATCTGCTGACTAGTTATTTCTATTTACACTAATGAATGATCAATTTGTATTGGCAACAATCCATATACTGAAAATACAAAAATAATTTTCACAAAGTAACATACTTAAGTTACAAATTGTATTGAAGAATGGAAGATAGATACTTATCTAAATGATTTTTTTTTATATGTTGAGAGTGGTAAAATTTTATTTGATGAACTTGAAAATAAATACTATTTTACTTCACAGAATTTAATACATTTTTTGCTATATTTGAAAAAAAAAACATTAAATGCAGCCGACCACGGATACCTATCATAACACATGCAAATTGTAAGTAAAAACTTCTTTGTTCTCTGTTTGGGTTTCATTTAATTCTCTATAAATAAGTATAGTAGAAAGACGTACGAATATATTCGAGTTGTTAGACGCTGGGTGGCGCCGCATCTGAATTTTCGCAAAAGTTAGGGTGCCGTCGCAGGCTGATTTCCCCCATACGGGAGCCTTTCTACGGGGCCAGTAGTAAGGGGACCGGTATAGCGAGACGGCCCCCCGCGGTGCGGTGTGTAGGAGCCATCTGGCACCCCGCTGTGCGGCGTGTATGGGTCCCCAAGTGTGACAAGGTCATTAACCCAAGTGTTTACAGTAGCAAGTGTGGCCACAAGCTAATTAGTGTAAACAATGGGGGGTGATTTATTACCCCATAAATAATGGCCCACTTATGGCACCCGCTATGACGTCATGCCGCTATACATGCCCTACGTGTTGCCGTATATGCCTTGACTCGAGGTGGTGGGGGGCGAGCGCTTTGGCTGTCGGCGCTACGCCATAAAGACCCGTAGGGTGCTAGGCCTCTCGCTGTACAGACCGTGTGCTGTGTGTATGGGCCCCAAGTGTGAACATAATTATTACCCCATAAATAATGTCCTACTTATTGCTCGCGCCATGACGCTATGCCGCTATACCAGCCCGGCGCGTGCCGGCATATATGCCTCAACTCGGGGATGGTGGGGGAGAGACCTTTGGCTATACGCGCTACGCCATAAAGACCTCTCGCTGTATAGACCGCGTGCTGTGTGTATGGGTCCCAAGTGTGACAAGGTTATTAGCAGGTGTGAACACAAGATAATAATGATAAACAATGGGTCGGATTATTACCCATAAATAACGGCCCACTTACCGCCCCCGCCATGACGCCATGCCGCTATACCTACCAAGCGCGTGCCGCCGTATATGTCCCGACTCGTCGTGGTGGTGGTGGTGGTGGGAGAGACCTTTGGCTATAGGCTCTACGCCACAAAGTCACATAGAGTGCTGGAGCGGGCCCTCTCGCTGTATAGACCGTGTGTGTGTGTGTGTTTGTGTGTGTGTGTGTGTGTGTGTGTGTGTGTGTATGTTCGTAATAAGTTGGGGTGGGAATAGGGAGTTGGTGTAAAGGAGAGGTCTGCAAATAAAAAAGCTGTTGATGAACAAAAAAAATTTTTATTTATTTAATCGTAGAAGAAAGCTAGTCTTACGTTAACATAACTACCGACATCACGAACGCACAATTTTTAATTTAACTTATACACGAATTACTGTTTTACAGTTGGTCTTACGGCAATATAAATATCGACATCACTAACGCACAATTTTTATTTTAAATTATAATACGAATTGCTATTTTAGAAGCACACCATACGCATTCAGTCAATCGCAAACATTTTATTTCGGTTGCACTTTTTAATCATTGTTTTTAAGCGCGAAATATAAAATTTGTATTAATAATAACGATGCTGACACTTGCACTACTTAGCACACACACACACACACACACACACACACACACACACACACACACACACACACACACACACACACACACACACACACACACACACACACCGTATTGATACTGGTTGCTCCCTGTCACTTTCGAGGCATGCAAATGCACCGTCGATGGCAACACGTGATGCACGCTGCGTATCGTAGCTCGCAAATAGAGCACGGACGCAACGGTTTTTTGAGTACTTCGCCATCCTGAAGGTAATTTTTCGGTATACGCCATGGCATGCCTGTGCGCCTTATCAAATTTTTCTAGGGCGATATTTGCCGCGGTAATTAACTTACACAGCAGAGACGTCATCTCCTCCAGGAGCTCGCTGAAGTATTCGCGGGTATCAGGCGATGTTGCCGCGGCAAACCGACAACTAATTTCGGCTACAAATTCCGCCATAAAGGCTGAATCCCGCTGCACAGCGTTAAACGCGGCAAAATTAACTTTGATGTATTGCTGTATTTTGGCGCGTTTGTACGACAGTTTGTTGTAGTACGAGAGTCGACGCGTACTGATCGTCTTCATTGCGCTGGAATACTACACTACACGCACTAATCACCGAGCCGCTTTATGGGGAGCGCGGGCTCTCCAGGTCGCTCAAGCACGGACAGCTCGCACTGCTGCCGCACTGAGGGCACCGAAGTATATCGCACCTCCAACAGCGCACCCAATTCAGTGCTGTAGGTTGATACAGTCCGCAGTCAAAACACGACTCCTGGATGGTTGGTGCTGTAGGTGGTGCTGGTGGCGGTGGGGATGGTGGTGTTGGTGTTGCTGCTCTCGCCCGGTGTTCCAACAGGTTGCGCCGCGACTGACGGAGATGTCTTTGGCGCAAGCGTTTTAGCACTTTCAAGTGCCTTATCCGTTCCGTATATACGGGCTCCTTCGAAGTTGAAATCATCAATGCTTGCCGATTTCTGAGTGAGATTCTTCGCCACTTGGCGAGACGCGCTTTGAATCTGGCTAGTTGCTGCTGGAGACTGGCCATAACTGACTGACTCGATGTTCGCTAACAGTGTTGGAGGTTCACGGGGATGGTGGGGGTTAAACTGCTGTTAGTGAGGGCAGCTAGAGTGGGGATGAGTAAAAAACGTAAAAAAGCAATGTGTCGTCCGTACATCTTTCTTTCGGGGATACCATGACAGACTGTATTTCGATGCTTTTCGAAAATGAAATTTACGACATGCCGGGTTTCCAGACGCTCTGATGAAAGCGCATATGTTTTGCCGCGGAGAACCTCGGCAAAATTTTTCCCGAATGAAAATTTTTTATTACTCTTTCATGGTTTAAGCACAGCGGCCTCGCTGAAGTTTCTGGCTCTACGAGCGCGCGCACGGAACGAGTAGTTAAGTATCTGCACGTGAGAAAAACAGAAACACGTGTAGGCGTAGAAAACAACCCTTGGAAGGATACTTCGGGTTTTTACAGGAAGAGATTCTTTAACATCTGTAGAGTTCCTTTTCTTATCGAAAAGCTGTACGACTACCATAGTAATCGTACCCCGCTTCGCGGGGGATTCTCAATTTTTCTTCAAACCCGTCGGCACGCGTGACGAAAACCTTTCGAGCTAAACTATCGCTACTTGACAGGACCATGCAATAATGCCAAGGGGTTATCCTCGAAACTTGCATCCGCTGCGAAGAAAGTAAGCCCCGTTGTTTTTTCGAAACAATATACTACGGTAGCAGCCCCGCAACAGGATGTTTCACGTGTAAAGCTTACGCACCGGGGTTTCCTTCGCGCGAACACGCATAGCAATACTCGGGGGTTATTTTTCACCCAGCTACACATTTTTAACGGAAAAAAGTTACCTCTTTCTTCAAACCCGCCGGCACGCGTGACGAAAACCTTTCGAGCTAAACTATCACGACGTGACAGGACCATGCAATAATGCCAAGGAGTTATCCTCGAAACTTGCATCCGGTGCGAAGAAAGTAAGCCCCGTTGTTTTCTCGAAACAATATATCACGGTAGCAGCCCCGCAACAGGATGTTTCGCGTGTAAAGCTTACGTACCGAAGTTTCCGTCGCGCGATCACGCATAGCAATACTCGGAGTTATTTTTCACCCAGCTACACATTTTTAACGGAAAAAGTTACCTCCTGCGCTTTGGTGAGATTTTCCAGAGACGGCACGAGTACATAACGTAAACAGATGCTCAAAAACCCCGAGGGAAAGATATTTTCTGATACCACGTGTATACTGTATTCAAAACACTCGACGCCGTTGACACCGCCAAAAAGTCGCGCTACAAAAGCGGTGAGGGCCACTTACGGCCCTACCAGTCTTTCTTTCGAACGGGAAGCGTCACCATGGAGAATTTTGTCGCTTGTAAAAGTTTACGGGAAGCTGTATTGCGTCTCGCAGCGCAATCACGCTATAGTAGAGGCGGCGCGTGGCATACATGACTGAGGACGTTGTCTTCTACGGAACTTGTCAATCAGTTACGACGCTTGTTACGGCTGAGTGGCTATCGGGCGATAGCAAGATTATTTCGTACATTCAGGCATTCGCGAGATGTACAGCGTACCATCGGGGAATTTGTGGTCGAGTGCAACTTGGACAGATTGCCTGTTTTTAGAAAGCTCATGAGCGAGTACGAGGAGCTAATGGGTAAGTGATCAAATTTTTAATATTTTTCCTAAAATTTTTTAAAAATTTAGTTCTCTAAAAACATTTTTTTCCAGCCTTAGAAGATTTATTGCGCGACAGCGATTCTGATAGCGAAAATATCGAAGCTGATGACGAGGAGAGCAGCGATGCCACTCACTTTGAGTGGAATGCCGATGATACATCGTCTCAACCAGGGCCGTCGGGGGTGGCAAGCGGTTCGGCGCGCACTGATGGACGAAAAAATCCTGTAGCTCGCAGGCTATCGTTTGACACTGATAGCGACGCGGCTGATGACGGTAGCTCGCAGCAGCAAATCTGGGTCGCCGTCGTACACAACGCACCTCTTTCCGACAATAATCCGCCTACAGAAACGGTGTCTGACAGCGAAGAGGAGCGCACCGTAAGCCCGAACCTTATTAATGCGGAGGACCATGAAAGGGCGAATCTAGAAATGGAGGCGGTAGAAAATGAGCGAGAGTATATACTGGAGGCGTTATCATCATACGTGAAGCCGGGGGAAGCCGTTCACCGGGCTTTTTTGAGCGATCCTCCTCAGGCGTCAGCAGATGTAGGCATCGCGAATACCGCTGAAAATCGCTACAACATCTTGAGCAATTTTTACCTTGGAGATCCCGGAGCATACGATAATAACTTAAACCCGTGGGACGAAGTTCATCTGCGTATAAATGAGCGTAAGTTAAATTAATTTTTCTTTTTTGTAATGTAAAAAAAAAGAGCATGTTGTTGAAAAAAATATTTTTCTTTTTTAGTCATAAGACATCGGGGTAGTATATTGTACCACTATCCCTATGACATTCCCGATATACCTGGGGTTTACGAGCGGTTTTTGAATATACTCCATTCACCACGCGCACAGGTGTTGCGTTGGTTTCATGACCAGGCGGAAAATATATTTTCTTCGTTGTATACGGAAATAGATCTCGCGGATCTATTAGTACGTGTAAGCGAAAGTTTTCGCGGGCCACCGAAAGAATTGAAAATGACTAAAAAAGAGAAATGTTTAAATAATATTAAAAGCTGACGACAATTCATTTTATTCATTTAGAGACCCGTCAATCCCCTCTTCAGGTAGGCGCTGGTGAAGGTCGTAGCAGAAGCAACAGCAGCCACAGCAGCAGTAGCAGCATCACGCGCGACGACGAGGCTGACGCAGGGCCCGAGCGGTTTATTATAGCTGCCGAGGGAGAGCAGTACATGCGTAGGTTTGCTGTTCACGGCCGCACGGTCAGTTTTAATATACGTGACCCACCTGCCGGGGAAAACCCTGTATTATGGCTCGAGGAAAACATTAGAGACATTTACGAATACATTACATCTAACGTTCCACCTAGCACATTAATCGGCGTGAGTATTAGTAGTGATCGGTTTGCGCGGGGGCCCGGAGGGTTGTCGTTTAGGCCTATTGAAAATTTCAGTTACTTAGATTTATGGAATTTGATAAATTCTATAAGTCAAAGTAACGCAGTTTTGGGTATCGATGACACACTAGCCTTACAAATATATTACGTTGAAATGCCTGTTGGCGCAGGGAGACCATGACCAAAACAAGCGCTAAGCATAGGTAGTCTTCGTAAACGCTCGATCGTAACAATAAAAAACGAGGACAATTTATGTTTACCGCGCGCGCTCGTAGTAGCGAGAGCACACTTAGCTCTTAAAACATCCGAATGCCCGGCGTCGCGCGATGAGTGGCGCGTAATCCGCGACGGCCGGCGAAAATTACAGAAAGAGCGCGCAGAGAAACTCGTGCACGATGCAGGAGTAATTTTACCACTAGAGGGGTGTGGATTCGGCGAGTTGACGGCGTTTCAAGATTTTTTTGCTGCGGAGGGTATTGCTATGGTTATATTTGAAAAGTGTAACCTGGGTAGCGGCGAACCCCCGTTATTTGACGGCCGAAACAAGATTCAAGATTTAAATGCACCGCTTCACGGTGTTATTTATTTAATCTTTGAGGAGCAGTCTAGACACTTTAACGTGATCACTAATTTATTTGCTGCGGCCGGGTCAAAATTTTTTTGCTCTTATTGTAACAATGGTTTTCGCCGTATTGGGCAACACAAGTGTAAACGAACTTGTGAATCTAGCTTTGTTACACCTCCATGTAGGAGTGACGGTGTAGAAATGATAGAGTGCAAAGAGTGTGGACGTAAATTTTTCGGGCATGGTTGTTTCGTTAATCACAAGCGCGCGGATTCGTACAAAAATAATAATCGCAATGTGTGCGACGTCGTGCGGCTATGCGAAAATTTTTTAAAAATAGTAAATACGCAGCACAGTCAATACGAGTGTGGTATTAGTTATTGCAAACAATGTTCGAAGCGGCAGCAGTTCAATCATGCATGTTTCATGCAACCAATTGGTGATGGTGGTGACTTGAAAGCGGAAAAAAAATTTTTATACATTTTCTACGATTTTGAGACCCGTCAGGATACGCCGTATGGAGAAAACGCCCGAATTCACGTGCCGATTCTCTGTGTCGCGCATCAGGTTTGCACGGATTGCATAGACGTGGACGACCTTAAAATCATTTGTAGCAAATGCGGCGTGCGCGAGTTCATTTTCACAGACGATCCGGTAAAACAGCTCTTGAGCTTGTGCATTCGGGAAAGCACTGAATTTTTCGAAATTGTATGCATCCCGCACAATGCCAAGGCTTTTGATGCTCAATTCATTTTAAAAGAAATGGCCGAAAACTCTGAGCGGACAGCCCCCAGCGTCATTTTGAACGGTCAAAATATTACAATGTTGAAGTACGGCCCAACCAAGTTTATCGACAGCATCAACTATTTTCAAATGAAATTGAGTGCTCTACCAGCTACCTTCGGTTTACCCGAAAGTAGTAAGAAGGGCTATTTTCCACATCTGTTTAACACCCTTGAGAACCAGCGGTACTTTGGGCCTCTACCAGCGCTAGAGTTTTATTGCCCTGACACTATGTCACCAGCTGAGCGGGCCATTTTTCTCGAGTGGCATGAAAATACAAGTCCTGGCTATATATTCGACTTTCAAAAAGAGATAGTCGAATATTGCCAGATGGACGTGGAAATACTGAGGGGCGCGTGTATACAATATCGAAAAATTTTTCCGAAGTAGACGAAACGGACCCGTTCGTATCAGCGTGTACAATCGCGTCGGCGTGTTCGTACGTTTTTCGTAAAAATTTTTTAGTTCCGAATACTATAGGAATAATTCCACCGAACGGTTATAAGCGCGCTGACAAACACTCGCAAAAATCAATAGAGTGGTTGCTGTATTGCGAGCACGAGATCGGTCGGGAGATCGTACATGCAGGGAGGACGCGTGAGTTTCGCTTGCCCGAGGGATTTTTAGTGGACGGTTACCTACCTGCTTTCCCTCCCGGAGAGAGGGAAGCAGCTAGGGGAATCGTTTTTGAATTTCAAGGTTGTTACGTGCACGGTTGCCCGCGATGTTTTACGAATAACCGAGAATCGGTAAAAAATAAGTTTAATCAAACGTATGCACAGGCGTACTAAAGTGTACAGGTAAAAGTCGGACGAATGCGGAGTCTCGGCTACGAAGTGCGCGGGATATGGGAGTGTGAATTCGATGGGATAAAAAGGCAACAGCCCGAGTTCGTATGGTATCTGGATACTCATCCGATAATGAGTAGAATAACGCACAATCCGCGGGATGCGTTTTTCGGTGGGCGAACTGAAAATATAGTCACCTCATGCACTGTAGAGCCGGGTGAAGAGATCAAATATACTGATATTTGCTCTCTTTACCCGTATATATGTAAGCGAGGCCGCTTTCCTATCGGTCACCCGCACATTTACATAGGCTCGGAATGCGCCGCGTTAACGAATGGCCAGAATAACAATCTCGCGCGCGTCGAAGGGCTCGTCAAATGCAAAATTTTGCCACCGCGAAATTTATTATTGCCCGTATTACCGGTAAAAATGCACGGGCGCCTTATTTTTGGTCTCTGTCGTTCCTGCTGTGAGGAAATGCGTCAGGACGACTGCAACCACAAACAAGTCGCCGAGCGTGAGTTTAGCGGGACATGGGTAGTGCACGAGTTACAGAAAGCAATCGAATTGGGCTACAGCGTGACTGAGATATTTGTCATATGGCAATATAAGAGCACACAGTATGACCAGTGCAGCGGTGAGGGTGGTCTGTTTGCCGCGTACGTAAATACCTTCCTTCGGTTGAAACAACAAGCGAGCTGGTGGCCGTCATGGTGTACGGACGATACTACCAAGGAGCGTTATATTGACGAGTACGAGCGCGAAGAAGGAAAAAGGTTAGACCAGGAAAAGATTGAAAAAAATTCGGGTTTACGTTCGGTCGCAAAACTCTGCTTAAATTCATTTTGGGGAAAGTTTGGGCAACGCTCGAATTTAAAACAAATGGATGTGGTCAAAACGCGCGAGGGGCTACTGAAACTGCTCACGACGCCTGAAAAGGAAGTTTTCGACGTGCTCCCGGTTAGCGAGGATCTTTTGTACGCAAATTGGCGCTATAAAGAGGACGCTGTAGAGTCGTCGCCGAACACAAATGTGGTACTAGCAGCCTACACCACCGAGCAGGCGCGTCTCGAGATTTACTCATATATAGAAAAGCTTTCGGCCAACCGCGTTCTCTACCTCGATACCGATTCGTGTATATTCAAGTGCAGCGAAAAAGACCCTTCAGAGTATAGGCCTCCTTTAGGCACTCTTCTCGGCAGCATGACGGACGAGCTCAAGGGCTACGGAGAGGGAGCTTATATTACCAGCTTTCTCTCCGGGGGTCCGAAATTTTATGCCTTTCGTGCGATCGTCCCATCGACCGGAATCACTCACGAGTGCTGTAAAGAAAAGGGAATTTCTCTTAATAGCGCCAATACGAGCAAGATCAATTTCGCTTGTATCGAGCGCTTGATCGCAGAGTATTTCGATAACGACGAGAACTCGCCTACCGTTTTGAAATACAATGCGATCAGACGCACTCGCACGCACGAGGTCATTACGCGCAGCGAAAAAAAATCCTGTTTCATAGTTCTGAGAAAGCGAAGATATTTCCAACACGACGTTTCGCTTCCTTTCGGCTATAAGCGCAATTGAATAATTGTATATTTTAATGCGTTGAATGTTGTAACTTTTGTATATTTTTCATAATAATAATAATAAAAATGTATTGTAGATATTTAAACTTTTTTTATGTGTTAATAATTTTTCCCCCATATCCCCTCATCCCACGTACCTATTTATAGCGGAGATCCGGTAACTCGCGCGCGCGCGCGCCGCGGAGTTCAACGGAACAATGCATTAAACACGCTGCGATGGTTGCTTATAGCCGCAAAAGTCACCTGATCAACGCTGTAAATATACTTATCCGCGCGAGGGCCGGAGTATGCTAATGACTGCGGAATTCACCACCGCGGATGTCACCACCGCGGTGATATGGTGATCTCCGCGCGCGCGCGCGCCCGCCCCGCCGCCGCCGCCGCCGCCGCGGGGATAGTAAATATCGTAGCATAGCTATATGCGGTGATGTTTTTCACGTACTTCATCGTCAGCTGAGAGCGTGAGCGAGTTAAGGGTTTAAAAAAGGCTGCACACGTGTTATTTTCTTTATTCGCGTCGTAAACATGGACACGCGATGGAAGCATCATTTTACTTGCTGCGTGTGCGGCCCCACAGGCTGCGGTAAAACTTTATTCGTTAAAAGCTTTCTCGCCTACCTGCCAGAGGTCTGCGACACACGTTTCGACCGTGTCTTATTTTATTACACCGAATGGCAAGACGCGTACAGACGAGATTTTAAACCCAACGGGCCACCCATCGAGTTTCAAGAGGGCCTTCCACAAATGGCGGATTACTCGAGTGACAATGAGAAAAAAAAGTTACTCATTCTCGACGACCTCATGCGTGAATCGTCGAGCGATGTTATTTTAGATTTATTTACAAATGGTAGTCATCACAAAAATATTTGCGTAATATTCGTTACGCAAAACGTATTTCACAAAGGTAAGGCACAGGGCGACATTAGTTTGAATACCAAGTATCTGGTATTGTTCAAAAATCCTCGCGACAGAGCACAAATACAGCACCTCGCGAGACAAATTTTCCGGAAGATTCGGCTTTTTTGCGTGAGGCCTATCTAGACGCCACGCGTGAAACTCACTCCTATCTTTTTATCGATCTCTCTCAAGCCTGCTTAGACGAGTTTAGATTTCGAGCAAACATATTTCCCAATGCCGGGACGCACGTTGCCTACGTGCCCAAGTACTTTAAATCGTGGTGAATGAGGCGTTAATCAGTCGGGAAAAAACTATGGCGCCGATAGGTCGTAAAACGATAGCCTGCGGTAAACATTTCTCGAAAAGAAACCTTGCTCTCTTGAACGCTCTTTGTCATGGGGACAAAAGACATCGTGTTGCTATAGCGCGCACAGCTGATAAACCTCTCGTCAGATGCATATGCGAGTGTGTGTTGAACGTTTTGCAGGGCGTCGGAAAACTAAGCGATTCCGAAAAGGTCCGATTGCGTAAACATAAGCAAACGCTGCGTAAGCTGATCCGTACTGGTGATAGAGGCAGCGGTACTTAGAAATCGAAGAAACGTGTCATTATACAAAACGGCGGGTCGTTTTTACCACTCTTACTCGCACCGATCGTAGGAGCGCTTATCTCAAAAATATTTGGCTCGAAACATGGAGCGAGCTCGTAAGATGATCCTTATGCCGGAGCCGCCACCGGAGACATCGCAATCTAAAGTCATGGAGGAGGAGGGGGCGAGGAATACGAATGAAAAAACTCTGCAAACACCAGGTGATCATTTTTCTCGTCCGGATGGTGAAATGTACGATGTTTTACGCTCAAAAGCAGCTAGAGACGATTACGAGAAGTGCGTAAAATATCTACAGATTTTACGTCGCTATCTTTTCTTCCATGATAACGAGCGTAGCGCTGTACGTGAGGAGCACCCTGAAATAGACGAGATCGAAGAGGCGCTTGCACCACTGTCCGAGGACGACATACTCGTGGGGGTACCGAAAGTACACGCGCGCAAAGCGCGTCTCTTGCTTCGCCATTGGAAAGTCACTGTACCCGAGCGTCTCAAGTGGGATAACTCAGGCACCATTACTATAGATGGTCGTGTAATTGCGCGGTCCAATATAACAGAGTTAGTCATCGACGCATTGAAAAAAAAGAACAGTAAGGACGAGGAGGCACCCGTTGGCCGCATTGAATTTGCAAATTTTCTCAAAACTTCCGAAACGCCGGGAAATTTAATTAATAATCCAGCAGTTTTAAAAATTGGGCAAATATTGACGGATCCTCAGCGCTCGGCCAAACGACGTATATCCACACCAATACAGCACGAATCATCCCATCCGTCTATACAGACTCGCAGTAAAAAACAAGCGAAAAAGAAGTGGCTCACGCTTGGTTTGTAAAATAAAAAAATGACGTACGAAAAACAATACTAGGACCTTGAGCATGAAGCAGACTACGCTGGGGCGCGCAATCTTGTGCGCTTGAACGCTAAAAAGGAAAAGAAAAAAATTTCCTCGTGGCTGAGCAAACAAGATGCCTACACGCTCCATCACCCGATACGAAGGCGATTTCCACGATTACGCTACAACGTGACGAACATTGACGATGTTTGGGAGGCTGATTTGCTACAGCTCACGACGATAAAAGATTACAACGACGGTTATAACTACATTCTAGTCGTGATTGACGTACTCGGTATGTACGCATGGGTGGAACCGATAAAAGATAAGACCGCGCGCAACGTTGCCGACGCCTTCGCACGGATTATCGACCGAGCACATCCCCGACTGCCTATATGCGTGCAAACCGATCGAGGCAAAGAGTTTACCGGTTCAGCATTTCAGGTGCTCCTCCGCCGAAAAGAGATAACATTCAGAGTCGCTCGCAACCCCGACATTAAAGCAGCTGTGGTCGAAAGACTCAACAGAACGTTACGCGAGCGAATCTGGCGATACTTTTCTCATAGTAACACAAAGAGATACATCGATGTCGTGCAAAAGATTGTACACGCTTAAATCGCACGCTACACAGTGTTACGCGCATGAGACCTATCGATGTCACATTGTACAACGCGCCGACAGCGATCGAAAATTTAACCAAACGCGCGAGCTACAATTATCGAAGGCGACCACCGGCGCTGCCTAAATTCAAGGTGGGCAACCTCGTGCGCATCAGTCGTACCAAGAACACCTGTGAGAGAGGATACGAAAACTATTTTAGCGAAGAAGTGTTCAAGATAATCAGCGTTTCGACGCGTCAAAATCTCTATACATACGTGCTCGAAGATTTGAACGAAGAAATTATCGATGGTTTCTTTTATCCCGAGGACCTCGTGTTAGTCGGCCGTGAACGCCTCGCGCCCGATAAGCGTTTCAAAGTCGACCGCGTCATACGCACAGAAGGACGGGGCGCAAAAAGAGAGCACTCGTTAAGTGGCTCGGTTACCCTGATAAATTCAACTCGTGGGTAAAAGCAAGCGAGCTTGAAAACATCTGAAAAAAAAATGGAAACGAGCGATGATTTTTATATGGTACTACCTAGTAACAGCAGCATGACGTATTTTCCCGAAAATACAACATGTTCTTTTATGACCCAGCTGCAGCGCGAGATAAAGTTACACGGCGAGTGGCTCGTGGGCCTCGTTGAAATTCACATACCCTGCAGTATCGTACATTTTCAAGATGACGAAGCAAGTTACACTTTTTACTCGGCTGAGGATAATGAGGGTCTCATCGACAAAAAACTGTGTCGTTTACCCGTAGGTATTTACGATTCACTCGAACAACTAGTAGACGCTATAAACGCGGCGAATGACACATATACGCATCAAATGCTCGAGCCCCATAAAGATCGTAAGGGGTCTTACATCATAAGACGCAAGTGTGACTGCTCGCAAATAGACATTACGGATTTCAACGAAAAAATCATGCGTGTATTCGGCTTCGACGAAGCAGGTCAAAAAGGTTCGTTTACAACCCATGAAGGTTACCGCGCGACATTGCAGCCAGCAGACCTGCCTCGCTTTCTCGAGCCTTGCCCGACCAGATGTATATCTATACCGATATATGTGAACCTTATACAGTAGGTGACACACAAGCTGCCCTACTGCGCATAGTTTCTATAGACAACTCCAGCTTTAAGTACGGTTGCAGTACTGTACAGCGTTTGGCACCCGTTCACTATATACCTCTTCTCTATCACAATTTTCGCAGCATCGTTATCGATATAAGAGATCAACATGGGCAACGTATACCATTCGAGTACGGCACGTTGACGGTCACGCTACACTTTAAGCGCAAACGTTAAGATGAGTCATTACGGGCGCTACTACGACGAGCAGCTAGACGGGGGTGGAGTGAGAAATGTTTTTGCTGGTTCGACTTTTCAGAGAGGTCGCGGGGTAGGAGCCTGGTTAGGAGGCCTTTTTCGTCACATCCTGCCATACATCACGAGCGGGGCCAAGGCTGTAGGTAAAGAGACACTACGCGCAGGTATAAAGCTTGTTGACGACGTTGCCAACAGAGGTGTCAATTTCAAGGAGGCTGTAAAATCACGGGCCATAGAATCTGGACGCAACATCAAAAGAAAAGCTGCTGACAAAATATCGGAAATAATGAAAGGTTCGGGATATAAAACAGGCGTGAATGGCAAGCGGTGGCGCCAGTCGAGAAAGAAACACACTCGGACACGCACGGCAGGCGGTAAGAAAAAACCCGGCAAAAGAAAGCCCGCTGTGAGAACGAGCAAGAAGAAGAAGAAGAAGAGGAAGGCCCTTCGCAACATAAACGATATTTTTGGTCCAAAGTAAAAAATGGCCTTCTTGCACTCGCACTCTAACGAGTGCATGTCGAGCGAGCTCGACATTTTCACTCTTCCGGCGACACAAACGTCGATTGAGAGTAGTAGTTTTTTACACTATAAACCTGTGTCCTCGCTCAGCGACGAAGGAGACGCACCCATAGAGTTCGTCATCCCGAGCGCAAGCGAACATTATATAGATCTCGCGCACACCATGCTCTATGTCAAAGCTAGAATACAGCCGAATGCCAAAACCCCTGCTGAAAACTTAAAAGTTGCCCCAGTAAATAATTTACTGCATTCAATATTTAATCAAATCGACGTTTTTCTAAATCAAAAACTCGTTTCTCCACCCAATAATGCATATCCTTACAGAGCATACATAGAGTCACTGCTCAACTACTCGCCAATCGAAAAAGAATCACACTTAACGGCCGGATTGTGGTACGATGATACGCCCGGTTTATTCGAAGCCCAGCCGCACATTCAAGGTGAAATATCTAACAATGGTGCTCTCCGTCGTCAGCATTTCACACTCAATGGAAAAACCTTTGACATGATTGGCCATCTGCACTGCGACGTCTTTAATCAAGACAGAATGCTCATCAATGGTGTAGAAATGAGAGTACGACTAGTACGAAGCAAAGATGCCTTTTGCCTAATGGACGCCTCCGAAGATGGTAAATTCGGCCTGAAAATAAAGGAAGCCCGCTCATCGTTCGGCGCGTGAAGATAAATCCGGGAATTTTAATTGCACACACCAACGCTCTCGCTAAAGCAACGGCCAAGTATCTCATCACGAGAGTAGAAGTCAAAACTTTTACGCTTCACGCAGGTATACATGGCGATACCATCGATAATGCCATTCTTGGGCAATTGCCTAAAAGAATAATAATAGGATTTGTCGATAATAAGGCATTCAATGGCAATCGAACATTTAACCCGCTTAATTTTCAACACTTTTCAATAAATCACCTCTGCCTCTACGTCGATAGGTCTCAAATTCCGAGCAAACCGTTACAGCCGCGCTTTGCTGCTAACGATAGTATGTTTATAGATGCATTTCAAACCCTCTACTCGGGCACAGGTATACATTTCCTCAACGAGGGTCTTGGCATAAACCGTTTCAACTATTCACTGGGCTACTTTCTCACGGCTTTCGATCTCACATCCAATTTATCGGCCCACTGCGCCTCGCATTGGAATCTCGTTCGCTCGGGTAGCTTACGCATAGAGGTGGGATTTGAGTCGGCTCCAACAAGCACAATAAATTGCGTTGTTTATGCCGAGTACGATAACGTTCTCGAAATAGACTCCACCCGCCAAATATTATCCGATTTTAGTGCCTAGTCGTTAAAAAGGTGGGGGGACGAGGACTCGAGAGGAAGCAGGCGGCGCCCTCAAGCCTCACTTTTCTCTTGGCGCTCGCTACGCACACACGTATAATGGATTACGTCGTGGATATACAAGGGTTTCGAGACACTGAAAGAAAGTTTTTACCAAAGGAGGTGGCGATCATTTGCCTACAGAAACCCATTGTCGACCACTGTATTGTACAAGCACCGTGCAATTTCATCGAGCTGCCCGAAGACGTAAAAAATACAAATTCCTACTGCGCTGTCGATATTCACGGTATTAACTGGTTCGAGGGCGAAGTATCACTCAGACAGCTATATCGTTATCTCTTCAATATCGCAAGAGCAGCAAGACGGATTTACGTTCACGGCGAGGAGAAGGCCTGGTACCTGGAATCTTTACTCGGTCGAAACATATGTAATTTAGAAAAATATGACTCGCCGACGTTCGGAAAACTCAACAACATGTTTTCTGACGTGCTGGTATGTTCTACGCACGCGACTCAGAGGTTTAAAAATAAACAAGATTTTTGCGCGCTCTACAAGGCGCACCAAATAAAAAAGTGGATGCGCTCTATACTACCCGAAGAGTGGAAGCTGATCAACAAAGACCAAGTACAAAGTCAAATGTTCTACACTGCACTTCATCAGTATCAGCAGGAGCAGCGCAAAAAATTACTCCGTTTTCACCCGAGCAGCGAGCAGTCCACTGAGGAGGAGGAGGAGGAGGAGGAGCAGAACGACGACGGCCGCGACGAGACGGATGTGGCCCCAGAAATAGCAAGTGACAGCGACAGCAGCACATATTTCACATTTAGCGGAAACGCAAAATGAATACGAAACAAATCACGAGGGCCATTAGTGGCCTCAGAGCTAACTCGATAGGTGTATACGCAGCCGATCACATCCCCAGAAGCTTGAGTCTTCCAGCCGCTGTTGTAACCAATGTCGATACCTCAGAGAAGCCTGGATCCCACTGTGTGGCATTCTACATAGACAAAAATGCAAAAGGAACATATTTCGATAGCTATGCAGTCGCCCCTGTGTCACGACATCATATCGATCGACTTCGAAGAAATTGCGCAAGCTTCAAGTGGAACGAGAAGAAACTGCAGAGTGTTAATTCTAAAGTTTGCGGCGAATATTGTATTATGTTTCTTTGCTATATGTGTAGCGGTCGCACTTTACGCGCGTTTTGTAACGTCTTTTCACGTGATTCACATGTAAACGACGGACTGGCCGCAAAATTTTATGAAAATGTAGAAAGAAAAAATCACCGAAAAAGACTCCGTCGTGCGAACAATTTTCCCAGCATTATTTCCAAGGGCGCTGGCTCGTTCGTTCAAACATGTAAAGCATTTATATAAAATGTGCGTGTGCGCGTGTGTGTGTGTGTGTGTGTGTGTGTGTGTGTGCGTGACTTAATTTTTATTATAATATTTCTATTTAATCCTACGTCACATTCAATTTTTTAGTTTGTAATATTTCTTTTTTATCCAGAAACACATTCAATTTTTAGTTTATATTTACACTTTATGTACATTGTAAGTTTTAGAATTGTAAAAGCTGATGTGTGCGTGTATCCGTCTTTATTAGTTTATAAGGTTTTGTATACTACGTTTGTCTTGGCCTTTTTTAGCTTGTAATTTTATATTATTCATATATTTGTAAGTTTAAAATGTATTTTTTTTAATTTGATCGAACAATAAAACAAGTTAAACAAACATCGTATTCATTTAACGACCTTGCCCGCTAAATTTAATTCCTTACCTTTTTTATCTTGAAACGAATATATACTATTCCATGAAGAATCCGAAAAGCATATGCGTAACGGTTTTTTCAAGTGGTGAAAAACACAGAAGGCGCTTTCTTCTTTGAGGCTTTGAAACATAATCACCGAAAAGCACATGCGTAACGGTTTTTTCAAATGGTGAAAAACACCTTAGCTGTTTCCCTTTTTTCAAGTGGTGAAAAACACAGGAGGCGCTTTCTTCTTTGAGACTTTGAAACAGTAGTAAGTAGCTTGAGTCACCGAAAAGCATATGCGTAACGGATTTTCAAGCGGTGAAAAACACATTAGACGTTTCCTTTTTTCAAGTGGTGAAAAACACATGTGCCGTTTTCTTCTTCTTCTTCTCCTTCTTCTTTGAGGCTCAAAACCCTTAACAGGGAAAATTTATGCTTCTGTTTCTCAAGGGCTCCGCGAGTTTCCCAACGCTTCTCCCCACTCTCCGATACATACGCGTCAACGTTCATGATTGGGCGCTCGGATTTTACGTAACAATCGACCAGCCAATCGTAACTCGTGGTAGAAAGGAGGGGATTCGCGCTGGATAGAGAATAAGTACGGGGCCTAGCCGCGCCACCCTCAGTCAGTCAGTCGCTCTACCTCGACAAAGTCGTGACATTTTTACCAACGTTAAGTCAGTATTTTTTAAAAATGTCTCAAACAAAGCTAGTGCCGAATTTACTGTACAATTCGACTTACGCTCTCAACTATTCGTACTCCAAGTTCGTTTACGTCGGTTTGGATTATGCTGCTGGCTATTTTCGACCCGTCATCAGGTTCGGCGGGCATACATCACCGCATAAATATATAACTCTGGATATCGACAGGTGGGAACAATTAAAAACCCATTTCAAGACCTTCGGAGAGTATCTATGGGCATCAGGCGATTTTGTAAAGCAAGGCAAATATACAAAAATATATTTACCGCACCACGACGTCGAATTGACCACAGCCTACGATCATAGAACCGTATCAATCTCCGATAAGCCCGAAGTAACACCGCCATCGTTCACCCTTCAGTACGAACACGAGGCTCAACAGTTCGACTTTGAAGACGATAACGCCAATCAGGAGGCAGCCGCCTCCACTACCAGTGACGAACCTACTACAAAAAAGAAGAAGTCTGAAAAACCACCGAAGATTATGATGCAGTATACAACTTTCAACGGATTGAAACAGTTCCAACAGTGTATAGACTATAAATTAAAAAAGTTAGAAGAAATGTCGGGTTTTGTGAACAAAGTTTCCGGTATAACGATCGATGTTATTAAAACGGAAGCAATTAGCAAAAACGACGTGCATTTACTAGACCATACATTCATCGGCGTTGTATTTAATGAACTAGAAGCCAAAATGAAAGAACTCGCGCTAAATCAATTAATGTTTGCAAATTTTAGCGAGAGTTCTCTCGAAATAATGTTTTTGGAAGTATATGCCGAGTATTTAACAATTCTAGAAAAAAATGTTGTTAGTGCGTTAAAAGTTTAAAAATGTACATAAATAATTTTTTTTTATTTTATATAATAAAATATATTTTACCTTATCACACTTTTTTATTTAAGGACCCTTCCTTTATACCTACTCCTATTTACGCCCCCAACTTCTCATTGCGCTAGCACGCATATATTTATATATACAGCATTATACATAAGTCATTCGTCGAAAGATCACCGAGAAGGCAACATCATGGGGCCCCCGTTCAGCAAGCACCAGGTCAAACCAGACGACAAAGAACCTCTCATCAACAAGGCAGACAAGAAAGACTCTTGGACAAACAAAAAAATTCTCCACCACACCATTCCTTTTCAACCAATTCCTTCTCCTTCCCAAAAAAAGATGGTTATTCAAAATATAACGAATAATAAACGGTCCCTTTAAGGACAACATTTATGTTAATGAGAAAAAACTGTTCATAAAATAGGGGATTTCACCCCGTTTAAATAAATAAATAAAAATGTATTTTTCCTCAACATGCTTTTTTTATTTGTAGACCCCTCCTTTACACCAACTCCCTATTCCCTCCCCACAACTTGTCATTGCTAACACACACACACACACAGACACACACACACACACACACACACACACACACAAACACACACACACACACACACACACACACACACACACACACACACACACACACACACACACACACACACACACACACACACGGTCTGTATAGCAAGAGGCCTCGCACCCCATGGGTCTTTATGGCGTAGCACGTATAGCCAAAGGTCTCGTCCCCCACCACCACGAGTCAGGGCATACACGGGGGGCATGCGCAGAGCAGATAGAACGGCATGACGTCATGGAGGGGGCGATAAGTGCGTCATTGTTTACCCTAATTAGCTTGTGTTTACACACGTGCTACTGTAAACACTTGGATTAATGAACTTGTCACACTTGAAACACATACATACAGCACGCGGTCTATACAGCGAGAGGTCTTTATGGCGTAGCGCCTACAGCCAAAGGTCTCTCCCCCCACCACCACGAGTTGGGGCATATACGACGGCACGCGACGGGCAGGTATAGCGGCATAGCGTCATGGCGCGAGCGATAAGTGGGACATTATTTATGGGCTAAAAATTCACTCCATTGTTTACCCTCATTAACTTGTGTTCACACTTGGGACCCATACACACCGCACACGGTCTATACTGCGAGAGGCCTCGCACCCTATGAGTCTTTATGGTGTAGCGCAGACAGCCAAAACGCTCGCCCCCCCACCACCTCGAGTCATGGCATATACGGCAACACACGTGGGCCATATATAACGGCATGACGTCATGGCGGGCGCCATAAGTGCACCATTATTTATGGGGTAATAAATCACCCCCCATTGTTTACACTAATTAGTTTGTGGCCACATTTGCTACTGTAAACACTTGAGTTAATCACCTTGTCACACTTGGGGACCCATACACATCGCACAGCGGGGTGCCACATGGCCCCTACACACCGCACCGCGGGGGGTCGTCTCGCTATACCGGTCCCCTTACTACTGGGGCCCTTTCTACATAATGTGTGTTCTGTCTGTTCTAGACAACTTCTGTCTATGTCTGTCTCTGTCTTACGACCAATCCACATTACGTGCCATGTGCGCTGTGAGCGTACCATGTGAGCAACCGAAAAAAAATTGTTGTTCGACATCTGTTAAAGTCAGCGTCTAAGATTAAAGTAGAAGGCTACCGTAGGTCCTACGGTCGGTTCTACTTTAGCCTTAAACGCTGTCTTTAACAGATGTCGAACAACAATTTTTTTTCGGTTGCTCACATGGCACGCTCACAGCGCACATGGCACGTAATGTGGATTGGCCGTTACATAAACGGAACAGATCAATCTATCCTTGTCGGGAACACACAGAACGCACAGAACATATGTAGAAAGGGCCCGGGAGATTGTACATAAGCGCTGCGCTACGCTACGCTATCGCTTTGATTACTTGTAGACCTCGTCGCTGATTGGCTGATATTTAAATGTTATGCTATTTAAATGTATGCGCGCGTAAGATATCTAGTAATTTTCGATGCAGCCAACGTGAAAAATTTAGTGCCTCCAAAGAAAGCAGAGAACGAACAGCTTTTTTTTAGGCACTAAATTTTTCACGTTGGCTGCATCGAAAATTACTAGATATTCCCTAGTTGCATACGCGTGGGTTCGCGTGCATACGCTTACGCTCTTATGTAGCGGGGGCCCTATGTACAATCTCCCTACCGTAGATTCAGTTCAGCTGTTCAGTTCCGTGGAATACATTGCGAATATATTTATATGTATAGATATATTCACAATGTAAAGAGGCGTCTACTTTCAGATGTTGCGTCGTGTTGCATGCGCCAAGCCAAAAAAAAATCGTTCTCCGATACCTAGTATACTCATGATGAAGTTCAATATGTTAAGGCTGAGTCCCCATAAGCACTGTGCGAAGTGCGAGTGCGCGTTCCCTTTGCCCGTTGCGCAGGGGCTCTATGGAGGTACCGATATATCGCAAAAATATCGATAACACCAAAACTGCGGCGTAACAACGTACTGAGAAAGTGATGCACCGTTACCGAATGATCGGTCACGAACCGTGAACCGGTGTAGTGCTATAGAAAAGCAGGAGGCGGGCAATTTAAATTTTAATTAAATAAATAATAGTACATTACGATACGGGTGTGGAAGGTGATTATTTATCGCATGAGATGTTTTTCGCAAGAGCAAAGCGAGTGAGAAAAGTCGAATGCGGTAAAAACCACCTTACGCACCAGTGTCGTACAGTCTTTTGTACCACGAGAGCCAAATAATCATATTGAAGTTATGATTTTGAGGTTAGAGTGGTATAAAGAAAATAACCTATAATATAAATAAGGTATAATATATAAATGATTATTTGGCTCTCGTGATATACGTAAAATACGATTCGAAACTGGTGCGTAAGAAGATTTTTAACTCATGTGACTTTTCTAATTCACTTCGCTCGTGCGAAAAATGTCACAGGAGCTAAATAATCACCTTTCGCACCTATGTCGAAATGTACTAATTTAGCTATTTAATGTGAATCTAATAAATATATATTTGGAAGGGGAGACTGGGTAGGTAGCTAATTATTAAAAGATAATATTTTATCATTATTTATTTATTAAAACGTTTTGTACGTATAAAACTAGTATTGCTTTTCTTTGGAGTAGCAAAAATAAACATATTTTTTTAGGTTTATTATTAAATCATTAATTAGGCGCATATGTTAGGTGCATCACAAGATATACTTAAGGGGATGTCGGAGCTCCCACCTCCTTGAGGTTTTATATTTCGAATATTTTGGACAAAATATAAGTCCTACCGACCTCAAGTTGGGAAATAACATTCAAAACTCGTTTTCTTTTAGTTTTTTATAAAACAAAAATGTTCCTCAAATTTTAGGTCAATATTTGCAAAAATAAAAAAGCTATGCAAATCGAAAATTCAATTTTTTTTGCAATTTTTGGTTAAAATCCAAGTTTATTCACTTTTTAACTCAAAATCCTGAAACTTTTTGTATAGAAAATTGATTGGTAAAAAGTTTGCATTTTTTCTCTGGAATATGCCAGTATTTATTTTATGACCCTTTTTGAAAGTCTCTGATTGGCTGCTTCTTAGTATACCTTCATCGAAGGATATTGAGGCTGCGGCCAAATTTTTTTTGTATTCTTCTTCGAAAACCCTTCAAAATGCTTTTTTGATCAATGCTGGCCGAGCAAAGGGAAAAAAGTTATAATTTTTTGAAATATCAAGAAATTCCACAATTTCAATTTTTGGTAACTTGATTAATGAAACTGAACATTATTCATACATCTTATGGCATGGATTGTACCACTGAATTTTGTTAGAGCATCAAATAGAACATTATAAATATCTATTTTCAATAATATTAGGCTTTCACAATAAGCGATATCTAATTATGAATGAAATTATGAGTCTGTTGCCTTATTTCATTTTGACAGCTTTATAGTAATTAACCTCTATAGCTTAATTTATTATTAATTCATAATTAGGTATCGCTTATTGTGAAAGCCTAATATTATTGAAAATAGATATTTATAATGTTCTATTTAATGCTCTAACAAAATTCAGTGGTAAGATCCATGCCATAAGATGTATGAATAATATTCAGTTTCATTAATCATGTTACCAAAAATTGAAATTATGGATTTTTCTTGATATTTCAAAAAATTGTAACTTTTTTCTAATACTGGCCGAGCAAATGGCTCGGCCAGTATTGATCAAAAAAGCATTTCGAAGGGTTTTCGAAGAAGAATACAAAAAAAATTTGTCGAATAAAAACTATTTGACCGCAGCCATAATATCCTTCGGTATACTAAGAAGTAGCCAATCAGAGACTTTCAAAAAAGGTCATAAAATAAATACTGGCACATTCTACAGAAAAAAATGCAAACTTTTTGCCAATCAATGTTCTGTACAAAAAGTTTCAAGATGTTGAGTTAAAAAATTAATAAACTTGGATTTTAACCAAAAATTTGCAAAAAAATTGAATTTTCAATGTTGCATAGCTTTTTTATTTTTGCAAATATCGACCTAAAATTTTAGGAACATTTTTGTTTCATAAAAAAATAAAAGAAAACGAATTTTGAATGTTATTTCCCAACTTGACGTCTGTAGGACTTATATTTCGTCCAAAATATTAGAAATACAAAACCACAAGGGGGGGGGGGCTCCGACATGCCCTCAAGTATATCTTGTGATGCGACTAACATACGCCTAATTAATGATTTAATATTAATCATAAAAAATAATTTATTTTTAATACTACAATAAAAGCTTATTTGGACCATTTCATGGGCATGGGTTTCAAGGCAATGCTTTAAAGACAATAACTTATTAGTGTATCTTAAGTTCTTATGATGCGCATAACATGTGCATAATTAATAATTTAATAATAAACCTAAAAAAATGTTTATTTTTGCTACTCCAAAAAGAAGTCATACTATTTTTATACGTACAAAACGTTTTAATAAATAAATAATGATAAAATATTATTTTTTAATAATTAGCTACCTACCAAGCCTTCCCTTCCAAATATATATTTTTTATTTTATCTTTATTTATTAAACAAGAACAAAATTACATAGAGTAAATCCTCAGAGGTAGATATAAACTACCTTTATTTATTAGATGGACATTAAATAGCTAAATTAGTACATTTCGACACAGGTGCCAAAGGTGATTACTTAGCTCCTGTGACATTTTTCGCACGAGCGAAGCGAGTGAGAAAAGTCAGATGAGCTAAAAATCTTCTTACACACCAGTTTCGAACCGAATTTACGTATACCACGAGAGTCGAATAATCATTTATATATTATACCTTATTTATATTATAGGTTATTAATAAAATAACCTCTCGTGGTATGAAATACTGTACGACACTGGTGCGTAAGGTGATTTTTAATAATCACCTTCCACACCCGTATCGTAATGTACTATTATTTATTTAATTAAAATTTAAATTGCTCATCTCCTGCTTTTCTGTAGCACTACACCGGTTCACGGTTCATGACCGGTCATTCGGTAACGGTGCGTCACTTTTCCAGTACGCTGTTACGCCGCAGTTTTGGCGTTATCGATATATTTTGCGATATATCGGTACCTCCATAAAGCCCCAGTTCATTGTTCCACACTTCACCGTTCCACGTTCCACTAATCAATTAGAATGTAGAATATTATAAGTATAGCGACAAAAGCAATATAGTTTATGCTTTCATTTAGTTTGTTTATTTATGAATTATTTATAAATATTTATAAAGTGAAAAGCATTCATAAATATTATAAATATCAAAATTATTTCTAAATATTTAAAAGTCAAAAAGTAGAAGTGGTATGTGTTGGAACAGTGAACCACGCAACGGGCAAGGGGCAACGCGCACTCGCACTTCGCATAGCGCTTATGGGGACTCAACCTAATCTTCTGCCATTGGTAACTGGTATGCTAGATATCGGACGATTTTTTTTGTTGGCTTGACACAAGGCGCACGCCCACGTGTACAAAATTACACTTTACGCCAAGTACATAACAAAAAATACAGACTATCTCTTCTTATGACTATAACTGAGATAATAAAAAATGTTGGATTTAAAAAGCAATTATTAGTACAATTCATTTTAAAGAGGCCAAAACTTGCAATTTATTATATTATTTCTAAATATTTTTGTCATGTTCATACATAAAATCTCACCTTTAAGGTGGTTCTTTCACAACTTCCCTATAGTCAAAACAGTGCTAAATAAAAAAGTTACCTAAAATTAAAAAAAACAAGAGTTGAAATGTAATTTATTTATTTAAAATGATAGAGATAGTCAATATATTATAAATAAAATGTATTTAACATGATTAAAATAACTTTTTTTTAACGAAATGTCGATATTTTAGAAACAGCACAAACCATTATTGATAACAAATCCTTATCTTCTTTGCTTCTTAACCGATTTTAATTTTCAAGGTCTCATTTTATTCTTTAAATAATTTCATGGGGACTTACCGATGGAAAAATTTTAAAGTATTCAAAACCCAGAAAGTTATAGCCAATTGAAAAAGAAAATTATTTTCATAACCTCATTCATGATTTATAAACAATTAGCTATAACTTTCTGGCTTTTGAATACATTTAAATTTTTCCATCGGTAAGTCTCCATGAAATTATTTAAAGAACAAAATGAGACCTTGAAAATTAAAATCGGTTAAGAAACAAAAAAGATAAGGATTTGTTATCAATAATGGTTTGTGCTGTTTCCAAAATATCGACATTTTGTTAAAAAAAGATTTTTATCATGTTAAATACACTTTATTTATAATATATTGACTGTCTCTATCATTTTAAATAAATAAATCACATTTCAACTATGGTTCTTTTAAATTTTAGGTAACTTCTTTATTTAGCACTGTTATGACTAGGGAAGTCGTGAAAGAACCACCTTAATCTTAGTTAAGATTTCTCAGTACTAAACATATTTCATATATCGAAATGGATATATTAATTAGTATATTTACTACAGAGTTTATAAAAAAATTTAATAAAATGTATCATATATGCTAATAGTTAGGTAAGTTAATTGTTAAACTAACAACTGATAGGATCACATGAAAAAAATATTTTTTGTTTACTTTATGAATAGTCTTAATAAATATAGTTTATTGATGCGAATTCAGGTTCAGTTATTAGTATTATGTCGAAGGTTGAAGTTTCAAGAAAAGTTCTATTACAAAATTAAAAAATCAGAAAATTAAGATTTTTAGTATTTCAAAAAAATAATTTGATATTTTTATTTTACGACTCAGTATGTTGATAAATTTATCAGAAATTCAGCATCAAGTTAAATATATTTGAAGTTCATTTTCTGCATCTACTCTCTAAAATCAAATTAAATGTGAAATAATTATTAAATATTTTTGCAAAATCTTGACATTAACACATACGATATAAGTATAATCGTGTATTACATTAGTTTAACTATTTTTAGTATTTAAACTAAATTAATTATTATATATCTCCTGTATATTTCTTTGTAGGAACCACTGAGAGATTTTACTTCAGCGGATCATCTTTCTAGCGATGATGAAGTATTGGAAATTCTAAACAAATCCAACAGCAAATCAATGAGCTTACAAGATCTTATAAATGAAGAGAGTTTTCTTTAAATCTATTGGCACCTGCGTTAATAAGAGTCGAGGAGAACTACTGTTAAAATCACTTAAGTTTTCTCTGATAAATAATCTTACTTTCACAGCTTTAACAGATTTATGTCAATTTGTGAATTCTATATGTGGAAAAAGTGTACTTCCAGAAACGCGCTATAAAATTGATAAATTATTTAATTCCGATAATAATATATTACATGGTGTTTGTACTACGTGCACTAATTATATAGGTATCTTTGAAATCTCGCTAAAAATGGTACAATGCGATAACTGCCAGACGAATATTGATGTATCTAATCCATCCAATAGTTGTTTCTTTGCTACGTTAGACCCATTAAAAGCGATTGCTGATTATTTGCAATTGAACGAATATTTTTACGATTATGCCGTTCAAGAAAGAGTGCATGAAATATGTATCTAAATTTCGTAAAAAATCTATCAGAAGATGATCGATATAACTACGTAACTGCTACGTTTAATACTGATGGTGCTCCTGTTTTTAAATCGTCAGAATATTCAATTTGGCCCATCTACTTATGTATAAACGAAATACCTGTTCAAAGTAGATTAAATAGCATAGTCGTAACAGGATTATGGTTTGGAAAAAATAAGCCTGAAATGAGTATTTTTTTAAACATATTTACGGAAACAATGAATAAATTGTCAGATGGTGGAATTCAAATTGTTATCAAAGGCAAAACCCGTTATATAAAATTGTATCCTATACTTACGGTTGTGGATACAATTGCACGTGCACCCATGCAGGGGAGTAGCCAATTCAATGACTATCTCGGTTGCGATTGGTGTATGCATTCTGGTGAATATTATAATGGCAATATGCGATATCCATATTATAGCCCCCTGCCAGATAATCGAGATGCAGCTACAACGATTAATTATGCCAAAGAGGCTGTTCGTACTGGGAAACCAGTTTTCGGCATCAAATCAGCTTCACCACTACATTTGTTGAAAAAGTTTGACATCATTCAAAGTTTTTCGCCAGATTATACGCATTGCCTATTAGCTGGTGTGGCAAAACAATACACAGAATACATATTAATCACATGTCAAAAAGGGAATATGAAACAACCAACTATATACTTTCAAAGCTAGGAGTGCCAGATCAAATCAGTCGATTAGCAAGGCCTCTAAAAGACCGAAGGGACTGGAAAGCGCGAGAGTGGGAGAATTGGGTGTTATATTACAGTTTACCGATTTTTACTCAAGTACTAAAATCGAAGGCATATCTGGAGCATTGGGCCTTATTAGTTGAGTCTCTTCATATTGGACTTCAGACGAAAGTCACTTACGATGAATTGAATCATTTAAATGAGATTCTACACAAGTTTGTCTCTCAAGTTGAAGACCTGTACGGTTTAACTGCTGTAACATACAATACCCACCAACTACTACATATAGCCGAATGCATCAAAAATTGGGGCCCTTTGTGGGCACACTCTGCATTTTGCTTCGAATCCGCAAACTATTATCTACTTCGTGCAATCAACTGCGGGAAAGGTGTGATCCAACAAATCGCACGGCACATCAATCTAGAAAGATCCGTACAAATTTTAGAAAAAATTGTTTACCCTGATGGGTCGCCAAATACTGAACAATTCTATAACGATATCAATGTTTCACAAACAAAGAAAAAGTTTAAATTAACAGATATAATATACTTAGGCAAGGAAGAATCAATCAGTCAATTCGACAGTGAACAATTCGGAGTTTCGAAATCAACAAAAGTATTTTATAGAATAATTATGAAAGGTACTAAGTATATGTCATCGAATAAAGTAAATGCTCGATCATGCAATTATTATGCTCAACTTGCTAATGGGCAATTCATACAAAACGTCAGCTTCTTAGTAGATACGGAAAAAAACCTCGAATTAATAATTTATCAATTGATTAACGTAACGTGTCACAAATATTCAAATTTTGTAAAAAAAGTTATATCGATTGAAAATGAGTTAAGTACTACAAAAGCTCACAAACTAAAGCGAAGTGCTGTTTTTATAGAAGCTCTGCAAACAAATTATATTATAGCAACGCCGAATTCATTTTTTTATTAATAAAATTAAAATTATTATTAGATTTATTTTTGTACGACTTTATGTATTAATTCATTAAAATACATTAATAATATATTTTATATGTAAATTTTTATAAATACACGTTTCATATTTTCTGATAAAAAATATCATCCATGTTTATTGTGTAATTTACCCTTTTATTAATATAATAATATAAAATATATTAATATAATATAGTATATTAATAATATAATTATATAAAAGATTAATTGACTTGTATTTAATAATAATCTTAATATTATGTCATACATGTTATATTCTATTTCAACTTGATGGAAAATTCCAACTCTCGCATTCACTTTTATGTTCCTTCAACAATGTAATATGATTCTTCGATTCATTCGGTTTTAAATGATTTTATTATTTAAATAATTTTTTTTTCTTCAAAAATCCTTCTCGGATATTTTACGTGTTTTATCACGTGTTTTATCACGTGTTTTATCACATGTGTTTTCACGTGTTTTATCACATGTTAAATTACATGTTAAATCATTTATCAAATCGGTTCGAATTAATAACGATATTTATCATGTGATTAAGCACGTGGTAAAACACGCGATAAAACACGTGTTTAATTACATGACTTTTAATATTATAAAACACGTGATTTATCATGTAATTAATCATGTGATTAATCACGTCAATATTTTCAGTAGGTTGGATAGACGGTTGTCTATGATCGCCATTTCCCTCTATGGTTAAATATACATGATCAAGTATGGCCATATTTGGTCGCCTTTAGCGACGTATAAAATTGCTAGTGCAATTTTTATGTAAATCGTGTTAATTCAACCCAGGAATTGTGGGTGCATTCGAAAGTATACCATATTGCCACCTATATTAACTTAAAATTTCTCGTGCATCCTTGCCGTATGTAACAGATTGTTACTTATTGGTCATGTGAACATTTCCCCTGATTTTTGTGGTGTACTGCGAACGTCTTATGTATGGTAATAATTCTTCTTTGTATTACTGCTACAGCCCAATCTTTGTTGTGAAGAAAGATCTCAAACAATATAATAAGCCGAATGAAATATTTAGGTAATATGAAAATTAATACCTGTCCTCGCCATTTTAAGTATCTCATATCGATAGCTTCTATTATAGATATTCACGCTACTGTTTTTGACGATCATGTAATACGCTATTGAGAATCTTACTTGAGAACCGCCTTTAGCGACGTATAAAATTGCTAGTGGAATTTTTACGTAAATCGTGTTAATTCAACCCAACAATTGTGGGTGCCTTCGAAAGTATATCATATTGCCACCTATATTAACTTAAAATTTCACGTTTAACCTCACCGTATGTAACAGATTCTTACCGATTGCTCATGTGAACATTTCCGCTGTTTTTTGGGCGAACTGCTAAGGTTTTATGGATGGTAATAATTCTTCTTTGTATTACTGCTATTTCCCTATCTCTGTTGTGGAAAAAAGTGTCAAACGATATAATAAGCTGTACGAAATAGTAAGATAATATGAAAATTATTACCTGCGCTCGCCATTTCTGGTTTCTCATAACAAAGGATTCTATTATTTAGATTCATATTACGGCATTTAACGACTATATAATACTTTATTACGAACCTAACGCACAATTTTTGTTAGATTTTCCTCTAGGCAACGAATACCTGATAATGATTATATAGTGAGTTCGGTTTGCGGCAAGCTGGATATTTCGAAGCAGGGTTTCTTTCGTGATAACCAAGTTGCAATTTCTTGAAAAACCGGAGGTAAAGAACAAACATGAGTTAGGTATTATTTTTTATATGTATTTCTTGTCGTGTTAATTTAATCCCGGAATTGTGGGTGCATTTGAAAGTATACCATATTGCCACCTATATTAACTTAAAATTTCTCGTGCATCCTTGACGTATGTAACAGATTGTTACTGATCAGTCATGTGAACAGTTCCGCTGATTTTAGTAGCTTTGTGCTAAGGTCTTGTGTATGGTAATAATTCTTCCTTGTATTACTGCTATTTCCCTATCTCTGTTGTGGAAAAAAGTGTCAAACGATATAATAAGCTGTACGAAATAGTAAGATAATATGAAAATTATTACCTGCGCTCGCCATTTCTGGTTTCTCATAACAAAGGATTCTATTATTTAGATTCATATTACGGCATTTAACGACTATATAATACTTTATTGCGAACCTAACGCACAATTTTTGTTAGATTTTCCTCTAGGCAACGAATACCTGATAATGATTATATAGTGAGTTCGGTTTGCGGCAAGCTGAATATTTAGAAGCAGGGTTTCTTTCGTGATAACCAAGTTGCAATTTCTTGAAAAACCGGAGGTAAAGAACAAACATGAGATAGGTATTATTTTTTATATGTATTTCTTGTCGTGTTAATTTAACCCCGGAATTGTGGGTACATTTGACAGTATACCATATTGCCACCTATATTAACTTAAAATTTCTCGTGCATCCTTGACGTATGTAACAGATTGTTACTGATCAGTCATGTGAACAGTTCCGTTGATTTTAGTGGCTTTGTGCTAAGGTCTTATGTATGGTAATAATTCTTCTTTGTATTACTGCTATTTCCCAATCTCTGTTGTGGGAACAAGTGTCAAACGATATAGTAAGGTGAACGATATAATAAGATAATATGCAAATTATTACCTCCCCCCCCATTTCGTGTTTCCCATACCAAGAATTCTATTATATGGATTCATGTTACGGCATTTGACGATTATATAATACTTTATTGCGAACCTAACGCATAATTTTTTTTACAATGTACAGCTTTGCAACGAAAGCCTGATAATGATTATATAGTGGGTTCGATTTTTGACATGCTGAAAATTTGGAAGCAGGGCTTCTTTTGTGATAACCAAGTTGCAATTTCTTTAAAAAAGAGATTTAAACTATAAACATGAATTAGGTTTTATTGTTTCCGTGTATTTCATGTAAGTGGTCGCGTACCGACTCACGTACTTTCTTTCAAGAGAGACGCTTATTTGTACCATATCCAGAATACTATAAGCTTTCAATTTAAGACAAAATGAAACATGTTTGATAGGCTGTGTCATATTATCGCCATTTCCGTCTTTCGGTAATTACACATGGTCATGTATGGCCATATTTAATCGCTTTTAGTGATTTATAGAATTGCTTTTGACATTTTTCCGTAAATCGTACTGAATCAGTCCCGTAATGGGGGTGCATTGGGATTTATACCAGATTTTTCCACCTATCATAACTTGAAATTTGTCATGATAGCTAGCCCAAGCAACAAATTGTTACTGAATGGTCATGTAAATTTTTTCGCTTTTTTGTGGCTTACTGCTAAGGTCTTATGTATGGTAATAATTCTTCTTTGTATTGCTGCTATATCCCAATCTCTGTTGTGAAAAAAAGTCTCAAACAATATAATAAGCTGAACGAAATTGTAATATAATATCAAAATTATTACCTGCCCTCGCCATTTCGAGTTGCCCATAGCAAAAGATTCTATTATTTAGATTCATGTTACGGCATTTGACGATTATATAATACATCATTGGGAACTTAATGCATAGTTTTTGCTACACTTAACATCTTGGCAACGAATACCTGATAATGATTATATAGGGAGTTCTATTTGCGGCAAGCTAGACATCTGGAAGCAGGTCTTGTTTCTTGATAATCAAGTTGCAATTTCTATAAAAAAAGGGATTTGAAGAACAAACATGAGTTAGGTATTATTTTTTCCTTGTATTTTATGTAAGTGCTCGCTTATCGACTCACGTAATTTCTTACAATAGAGGCGCTAATTTCTACTATATCCACAATACTATAAGCTCTCAATTTAAGACAAAATGAAACGTGCTTGATAGGCGGTTTCGTTTCATCGCCATTTCCGTCTATCGGTAATTATACATGGTCATGTATGGCCATATTTGATCGCTTTTAGTGATTTATAGAATTGCTAGTGCGATTTTTATGTTAATCGTGTTAATCCAGTCCCATAATTGATGGTGCATTCAGATGTATACCATATTTCAACCTATAATAACTTGAAATTTCTCATGCAACCTTGCCGTATTTAACAAATTCTTACTGATCGGTTGTGTTAACATTTTTGCTGTTTTTGTGGCGTATGACTGAAGTCTTATGTATGGTCATAATTCTTCCTTGTATTATTGGTATGTCCTAATGTCTGTTGTGAAAGAAAGTGACAGGGGATATATTCGGCTGCCTGAAGTAACAAGGTAATATGGTGCTTGGTAGACGGTTCTGTATCACCACCATTGACGTCTATCGTTAAATATACATGAGCATGTATGGCCATTATTGGTCACTTTTAGTGATTTTCCAAGTTGCTAGTTAAGATGATTAACCCATTAACGTCTAAGCGGACGACTTTTTTATGCTTTTTTCAACCGCGATTTTAAATGTGAATCCGATTGTAAAAAAAATTGAGACAAGTCATATTCGATGTAAAATTTTCTGAACTTTCGATTGGTGCTGTCAGAATTTAAAAAAAAATTCATGTTAACAAAGTTGTATTTGTTTATTTAACAAAAAACACGAAATTACGAATGACAAAAATATTTTATTTCATATTTTTACACAGAAACCCTCGTTGGATTTTTACAATTTGTGAATTTTTTGCGTCCATGGAAGCTAACCTTTAAAATTCATGTATAGATTTTTCAAATTCAAGATGGCAGCATCTAATATGGCGGCTTAAAGGAGAAAATTTTTTGCTTATTTCGATATTTTTCTTATTTTTTTTATTTAAAAAATTTTTGATGATGAATGTTTACCAAATTGCGTATACAGGGGTTTTAGGTCGCTGGTTACGAATCTGTTATAAGTTTCCACAAATTCAAGATGTCGGATCCAATATGGCGGCCAAAAATTTCGAAAATTGTTCAATTTCTATATAAGTCAGTATACAGGGGTTTTTTGGATCGCTGATTACGAATCCATTATCTGTTTTTACAAATTCACATGCCGTTCAAAATTGTCGAAATTAGTTCAGTATTGATGAAATCTGGTGTATAAGAATTTTTGGGTAGCTTATTACTGAATGCACTATTGTATACTGTACCATATTGAATGTACTAATGCACAGAATATATAATTTTTGTCAAAACATATTTATAGGAAGAAGTATGAGCCTACATGTTTACTTATCCTAAATAATTTTTCTTGTGCAAGTCATATAGGTTACATGTAAATTTTCATATTTTACATTATATTTATTTCGGATTCAAAAATTATTTTTATCCATATGCAAATTATAAGTTACTTCGTAAAATAAAATACAACAGTTCATTCGTTTGATTACAATTTTGTTTGTAGAAAACTTTTTACACAAAACTTTTATGTAAGTAGTACATAAAAGTTTTTCCCGTCAAAAAGAAATGTCTTGTCGTTTAAAGCGTCAAAAACGAGTTCACAATCATGATATTGAGTTTGAAGAGTGCGAAAGCGGGGGTTATAATGCAATTTATATCACTGATATAGATAATTCCGGAGATTCTGATTCTGGATCCCATTCTGAATCGCACACTGAGCTAGATGTTGAATCTGATTCTCTTCATTCACATGACATTTATAATACACTTACAGTCTCATAACATCAAATATTAGACAATTATAAAAAAAATCAAGCAAAATTAGAACCAGATCATAAATACGTGTGGTTAGATGGGGAACTGAAGTACAACCACTGCATTGGAAATGAGATTTTGCTTTCGAATGATGTAAAAAAAACAATACGCAACTATTCTTACGTTCAATTATTTGAGTTGTTTTTTTCCAAAGAGATAAAAAACTACATCATTGAAAGCACGAGTATGAACGGGTATCCACTTACCGAAAATGATTTTGATGTTTTTATAGGAATAATAATATTGTCAACTTTCAACAAAAGAAAATGACAAAGGGATTATTGGTTTTCAGATCCCCTACTTGTATGTGAACCCGTTGCAGCAGCAATGGGTCGGGATAAATTTGAAAACATAAAATCAAAAATAAAGCTAAATAAACCCGAAGATAAAAATAATAATGACAAAGTATGGAGAATTCGAAAAGTACTTGAAATGTTCAGGAAAAATTTGAAACAATTTGGTTTTTTTTCCTCAGCACTATCCATTGATGAAATGATGGTCAAATTTCATGGAAGAACAGATTTATTGCAATTCATGCCGAATAAACCTGAACGTTGGGGGTGTAAAATGTGGGACATTGCTAGTCCTGAAGGATATTTGTTCGACTGCGATATTTACTGTGGAAAAGGCTCAAATATCTATTCTGCTGATAAAGAAGCTGTACTTACTAAGTGTGCTTTAGGAAGTCGCGTGGTAATGTTCTTGATCCAGTAGTTACTGACATCGGTTGTACGTAGAAAGTTAGAACCTTATCATTTGTATTTTGATAACTATTTTTGTAACCCTGATTTATTGATTTACTTGAAGAGACTTGGCTTGAAAGCAACAGGTACGGTAAGAGCCAATAGAGTAAATGTAACAAATGGGATAGATAAAAAGAGTGAGAAAGGAACTTATGTTGTGAAACATGAAAAAAGTAGTGGTGTAAATTTGATTACGGTTATGGATTCAACACCCGTACCCATGCTATCAACAGCCGCAGGAGTTACTCCTTTGTATGAAATACAACGATTTTCTTTTGAAGAAATGAAAAAAGTAAATTTACTTTTTCCTCATGCATTCAAATTATATAATCTGTTTATGGGTGGAATTGATTTACATGATTTACTTTGCAGCAATTTGATGCCTTTTAGAAGAGCTAAAAGATGGACCTGGCCAATGTTTTTGAGATGTATTCAATCATCGATGACTAACGGAGTTGTTCTTCGAAATTTAGTACATGAAGAAAAAATAGGCACAAAATAACTTGCTGTTACACTTGCAAGACACTACCTAGCAAAAGCAAAAGTAAGTAAATTACACGAAAGTGTTACAGTAAGCCAAAAGGGAAACTGTGAAAATTTTTAAAAATGTGCAATAAGAACTCAAAAAATGTGCAAAACTTGTAATGTTCACTCGTGTGCTTCATGCTTCTCTGTATTACATAATTAGTCAAATTCTTAAGTATGCCGAAAAAAATAAAAAAATAAAACAGAAAAAAATTTAAAAAAAAAACAAAAAAAAAAAAAAATAACAAAAAAAGGCTCACTAAATTACATTACCCTCCACGCGGTGTGAGCTGGGCAACGTGATTTCATGGTTAAGAAACGTATAATCAGCGATTTAAAAATTTTAAATTTACTTAATTTAAAAAATTATCACGTAAATTTTTCATTTTAGCAGCCTTATTGGATGCGCGATATTGAATTTGTAAAAACAGATAATGGATTCATAATCAGCGACCTAAAAGAACTCCTGTAAACCGAATATCATAGTAATTGAACAATTTTTGAAATTTTGGTTGCCATATTGGATCCGCCATCTTGGATTTGTAAAAACTGATAACGGATTCGTAATCAGCGAGCCAAAAAACCCCTGCATACTGACTTTCATAGAAATTGAACCATTTTCGAAATTTTTGGTCGCCATATTGGATCCGCCATCTTGAATTTGTGCAAACTCATAACAGATTCGTAACCAGCGACCAAAAAAACCCCTGTATACGCAATTTGGTAAACATTCATCATCAAAAATTTTTTTAAATAAAAAAATAAGAAAAATATCGAAATAAGCAAAAAATTTTCGGCTTTAAGCCGCCATATTGGAGGATGCCATCTTGAATTTGCAAAAATCTATACATGAATTTTAAAGGATAGCTTCCATGGACGCAAAAAATTCACAAGTTATAAAAATCTAACGACGGTTTCTGTGTAAAAATATGAAATGAAAAATTTTTGTCATTCGAAATTTCGTGTTTTTTGTTAAACAAATACTACTTTGTTAATATGAATTTTTTCAAAATTTGACAGCACCAATCGAAAGTTCAGAAAATTTTACATCGAATATGATTTCTTTTAATTTTTTTTACAGTCGGAAGTAGATAAGCAATAGGGCTTCTGGAGTCACAGGGCTTCTGGAGTCATAGGGCTTCTGGAGTCACAGGGCTTCTGGAGTCACAGGGCTTCTGGAGTCACAGGGCTTCTGGAGTCAGTATGCTTTCTGGAGTCAAGGCTGACTGCAGTTCTGCGATCAGCTGGTTGATCGCAGAAAGTATACTGACTCCAGAAGCGGTATGCCTCTAGAGACGGCATGACTCTATAGAAGCGACACGAGCGGACAGCGGCCAACGGTTCGCAGCAGGCGCGTCAGTCAGCGGCGAGCGGCTCGCAGCCGGCGGTCAGCGGTTTGATCTACTTATAAATATTTAAAACTGTTTATAACCCTTCCGATTTTCGAAAATTCCGCCAACGTCATTCGATAGTATATTAAAAGTATGTCCCCCCTATTGTTAAATCCCCAAAATTTCGTCCGTTTTTCGATCCGAACACTCCTTCTCGAGTTATAAGCAAAAAACCAAAATTTCTACCCCCACCACCAATTTTCAAAAATCCCGCCAACGTCATTCGATAGTATATTAAAAGTATGTCCCCCCTATTGTTACGGCCCCAAAATTTCGTCCGTTTTTCGATCCGAGCACTCCTTCTCGAGATACAAGCGAAAAACGAAAATTTCTACCCCCACCACCGGCTTTCGAAAACTCCCTCAACGTCGTTCGATAGTACATTAAAAGTAAGTGCTCCCTATTGTTGTTCCCCCAAAATTTCGTCCGTTTCTCGATCAGATCTCTCCTTTTCGAGATATAAGCGAAAAACCAAAATTTCTACCTCCACCACCGGTTTCCGAAAATTCCGCCAACGTCATTCGATAGTATATTAAAAGTATGTCCCCCCTATTGTTACACCCGCAAAATTTCGTCCGCTTTTCGATCCGAGCGCTCCTTCTCGAGATATAAGCAAAAAAACCAAAATTTCTACCCCCACCACTGGTTTTCGAAAATTCCGCCAACGTCATTCGACAGTATATTAAAAGTATGTCCCTCCTATTGTTGCACCCCCAAAATTTCGTCCGTTTTTCGATCCGAGTGCTCCGTTCCAAGTTATAAGCGAAAAACCAAAATTTCTACCCTCACCACCGATTTTCGAAAATTCTGTCAACGTCATTTGATAGTATGTGAAAAGTGTCCCCCCCCTATTGTTGCACCCCCAAAATTTCGTCCGTTTTTCGATCCGAGCGCTCCTTTTCGAGTTATAAGCAAAAAACCAAAATTTCTACCCCCACCACTGGTTTTCGAAAATTCTTTCAATGGACAAATTATGAGATACCCCTCAGAGGTAGATAAAACGCCCCATCCCTGTCAGGATGCATACGGCAGGCCTTGAATAGGTTGCCTTAAAATTTTGATGCTTGTTCAATACTTATCTAAACCTAGGCATATGCCCTAATTTTCGAAGTTACATTCAAGTAACGCTTCCGAATTTGACAGTCCCATATACAGACAGTTCATAGGGAAATTATAAAAAAAAGGGCTGGCACCCGCATGAAAATTATAGATGTTATGCGAACGGGCCGTATGACTCAACTGATGTTAGGCGCGAAAATTTAAAATATTTAACTCACAATATAGAAAATAGTTTGAGAACTTTGTATCATAAAAATAATACTGATATTCTTTTACGATTACTCCAACATTTTTTGCATCACAGAAGTTTAAATTAATACTTTTTTAATATTTAGAAAAGAAATGTGTATATATATATATATATATATATATATATATATATATATATATATATATATATATATATATATATATATATATATATATATATATATATATATATATATATATATATATATATATATATATATATATATATATATATATATATATATATATATATATATATATATATATATATATATATATATATATATATATATATATATATATATATATATATATATATATATATATATATATATATATATATATATATATATATATATATATATATATATATATATATATATATATATATATATATATATATATATATATATATATATATATATATATATATATATATATATATATATATATATATATATATATATATATATATATATATATATATATATATATATAGAGTGCGCTTGATTTCAGCTAGTCTTTTGAAAAATAATACCTATGTTTGAATGCAAACTATTCAAGATCATACATGATTTATTTATGGTGTTTGAAACCTTCTCAAAGTGAAATAAAAATTGCAGCAAATAGTTTATTTATTTGATTTCACAAACAATATTACTAACATTACACAAGTAAAAAAAAAAAATACGCAGGTGGTCCCTTTAGTGGGATAGGATTTTTTTAGCAAAACTGAGACTAACAGCCGGTAGTAGGATAATTTGAGGTTCTGCTAGTCAATATTAGATTTTCAACACTCTACAAATACTAAAAATGATGTTTTTTTGCCCGCAAATAATTATTGTAAAATTATAGTAAAAAAAACATTATTGAACCACCTCTATTCAGAGTATAAAAAGTATTTAGCGACTCATTTATATTATCCTATCATAAACAGTTTATACATGTAATAAGTCTTATAAAATAATAAATGCTTAAATTTATTGTAGAAATTGGCAATGCTATCCGTAAAATAAATAAATAAATATTACTCAATTATAGACACCCTACATACTTAAAATTTAGCGAGGCATTCAATTTTCATATCTTGAATAATAGTTGAATGTTTATAAACGAACTGAAAGCATAAACATTATGCAAAGATAGAATGATACATAGTTTTTCAGATGACTTTTATCGTTTTAAAATTGAAATGAATGAGGTGGTTGAAAAGGGAATTTTTACTTTTATTTATTGGATGATCAATTTGATACTGTCCCGGACACCCACCTGTTCTGCAGATTAGGGCTTAACATGTATAACGCGGAAAACTCAGGTACGCAAAACGTAAACTGCTACGCAGTTGAAAACTTGAATTCGTGATCTGAGCTCGGCAGTCACTGCAGTTTTTCCGCGACTCTGAATCCTTTATATCATTCACCTTAAATCATCGGTAATTCCAGGCTCTTCATTTGTCAACAGAGCATGGCGGGAAATAGAAAAACAATGACAGGGTATTTGAAAATATTTGTTTACCAAAATAATTTTATTGAAAATTAACATGTGGCTTAGCCAATATCTCAACTTTTAGATAATCTAGTACAATATAACTTTGAAAGATTAAATTATGATACTAGCATTGCGAAGTTCACTAAGAATAAAACGGATTTCACCATAGTTAGTTCTTATTCCCATGTTTTACACAGCAACGAGTACTTGTAAGCGAACAACTAATTTGTTAGGATCATCCCAGACGTCGAGTTCGTATGCAGTTGTAACATCTACTCGCGAGATTTTGGGAGCAACTTCTTCCTCTACATCATCACTAGTCCACTGTCTCTTTTTACTTTCACGTTGATATCTCCAATTAATAAATTTATAATTCTTACGAATTCTTCTAGGTAAATATTCATTGGTTGAGAAATCTGATGCATCTTCACTAGAATGATCAGCTTCATAATAATTATCGGTCTCGTTAGAAGTTGGAAGATGCGAGTTAACTCGTGTATGAGCAGTTATCTTTTTCGCTGCCACTGGATTAGTTTGCTCAACCCTTTCACTTTTTTCTCTTGCGTTAACCTTATCTTCTCGAGATAATGGTAGGATACTTTTTACAGACGACTTTTCGAACATTGGCGCAATAAAATTATAAAATTTGTTACTATTTAGTTTTCGAATCGACTCATTCACGCAATAGTGCTTTTTGTGAGCGCTCGAAACTTCAATAATCATACGAAAATTATCCAAATCAACTGAGTTGATAAGACTTCCATCCGGAAGTTTTTTGAATAGTAATTGCAGTAATCCTACGGAGAAACGATAGTTTCATTCCTTATCTGGACAAAGTCGCCTTCAAATTTTATTGGAGAATTTCCGATCATAAGTAAATTTCCTCGCTTGCAAACACCATAAATATTATCGAGATATCTCCTAGAATTTCCATTTAATTTCGTTATATATTTCTTGACTAGTTTTGCAAATTTACCATTATTGGAGCTAGCTATTTTATTATGGTCAGGGCTCATATTAGATAGTTTGATTTCAGAAGTTTCCATATCATCAGCTGTATCCAGAGATTCGGCACATTTTGTCAAACCTAATAAAGACTGTGATTTTTGTACTACTGCATCCTGAAATTTGCTAATAACATCAGGTGTGTTTGCCATGTTTATGCTTCATTAGTTTAGAGTCAACTGAATAAATATACCGCCATCATCCTTTTTTATACTTCTATGCTATTATAGAGTAACACCTTCTATATCATACAGTCAAAACTTTTAAACTTTTATGCTATAGAGTAACACCGTTTTGAACTTTTATTCTATTATAGAGTAACACATTTTTATCTTATAGAATAACACATTCTATGTCATACAGTTAAAACTTTTCAAACTTTGTGTCATAGAGTAACACCTTTTTTATGTCATAGAGTAACGCCTTTTTATGTCATAGAGTTACACCTTTTTCATGTTATAGAGAAACACCTTATTTATGTCATAGAGTAAGACCTTTTTGAAATTTTATGCTATAGAGTAACACATTTTCATGTTATAGAGTAACACCTTCTATGTCATACAGTTAAAACTTTTTAAACTTTGTGTCATGTAGCAATACCTTTTTTATGTCATAGTGTAACACCTTATTATGTTATTTAGCATCATCTGAATAAATATATCGCCAACATCCTTTTTATACTTTATACTATAGAGTAACACCATCTTGAACTTTTCCTGTGATACTATTATAGAGTAGCACCTTCTATGTCACAACAATAACATGTTTTTGCACTTTGTCATAGAGTAACACCTTTTTTATGTTAGAGAGTAACACCTTTTTTATGTCATAGTGTAACACCTTTTTTATGTCATAGAGTAACACCTTCTTTATGTCATAGAGTGACATATTTTTTATGTAATAGAGTTACACCTTTTTGATATCATAGAGTGGCATGTTCTTTATGTCATAGAGTGATATCTTTTTTATGTTACAGAGTCATACCTTCTTTATGTCATAGAGTGATATCTTTTTTATGTTACAGAGTCATACCTTCTTTATGTCATAGAGTCACAGCTTTTTTATGTCATGGAGTAACATCTTTTTATGTCATAGAGTGACACCTTCATTGCGATATAGTAACACCTTTTTGAACTTTTATGTCATAGTGTAACATGTTTTTATGTTATTTAGCATCATCTGAATAAATATATCGCCAACATCCTTTTTATACCTTTATATTATAGAGTAACACCATCTTGAACTTATCTGCTGTTATAGAGTAGCACCTTCTATGTCACAACAATAACATCTCTTTACACTTTGTCATAGAGTAACACCTTTTTTATGTCATAGAGTAACACCTTTTCTATGTTAGAGAGTAAGGCCGAGATCACATGTGCGGAATGCGTGATACGGAATCGAGCTGCGTCATCCGAACAGCCAATGAGAGCGATCCCGCATTCACGCATCCCGCATGACGCATCCGCCCTGTTCACATGTGCGGAAAAGTGTCCAGTTTTACGTTGTTAAATCAAATACAGCTTTATCAATTTGATTATTTACTGTATAAATCTTTTAATTCCATAAAGGTAATTGTTTATACCCAACTAAAAAATACTGTATTATTCAGAAATACAGGAAATATTACGCTAAAAAAATTATTTTTTATATTCTATTCTTCAATCACATACGACATAACCTATCCTTCCCGCACATGTGAACAGGGCGGACGCGTCATGCGGGATGCGTCATCTGTTATTATACTTCTGTTTACATCTTACATAGGTACAGTGCTCCAATTGATTGTTCAGAAAACGTGAGAGAAGTGTGTTTAATAATTTATTCTAATACTGCGCCGATACCTATATACGGAATAAAAAAAAATAAAAACGAAAAGCGGTCGTGCCTAAAAAATATAGTGCTCCAAAGTCTTATGAAAAATGGATAACTTGGAAGCAACAAAACTTGCTTTGACAGCATTAGTAAAAGCCTATGGTAATAGCGTAATGATGCTTTTTCGACGTCAAAAACTAAGAACTGCTGTTATAAAATTATTTGCAATTTACTATAATAATAGCTTATTAAGAAAGAAGAAAAAGAAACGAAGTATGTGGCTTCGACCAATTTACAGAGACAACGGTTTCTTCAAGGCGATAGTGATAACTTGATTGTGATGTTGAAAACAAACGACCATGCACTGTTTTTCAATTATTTAAGAATGGATATTTATATTTTTGAGAAGTTGCTTGCTATAGTGGGTCCTGCAATTGAAAAAAAAGTTGCTATAAGAGAACCAATTCCTGGTCACACTCGATTACAAATTTGTTTGCGTTATTTGGCTTCTGGAGACAGTATGAGATCAGTAGGATATGCTTTCGAGTCTCACCTAATACATTTGCTCAAATAATTGATGAAACTTGTAGTGCGATATGGAAGCATATGAAAGATACAAAGCTAATAATTCCAAATAGAGAAAAATGGATAACAATCGCAAAAGACTTTGAAAATCTATGGAATTTTAATAACTGTATTGGAGCAATTGATGGGAAACACATTGTACTGGAGGTAATTTTTTTATTTCAGATTTCAATTGCAATAAAGTAAATGATTTACTCCTTTGATATAATTTTTTTAATATATTTTTTTAGGCTCCTCCTCATACTGGTTCTACGTATTTCAATTATAAAGGTACACACAGTATCAATTTAACTGGTGTTTCAGATGCACATTATCGCTTTATCTTGGTAGACGTAGGAAAGGAAGGCCGCTGCAGTGATGGTGGAATATTTGCTAACAGTCCAATAAAGCGCGCAATAGAGGAAGATAGTTTAAACATACCTGGTATTACTTCAGATGGTGCAAGGAATTTACCTTACGTATTGGTAGGAGATGAAGCATATCCTCTCACAAAGAACTTGATGAGACCTTATCCAAGAAAATTAAAGCTTGATTTAAGGAAAAAAGTTTTTAATTATCGTTTAAGCAGAGCAAGGAGGGTAATTGAAAGTGCTTTCGGTATTTTAGCATCTAGATAGCGAATTTTGAGAAAACCGATTAATACAGATGTGTCAAAAGCACACAAAATAGTGTTAGCGACAATTTGCTTGCATAATTGTATTATTACCCAAGAACTTCAAAAACCATCTCAACAGCGACGTTACTTACAATTTGGTGACATGGATGACCAAAGTAGCTGTATTAGAAATGTAAGACAAATAAGCATCGATGAAAAAAGGTGTTCCAGAAATGAAGGTTATTTGTACAGAGAGAGATTTACCGACTACTTCAATAATGAAGGTGCTATAGATTGGCAATGGGACAAAGCTACAAATAACGAATTTTAATTAAGGTAGTTGTTTCAACTAAACCGTTTTTAAATTAAAATTGTCAATGGTTTTAAATAAATTTTATATGTATTTTGTAAATTTAGTACTATCATGTAATTATAGTTCATAAATAAATATAAGTCATATATTTTCACTGTTTAATGTATTTTATTTCTTAAAAAATCTAAAACTGCCAAAAGAATTTTAATCTTTTTTACACCTACGTAAGTAGAAAAATAAGTACTAATATAAACAATAAAACTTATATAATATAAAGATGTTAAATCCTAATATAAACAATAAGAATTATAGAAGACCTGCCTCTTCTTCGGCTTGCAAAGCATTATTTAAAATTTTATTTTGTAATAGTCTTCGGTTTCTGTAAGGCAATCTATTTAAAATTTCGCCTAACTGCACCAAAAAACCATCCACACCATCAGGAGGTTTGTTGGTTTCCCATAAAAACTTCAGGATTCCCCTTTGGAATTCAGCTTCGTGTAAACTATTATTTCTTCGACCTGAAATATATAACATATAAAAAGTATTTATTGTTTTAATAAGAATACTAACGGTTGCTTTTGGCAATATGTGTAATTGTGTACATGAAAAAATAATAAGTTTTATTTTACTAACGATTGCTGCTACTGCCCTGGGTGCTATTTTCTGATGTATTATTGTCTGGAGTACCCTCGATTGTACCTTCATGATTTAGTTCTTGTGGTTCGGACAACCCTTGAGAAACATCTGACACATCCGCAGGTAACAATCTCCTGCTTGTGGTGGCACAGGAAATACCTGAATCCACGTTACTTATAGATCTAAAAAATATTACACAAAAAATTATTCAAAAAAATTTGATTAGGTAATATTTTTTTTAATATAAATTTTAATATATTTTAATTTTTCATACATACTTTTCTGTGCTAAACGTATCTTTTAAAAATATCATTTCCTCATAGAATCTAAATCCAACAGTTTTTTCCACAGATGCTGCTTCTGATCCGCTTGGAACATACTCTTTTTGTTTATTGAATTCCTTCGTGAAGCTATCTCTTAAATTTCGCCACCTTTTTTTAATTTTTTCTATCGTAAACTTATCTTAAAATAAAAAAAAAATTGTTTTATAATTTAATTGTTTTAAATAGTAAATGATATATTATTGAATTTAAGTACTGTATATATAATTTCTATTAAATATACAAATAAAATAATACCATTTAAATTGTGTTTTATTTCTTCCCATGCTTCTGTTACATTCAAAGGACCTCTTTCTTTAACAGCTGTTCGGAATACAAGGTCTAACTTTGACTGATTCTATTAATATTTCATCATATTCTGTCCAAATACTCTTTTCATTGCCTCGCTTTTTTTTCCTTGGTTTTGGTGTAGTAGTAGGTGTTTCATCATTATTAAAAGTGTCGTTCAAGGATTGTTCAAAATTGTCTGTATTATCAATACTTTCATCACATGTTATGTTCTCTAAAAAACAAAATGTATTAAATTTATATACAAATATTAATGAAATTATGTTATATAATATTTACCTATGAATACTTCATTTAAATTATTGCATACTATGTTTTGGTTCGACACATCTATATGGGCGAAGCAAGAATGCTCCTGTCACGTCGAGCACGACTGACCGCTACTTTGGACACCCATGCTACCATCTATCCTTACCACCCTACAACCTTTTTCCTTCATGTTACCATGAGTCCTATTTTCTGTCAGTAACGCCACCTAGTAGCAACTGGGTTACCTGCGATAGCCACAGTTCGCATGATAACGAATCCTACCTTACCCGTATTCGTCCCGCCTATCGATCCAACCCTTGTCCTTGGCAGCGCCACATTCGAACCCGAGTTCCCCACCCGCGTCCTTGCCACCCCATGCAAAAGATGAGATACCCTACACTCCCTTACCTTTGCATCTGCCCTAGATACATGCGCGGGTATAAAAGCCGCGACGCGCCTCCACTCGAAGCAGAAGCTTTTGTTCTTTTTGTTTCGAAGGGCGAAGCCCTTGACCGACGACTATTTAATTGTAACAATTGGACTTAGAATAATTTCCGACATTTTGTATTCTGACTTAGAATATTTTCGAGCAGAATTAACTTAGAATATTTTCGAGCAGAATTTACTTAGAATAATTTCGAGTAGAATTTACTTAGAATAATTTCGAGTATAATTGACTTAGAATATTTTCGTGTGGAATTAACTTAAAATATTTGTCAAGCTTCTCTGATTGTAGTCTCGCGAATAATTGTTGATATTATATCTCGACTTCAATCAGTGTTTAACAGTTTTAACGTAACTTTATGCAATTAATAAACATCACATAATTGCATTTTTGAGTGTTACTTTATTTACACAATCCTGTCCTTCTGCCATTTGAATCGCCCGCTGCGTTTGGGTCCTGAGACTGCCGAGGGCTAACTGAGAGAACGAGACAACCGCAACCGCCCCAAAGTAAGTAACTCTGTAGATCGCTATCCTTTCTCTTTCTCTGTCACTCTAATTGTTCGCTGACGCTGTCGCTTGCCGCTTAATTAGTATCGCGAATTATCATTGTTTAATTTACCTGTCCGATTAACTATTTTCACGCGTTCCTACTCCCGTGGTTATTACGTGTAGGCGTAAACCGAAACTGGAACATTTATCGCGTTAACTTTATCGTTTTCGCGACATTGTAACACGGACGTTACAATTGGGGGCCCACCTCCGGGATAAAAGTGAAAATAGTGAAATTTTTTTTTTTATATGTACATACATACCGCAGTTATAAAAATTTTCTTTTTCTCTTCGTTTCTTACGTTCAAAAGTAAAATATAAATAAATTATTAAAATGGCAGCTTGAAACGGTGCGGTCGCTAGGAATTCAGAAGCAACTGAGATTTTACGGAAATACCTTAGTGTAGAGGAACCTACATTAATAACGGCTACGCTCAACGAGTTAGTAGCAGTACTCAGGGCTAGATATCAATCGGCATCGGAAATAAAGCCGGAAAGAATTCGGGATGTTAAGAAGTTGCAGTTGTCTCTCGCAAAAACCGTGGATAGGGCATTAGTTAAAAAAATTTATCAAGACGAAATTATGATAGACATTTTACGTGAATTTATGCATCACAATATTAGTGTTGTTGAAATTATGGAAGCAATCTCGAGCGTGGATAAACATTTGATTACTGAAAAACTTCCAGCTCTAGTCAAATCCGACCAAGAATTAACTGAAGACGGTGAAGTTACGCAGTATAAAACGGTAATAAACACAATAGACCGGGATAATACACAAAATAAAGTGAATTTTGATACAAACTTATTAAATTCGGCAAATTATACTCCACACGTAGCAGGGGGAAGGGGGCACAGTACGCCTTTAGTTACGAATGTTAGAACAACACTGCCAACAACAATGAATTCTTTTCGTCCAAATGCAACTTTAACTCCGTTAAAAAATTTATCGATTAAAGATGCACTAGACTGCATACCAAAATTTGACGGTAGCAATATTCCACTTAGTACCTTTTTATTCGGTTTAAGAGAAGCCATTAGCATGATTCCGGCAGCAAACGAAGCCGACTTGGTAAAATTAATTAGACGACGGCTAACGGGTGAAGCAGCAAAGTCAATGGAGGAAATAGTTTTTTTTAATATGACGGATCTAGTTAAATATTTTGAGGCAAATTTCGGATCGTATAAAACACATCACACCTTGATGGGGGAATTAGCCGCGACCAGACAAAGAGAAAAAGAAAACATTATAACATTTGCAAACAGAGTTAGGCGTATCGCAATAGAATTAAAAGAGGACGCAAAAAGAGAAAAAAGGGATGATGCGGGGTTCATACAAAATGTAGAAGCCGATAAATTAAAATTTTTTGTACGCGGTATGGATTGGGAAATTAAGAGGCGCATGGGGGTGGCCGCAACTTTTCAGGAAGCCGTAGAAAAAGCAATAGAAATAGAGCGTGAGGTTACAGATTTAGAGAAAACCGAACCAACGCGTAAAAGTAAATTAAATCAAGAAAATAACAAATTGAAGGCAGAATTAGCTGAAGTTAAAATTGTTCAAAATAAACCGACAGAAATTTGTCAATATTGTGGCAAAAGAAATCACATCGCGAAAAACTGTTGGACTTTAAAATCATTGTTACCCCCGGGTACACAGCAACCCGCGACACAGCCGACTACATGGGCGCAGCCTGTAGCTACCCAAGCGCGCGTCTCGGCACCAGCCGCGAACCCATTGGCTAGCGCGCGGCCAGCCACGCCCCAAGTCTCACAAAATCAATATAGACCGCGATCGCACAGTCCCGCAGTGGCACAATCGAATCGAATCAATAATTTTGTTAAAATTTGCAATTATTGTAAAAAAGAGGGACACTGGAAGAATGAATGCCAAATATTGGAAAGAAAAAGTAGAGAAAAATTGCAACGTGAAGCGGGAAACGCGAACAGCCCCACGGCACAGGGCGCGACCTGGGGGCAATCAGAAAGCACGCGCCCACACCAATCAAACACAAATCAGAATTAAAATTTTAACGAAAGTCCATTTTGTTGAGTATTAATAGTAAGTCACCTGTAATAGAATTGCTATTTGAAAATTATCAGGTATCGCTCAAATTAATGTTAGATACGGGGGCAGGCCCGTCGTTGCTTAAAATTAGTAAAAAACCTAGTAAGGCCATTGTTTTTGAAAACGAAATTCTTGAACTTAAAGGTATTACTAAGGAATCAATTAACTCGCGCGGGAAAATACCCTCGATTTTCCGCGATTTAACATTGTATTTTCATTTGGTTCCTGACGATTTCCCTATTGAAGAGGACGGGTTAATCGGCAGCGAAATGTTAAGAAAATACGGGGCAAAAATTAATTATGAAGAAAATTTTTTGGAAATAGCTTCTCACGTTATCAGTTTACGATGCACGAGTAGTGTAGATATCGCGCGGCCAATAAACAAAGAGAGTGTAAGTTTGGCACGAGCCGAACGACATAAGGAAGTAACGCAGGGTACGATGTGGGGGGATGAGCGCAATTCCGGACGCGGATACGCGAAAAATCTCGTTGCAACTGCTCGGTCGCACAAATCCAGTGTTGTTTTAGGCGAGTGTAGCACTCAGAACGTTTATAGCGATTTATCTGCTTCGCATGAGAAAATTATTTCACATATTTGTCTTTCTTCGCTTAAAAGTATTGCCCCATTTTAAATTTGTACCGTGCACGTTTTGGAAAAAATTGATTTAAAAAATGGAATTGATGAAAATAAAAATTTGAATTTGAAATTTGAAAAAATTAGTAATTTGGAAAGTAAAAATTGTAAAAGCAAAATTTTGAATTTGAACTTTGAAAAAACTAGTGATTCGGAAAATAAAATTAGTAAAAGCAAAAATTTGAATTTGAACTTTGAAAAAGCTAGCGATTCGGAAAATAAAATTGATAAAAGCAAAAACTTGAATTTGAACTTTGAAGAAGCTAGTCATTTGAAAAATAAAATTTGTAAAAACAAGAATTTGAATTTGAAATTTGAAAAAACTAGAAAATTGAAAAATGAAATTTGTAAAAATAAAAGCTTAAACTTAAAAATTGATAAAAATAAAGATTTGAAAGTTAAGCATTGTAAAACTAAAAACCGGTTAGTTAAAATAGCTAAAAAGCAAAATTTGAGAACTAAGTTTTGTAAAAATAAAAGTTTGAAAGAAAAAGTGAACAGGATTATAATCGGAAATAATTTATTTAGAGAGCAAACGTTAAAAAATAGCGTATCTCAACAGTATTTGGACTTGTTAAATAAAAATTGGAAAAATAGAGTTAGTGAAGATCTTCTTGTAAAAAATTGGGCTAAATTTGAAAGTAAAGTTAATAAATGTATTGTAGTAGAAAATAAGAAAAATTCGGAAATTTTAGCTTGTAAAAATAGTATGAGTGTTAGCACTCAAGGGGGAAATGTTGGATTGAATATAAAAAATTATAGAGCAAAAACGGTATTGAATAAAAGTAGGAGAAAAGTAAATTTTGTTTGTAATAAAATAAGGAATTTTACGTGTATTAAATACAAGCATGAAACTCATAAAAGAACTAAAATTAAAAGGAATAGTTTTAGCAAAATTAGTAAATTATTGAGGAAGCAAAAGTTGTCGTTGTCCGGCAATATTGAGAAGGGCGGAAGTAATTAATTAACCAGCGCATTGTCTTATGCTTTAGTTCGAGAAGACTTTCAGCTGGCGCACCTTTTTGAGGGGTTGCGTGTCAAGCTAGAGAAGTTAACCTTTTTGCAAGCATGGAAAAGTAGTTCATTATTACGCTTATACTCTTGCGCTTTAAATGTTACTTGTTTCACCGCCATTCCTATTTTTAAGAAAATGAGAGAGTATCGCGTATCGGAGGGCGAGGTGACCTCTGACATGTTATACACTTTACGCCAGATGCTACAACAAATTAAAAGAAATATAAATGGAGTAGTCTGGTCAGTATGGAAGCATAGGCCGCACCCTCCGCACTTAAGTAGCCAAATTAGGGTAGAAAGGCGGAGCCATAAAATAGGGGAGCCACGCGACCATCAAATTTTGTGCATGTCAGACACGGTTTTCCTTTTAGGAAATGAGAGGGTGACTAAATTAAGAGAGCTTTTACGTCTTAAGCATTTGTCACCTAATCAATTAGCCGAAATTGAGTCACTCCTTGTGAAATTTTCGGATCGATTTTATTTAGCGGGAGATATTATGCCCGCGACAAATGTAATTGAACACGAAATACCCACAACAACGAATATTCCAATTAGAATTAAACAATTTAGACACCCACCTATTCTAAAAGAAGAGATCAATAGGCAGGTAAAAGAAATGTTAGAGAAAGGCATCGTCGAACCTTCAACAAGTGCCTACTCGGCGCCCGTGTTCTGTGTTGACAAAAAACCGGGACCCGACGGCAAGAAAAAATTTCGGGTAGTAGTAGACTTTAGAAAGTTAAACGCCGTTATACCCGATTACAATCATCCGGTTCCGAACATAGCGGATATTTTGGATCAACTTGGTGATGCCAAATTTTTCTCAGTTTTCGATTTATACGCTGGTTATCATCAAATTAAAATTAAAGCTGAGGACAGAGAAAAAACAGCTTTTTCTTGTGATCTCGGTTTATTTCATTTTGTTAGATCGCCTTTTGGATTAAAGACAAGCGCTCCGGTATTTTTGTCACTCGTTCTCAAAGTAATTGCTGGTATGAAAAACGTGGTTCATTTTTTTGATGACATTTGCGTCTACTCTAAAACTTTTAACGAGCACATAGAAACAATCGAGAAGTTGTTTGAAAAACTGCGCCATGGTAATTTAGTTTTGCAACCGGAAAAATGTGAATTTCTTAAACCGGAAATTAATTATTTGGGACATATAATTAACGGTGACGGTTTACGCCCGGACCCGAAAAAACTAAAAGCAGTTAAAGAATTTCCAGTGCCTAGAAATCAGAAAAATATTAAACAATTTTTAGGACTAGCTGGTTATTATAGGCGATTTATTAATGGCTTTGCACGAATAGCCAAGCCTTTAACTGACCTTCTTAGAAAAGAACAACTTTTTGTTTGGGATGAGAACGCGCAAACGGCATTTGAGACTCTCCGTGATAAATTATGCGAACCACCGGTTTTAGCGCATCCGCATTTCGAAGAAAAGTTTTTAGTAACTACCGACGCTAGCGGGTACGCAATCGAGGCAGTTTTATCGCAAGGAGAAATTGGAAAAGATCGTCCCATAGCCTTTGTGTCGCGCGCGATGAATCAAGCAGAAAAGAATTATTGTACGTTTTCAAAAGAAGCAGTAGCAATCGTGTACGCTATTACGCAATTCAGACCTTACTTATACGGGAATAAATTCACTTTAATTACTGATCACAGGCCGCTACTTTGGTTGAACAATCATAATGATCCAGGATCTAGAGTCACGCGTTGGCGTTTAAAACTTTTAGACTATCAATTCGATGTACTCTATAAGAAAGGTGAATTAAATCTGAACGCGGACGCACTGTCGCGCAACCCGATTATAGAAAAAGTATGCGTAGCTACACAAGTCAGCATAGGGGGAGAGGGGCGCCATGCTGTCGCTGGCGAACAGACAGTAGAGCCGCCCCAGGAACGGCAAACCCAGCAGGGGGACGGCGCGCCCACCTTGCATGCAATGGCCACGCGAAAGCGTGCGGGCCGTCAAGCCACTGAAAAGTATAAACAAGCCATTAAAGCTCTCGCGCCGCGTAAAAGAAAGGAAGCCCCCGCGGTCGAAGAGGTTCAGGAATGCGCGTCCTTTGTCGAAGATAAGGAGACGTCTGCGTCTCTCGTACCGCAAGCTGCGGATAGCAATAAAAAAGAAACGCTGCACAGACCAATCTCGCCATCTGTCTCTGCGTTCGCGCTCGAGGAAAGTGAGCAAACGGTTATGTCAGGAGAGCTCGCGTGCCGGGAAGCATCCGGGCGCGACAACATCTCGGTGTTTAAAGGTCCCTTTTCCGACATGACTTTCGGAGACGAGGACGCGGTCAATGAAAAAAGTGTCGCGCTGAAAGCAGTCGGTCCTCAAGACAATATAATCTATTGTAGAGAGAAATTGTTTATGAGGAAGGATAGTTACCTTTATTTTGTGAGCACGGACGGAGAACCGCTCGATGAGGGGTCTAGGCAATTAAAGGATTTAGGGAAGCTTCCGCATTTCGAGAATTTAGTAACGGGAGAGCCTAAAATCATTAAGGCCAATAAAAAAATGCATTTTGTATTACCACTTAGGGGCAAAGGTAAAAATAGTTTATGGGATACCTTAGAAATTTTGGGCCAGTTACTTAGGAAGTTAGCAAAATTTTTAGATATTAATCAAATTGCTTCTTTTAGTATGGCTAGGAGCAGTAATATCGAAAATGTTGAGTTTAAAGATATTTTGGCCTCTTTAAGACGTGAATTAGGTAATAATAGTGTTAAAATAATTATTTGCCGTGGACACATACAGCACCCGGAGCCGAGTAAAAGAGCGGATATAATTCACGAAGCTCATTGTTTGGCGGCGGGTGGACACAAAGGAGTAACTAAAACTTTGAATAGAATAAAATATAAATATCAGTGGAAGCATTTAAAGGAGGACATACAAGCCTTCATTCAAAAATGCGTTCCTTGCCAGCTTAAAAAATTAGTGCGGGTCAAAACAAAACAGAAAATGATTATAACGGACCACCCTTGTATTCCATTTTTCACGGTTAGTTTGGAGATCGTAGGACCGTTACCGAGAACTAAAGACGAATCCGAGTACATTTTAACTATGCAGGATCAATTTACAAAATTCTCGGTGGGAGTCCCTTTAAAAGACCAGACTGCCATTACTGTAGCAGATGCTTTTATCAAACGCTTTATTTGCACTTTTGGCGCGCCGCAAGCTATGCTTACCGATCAAGGCACCAATTTTCTTAGTAAATTAGTTAAGCGCGTTGCAAAACGATTTAAAATTAAGCAAGTAAAAACTACCGCTTCTCACCCTCAATCTAACGGCTCTTTAGAGCGCTCGCACTCGCCACTTAGTGAATTTTTGAAAATGTTTGCCACGAAACATTTAGATTGGGACGAGTGGGTTGAGTTAGCAATGTTTAATTTCAACACGGGCAAACATGAAGGAACCCAGCATACTCCGTTCGAGTTAGTGTTCGGACGCCTGGCGAGAGTACCCTCGAGCCCCTTAGAGCCGGAAGATTTATTGCCTACTTACGCGGGGTACATGACAACTTTGGTCGAAAGATTGAGTTTTCTCCAAATAACCGCACAAGAAAAACTATTATCGGCTAAACAAAGAGCTAAAGAATATTATGATAAAAAATCAAATCATAAGAATTTCAAAATAGGCGATTTTGTGTGGTTGCAGAGCGGGCCAAAACCGCATAAATTTGAAAATCAATATTCAGGCCCTTACTTAATAATTGAAATCTGGGAAAATGGCAATGTAAAAATTCAAATTAAGGAAAATAAGACCAAAGTCGTGCATAGTAATCGCTTACGCTTATCGCATATTAATCCGCATGCAGATTCCGAAAGCTTGTAAAAATAAAAAGTAAGCTTAGCGTAAGTTAGAAAGTTAACATTTTTATTCATGATTACAGATGAGGACTTTGATGTTCATTCTCGCAACAACTTTGAAAATTAAGATAACTTTCGGGCTGATCGGATTTGATTGTGGACAAAAATTCACTAATTTTACTACGTTTTCTTTGGTTAATGTGGGAGAGTGCGACCTGCCGGAACCGATCGTTAACGTTACTAAAACGGAAATTAGCCTTTTGCAAATAAACGAGTACGCTGATACGCTAGTTAGATATTGTAAAGTGGAAATTAAAAGAACGGTTGCGCATTGCGGTATGTGGTCGCATATCTCTCACGTTAAAAACGGAGAAGTGAATTTCTTACGTGAAGTGACCAGAGACGAGTGTGTTAAAATGCACGTGCATAAGTCAATTACTATCGCGGAGAACGCTCTCGGAGGATTGAGGATAAATGACTCGGTTACGTTTCCAATCACGTTCGCAGGAGCTATTAAAGCGGACGGCTTGTGTGCCAACACAGGTCACTATTCTGACCCGTACGGAGAATTTTATGATGTAGTTGTGCACGGATATGCGACCATAAAATTGGAAGAACGTTTTAACGCGGTTAACTTGAATAATAACAAAATCAGATTAGAATCGGGCACGCAGTACGCATTTACTGATGATCATTGCATAGATATGCAATTCGGTTACGCGTTTTGGGATATGATACCTACGGGCCCGTGCGAGGCTCGTAAATACACTTCCTTGTATACCGGGCCAGTAATGAAGGTTATTGAGAAGGATAATGAGCGCCGGCCGTTGTATGTTTTGGAAGCGGAAGGATTGTCTTTCGCGTTTAAAGACATCAGTCTAGTAAACGTTTACTCTTATCAATTAATTCGCACGGAGCACCCGAAATTATTTATCTTACTTGATCCGGAGCATGAGAGATTAATAGTCCAAAAAAGGGTTAGTATTAGCAACACTGATATTTTCGCATATGTAAATTCGAAATTTGTGTATGTAGACGCGCACATTAAGGGGCAAATGACACGATTGTACCGGGATATACTAGAAAAACAGTGCGAATTAGAACGTAAGGTACTCGCTAATTCACTTAGTATAGCTACTATCTCGCCCGATTTATTAGCGTATCAAATCATGAAGCCGGGCTATATAAGTCTATTGGCCAGCGAGGTGGTGCATATATTGAAGTGTGTACAGGTCGAAGTGAAGGTTAGGCCGACGGAAGATTGCTATCAGGAATTGCCTGTATCATGGGAGGATAAATTGCTATTTTTAGCACCACGGACTCACATTTTACGTGAATTTGGCACAAAAGCGAAATGCGATACTATGATTCCGGTTATGTTTTTGGTAGGAGAGCGATGGTTTAAAATGTTGCCACAGATTACGATACAAGACACGCCGTCAATTTTAAAGCCACAAATTCAACAGTCATGGACTTATAATAATCCAACAGATTTAGCTAATAGCGGAATTTATTCCTACGGGGACATTGAAAGCTTAAAAAACTTTATTATGTTTCCGAACGAGAGGGGCGCGATTTTAAACGATTTGGCGTACGGTTATTCGGGCAAAGGCAGAATGACTGAGTCCGGATCGAGTTCGGGTCTCCTCGATGAGGAAGCGCTTTCACGCATTGCCGACTCTGCATGGGGCCGTGTTTGGTCGCGCTTAATTACCTTTGGGTCAGTAAGCGCAGCGTTTATATCTCTTCTTATGATTTTCCGTTTAATTAAATTTATATTTGACACCATTATTCACGGATATGTTTTATACAGCCTTTATGGTTGGTCGGTGCACATTTTAGGAGCTCTCTGGAATTCGCTTACGCACCTGCTTTTACATTTGGAGAAAGACCACGAACCGGAAAAATCGAAGGAAGGTGAGCCTGTTAAAGGGCCGTCTGCTCCGTCTGCCGCCGAAGCTCCGTTTACCTGTACTACACAGAAATATCAGTTGGAGTGCCAATGGTCAGAAAATAATTCAAAAAATAATCCAGAAGTAATCGAAAATAAGCTATACCCCATACTAAACGAACAAAATAAACCATTTTTACCGCCGCGAAATATAGTTTGAATTAACTTTTAACTTTTACTTGTAATTAATAATAAAAAAAAAAAAAAAAAAAAAAAAACTATCTATTCACTCAAACCATTAAAATGAGACCTAGTCAGAAGAAATCATTGCTTGACGATTTAATCACGCTTAGGAGTCGTTTAGTATGGGCGGCTCAGAACCGAAACGAGCGATTGCTCGCATATAGCACGCGAATGCAGCGTACTTATGAAGTCTATGCTCATGCGGGCAGAATTGCGAATAGAGGGATGATTGAAGTTACTGAATCTGAATTGGAGCGAGAAAGATTGGCGATCTTTTGCTATGTCTCGGGGTTGCAACTTAGCATTAAGCGTTATATGTGTAAGCCGGAATTTTATAATAATTTTGCGCAAGCGCGACGTCATGCCGAGCAAATCGCTTACCACCTTGATGATTTGGCAAACATGTGAACAGTAGTAGTTTGTAATCATAGTGATTTAATTTAATTCTGAAATTTAAAGTAATTTACAAATTTTCTTTTTTTAGCCATTAGAGCAGGCCTGGCTTCGCGCAAGCGTTAGAGCGCCTGCGAAAACATCCCTGCAGTTATTGCTATCTTATCACTGCGTGCGAGAAGGAGACAAAACAGTGTATGTAGACGAAGAATCTTATAACTTCTTTTGTAAAAATTGTTACTCCACGCGTGTAGAAGACCCGTTTCGATTACTTGAACCCTGCATTTATTATCACATACTAGTGCACTCTACTGTTGCTGTACCAACGTGTTGTAAAGTTTGCCACCGACAATTACTGTTTTTGCGAACAGGTGAATCTTGTGAAAGGTGTATTCGGGTTTACATGTTAGTAGGTGAGGAATTGCTATCTTATCCAATAGCCGAGGTTTTGTATTGACTCCTAAAATCACTTTGAATTAGAGTAACATGTCGATAATTCGTAATTACGAGCGGGTGGCCTACGGGTTCAGGGAGGAGCACGTATGCGCTATGTGTTTCATGAATAAATTGCATCCTTTATTGCAAAATTTGTATACGTTAGAATTGGCCAGAACGTGTAATCAGAATTTAAGCTTAATTAGAATAATCAAATGTGCTATTTGCAAATCGGTAGTAACATTTGTTAGGAGAGATATAAAGCAGGTAACCACGAGGCACCCGTTAGTTGAAATACATTTGGAACAATCGCCCACAATCTCGCAAATCGAAGCTATACATGCGCACGTGCACATGAGTGCATCGTCAGTACTATGGTACAACGACTGTTTGTTAAAGCTGACTAATGATCTTATAGCCTTATGGCGCCTCCGAAACAACGGGAGAACTGAGCTTCCCACAGCAGGGATTCAGCCTCAAGCGTTTGCGGCCGCCGATTTTACAGCAGTAACAAATTTGGATAGTTCTAATGGCATAAACGTAAATTTAGGGGAAAATCCGATGCCAATCATTGTAAGCGTAACAGGAGGCGAATCATCGCAAGCGGACGATCGTGTTAAAAATATGAATGTTAATAATGACTTTAATTTGAGTAATCAAGCTAATATTGTTCGTGATGTAAGTGCTGTGGCCAAGAAACCAGAAGCGCCGTGCGGACGTAGGCACAGCGGCTCAAAGATAGGTGGGTCAAGCTCCCAGGTCATAGGTAGTAGCACGGAAGTTGTACCGCGTGTAGAGAGCCTTTATTGGCCCACCAATAAAACTAAGGCTACTTGGACTATGACGCAGATAGAATTTGATAACCTAATGGGCAAAAGAGAATTTGGAGACATGACACTTAATGAGTTTAGGCGCGGTTTAGAAGGGGAGCTAGCATGTAAACAAATTAAGGAATGATAGATTGCAAAAAAAAAAAAAAAGGGGGTCACAGCAGAGTTTGTCATTAATAGAAAATGTAACGTTGCACTTTGTAGATGTCAAATAACAAAAAAATCAACAAAAAAAAAAACTTCCTTTTACACAAATAAACTGCTTTAGCGATATCTTTTTGTATTTTTGAAATTCTTTTGTAGTAGATAAAACCTTATCTTATTTTTGGTAATTATTGGTTTTCAGCAAAAGGGAAAGTGGTAGGCAGTAAACACAATAGCTATGGGCTTTAAACTTCTAATAAAGGGTTGTGCATTGCTGATGAGCATTTCAAGCTCGTTACAAAAGGATTTAATGCCCTATTATTATGCCATTGACAATAATCCAGGGCTGGTGTTTGTTAAGTCCAAAGAGGTGGTGTTTATCAAGGAAAAGTAGAGTGTCGTAACATCGGTCAACACGGAGTTTATCAAGACGGCGACTAAGCAGGGCAGACCAGAATTGGAGGCTATCCGCGATGCATACCAGCAGATGCGCAAATCGAACGGCACAATAACTCACATGGTTAGAGTACTGGACGTTGAATTGCGTAATCTCCACGAAGTAACAAAAAATTTGAGAAAAAGCGAGTTGTTTTACTACCTCGTAGTGGTCCCTAGGGGAGAGGAGTTTAATGTTTCCCCCACGAGTTATGTATTAGAAAATTATAGGGAAATTAGTGTTTTTATGGGTAAATTGCGCGAGGATAAACTTGAGATAATGCCGGGACACAGGGTGAACACCTGCGTAATTGAAAATGACTACGCGCGCGAAAGTTTAATCATTCAGCAGAAATTTGAAAAATTGCATAAGCAAATTACAAAAGTACCGTGGGGCGAACATAAAGTCGACGTTAACTTTCAATTTATCTTAGAAAATTTATATGAATTGTTCGAAATAATCGGAAAATCCAAACAGCTTATTTTGAACTTGTGTGATTTATTGGAGCACCAAAAAGTATTGTTTACTTCTGCAGAATTAAATAAATTTTTAATTCAAATTAGGGATGATAGAAAATTGTCTTTGCCATTTTTTATATCGAATTTCGGCTCAATTTTGTTGGGACAGTTGGTTAAGGTGCATATTATGTTTGTTAATAATGAATTATTTATTGAAATGGTAATACCATTTACCGATAAAGATCTTTTCTTGCTTTATGAAATGCAACCTTTTCCAGTTTTCCAAGCAAATTTTGAAGATAAAACCTTAGCAGCTCATATTAAGCCGAGAGCAGATTATATCGCTGTAGGCGACTCGAGCGATCGGTATCTATTTCTAAACCAGTCGGACTTGAATAAATGTGACGAAAGAAATACCTTTTTTCTCTGTGAAAACGAATTTTATTTTGAAAATTATATATCATGTGAGAAAATGTTGTTATCTAAACCAAATTATGGGGAATTGCCTTTATGCAATATTCAGTTTTCGCAAGGAAAGGAGCAGTATCTTCAAAGAATGACAAACAAGCGTTTGTGGCTAGCGTCAACCATAAATGAACATAGGCTAGAAGTTATGTGCTCGGGAAATATTTACAAAATACCTATCTCGGGGAGCCAAATTGTAGAGCTGCCAAAAAATTGTAAAATGAGAATCGATGAGCGCGAAGTTTATGGTTTTGACGGCCGATATAATGATCAAGATATAATCGTGCCTAATCTAAAGTTAAACATCCATCGAGAGTTAGTATTTAAACAAAGTAAAGAAAAGCAAATTGCGAGTAGCATTGCCGAGAACAGCGGGGCAATTACTACTAAAGTTTGTTATACATAGTATTCTATGCAATTTTGAGTATAATTATAGTCACATTTTTGGGTGTATTCACGTACTTTGCTTTTCGCTTACTTAAAAATAAAGACAGTCGTCCTGTGGAAACAGAAAACTCATATGTACCAATGTACCCCTTGGACCACGGTTTTAAATGTAATTTCACAGGAGTGTCGCATTATGAAGAGTCGCGCTCGCCGCCGGTACCGATTAAGAATTGTGAGGCAAGCCCTGCGAAATCGGCTTTAATAAAAATTTGTAACGATAGCGTGCCAGAACCGGGACCGTCTAGAAATAGCGAGGCCGGTCCTTCGAAAACAGTCGCTTGTTTAACTGCTATTGATACCATATTATCCGGTGTTTAATAATAAATTTTTTTTTTTTTTTTAAAAAAAAAAAAAAAAAAAGTATTCGTAAAATAGTTTGTGAACAAAATATGCGACGTTAAATCGGTAATTTGTTAAGCTTGAGACTATAAGTAAGCGTAGATTAGAGATACATTAATCGGCTGCAGTAGTATAATTAATTGAAATTATAAGTAGATGTTGTAGCAGTGTAATAACAAACATGAGCAATTGGAAGATTTAGCTATTTTACCTTTTTCTTTTTAAATAGAATGGAGGGAGTTTGGAGAAAATAGTCGAGAGGGTAGGGCAGAGTAAAAAAAAAAAAAAAAAAAAAAAAAAAAAAAAAAAAAAAAAAATAGAGAAAATTTTCCTTTCAGCTTTTCCCTCACTACACAAACCCATCCTCTCCCTGTCGCTCAAATTCCATAAAGATGGGTCCAGCTCGTGAGCAGTCTCGTCGAAAGAGAGCATTAGCTCGCCAACGCTCGCATCAGCACCATCGCAAATTTGTTGTGTGTTCCAGACAAATTAGGCTGTCCAGAGCATTTACGCCCGCTTTCACACGACACTAGTGCTCCAAGGATTCCAAATTTTGACCGACCATTATGAACCACGAGCAACAGCAGGTGCCAACGCTCCAAAGACTGGCTTTCGAAAGCTTTGTTTCGCCGAATGTCCAGTTGCGCAATCGAGGATGTCGGTTAGCGCAACTAGTGTACCTGACGCTATGGGAGTTCGCACGGGACTGGTACGTCGATAGACCCAGTCAAGAGGAGAGGGAGTTCGCGCCATCTGAGCGCCATTTACCGTGGCACCAGGTGTGGGCGCGAAGACTGTGGCCGATCATGAACCGCCAGAACCGGTGGGACGTAGTCAGCAACCCAAGCGACGAAGCGCAAGTCCAGTGGAACAGGGCTTATTTGCGTGGAGCCAACGACTGGGTTGAGTTACAACGATTCTCTTTGGACCGTATGCTCTTGCCGCACGGCAGCGAGGGATATGGAAGTTGGAAGCACTACCGTAATTGCAGCGAGTGTGGCGTTGACCTTGCCACATGGCGGAATTGCAGAGACTGCGTACGGCAGAGCACCAGCACGGACACCCTGGATTGGTGTCTTTCTTGTGAGGACGAGACGCACATAAGAGCGTTGGAGGAGACGCTGTGTCCAGAGTGTGGAGGAGGACCAATTCTCCCGGCCATGGCAGAAGTACTCGTTGATAATTGGGACAATGCGCCTGAACCCTGGTTGGTGCAGCTTGAATGGAAGCAGCAGGAGCCAGAACCACAGCCAGATGTCTGGGTCGAGGAGAGCCAGGCATGGGAATGGCAGCATTACAGGATGGTCCTGTACACTGTAGGCGGTTTTTTGATTGTCATCAATTACATTAGGCAATCAACAAATTGAAATGAAACGAGTAATACAAATTTTTCTTTCTCCTCTTCCAAATGTATTTATAATGTTAGTATTCAGGAAACAACTATTACAGTTATAGCTGAAATTGTAAAAAAAAAAAAAAAAAAAAAAAAAACGCCCCCAACACACAACACAAAAAAGAAACAAATCAAAAACAAAATAACAACAGACGCAGAGTCTGAATTTAAGTCGACTCGCTGTCAGGGTGGAGTCAAAAGACTCAGCTCTCCGCCCGAAGTGACATTTGGGCGGAGGGACCAGCAAGCGCCGCACCGCAGCGCACGTCTTCGGGGGGGGACGTGTCACGTCGAACACGACTGACCGCTACTTTGGACACCCATGCTACCATCTATCCTTACCACCCTACAACCTTTTTCCTTCATGTTACCATGAGTCCTATTTTCTGTCAGTAACGCCACCTAGTAGCAACTAGGTTACCTGCGATAGCCACAGTTCGCATGATAACGAATCCTACCTTACCCGTATTCGTCCCGCCTATCGATCCAACCCTTGTCCTTGGCAGTGCCACATTCGAACCCGAGTTCCCCACCCGCGTCCTTGCCACCCCATGCAAAAGATGAGATACCCTACAACTCCCTTACCTTTGCATCTGTCCTAGATACATGCGCGGGTATAAAAGCCGCGACGCGCCTCCACTCGAGGCAGAAGCTTTTGTTCTTTTTGTTTCGAAGGGCGAAGCCCTTGACCGACGACTATTTAATTGTAACAATTGGACTTAGAATAATTTCCGACATTTTGTATTCTGACTTAGAATATTTTCGAGCAGAATTAACTTAGAATATTTTCGAGCAGAATTTACTTAGAATAATTTCGAGTAGAATTTACTTAGAATAATTTCGAGTATAATTGACTTAGAATATTTTCGTGTGGAATTAACTTAAAATATTTGTCAAGCTTCTCTGATTGTAGTCTCGCGAATAATTGTTGATATTATATCTCGACTACAATTAGTGTGTAACAGTTTTAACGTAACTTTATGCAATTAATAAACATCACATAATTGCATTTTTGAGTGTTACTTTATTTACACAATCCTGTCCTTCTGCCATTTGAATCGCCCGCTGCGTTTGGGTCCTGAGACTGCCGAGGGCTAACTGAGAGAACGAGACAACCGCAACCGCCCCAAAGTAAGTAACTCTGTAGATCGCTATCCTTTCTCTTTCTCTGTCACTCTAATTGTTCGCTGACGCTGTCGCTTGCCGCTTAATTAGTATCGCGAATTATCATTGTTTAATTTACCTGTCCGATTAACTATTTTCACGCGTTCCTACTCCCGTGGTTATTACGTGTAGGCGTAAACCGAAACTGGAACATTTATCGCGTTAACTTTATCGTTTTCGCGACATTGTAACACGGACGTTACACTCCAAATAATTATAATTTCTTCGAGGTAATAAAATTTTGCAATAGTGGCATTTGTAATACTATAAAAGTAAAAACAATGGACATCAAATTTTATCGGTAGCTTTTTAATAGATTTCTTAATTTCACAAATACTTACATCAGATTCATCAGGAATTTGTGAAATATTTGACCCGCTTTGTATTTTAATATGAAAAACTACTAACTTCAAAAACTATATTAATATACTATATTAATATAATATATTAATATGAAAAAGCTGAAAGCAAAATAATAGCAAGTATAACCTTAAAGAAAAATTTGAAATCATCAACGCTAAGCGGCTAACGTCGGAGAACATACGTTGCCGCATGCGGGATCGCTCTCATTGGCTGTTCGGATGACGCAGCGCGATTCCGTATCACGCATTCCGCACATGTGATCTCGGCCTAACACCTTTTTTATGTCATAGTGTAACACCTCTTTTATGTGATAGAGTAAGACCTTTTTTATGTCGTAGAGTGATATGTTTTTTATGTCATAGAGTTACACCTTCTTTATGTTACAGAGTCATACCTTTTTTTTAACTATAGAGTAAGAGCTTTTTTATGTCACAGAGTAACATCTTTTTTATGTCACAGAGTAACACCTTTTATATGTTATAGATTTACACCTTTTTTATGTCATAGTGTAACACCCTTTTTATGTCATAGAGTAACAGCTTTTTTATGTCATAGAGTAACATCTTTTTGTGTCATAGAGTGTCACCTTCATTGCTATAGAGTAACACCTTTTTGAACTTTTATGTCATAGAGTAACATCTTGTTATGTTATTTAGCAACATCTGAATAAATATACATCAAACATCCTTTTTATATTTTATACTATAGAGTAACACCATCTTGAAATTATCTGCTATTATAGAGTAGCACCTTCTGTGTCACACAATAACATCTTTTTATATTTTATGTCATCGAGTAACACCTTTTTTATGTCATAGTTTAACACCTTTTTTATGTCATAGAGTTACACCTTTTTATCTCATAGAGTGACATCTTTTTTATGTCACAGAGTAACACCTTTTTTATGTTATAGATTTACACCTTTTTTATGTCATAGTGTAATACCCTTTTTATGTCATAGAGTAACAGCTTCTTTATGTCATAGAGTAACATCTTTTTGTGTCATAGAGTGTCACCTTCATTGCTATAGAGTAACACCTTTTTGAACTTTTATGTCATAGAGTAACATCTTTTTATGTTATTTAGTATCATCTGAATAAATATATCGCCAACATCCTTTTTATACTTTATACTATAGAGTAACACCATCTTGAACTTATCTGCTATTATAGAGGAGCACCTTCTATGTCACACAATAACATCTTTATACAATTTATGTCATAGAGTTACACCTTTTTATCTCATAGAGTGACATGTTTTTTATGTCATAGAGTGATATCTTTTTTATGTTACAGTGTCATACCTTTTTTTATGTCATAGAGTAACAGCTTTTTCACGTCATAGAGTAACATCTTTTATGATGACGTCTCTCTACTCATAAACTGTTCGTGCACAATATATGGTGATGATGGCGGTGATGGGTGGAATATATTGAAGGATTGCTCAGCGATATGGGCATTATCGCTATTAAAAATATTAATCGGACTTTGAAAGAAACTGCAACACGCTTAAATGTTTCAGCGATTCTCCGCCTAGAAATAAGTACACTTCATTATTGCAAAGATTAACCTGAAGAAAGCAATCACTCCATGCAGTTTGGAGGTGGGCCGTTATGGGTTTTCCGTGTAAATCAAATGGAGCCAGTCGGCCATATTGCAAATAAGTTTTAAGTGGTGTTATATGGTGTACTTTATTTTTTAAATTATTCATACTCGACTGTTTCAGTTTCTACCACTTCCAATACATGTGTTACAAATTCAACTATATCCTCAAAATTTGCAGCTAAAAATCGACCCACCTTCCACTAGCATCTTAAGAGTCTCACGAATAATCATATCGATGAGGGTATAGTCAAAATCGCCTGATAACCACGGTGCTCCATGACAGTGATGCTCCAACTATAGATCCTCTTCTCTATACTTATCTGTAAGTCTCTTCCATGGAAACGGCTCTTTGAAGAGACAGTGGTTCACTATTGTCCATTAGAGAGAGTAATTCCTTCAAGACGAACTTATTCCCGGGGCTGCGGGCCGCACGATATTCGGGACATTAGAGTGACATCTTTTTCATGTCATAGAGTGACACCTTTTCGAACTTTTATATTATGAAGTAATACCGTTTTAAGTCATAGAGTGGCACCTTTTCAAACTTTTATGTTATAGAGTGACACCTTTTTTATCTTACAGAGTGACACCTTTTTGTGGTATGGAGTAACACCTTTGATTTATGTGATAGTCTAACACCTTTTTATGTCATAGAGTGACAACTTTTTTATTTGAGCGACCTTATTTGTTATAGAGTAAGACTTTTTTTATGTCATAGAGTTACACCTTTTGTATCAGCGAGAAACACATTTTTGAACTTTTATGTTATAGAGTAACACCTTTTTGAACTTTTATACTATACAGTAAATAGTATATTACGATACGTGGGCCGGAAATTGGATTTCCGGGCCGTGCGTGGTATGACGCCCGAGGCGAAGCCGAGGGCGTCATAACGCACAGCCAGGGCATCCAATTTCCGGTCCAAGTATTGTATACTATTTTTCTTACTCCCCGGCCGAAAGTACGTTCTGTAATTGTTAAATAATTGATAAAATTGCGTTGTCGTCTGCTAGCTGTGTTTGAGTGTTAGTTTTTCTTTCGGCCCGCTCGATAGTAGTGCCTCTGTCGGCCGCTTTGGGTAGCTCGGTCGATATTACCGACTGTGTTTTCTTTCGGCCCGGCGTAGAGAGCTGGTTTTTTGGGCGTCTGCTACTTTCGCTATTGTACAGATGGTCTGATGCCCGCCCGACATTTGCAAGACCGAGGCGAAGCCGAGGTTTTGCTGGTCGGGGCGGGCATCAGAAACACATTCATTAAAAAAAGACAACACCACTTTTTATTTCAACTAACTCTTTTTTCTCGTCACACGTGCACTTTCCTCTGTCTATTTCGTACGTGTCTAACCTTCACACCGCACAAACATATTTTCCTCGGACGCTCCCGTCCATACGTTTACTTAATTGTTTCTACACGACTCCAAAGTACGTGTAGAAAACAAGAGGAAAAAATAATAACCACGATCAAACAAAACCACTTTTTATTTCAACTAACTTTTTTCTCGTCACCCGTGCACTTTCCTCTGTTTATTTCGTACGTGTCTAACCTTCACACCGCACAAACATCTTTCCTCGGACATGCGCGCGGGCGCTGAAGCGCCGCGGGTCAGGAAATTTCGGCAGCCAATCAGAGCGCGCGGTTGGTCTAAAATAGGATGCGAAAGTTTCTCTTTCGGCCCGGAGATGCGGGCCGAAAGTACGTACTTTCGGGTGGGCGAGTAAGAAAACCTTTTTTATGTCATAGAGTAACACCTTCTATATCATAGATTAACACATATCGAAGCCAAGTAGTCGAATTGGACAGAGCACCCACAACCGTTCGCTTGGAGGATTGGCTGCTATCCCCGTCGTAGGCTCATCATTACCACTACCACCGCCATCATCACCATTTATTATATAGGAAAAGCTTATGGGTAAGGAGACGCAATCTCCAACATAACCACCATCATCACCACATATTGTGCACGAACAGTTTATGGGTAGAGAGACGTCATCATAAAAGGTGTTACTCTGTACCATAAAAAGGTCTTACTCTATAACATAAAAAACGTGTGATGCTATAGCATAAAAAAGGTCTCACTCTATGACATAAAAAAGGTGTTACCCAATGACATAAAAAAGGTGTTACTCGATGACATAAAATATAAAAAGATGTTATTGTGTGACACAGAAGGTGCTACTCTATAATAGCAGATAAGTTCAAAATGGTGTTACTCTATAGTATAAAAATATAAAAAGGATATTGGATGTATATTTATTCAGATGATGCTAAATAACATAAAAAGGTGTTACTCTATGACATAAAAGTTCGAAAAGGTGTTACTCTATAGCAATGAAGGTGTCAGTCTATGACACAAAAAGATGTTACTCTATGGCATAAAAAAGCAGTTACTCTATGACATAAAAAAAGGTATGACTCTGTAACATAAAAAAGATGTCACGCTATGACATAAAAAACATGTTACTCTATGAGATAAAAAGGTGCAACTCTATGACATAAAAAAGGTGTTAACCTATGACATAAAAAAGGCGTTACTCTATGACATAAAGTGTAAAAAGTGTTATTGTGTGACATAGATGGTGCTATTCTATAATAGCAGATAAGTTCAAGATAGTGTTACCCTATAGTATAAAAATATAAAAAGGATGTTGGATGTATATTTATTCAGATGATGCTAAATAACATAAAAAGGTGTTACTCTACGACATAAAAGTTCAAAAAGGTGTTACTCTATAGCAATGAAGGTGTCACTCTATGATACAAAAAGATGTTACTCTATGACATAAAAAAGCTGTTACTCTATGACATAAAAAAGGTATGACTCTGTAACATAAAAAAAATGTCACTCTATGACATAAAGAACATGTCACTCTATGATATAAAACCGGTGTAACTCTCTGACCTAAAAAACATGTCACTCTATGACATAAAAAACATGTCACTCTAAGACATAAAAAAGGTGTTACTCTATGACATAAAAAGGGTGTTAAACTATGACATAAAAAAGGTGTTACTCTCTAACATAAAAAACATGTCACTCTATCACATAAAAAAGGTGTTACACTATGACATAAAAAAGGTGTTACTCTCTAACATAAAAAAGGTGTTACTCTATGTCATAAAAAAGGTGTTACTCTATGACAAAGTGCAAAAAGATGTTAATGTTGTCACATAGAAGGTGCTCCTCTATAATAGCAGATAAGTTCAAGATGGTGTTACACTATAGTATAAAGTATAAAAAGGATGTTGGCGATATATTTATTCAGATGATGCTAAATAACATAAAAAGATGTTACTCTATGACATAAAAGTTCAAAAAGGTGTTGCTCTATAGCAATGAATGTGATACTCTATGACACAAAAAGATGTTACTCTATGACATAAAAAAGCTGTTACTCTATAACATAAGAAGGGTGTTACACTATGACATAAAAAGGGTGTAACTCTATAACATAAAAAAGGTGTTACTCTATGACATAAAAATGGTGTTACTCTGTGACATAAAAATGGTGTTACTCTGTGACATAAAAAAGCTGTTACTCTATAGTTAAAAAAAAGTATGACTCTGTAACATAAGAAAGATGTCACTCTATGACATAAAAAAGATGTCACTCTATGACATAAAAAAGGTGTAACTCTATGACATAAAAAACATATCACTCTATGACATAAAAAAGGTCTTACTCTATCACATAAAAGAGGTGTTACACTATGACATAAAAAAGGTGTTACTCTAACATAAAAAAGGTGTTACTCTATCACATAAAAAAGGTGTTACTCTATGACAAAGTGTAAAAAGATGTTATTGTTGGGACATAGAAGGTGCTACTCTATAATAGCAGATAAGTTGAAGATGGTGTTACTCTATAGTATAAAAGTATACAAATGATGTTGGCGATGTATTTATTCAGATGATGCTAAATAACTTAAAAACATGTTACATGACATAAAAGTTCAAAAAGGTGTTACTATATCGCAATGTACTATACTATATCGCAATGTGTCACTGTATGACACAAAAAGATGTTACTCTATGACATAAAAAAGCTGTTACTCTATGACATAAAAAAGGTATGACTCTGTAACATAAAAAAGATGTCACTCAATGACATAAAGAACATGTCATAAAAAAGGTGTTACTCTCTAACATAAAAAACGTCTTACTCTATCACATAAAAAAGGTGTTACACTATGACATAAAAAAGGTGTTACTCTCTAACATAAAAAAGGTGTTACTCTATGTCATAAAAAAGGTGTTACTCTATGACAAAGTGCAAAAAGATGTTAATGTTGTCACATAGAAGGTGCTACTCTATAATAGCAGATAAGTTCAAGATGGTGTTACTCTATAGTATAAAGTATAAAAAGGATGTTGGCGATATATTTATTCAGGTGATGCTAAATAACATAAAAAGGTGTTACACTATGACATAAAAAAGGTATTGCTATATGACACAAAGTTTAAAAAGTTTTAACTGTATGACATAGAAGGTGTTACTCTATAACATGAAAATGTGTTACTCTATAGCATAAAAATTCAAGAAGGTGTTACTCTATATCATAAAAGTTCAAAAAGGTGCTACTCTATGACATAAAAAAGGTGTTTCTCTATACCATGAAAAAGGTGTAACTCTATGACATAAAAAGGTGTTACTATATGACATAAAAAGGTGTTTCTCTATAACATGAAAAAGGTGTAACTCTATGACATAAAAAGGCGTTACTCTATGACATAAAAAAGGTGTTACTCTATGACACAATGTTTAAAATGTTTTAATTGTATGACATAGAAGGTGATATTCTATAAGATAAAAATGTGTTACTCTATAATAGAATAAAAGGTCAAATAGGTGTTTCTCCATAGCATAAAAGTTTAAAAGTTTTGACTGTATGATATAGAAGATATTACTCTATAATAGCATAAAAGTATAAAAAAGGTTGCTGGCGGTATATTTATTCAGTTGACTCTAAACTAATGAAGCATAAACATGGCAAACACACCGGATGTTATTAGCAAATTTCAGGATGCAGTAGTACAAAAATCACGGTCTTTATTAGGTTTGACAAAAAGTGCTGAATCTCTGGATACAGCTGATGATATGGAAACTTCTGAAATCAAACTATCTAATATGAGCCCTGACCATAATAAAATAGCTAGCTCCAATAATGGTAAATTTGCAAAACTAGTCAAGAAATATGTAACGATATTAAACGGAAATTCTAGGAGATATCTCGATAATATTTATGGTGTTTACAAGCGAGGAAATTTACTTATGATCGGAGATTCTCCAATAAAATTTGAAGGCGACTTTGTCCAGATAAAGGAACGAAACTATCGTTTGTCCGTAGGATTACTACAATTACTATTCAAAAAACTTCCGGATGAAAGTCTTACCAATTCAGTTGATTTGGATAATTATCGTATGATTATTGAAGTTTCGAGCGCTCACAAAAAGCACTATTGCGTGAATGAGTCGATTCGAAAACTAAAGAGTAACAAATTTTATAATTTTATTGCTCCAATGTTCGAAAAGTCGTCTGTAAAAAGTATCTCACTATTATCTCGAGAAGATAATGTTAACGCAAGAGAAAAAAGTGAAAGGGTTGAGCAAACCAATCCAGTGGCAGCAAAAAAGATAACTGTTGATACACGAGTTAACTCGCATCTTCCAATTTCTAACGAGACCGATAATTATTATGAAGCTGATCATTCTAGTGAAGGTGCATCAGATTTCTCAACCAATGAATATTTACCTAGAAGAATTCGTAAGAATTATATCTTTATTAATTGGAGATATCAACGTGAAAGTAAAAAGAGACAGTGGACTAGTGATGATGAAGAGGAAGAAGTTGCTCCCAAAATCTCGCGAGTAGATGTTACAACTGCATACGAACTCGACGTCTGGGATGATCCTAACAAATTAGTTGATCGCTTACAAGTACTGGATGCTGAGCAAAACATGGGATTAAGAACTAACTATGGTGAAATCCGTTTTATTCTTAGTGAACTTCGCAAAGCTAGTATCATAAATTAACCTTTCAAAGTTACATTGTACTAGGTTATCTAAAAATTGAGATATTGGCTAAGCCACATGTTAATTTTCAATAAAATTATTTTGGTAAACAAATATTTTCAAATACCCTGTCATTTTTTTTCTATTTCCCGCCATGCTCTGTTGACAAATGAAGAGTCTGGAATTACCGATGATTTAAGGTGAATGATATAAAGGATTCAGAGTCGCGGAAAAACTGCAGTGACTGCCGAGCTCAGATCACGAACTCAGATTTTCAACTGCGTAGCAGTTTACGTTTTGCGTACCTGAGTTTTCCGAGTTATATATGTTAAGCCCTAATCTGCAGAACAAGTGGGTGTCCGGGACAGTATTAAATTGATCATCCAATAAATAAAAGTAAAAATTCCCTTTTCAATCACCTCATCATTTCAATTGTAAAACGATAAAAGTCATCTGAAAAACTATGTATCATTCTTTCTTTGAATAATCTTTATGCTTTCAGTTCGTTTATAAACATTCAACTATTATTCAAGATATGAAAATTGAATGCCTCGCTAAATTTTAAGTATGTAGGGTGTCTATAATTGAGTAATATTTATTTATTCTTTTACGGATAGCATTGCCAATTTCTACAATAAATTTGAGCATTTATTATTTTATAAGACTTATTACATGTATAAACTGTTTATGATAGGATAATATAAATGAGTCGCTAAATACATTTTATACTCTGAATAGAGGTGGTTCAATAATGTTTTTTTTACTATAATTTTACAATAATTATTTGCGGGCAAAAAAACATCATTTTTAGTATTTGTAGAGTGTTGAAAATCTAATATTGACTAGCAGAACCTCAAATTATCCTACTACCGGCTGTTTGTCTCACTTTTGCTAAAAAAATCCTATCCCACTAAAGGGACTACCTACGTATTTTTTTTTTTTACTTGTGTAATATGTTAGTAATATTGTTTGTGAAATCAAATAAATAAACTATTTGCTGCAATTTTTATTTCACTTTGAGAAGGTTTCAAACACCATAAATAAATCATGTATGACCTTGAATAGTTTGCATTCAAACATAGGTATTATTTTTCAAAAGACCAGCTGAAATCAAGCGCACACTATATATATATTTATGTTTTATGTTAGTTTCCAGGACATTCCAGATGTTTAGCGTTGGTTTCGGGGACATTTGTTAGTTTTGGGGACAGTCCCTGAATCTACATATGTTTAACGTCAGTTTTGAGGACATCGGCCCCCATAAGAGACATTATTTCTTTAGTCACGTATAGGTATACAGTAACATGGGGTCCTGGAAACTAACGTTATACAAGTTTATATATATATATATATATATATATATATATATATATATATATATATATATATATATATTTTAATACATTACATTTCTTTTCTAAATATTAAAAAAGTATTAATTTAAACTTCTGTGATGCAAAAAATGTTGGAGTAATCGTAAAAGAATATCAGTATTATTTTTATAATACAAAGGTCTCAAACTATTTTCTATATTGTGAGTTAAATATTTTAAATTTTCGCGCCTAACCACATCAGTTGAGTCATGCGGCCCGTTCATAGCATTTATAATTTCCATGCGGGTGCCAGCCCATTTTTTATAATTTTCCCATGAATATTTACACTGTCTGTATATGGGACTGTCAAATTCGGAAGCGTAACTTGGATGATACTTCGAAAAATAGGGCATATGCCTAGGTTTAGATAAGTATTGAACAAGCATCAAAACTTATGGCAACCTATTCAAGACCTGCCGTATGCATCCTGACAGGGCTGGGGCGTTTTATCTACCTCTGAGGGGTATCTTTTATTGGTCCATTGAAAGAATTTTCGAAAACCAGTAGTGGGGGTAGAAATTTTGGTTTTTTACTTATAACTTGGAAAGGAGCGCTCGGATCGAAAAACGGACGAAATTTTGGAGCTATAACAATAGGGGGGACATACTTTTAATATACTATCGAATGACGTTGGCGGAATTTTCGAAAATCGGTTGTGGGGGTAGAAATTTTGGTTTTTCGCTTATAACTTGGAAAGGAGCGCTCGAAGGAGAATGACGTTGGCGGAATTTTCAAAAATTGGTGGTGGGGGTAGAAATTTTGGTTTTTTACTTATAACTCGAGAAGGAGTGCTCGGATCGAAAAACGGACGAAATTTTGGGGATTTAACAATAGGGGGGACATACTTTTAATATACTATCGAATGACGTTGGTGGAATTTTCGAAAACCGGAAGGGTTATAAACAGTTTTAAATATTTATAAGTAGATCAAACCGCTGACCGCTGGCTGCGAGCCGCTCGCCGCTGACTGCCCGCCGCCGGCCACACGCCTGCTGCGAACCGTTGGCCGCTGCCCGCTCGTGTCGCTTCTATAGTCATGCCGTTTCTAGAGTCATGCCGCTTCTGGAGTCAGTATACTTTCTGCGATCAACCAGCTGACCGCAGAACTGCAGTCAGCCTTGACTCCAGAAAAGCATACTGACTCCAGAAGCCCTGTTACTCCAGAAGCCCTATTGCTTATCTACTGTCTGATTCACATTTAAAATCGCGGTTGGAAAAAGCATAAAAAAATCGTCCGTTTAGGCGTTAATGGGTTATAGTAAGATAATATCAAAATTAATATCTGCTCTCGCCAGTTCTAGTTTCCCATTACAAAACAATCTATCATAGAGATTCATGTTACCTCATTTGACGACCATATAATCAATAAAATTTGACTCCATTATTGGTTTTCTTGCACACCTTGACCATGCACTAACGCTACTCCCATATTGGCATCCTCGATTGCCTGGATCTTGCATTGCATGTGTTTTGTCCTAGTTGTCCAGACTGTTAAAAACGCATTTTTATAGATTTTCCATTCATTTAATATCGAGCTCGTTAAAACGTGTATTTCATAGACTATTTTTTTGACGAGCTCGTCAAAACGTGTATTTTATATACAACTTTTTTAACGAGCTCGTCAAAAGCGACATAAACTCGTCGAAACGGCGTTTGTCTGCCAAAAAAACTCGCCGAAAAGTGCTTTTCATATACATGTATGCCTATATATACATATATATACATATATACAGTTTCAATTGTCTGTTACTTATTTCTGAGTTTGCACTCCACTTTCATCAAGGTCTCAATTTAAAAGTAACATTTTGTATCAAATTTTTAGCCTCTGTCGAGGGATATTAATCACGTCACAACCGCCTTACGCATATTTTGTATGGTATTTTCTTACGTATAAATTAGAATATAATAGGCATCAATCTGGAAAAATTCTGAGCAATTTTACTTATAATTTGGAAACTTTTTCCCATTTAATGTGCTATACAAAAAGTTTCAAGTTTTTGAGTTAAATAATCATGAAAATTGAAGATTTATGAAAAAATTCTAAATTTTCAAATTATCAATTAATTCTAACTTATGAACGATTGAATATTTTGCTCTAAAACTCTAGGGTTGTGTTTTGGGGCTAATTTGCAACTAGTAAAAAAATTTTGAGCAATTTCAAAATTTTGACCTGTCACACTTGACATGAAGTTACCCACATGTATATGTCCAGTATAATAATAACACGCAAAAAAATTTTATATTTTTTATGGATTCAATTTTTATGGGTTTCAATTTTCCACGGTTTTGATGGATCCGGAATAAAATTAAAGAATTTAAATTCTAATACATTACACATTTATATTTATTTTATGACATAAAAAAGAATCTCAAAAATAAGAATGACTATGAAAATATGCAGCGCATAAAGATTTTTTTTGAAATATTAAAATTATACATACTCAGTATATTAATATTCAGAGAGAATATAGTTTGAAATACATGATTTTCAAAAATTAAAATTGAATAAAGTACAATAAAAAAATTAGGTTTTAAGTATTTACTTAGCTTATACTTACTCTCGCCAAATACATGTTCCATGTCTTCAAAACTGCATAGTTGGTGAAATTTACTATTAGCGTCAATGTCACTACTTTTATATAATTGTTCAATATTTTGAACATATTGTCGAATTAGGTACCTGTATGCTATCAACAAATCCAATAATGAACAATAATAATTCTTAGTTTCTTTAGAATAAATTACGTGTAAAATATTCTGCTTTATACGTGTAGGTATTTGTTTAAAACCACTCATGAAGATATTCAAATCACTATTCTTATTTGATATAAAAATTAAAATAATTATTTTTTTAAAAAGAGATATTTGATCACCATCTTCTGAAAAATAAAATCATATAAATATCGTATAAAAAATCATATTTTTTTTTATTAAAATAATTACCATTTTGCTCGTATAAATGAAATACATCACCTACATTTTCATTTAACATAACTGTTGAACCACAAAATAATATTTTGAGATATTTTCAATAAATTATAAACATTAGTAAAGCATTCCAGATAGAATACAATAGAATCCCTCTGAAATTCAATGAAATCCAGCTGGATATTTGCTTACCAAACTCTCTAAACTTTGTCATTTTTTTGTGTTTTTCTTTCTAGAGTCAAGTAGAAAATTAGAATCTGAGAGATAATTTTCTGAAAAAACTTTTCTATTGTTAATAAATGGAGTTGCATTTTCATTATCACTTGCATTTCTTTCAGTCAGAATATGTTTATGAATATTAATATTAGATTTCTCTTTTGAAGTAATATTTACAACAGAATTATATTTTTCATTCGTGGCTTTATATTCAAGTATCTCCAGCTTATTAAATCCATGAAAAGATTCATTTTCATTTTCTGCATAAATTAAATTAGAAACTATATTATTATTATTAGTATATATCTTGTTAAATCCTTTGCATATTTCCAATCTATTGTTTAATAATGTATTGTCCAATTTCTTTAGCATCCCCTTTTCATAAGACTCATTTGTTATATTATAAATGTCATTTAAAATTACTTTTTTAACAGCAAGTGATATTTTATATGACGGTTCCTTGATGAACTTGAATATTTCTGTTCTTATGTGATCATTCATCATAGCAGAAATAAGACGTTCTTTGTATTGCGTCCATAGTCTTAGTTTTGGTGCTGTAAGGTGCTCTTCAGTGATATTAAATTCTATATTCATATGAAGAAAATATGTATTGAACTACGAAATAGAGCTTATAGAAGAATAGTTGCTTCCAAAATTATTCAATCAATAACTCAAATAAATATTGACAACTGTACGACTATAAAAAAATATTTTTGTTCTAAAAATTATTATATGTAACATAATAAATTTCTTACTTTCAACATCTTCAACAATTATGCCTGCGAAAGAATTCAAAAAATGCTCTATGATTTGTTGATAGTGTTTTCTGTGACCCCACTTTGGATAGATATATTTGACTAAATTAACAAATTTATTACCAGAAATAGCTCTGATTTTATTTTCATCAATATCTGTATGATTTTCTTTTATGTACTTTATTAACTTTTCGTATAATAAGCTGTCCCACTCCAAGCCTTTTCTTCGATTATACACTTCCATCTCCAATCCAATTTAGATTTACATTTAATGGCTTTTAATTAAGAAGATTTTAGAGCTTGATAAAATTACCCTGAAGCGATGATTTTGTTTTCTCTATTGTTATTGATATTGTGAAAGGGAGAGAGCCGTCTAAATTCTAATAGAGATTTTTCCACCGCTTAGTGACGCTAGTAAGGCATACCAGTAAAACGGTAACACGACCGGTAAATATACATTATTTTTGTACATATATATATATATTGGAATTGCGCACGCACGAATAAAGGCCTCCACACGAAAAAAGGACGAATGCACAGATACAAGAAATAGCATTGGTTGTATATCTATATATAACAGGAACAGCGAGGAACACCGAAGTACAACGACGCTGTTCCTCGGTGTTCCTGTTATATATAGGTATACAACCAATGCTATTTCTTGTATCTGTGCATTGTTCCTTCTTTCGTGTGGAGGGCTTAAATATAGATATACAAAAATAATGTATTTTCCTCTCTGCTTTACCAGCGCCACCATGCGGCGGAATAAAGCCCCCGTGGTCCGATTCTAAAAATGTCTCAGAGAGCGTCCACACATATAAGGAGAAACAAGAAGTGGTCTACATATAAGGAGAAACAAGAAAGTACCACTTTCGCTCCCGGCACTCGATCTCGAAGGTTGTATTTTCGGCCTCGCTAGGCAAAAAAATAGTATACGCTCCACGGGAGTAAAATTGGCCAGCCCACAGCTCGTGTTTGCCACCCTCGCTTTCGGCTCAGGTGGCAATTTACACGAGTTGTCGACTGTCCAAATTTTTTTCTCCCTTGTTGCGTAATATACTGTTATGAACTGCGTTCGCGTGAACGATTAGCAGAATATTTAGGATCGGTCTACAATGATAATTTCGAATGTAAAAGATTGATTTCAAAATAATATCAAATAAATCAACCAATTAAATACCAAACGTATTGAAACGAATTCCCATAAAATAAAAACCTATGAAAGATTTTAACAATAGAATAATTAATTTGTTTAATTTTAATCAGATAATTTATATCAACCTTTCTGTAAATAAATAATAAATAATAATAAACGAATTACGATAACGCGAATAGAAATAAATGACTGACGATAAATACGAATACCGTACGTAATTAAATAATGGATAGGTGATCAACAATTTGATAATTAATAGCTTGCGAGTCAAATGAACTAATAACAATTAATTTAGGCATTAATAATAATAATTAAGATTTAGAGTCTATTAATATTAAGATTAAATAAATTATAACAGGATAAAACTCGCTCAGGGAAATGCTCATTCCCTTTCTAAATATATAATTCCTAGAGTTGTTTACTCCATATAATTCCCAGAGTTGTTTACTATCTATGTATAATTCCTGGAGTTGTTTACTCCGCATTATTCCTGAAAATATTTACACCATATTTTCCAAGAGTTCTTTGTCTCTTCCCCCCCCTCTTCCTGCTTCGCTTCTATTTTTAGAGTCATCAAGGTCAACAGAGGAAGCCAGGTAAATCCAGTTATAACTGACCTAGCTACCCCCACTTTCGAGGACGATCCAGAATAAACTAGAGGCCACTCCCACTCTCAAGGACAAAACCGGATTAAACTAGAATTCTCCAGCGAAGCCACTCCCACTTGAGGAAGGGAAATAGTTCTGCTTGGTTCCACTCCCACCATCAACCTGGAGTTCCACCTGCAATTTAGAATATAAATAGGGCCTCCTCACCGGCCTCCAGTAGTCAACGAGGCGACCATTGCAGAAGCGCCCTTCTGCTCCCAGACCCCGACTCGGATCGTAACAATACTATTTGGTTTTTGTCCATCGTATCAGCGGGAGAGCACCAAGAGAGGGGGTACACACCAACGTCGTAACATAAAAAAAATTTTAATAAAATATTCTGTAATTCGAGGTTAATATTATCCGCACACGGAAAAAAATTAAGGACTGGAAAAGCACTTATGATACAAGACTGCTTCGTTAAATAAGAATTAGTGACACGACAGCTCTGAATTTTGAGCGCGTAAAGCTTGTTGTCAAAAGTGCCGAAAAAGATAGAAGACCATCGCTGTTTTAGCAGTCGCTCCGAACAGAACAAGCTCGTTGTGTTTAATGCCGGATGGGATATTTCGAGAGAGCGCGTCCAGCTCGAAACAAGTACCGACAGAGTTTGTCACCGCGGCGAGGTATACGAGCTCACCGTACTAGTCGAATAGACTCGCGGGGCTGGCCGGGAGAGCACAGGGCATTTCGAGCGACATGCCGTCGGGCGGCAGAGCGCGCTCAGCACGAGACGAGTAGGGGAGAGCGCTCCCCACTCCAACTAATCCAGGAGCCTACCGAAAAGTGGCCGCTCGCCACTTGCGACTATTTCGAAGACCTCGCGGCGCTCGGAGCCCCATACGATCGTCTAGCCGAGCGCGTTCAGTACGGTAAGAGTGGCGACAGCCCTCCGCACTACAGCTACCTTTGTCAGCTCGATCAACTTGTGCATTTGTCTACCGCGGCAGACATCGTTTATTAAATCGGTTACGCAGAGAAGAAATTCGTTTATTAAATCGGTTTAATTTATTATATTTATTGCTTTTACATTTATGAATATGTTAGGTAATAAAAAAAAACAAAATTTTCAGAAAATGCTTTTATTGGACAAATAAGTCAAAATTATAATTTTTGAAAAACCTTATTACAAATATATTGAAATGAAAGAAAAACAATTTATCTCGATTGATTTATATTTTCAATATTTTCAATAATAATGCATAACTACTATATTTCTTCAATTCATTTCAAAATGCAGCGCAATCATTACACTCACATTTTGTTATCTTCCCTATAAAATAAAATTAGGAAGTAGTTTTTCTATTACTGATCTAGGGAATATGCAAATAATGTTCGAAAAAGGGTTTCATCGTGCTATTAATTAGACAGTTTTACTATCTATTTTCTAACTTATTAGCCTTTTCATATAAATAAATTTCTACTTGGATAATGTGGCTTCAGCTATACCTGTATTAAATTGAATAAACAAGGTATCAATTCAGAAATCTTATTTCCGTGATTCTAGTAATCAATTATAATAGTTTATTGTTGATCGCTGCATAATATCCACTTACAAAATTGTATACGTTTCTATTACAATCTACGTAATTCCCACAAAGACACAATTTTTTTTTGCGAAAGAGCGAAAATTTAAAATTGATTTCAAATCCTCGCTAAAGAGCACGCCCAGCGCGCTTGAACTGGCTAATCTTTTTAAACATATGAACTGCATCGCATTCTCTTATCCCCATCGACAGATTCAGATATTTCTTTAAAATAAGTGTTTTAAACTTATTTTTATTACATTATTATAAAGTATTTCCTTGATTACATTCATATTGTAAATATTATCTTCTATATTTTCGAGAAGTATAATTTAAATGGAAGACTTTATTATATATAAGTATTTTTATACCACTCTAATCTTAACATCATAACTTTAATCATTATTCGGCTCTCGTGGTATAAAATACGGTCCGAAACTGCGGTGCTTAAGAGAATTTTTACTTCATGCGACTTTTCGCACGAAAAATGTCTTCATCTTGAGTGATTAAATGGATTGTATTTTTAACCCTTTTCTTACGTTACCTTTGATTGCTTATATTTTCCTGAAAAATCAATATTTTTTAACGAATCAGAGCTTAAATTTTAGCTCTTACTATCCACTTTTATAATTTTTTTTTCTCGTTTTCGTATCTTAAATACTTGCAATGTGACAGTCAATACAAGAGACACCATTTTTTTAACGAAATAGAGGATATTTGAGATGAGATTGCCCATATCTCAAGAAAAAGAGCCTATGAGATGGAATTTGTCAGACTGGGCTTCATTTTTAGATACCAGAAATCGACTCTCCAATGCTCGCGAAAATCTGTTTCCCGGAGGGTGTGCACTCTCCTTGTAAGATCTCAAAACGTTTTCACAAAAGGCATTTTTTTAATTGTTTAAAGAAATAAAAAATTCATCCAAGTGCGCACAGAAATAATGAAAAATTGATGTTTGTTTTTAGTTTCATGAAAGTGCGTTCGTTCATAATTACCTTTATGATAGAAGGACATGTTCATACAACCATAATTTAGTAAAATTTCTTTTTCTTCATCCCCTAGCCGAAAGTACGGTCTTCCCGGCTCGATTTCGCGCCGGGAAGAGCGACTTTTGTGGCCGCTCTTTGTTGATCGTTGCGTGGCAAAGTCCGCGACAGCGCACGTGTTGTAAACCTTCCAAATGTGATGACAAGAAAATCAATTGTAAAATCGGAAAATTGAAAAGATATAGGGGTATTTAATTAATTTTTTGTTATTATTAATATATTGAACAATATATTTATAACTCTGATAATCAATTATGTTCTTATATTGCATACACGTTGTCAGAAAGCTTCTATACATATATAGACATGATGTTTACATTTTGAGTTTCAAGACATGGTGTAGCTATATACTTAAATGTGAAAGTTTTTTGAGTCTCATTCTATAATGTATGGCTTATTGGATAGAAAAAGACAAACAGAGGAACCATTGAGAGGTTGTTCTGTAGTTGAAATGAGTATCAATTAAGTATGTACATATTGTTGGTCCATCATCTTTTTTAAGTATCTTTTGCTAGTGCTTTTGATGCCCGCCCCGACCAGCAAAACCTCGGTTTCGCCTCGGTTTTGCAAAAGTCGGGCGGGCATCAAAAAAAGCAGAAGTCGAGCCTTACGCTCCGCGATATGTAAAGTGGCGCTGAAGCAGGCCTTTTATACATATGGCCGAGCCGTAGTTAGCAACCAACAACGCTATTTTATTAATTAATATCAAAATTATATGGGCGTACTTTCGGCGGGGGATGAAGAAAAATAGTATACGACACTTGGCCAGAATGTTGGATGCCCTGTACGGCGCGCATCGACGCCCTCGGCTTCGCCTCGGGCGTCAAAATGCCTTGTGTCGTAATATACTATTGGTCTGCAAATGTATGCAATCACTTCTTTAATTAGAAACTATGCAACGGTAACACGAATATTAAAAGTTTCATAGATTTGCCCAAGGGAGTCATGTAATCAACGAACGCGGGAGCGCTCCGAAGGAAAATTATAGAAGAAGCCTAAAAGGAGCGACCCGTGCTACATATACATTGAAATGGGTGTAAGAAAAATTCAATGCGCTTTTACGTATATTGCGTTAGTTTTTACTATATAACCTATCCTTCTTAAACGCAAGCCATTTCATTGATATACTCAAATCAAAAGATTTTATTTAAAAAGATTATCTCGTTCAACAGATATAGATGGCTGAATTTTTGTATGTGCAGTTTCTTTTCCGAATTTTTCTTCTCCTTATTTCGATATCCGGTTTGCAGCTCTTACGACACTTCCGGTTGTCGTCTATCTTACGCTTATATATCTATATATATATATAGTTATAGCATATCGTATAGTAAATAAATCTCACTCGACTCGAAAAGAAAGAGAGAGAGAGAGAGTATATAAGAACAACAAAATTTTGTGACTACAAATGACTACAATAACCTCAAAATATCGTATGGTATTTTTATTCTCTTATATAGAATCGAAAAGAAAGAGAGAGAGAGAGAGAGAGAGAGAGAGAGAGAGAGAGAAGATATAATAAAACGAACAACTGTAATTCTAAAATAACTTCGAAATATGGTATGATTATATATATTTTTATAATTACAATCAGCTGATGGTATGGCATCATATACTTTTATATATAGATAAGTATTCTTTTTATACTAGAAGATATATCATGTAAAATATAATACAATAAAAAATCGAAACTTTGTGTAAACTTTTTCATTTTCAGATTATACAATTCTCAGTCTTTGGTGAATTTTACATATCATGTTATATTATAACTAATGATATTGAAAATCCCTAAACTAACACTTTTTAAAAAAAGTAAAACTTTGGCGAGTATAAGTGTATTTGTAATCTCTCTCTCTCTCTCTCCCTCTCTCTCTCTCCTCTCTTTCTCTCCCTCTTTCTCTCCATCTTTCTCTTTTTCCCCTCTCTCCCCCAAAAGAATATCATAGTTTAAAACAAACACATGAAAGAAGTGGAATCAATTATTATTTTATATAGACAAGTACATTTTTGTAACATAGAAATATGGAATTATTTTTATAACAAAAAATTGTAAGTACTACTAAAAATAAACTCATGAAACCAGTGGAATCAATTAAGTGCAGGCAAGTCAATTATTATAATAAAGAGAATTTTTAAAATAAAATTTATTTAATATATATTTACTATAAATATTTGTATAAAAAGTAATTACGTCTAACAAAAAATATTACAAAAATACTAACATAATAACTGTAATTGAAACACAAAAAGTTAAAAAATTTTTGCGTAAACATTTTCGAAGTATAGATCATAGAAGTCACCACCCTGTAAAATAGTTTAACCATGAGCTGTTATACATCATAAATTCATGTAAGTTTTTCTTACACAAGTCAATCTACCTATTATCTGCAAATATGAATTTTAATTAAACATCTTCTTAAACTGTTAATGTAATTTTCAAAATTTTCGGAAATTTTCTTTTAAAGACAGAAGATACTTGCCGGACGCATCGTTTTGTAGTATTTAGGTAATCTATCAAATATTTATTTTTATATCATTATTTTTTGGAATAAGATTTATATATTATATTTTATAAAAACTTTTCAATTATATTATATCTATCTATCTATTTATTATATCTACTAATTTTACAAAAATTTTATATTAGTCTTTATAATTTCTATAATTATAATTTCATTGTAATATCTTCATTATACAAATTCATTATACAAATTGAATTATTATTAATTCTATAGTAAGATAATAACATTTTTTTTACATTGCGTATGTACATCTATATATTACGTATGCTTGTTCCTAACATTATATAACGAACAAGTTTTGTGTAAGTTTTGCTCTATTCAAATATCGAAATATACTTATTTTCTTGAACTGTTATCACCATTTTATTATAATTATTTACATACTACGTGATCAATAACTAAATACATAGAAGGTTGCGATTCCCGTCCTACGCACCTTGAACTACAAAACGATGCGTTCGGCAAGTGTCTTCTGTCTTTAAAAGAAAATTTCCCAAAATTTTAAAAATTACGTTAACTGTTTAAGAAGATGTTTAATTAAAATTCATATTTGCAGATAATAGGTAGATTGACTCGTGTAAGAAAAACTTACATGAATTTATGATGTATAACAGCTCATGGTTAATAGTACATTTCGACACGGGTGGGGAAGTCGATTATTTAGCTGGTGTGACTTTTTGCACGAGCGAAGCGAGGGCGAAAAAGTCACACCACCTAAATAATCGACTTACGCACTAGTTTCGAACGGTATTTTATACCACGTGCGCCGAAAAATCATATCGAAGTTGTGATTTTGAGGTTAGAGTGGTATAAACTATTTTTTAGCACGGTGTGACCTAAGTCCGCACTTAGGTCACGCCTATCCGTGACTTAAGTAGTCGATTATTGCACCGTGTTTATCGCGCTCGCTGCGCTCGCGCGCTAATCTCACGGTGCAAAAATGGACTGCTTAAGGGATGAATAGGCGTGACAGCGGACTTGGGTAGACGTGCTATAAAATAATATACGATACTTATGACTTGAGTGGCCCATCACACGACTTGAATTATCGCCCTCGCTACGCTCGGGCGCTAACCTCACGCCGTGCCATAATGGGCCACTTAAGTCACATGTATCGTAATGTACTATTACAGGGTGGTGACTTCTATGATCTATACTTCGAAAATGTTTACGCAAAAATTTTTTAACTTTTTGTGTTTCAATTACAGTTATTATGTTAGTATTTTTGTAATATTTTTTGTTAGACGTAATTACTTTTTATACAAATTTTTATAGTAAATATATATTAAACAAATTTTATTTTAAAAATTCTCTTTATTATAATAATTGACTTGCCTGCACTTAATTGATTCCACCGGTTTCATGAGTTTATTTTTAGTAGTACTTATGATTTTTTGTTATAAAAATAATTCCATATTTCTATGTTACAAAAATGTACTTGTCTATATAAAATAATAATTGATTCCACTTCTTTCATGTGTTTGTTTTAAACTATGATATTCTTTTGGGGGTGAGAGGGAGAGAAAGAGAGAGATTGTGAGAAAGGGAGTGAGAGAGAGAGAGAATGAGGGAGGAGAGAGAGAGAGAGAGAGAGAGATTACAAATACATTTATACTCGCCAAAGTTTATTTTTTTTTAAAAGTGTTATTTTAGGGAGATTCCACAAGTTTCTAAGAGCTTCAATAATAATTACAAAGTTTTATAACGGTAAAGGATGATGATACCATATTTCATAGATTTAATTTTCGTGTGGGTACATGATGATAATTGCATCGTGTGAGGCTGCTGTATTTGTAAAAAAATTGAATAACACTTTCATTGTATCAAGAAATCCCTTTTGCTATATATAATAATAGTATATATACTCTTCTTTTTATAGACAAATTAATTTATTGTATAGAACCGGTAAGATAAAATTATCAGAAGAAAATAATTATGTATTATTAGAATTCCTTTTCATAGATTTTTTTATTCATATTTTTATATATTACAGAAACACCTTATACTTGCCTTACATTATACTTTCGTAGAAAGTTTTGTTATAAAAATAAACATTGCTATCTTCATAATTGTAAGTAAAATAAAATAATTTGATTTTTTTTTTTCATATCCGTTGTAATGACTACTTTTTAACAAATGACTTATGGAAATAATTCATTCCAGTACAACTTTTCGAATCTATGATTAAAATGAAGAACTATAAAGAACTATATGATTAAAATAAAGGACTACTTGTTTCCATTTTTAAATAGTGTATTATTATATATTTACCTCAATCAGTAATGCAAACTGTTATACTTATTAACAGTTTGGATTTTACATCCCTCACCCAATTAGTTATATAACAAAAGCCATATGTTGAAAATACCTTACGGATACATTATATAGTTTTAAGAATTAACATCTATAGCTGTTATATTAACAGCTTTGGATTTTACATCAGATATCCCCTTCAAGAATGAAGAAAATATATAGTTAGAATTAATTGCAAGTAATTTGTCACATTTGACATTATCTCTCATAATGTAAGCTAAGTGAGAAGCTCCAAAACCTATTTCATTGATCGTAAAGGATTTTCAATGTTTTATTTATGCAACATGACCAGTCGGGTGAAGGCTTTTCTTGAGATAAAGTTTATATTCTTTGTATAAATGGTTTATAATTATGATTTGAAAAGTTAGAAAATATAAAAATTTATTGTGAAATGGCATTGTGAAATAACTTGTTTTTAAAAATAATTAAAATTAAAAAATTTTTATGTTTGATACTTTTTAAATCATAACTATAAACCATTTATACAAAGAATATAAACTTTGTCTCAAGAAAAGCCTTCGCCCGACTGGTCATGTTGCAAACATAAAACATTGAAAATCCTTTACGATGAATGAAATAGGTTTTGGGGCTTCTCGCTTAGCCTACATTATCAGAGATAATGTCAAATGTGACAAATTACTTGAAAATTATACTTATCTTAACTCTTGTATTATAGTAGCCGTATAGTTGGGATAGACTCAATTTCTAAGATCTGATCTGACAGTACTTAAAAAATAAAAACAGAACTACATGTTGATCACTCATTTTACCCAACATTCAAAATGCAAAGATAAAGTTGCGTACTGGACTCTTGCCAGTATTTTCAACGATTACCAGTTTGTTTGGTGATCTTGGTTATATTTGTGAATGCAATTAAATCAATGGTTCTGTCGACGTTCTTGAACAAAAATAACATAAATAAAGATATTTTTGGTTGACAGACAACATAACGCTCTCTCTCTCCGGAATCACACACTGACACAGACTCTCTCTCTCTCTCTCTCTCTCTCTCTCTCTCTCTCTCTCTCTCTCTCTCTCCCCCATGATCAAGAATCAAGCGCAGTAGCGCCGCGCTTCGTACGCCGTTAGTACTGAAATATAACTATATTCTGATACGATTTGACATCAACTACAGCCAGGCTGTCTTTCCCATTTTCACTAGAGGCTGAAGGAAAAAAATATTTTGATTTCGCGGCGACAAAAACTTTATAGCTTGATAGCTTCAATACGAAAGCATCTATCACGAAGAAACTTCACAAGTACAGGGAAAAAAATAAACAGTAGTTCTTACTGTTTCGCACAAGTAAAATCTACTTTCTTAAGAAAAAGTAAAAATTGCTTTATAAAATCAGTAAAATCAACATTTCATACAGTAGAAACTATAGTTTATTTGAAAAGTAGAATCTACTTTTTAAAAAAGTAGAATATACTTTTTAAAAAAATAGAATCTACTTTTTAAAAAAGGAGAATCTACTGTTTAGATGAATTAAGTTCTAGATGCTCATTGTTAATGAATTTGCAATGGTTTTATAAAAAATTATAAATAAATAAAAATTATAAAAAATTACATGCTAACACATACTGCGTGAATATGAAATGTTTTTATTGGTACATGAGCAAATCTTTGAAACCGTCACAGTTTTTGTGTCATAGAACTCGAAAAAAATTTTTTTGGAGCACATCTTTCGGACAAGTTTTTCTCAATCTCTATACCATATATTATAAGAAAAAATAGTTGAACAAGCGAAAGCGGGTTTGTGACAAAGTTTTAAATGCATATGAATTTTTGTTTGGGAATTTAACATGGGAAAAATTGCCGAAAAGTGGTCATTGATGATTAACCAATAACAAGCTATTCAGTAAGCCAAACCAAATTCCACACAGAAGCGATTCAAGTTGAACAATAGAGCTTTAATTTAAGTTGTGAATCGCTAAAATCGATCGATTCTGTGCAAAACTATGTGAAATTGAAAATGGCGAAAAATGACAAAAATTTGGAAAATTACGCGGACTTTGAAAAAATCGCTCATTCCGAAATTCCATTTTAGAAAAAGTAGAAACTACTTTTCAGAAAAAGTAGAAACTACTTTTTACTCCAGAAAGCAGATCTTATTTTACCGAAAAGTAAATTCTACTTTTCTATAAAGCTGTTTCTACTGATACTTATGAAAGTAAAATTAACTTGCTATTTTACAGTAAAATTTACTGTGTAAAAAGTAGAATTTACTGTTTATTTTTTCCGTGTAGAATGTAAATGAAAAATGCTTTCTAATTGAGTACCTCATGCGCGGTATCTCCGTATATAAAAAATGATAAGGTAAATATGACAAAAAAAAGTAGGGTTAGAACATCACACCAAAGAATAAAGGGTGCGCCGACGCCCCGCTTGCTCGTCTGTCACTTCGTTCCTTATACTTGCCAAGCAGGGCGCTGCCGCGCCCTTTGATAATGAAATAAAAGAAACTGAGTCAAAATTGAGTTTAGCTGGGAGAATTACTATATATGGAGACTCAAATTGTATTGATGATAGTCATTTCCAGAAATTTTTTATCACCATCCAAATTTTTATAAATTTTATTGTTGGTGGTATAGCATGCTTCTGGATGTTCGATGCAATTTTGGAATATACTACTACTGGACGAATTCCATCAGTCTTCATAGAGGAAGAAAATAGGATTAAAAACAAAAAAAATATTATGGCATTAGGCGCAACAGCCCTTCCCAGACGCATGGAAGATAGTCACCTCAACCGTCATAGTAAAGTGTTAGAACCACCAGATTCAGACAAGGTTTATCGAATACTCTCTTTGTGTACAATTTCAACTTTAGCCACACCAGAACCAGTTAACGAAACTACACCAGTGTAAATATATTATTTAAATAATCAAAGATCTCAGGAAGTTGACTGATTAAAATAATTTTTATCTATAAGCATCAACGGGGAAAATCAATTTTTTAGATAAGTATATTAAATGGCTAAATGTTAAAGGCTAAAATTATTTTAAAACATAAAAGAGTTGATACTTTGTGAGAATTTTTTATTATTTTTTACAGATATATACCTACAAGAAGATTTTTTTGAATCATTAAAATCTCACTAGTGTATTGGAAAAAGAATCTATAAAAAAATCTTTGAATAAATATCAATGGGCAATATCGATCATGTGTCTTATAATATTATTAAATAATGTGGGATGATAATATGCATTTTTTTTGCTAAGTTTTCTTTATTGCAAAGTTTTGTGTCAAGTGAAGTACATCTGTGAGCTTTTCTGTCAACGGAATATAGTGCAGTTCATCTTTGTTTTTTACTTAAAGTAATAGTAATATTTGATCTTATCACGCTAATTTTGATTTCATGCTGATGCTGTTTGCCCATATGGAGGAAATGGAAAAAATTTGGATTTCATGCTAATGCTGTTTGTCCATATGGAAGAAATGGAAATCTACAAGCGACGTACAAGAAAATAACTTAGAAATATCCTGATTTGATTCTCCAATATGTAACAAGATCTAATAGATTCTCAAAATGTGAGAAGAGCTATTAGAAAGCAAGTACAGAAAGTACTTACAGAAAGTAAGAAATAAAAAGTATTATGAAAATGGTAGAATTTGAATTAGAATACAAGTTTTGAAAAGTTATAAGTTTTCAAAATAAAAAAAGGAAATATAAAGCTGTTGAAGTTTTTGAAGACTTATGGAACAAACTCAGCCTGTACTTTTCTTGGGGGATTTTGAAAACTCACTGATAACAAAAATAGTGTAGTGACCTGCCCGATACAAATATATTATTGTGTTCATAAATATAATATAATTAAAGTGAAGTGTCAGTGCGAGTTCCCAGATATAATAAAATGTTTTGTGTAATAAATAAATTATTTTTATTTTATACATCAAGATGGGAGTTGCTAAAAAGCATGGAATTCCATGAAAATTTCAATAGTGGCAGGCAGTTATCAATGATTCCATTACCACTTGATGGTAGAGCAAACTCAATTCTGGCAGTTTTAACATCAGATTGTACATTAAATTAAAAAAATTAATAATTTTAGCTACATCTAATATTGAAAATTGTTGTGAATTAGGAAATGGAATGAAAAAAGTTATTATTTCCCAAAAAGGCCATTATGTATATATTAGTAAACATGGCTTTTTAGATATTATTCTTTTGGACACAATACTAAAAGTAAAACTTAGGTCGAGTACGGAAAAACCAAGAGAACAGAAAAGAATACATACTCAAAAACTTGTGTATTATTGTCCATGCTTTTCCAATAATCGAAAAAACAAGCAGCAATGGTTACTCGTAAAATATTTGCAGCTGGGACTTACTCTAACCAAATGCCTGCGTTAAGAGCTTTTTGGATTTGGTAAAATTAAAGAACAAAAAACTATTTGTATCAGCTGCTGCTTTGAAAATGGTAGTTGGCATGAGAACTCAACTTCTTCATCAACTTTTAGATTCAAGCCTTGTAAAAGCTAGAGTGTCGAATGATATTTTGTTTATAACTATAAATAAATCTTGAAAATAGATCCATGGCTTGTGTAACATCGAGGCTGATCATTATCTTGTAAATATTGATAGAATCACTACTCACACAAATTATATATTCTTAACATATAAAATATAATTGAATATATGTCATATTTCATTAATCAAATTAAAATTATTTATAAAAAATACAAATGTAATTGAAAATAATCTCTATATTTATTATTAATAAAATTTCATATTATATATTTTGAATTACAAAAGTTAAAAGTACATAAAAAAATATTTTTTTACAAAAGTAAAAACTTAGCAAGAATAAGTTTGGTTTAGTATTTCATATATGTACTTAATTCCTTACTAACAAACACCTTAACTTTTGCCAACTAGGTCTATAAAAATCTTTTCAAAAATTTTGTATGAAAACAAATGATTTCTTAACAATAATTATTATGAAAGATCTACAGAATCTATGAAAAATGTTTCCTTCAAAAAGAAAGCATTAACATCTTTTTCTCTAAAATATATTTAATTTATTTGTTTATCATTTATCTAAAATTAATTTGTAGAAATCAGAAAACTTTCTACGAAAGTATAAAATAAGGCAAGTATAAGTTTTACCAGGAATCTATAAGAATTAAAACAATTATTTTCATATGACTTTACAACTTCCTGCCTTTCTCCCACCTCTCTCTCTCCACTCTCTCTCTCGCTCCCTCTCTTTCCCTCCCTCTCCCTCTTTCTCTCCCTCAACATGTGTCAAACTCTGTACTAAGAACTTTAATATGGGCCTAAATATTTTTTAAAACAATCAGTAAAACAAATAGTATTGTTAATAAAACTTTCTACAAAAGTATAAACTAATGCAAGTACAAGTTTTCTCTGTATAATTAATACTTTTACTCTTAAAAGTTGTGAAATCTCTCTAAAAGAATTTTTTAACAAAAGTAAAAACTTAAACAATTATACACAATGTAATTATCACCCCTCCCTCTCCCCCTCTCTCTCTCGATCGCTTGCTCCCTCGATCTCACTCTCCCTCAACATATGTCACACTCTGATCCAAGAACTTTAATGAGAATCTAAATATTTTTTTAAAACAATCAGTAAAACAAATAGTATTATTAACCTCTCTCTCTCTCTCTCTCTCTCTCAACATCCGTGAAACTGAGTACCAACAAACTTTAATGAGAGCTTAAATATTTTTTTTAAACAATCAACATGTTTTTTAAAAACTAATTTTTAAGTACGTTCTATAACAACATAATTTGTCCAATCCTTTTAATTCTTCTACTCTCTTCTATTCAATAAGTACTCTTTACAAATGGTAATAATTTTTTCAAGACTATAATAATATTGCTAGAATATAAAACTTTGTACGAAAGTATAAAATAAGGCAAGTATAGACGTTTTTTCTGGATAATCTATAACAAACAACACAATTTGTCTAGTCCTTTTATTTCTTCGAATCTTATCTATTCAATAAGCACTCTCTACAAATGGTAATAATTTTTTTCGTAACTGTACAAATAATCTATAAAATAATAATATTTATGATTTTGTAAAAGAAATCAAATAAATACGAATGAAAAAGTCTTTTAATTCGTTGAGTCATTGTATGCTGAACAAATTATATGTAAGTAAGTACATTCAAATTGTTCACTGCAAATCAAACAAACGAAAGTTGTGAAATGAATTATCGATAGTCAAGTAATGCAAACAACTCCCGGAAACTACTGTAGGACTGTTCTCAGAAATGTATTCAAATTTGTTCATCTTGGGAGATCGGAGGACCACCCCTGCTAGAGCAGCTCTAGACTTCTCTTTTCCTCCCAAGGTGCATAATATTATAGAAAGTTCAAAATTGAGTAAGAATAATGAAAAATAGTGATGAGTTGGTAACTATGCGATTTTTTTTATATAGGCTTTGACTTCTCGTAAATATCAGAACAAATTCTTATGAATTTTAGAAATAAAGAGAAGGCATTATAGTTATATAATTAAAATAATTTTCACCCACAGGTTCTATAAAGTTAACCCACAAGTCTATAGGTTCTATAAAGTTTTGTAAGAGTATGTGAGCTATTGGGCTTCTTAGGCAGTAAGTAGTATTTTATGCCCGCTGGCTGAATAATTTTGAAGTTACAACGTGGGCGTAAAATGTAATTTTACACGCTAGATACGAAAAGTTCTATTATGTCAGTCAAGTTAAAAGGTGTGGTACTCATGTACTCTATTTTACCGGCAGAAAACGGTAAATTCTATATTATTAAAATAAATATATCGAATTACGTCTTATAAAGAGATAGTTGCCCTGCGCAATGTAATAATCTACCAGCCTACGCAGTTTTGAGCTCAAATGTCAACGGCACCTAAAAAATTTTGCGAAAAAATAACCGAAATTTCGTTCGCAAAATTTTTTAGGTGTCCTTCATATTTGGGCTCAAAACTGCGCAGGCTGGTAGATTATTACATTGCACAGGGCAACTATCTCTTTATAAGATGTAATTCGATATATTTATTTTAATAATATAGAATTTGCCGAGTTCTGCCGGTAAAACAGAGTGCATGAGTACCAAACCCCTTAACTTATGGCCGGTACTTGACTACAATAAATTGATTTCAGTACTTTCTTGTGTTTAATTTGTATAGCTCAGAAAGATGAACAAATTTGAATACATTTCTGAGAACAGTCCTACAGTAGTTTCCGGGAGTTGTTTGCATTACTTGACTATCGATAATTCATTTCACAACTTTCGTTTGTTTGATTTGCAGTGAACAATTTGAATGTACTTACTTACATATAATTTGTTCAGCATACAATGACTCAAAGAATTAAAAGACTTTTTCATTCGTATTTATTTGATTTCTTTTACAAAATCATAAATATTATTATTTTATAGATTATTTGTACAGTCACGAAAAAAATTATTACCATTTGTAGAGAGTGCTTATTGAATAGATAAGATTCGAAGAAATAAAAGGACTAGACAAATTGTGTTGTTTTTTATAGATTATCCAGAAAAAACGTCTATACTTGCCTTATTTTATACTTTCGTAGAAAGTTTTATATTCTAGCAATATTATTATAGTCTTGAAAAAAATTATTACCATTTGTAAAGAGTAATTATTGAATAGAAGAGAGTAGAAGAATTAAAAGGATTAGACAAATTATGTTGTTATAGAACGTACTTAAAAAATTAGTTTTTAAAAAACGTGTTGATTGTTTAAAAAAATATTTAAGCTCTCATTAAAGTTTGTTGGTACTCAGTTTCACGGATGTTGAGAGAGAGAGAGAGAGATTAATAATACTATTTGTTTTACTGATTGTTTTAAAAAAATATTTAGGTTCTCATTAAAGTTCTTGGATCAGAGTGTGACATATGTTGAGGGAGAGTGAGATGGAGGGAGCAAACGATCGAGAGAGAGGGCGGGAGAGGGAGGATGATAATTACATTGTGTATAATTTTTAAGTTTTTACTTTTGTTAAAAAATTCTTTTAGAGAGATTTCACAACTTTTTAAGAGTAAAAGTATAAATTATACAGAGAAAACTCGTACTTGCATTAGTTTATACTTTTGTAGAAAGTTTTATTAACAATACTATTTGTTTTACTGATTGTTTTAAAATAGTATATTACGATACGTGTGACTAAAGTGGCTCTTTTTGGCACGCCGTGAGATTAGTGCCCGAGCGTAGCGAGAGTGCTAAACGCCGTGCAATAAAGAGCCACTAAGTCACGAGTATCGTATACTATTTTATAGCACTGCCTGCTCAAAGTCCGCTGTCACGCCTATCCGTGGCTAAAGTCGTCCTTTTTTGTATTTAGCGCACGAGCGTAGCGAGTGTGATAAACACGGTGCAAAAAAGGACTATTTTAGCCACGGATAGACGTGACTAAAGTGCGGGCTTTGGTCACACCGGGCTATAAAATATTTTATACCACTCTAACCTCAAAATCACAACTTTGATATGATTTTTCGGCGCCCGTGGTATAAAATACCGTTCGAAACTAGTGCGTAAGTCGATTATTTAGGTGGTGTGACTTTTTCGCACTCGCTTCGCTCGTGCAAAAAGTCACACCAGCTAAATAATCGACTTCCTCACCCGTGTCGAAATGTACTATAGGCCCACATTAAAGTTCTTAGTACAGAGTTTGACACATGTTGAGGGAGAGAAAGAGGGAGAGGGAAGGAAAGAGAGGGGAGCGACAGAGAGAGAGAGAGAGAGAGAGAGGGTGGGAGAAAGGGAGGGAAGTTGTAAAGTCATATGAAAATAATTCTTTTAATTCTTATAGATTCCTGGTAAAACTTATACTTGCCTTATTTTATACTTTCGTAGAAAGTTTTCTGATTTCTACAAATTAATTTTAGATAAATGATAAACAAATAAATTAAATATAATTTAATGAATCGTACTTACTACCGCACATCTATATGTAATTCCCTTACATACGTAGACCCCGCGTACCCTGGCGACGTGGGAAAAAATTATTAAAAAATCATGTTGCACGTCTACGTAATTCCCTTATATACGTGTACCTCGCAACCCCATCTACTCGGGTTTAAAAATTATTTGAATAATCGTATTGCTTACTATTACATGTCTACATGACTTATTCCTTATATGCGTGGACCTCGTGTTCTCCGTCTATTTAGATTTAATTAATTTTGAAAATTTCAAAAAATTTCTGAGGCTGGGGGGAGGTGGCGATTACTCTCTCCGCCTCCCGCTGGATCTGCCACTAATTTTAATATAAATGTTTAGTAATATAAAGTGATATTAACTACGCATATCTCTTTTTAGATGGTGTATGATATACTACTGTGCTTGATGTTTAATTTTGTGACTATTTCTTGTGAAATCTTTCAAATATTAAAAGTTATAATATTTTTAAAATGTATAACTCTTTGAATATTGATTTTTCGTGCATGTTTTATAGAATATTTAAAAACCACTATTATTTTGTGAAATTGGGTTTTGTTTAAAGAAATGCATTAAAATTAAGATGAAAATTTTTGCACTTTTCTGCAATTCAATCCTTGATATACGTCGGAACATAAGCAAACATTTTTCCGGTGTTTGGGCTAGCCTGAATCGCTGTAAGTATAGAAACCGAAAAACGACTGGCGAGATTAGGTAAAGAAACTCAGTCCATGTATAACAACATAGTAGCCAGCAGTGACTCGGGGAATCCCTCCACTGCCAATAGTTCAGTCGGATTAGACTTTAAAAAAAAAATATTGTTAAAAGGCAATTTTTTTCTTGGAGGTGCTTTGGAAAGGTGTCAGGATAATAGGAAAAATGTTTGCGGTCAGTTGCAGGTGGTGGAACATTGTTTAAATAATTTATGAATGTGCGAAAACCCGTTTTTTGCTTATAGCTTTTGAACCGTTGCTGCTATTGAAAAACTAAAAGTACTGTTTTTTAGGTATAAAAATACCTACAAAATGAGCTAAGGCGCGCCAAAATGTGATTATTAGTTGTTTTGCAAAACGCGAAAAACAGCTATTTTCAGCAATTTTTAGAATTTCATATAAATAAATAATTTTTGCTTCTAGAAAACTAGACCATAGGTTTTTTTGAAGGTCTTTGTATGCTTTATAACTGGTGAAAATTTGAGCTTGAAATATTCATATAAGTTTTTTTCACATTCATACATTATTTAAACAATGTTCCACCACCAGCAACTGACCGCAAACATTTTTCCTAATATCCTGACATCTTTCCAAAGCACCTCCAAGAAAAAATTGCCTCTTAACGTTTTTTTTTTTAAACAGTACATTTTGAGACTAATCTGACTGGACTACAATGCCACAACCGCGCGGCTGCAGGCCCTGTCTTCTTTCTCTTTCGATCGCTCGCTGTTTGCATCGTACATGCTTTTCTCAAGCTTGTAATCTTGTTCGCGCGTTATAAGCCTATTAATTATTACATAATATAAACCTGGATGAGTCATAGACAAATGTTCAAGGAGTAAAATGAGATGTTAAACATTAAAATCGAATGAAAAATAAGAAGTTGGCAAATAACGAAAGTAACTTTTTTACTTATTGAACAATATCTACGTGTCCGATTAACAATTTGTTATCATAATAGTTTTTTCGGTTCAGAAAGTATTTGCCTTTCATATCTGTGTGTACTTACATTATTATATGTTAATAATTTATTATGACATAAAAATTAAATAGTGAACCCATTTTAAAATCATGATAACCCCCCTCAAGAATTTCGTGAAATTTGCAGATAAGACCCTTATTACCATTATACACAACATATCTAAATTTCAGAAAGCCTAGCTTTACCGTTGATGAGATATAAGCTCCTAAACTTCCAAAATTTAACACGGTGTCTTATGGTAGAGTCATCATAAAACGTAAAAAAAAAAAAAAACATTTACGTCAATAACGCCAAGAATCTTGTTAAGATTTAAAAGAAAAAGAGATATATTACTAATGACAATACTTTGAATATGCTATTTAAATTTCGGAAAGCCTAGTTTCACCGTTTTCGAGATACAGTTGTTTCTAGTACATTACGATACATGTGACCTAAGTAGCACTTTTTGCACGGCGTGAAGTTAGGGCCCGAGCGCAGCGAGGGACCTAATTACGCCGTGCAGAGTGCTCCTTAGGTCACAAGTATCGTATAATATTTTATAGCACTGCCTACCTAAGCCGCTGTCACGCCTATCCGTGCCCCAGTAGTCTTTTTTGCACCGTGAGGTTAGCGCACGGGCGTAGCGAGTGCGATAAACACGGTGCAAAAAAGTACTACTTAGGTCACGGATAGGCATGACCTAAGTGCGGGCTTAGGTCACACAGTGCTATAAAATAGTTTTATACCACTCTAACCTCAAAATCACAACTTTGATATGATTTTTTGGCGCTCGTGGTATAAAATACCGTTCGAAACTAGTGCGTAAGTCGATTATTTAGGTGGTGTGACTTTTTCGCACTCGCTTCGCTCGTGGAAAAAGTCACACCAGCTATTTAGCTGGTGATAAAGTCGATTATTTAATCGACTTCCCCACCCGTGTCGAAATGTACTATTAACCATGAGCTGCTATACATCATAAATTCATGTAAGTTTTTCTTACACAAGTCAATCTACCTATTATCTGCAAATATGAATTTTAATTAAACATCTTCTTAAACAGTTAATGTAATTTTTAAAATTTTGGGAAATTTTCTTTTAAAGACAGAAGACACTTGCCGGACGCATCGTTTTGTAGTTCAAGGTGCGTAGGATGGGAATCGCAACCTTCTATGTATTTAGTTATTGATCACGTAGTATGTAAATAATTATAATAAAATGGTGATAACAGTTCAAGAAAATAAGTATATTTCGGTATTTGAATAGAGCAAAACTTACACAAAATTTGTTCGTTATATAATGTTAGGAACAAGCATACGTAATATATAGATGTACACTCGAGGGAAGTTGATTCTTTCCGAACGTGCCTAGTCAATTTTAAAATTCTGCAATTTCATTGGATGATTCCAATTGAGGGTTAATGTTTACACTTGAATTGTCCAATGGGAGTGCAGGATTTTGAAATTTACCCGGCACGTTAGGAAAGAATTAACTTCCCTCGGGTGTACATACGCAATGTAAAAAAAATGTTATTATCTTACTATAGAATTAATAATAATTCAATTTGTATAATGAATTTGTATAATGAAGATATTACAATGAAATTATAATTATAGAAATTATAAAGACTGATATAAAATTTTTGTAAAATTAGTAGATATAATAAATAGATAGATAGATATAATATAATTGAAAAGTTTTTATAAAATATAATATATAA